>JAKSZU010000002.1:15193170-15891597 GCA_026018925.1 Tupaia tana
GCTGAGTTTTCTGAGTCTGTAACTACCTATCCCTCACCAAATTTGAAGAGTCATCAGTCCTTCTCCCAGTATTTTTTACACCGGTCTCTGTCTCTGATCCTATTAGATCCAGCCACACGTATTTCAGACCTGGCGTTTGCCATGGCTTTGTGGTTGTGTCTGCTTGTTTGTTTTGCTATCAGGCATGTGTGCACTGGAGAGAGAGAACGAGTGGGAAATTGCCCCCGGGGGGTAAATGGCCACACCGCAATCCCTTCTCCTGGGTATATTGGACATGCACACGCATGCACCCAGCATATTTTTTAAGCCACTGGGTCTGAAACTCGAACCATGCGTCAGCCATGTGGGACCAGCTGCCTTAACCACCACGCCACGGACTGGCCCGGTTGTCATTCTAGTTTTCTCTTCAGACTGGGTTATTTTCATGGGCTTCCCCCTTGGTTCACTGGCACTTCATCCAGCTGGTCAGGCCATCCGGCGAGCGCTTCACTTCAGCCCATTGTTTCCAGATCTAAACCTCACTGTGTATTTCACACTAACCGCTGCCTGTGCTCTCTGTACCTACCGCCCTGCTCGGGTGTGTGCCGTCACTTGCTGGAGCATCTGATGAGAGCTCTCACGGCCTGGCCCGCCACACCGTCCTGTGGGGTCGGGTCCGCTCACCGCTTCCGCGCACAGTCACGTTCCTGCTCTGCGTGTATGGAGGGAGTGTACCTGGGTTATGAGCTCCTGTCAACGTGGCTGACTCCGAGCCCCATCACCCTGGAGAAGACGGAGGCCTTCGCTCTCACGGGCAGTCAGCTCGCTGTGCGCTGGCCACACGTTTAGTCTATTTCCTCGTTGACGGAATTGTCGCTTCACTTAAAGTCGGGTCCATTCTCAGAGCCCTGCTCTGACCTCTGGATCTGCTCTGCCATGCACAGCTGGGATGACGGGACCGTCCAAGCTCAGAAGTGAGTTAGGAACCCTCTTCCGTCGGCCCGTCTGTCCCAGCTGGCTGCTGCCACCTCAGGCGGCTGTGACGTCGCACAGTTGTAGCTGACAAGTGCTGTGGGTTCAGGCTCCAGTAAAGACGAGCCACGTGACGGGCTGTTTTCCAGGGAGCCTCTGACAGACCCAGTAACACAGCTCTCCTGGTGCTTCCAGACCTCGGGAATGGCGGAGAAGGAGCCGTGGGCATTTGTGTGCAGGTTTTCGTGTGCAACATCTTGTGTGGGGGGTTATGTGGGTCTTTCAGGGGGCGTTCTGCACTGACAGTGTATACTAGGGCTTTATATTCTTCTGCTAATTAAAGTAACTGGACAGAACACAAAAGGTAACTACTGGGGATGGCCTGTGGTGTGGCGGTTAATGGCGCTGGACTCCCACACGGCTGACCACAGTTCGAGTCCTGACCTGGCGACTTGCTTTCTCACTTTCTCTCTGCCTCTCTGTGTCTGTCTGATAAAATTAAATAAACAAATAAAGCTAAATAAAAAATAATTGTTAAAAAAAGGTGACTACTTGTGAACTGAAAAATAAACAAAAACAGGTGGTTTGTGTGTGAAAATAAAAAATTCGAAGAAACCACATGAAATTGACTGAGGTCCCTGTTATTCTTTTATTTAATGTTTTCTTTTATTTATTTTTTTTGAGAGGTTTTTGCTATTGGGCGTGTGCGCTCGCCAGACAGACAGAGAGAGACATAGAGACAGAAAGCGAGAAATCACCCACCAGGGGGGATGGCCACACCGCAATCCCTTCTCCTCCATTCTCCTCCCGGGATCTTGGGCATGCACGCACACACGCCCGGCGTGAGTTTAAGCCACCGGGTCCGGGACTTGAACCGCAGTTGACTACGTGAGAGTACAGCGACATAGCCATTACGCTAACTGCTGGTCCCTAATGTTTTCTTTTATAATGCCAATAGGTACCTGCATGCACGTGATGGGGGGGAGAGCATCCCCAGCGCGGACCTGGTCATGTGACAGCCCTTTCTCTTCCAGTTCTCCACCCCCTGGAGATCCCAACATACACAAGCCTGCCCAGCATGTGAGTCATCAGGGTGGGGACTTGAACCCTGGTCGGCCAGTGAGACCTGGCTTCATTTGTATCTCATTCAACTGCTGTTATATAAGACCGGCCATTCTTATTTTTTGTTTGTTTGATCAACTGATACAAAGAAAATAAAATGGGGGAAAGAATCATCTTTTCAACTAATGGTTATGGGACAGCTAGACATCCACAACTACAGGAGTCAAGTCTGGCCCATTCCTCATCCCACACACAAAAATTAACTCAAGTTTGGAGCTGGCAGGTGGTGCGGTGGTTAAAGGCGCTGGACTCCCACACGGCCAACCGCGGTTCAAGTCCCAGACCTGGCAGCTTGCCTTCTCACTTTCTCTCTCTTTCTCTCTCTCTCTCTTTCTCTCTCTCTCTCCCTCTGTGGTCAAATTAAAATCAATTAATTAATTATTTAAGAAATTAACTCAAACTGTTTCTAGGATCAAAATATAACAGCTAAAAGCCTGAAAGTTTTAGGAAAAAACATAGAAGTAAATCTTCATGACTTCGGGTTGAATACAAGTTTCTTTTTTTTTTTGAGAGGTTTTCACTATAGGGCACGTGCGCTCGCCGGACAGACAGAGAGAGACATAGAGACAGAAAGCGAGAAATCACCCCCCAGGGGGGATGGTCACGCCGCAATCCCTTCTCCTCCATTCTCCTCTCGGGATCTTGGGCACGCACGCACACAAGCCTGGCGTGAGTCCTAAGCCACCGGGTCCGGGACGCGAACCGCGGTCGACTACGTGGGAGTCCAGCGACATAGCCATTACGCCAACTGCTGGTTCCCGAATACAAGTTTCTTAGTGTGCCATCAAAAGCACAAATGATGAAAATAAATAAATAAATAAATGGCACTTTATTAAAATTCAAAACTCTGTGTATCAAAACACATCACCCAGAAAGTCAAAAGACAGCCTGTAGTGTGGAGTAAACCCCGTGAGCCATGTAACTAGAAGGGGTGTAAAGAGTCCTAACAGCTCAACAGCAAAAGGACAACCCAACGTTTAAAAATGTTTAAAAACATCTGACAAGGATCCAAAGATGCGGAAATGGCTTGTGTGTACGCAAAGAGGTGCTCTGGTAATTAGTCGATAAGGGCATGCGAATGAAAACATAGGCCCGTCTTGGTGGGGTAGGGTGGCACACTGCTCAAGCAGTCCTGGATCCATATGGAAGACCATGGGTTTGGTCTCCTCATTGACCTGGACGCAGTGACACACGTACCCATCACTGTGGCCGACTGCGAAGTCAGGGGAGCAGGGATCACGGTGTGAAACGCCGTGGCTGTCTCTCGCTTTCTCTCTCTCTCCCCGCCCCTCTCTCTGTCTCTCACCATCACGCGAGTAGAAGCTGAGGCAGAAGGATTGCGACAGTGAGACCACCTATAAAACACTACCATATACGCCCACCCCACGCTTACCTCCACATAAAATAATTTTTTTAAAAGGTGATTGTATGCACGTGAACATTATCTCAATAAAGCAGTTACATACCCAGGGGGTCTCCTTCTCCACCATTGGTGCTCATGGCTATAAGCTTAGTAAGAGTGCAGACCAGGGGGTGGCTAAGTAGGTACTGTGTACGCTGAAGGTGGCCGGTGGTCGTATTAGGACAGCCACTCTCTGGCAATTGCGTATTTCCTGTCGTAGTTAACATGCACATATCCTTTGTCACAGAATTTCCAATTCTAGGAAAATGTTCTACCAGTAAAACTCACGAGTGCACACTACGGATTTGTCAGAGCTGCGTGGGTCGGTGTAGAATGACCTGAGATACACTGCTGCACCGCCGAGGTCCACGGCTCAGTGACTGGTTTGGACAAATGTTGACTCCCTCGTTTTGAGGATTTTGTCAGGGTAAGCTGCCTGAGTGCATTAGAAATCGCTTCTATTTTTGCAACATTTCTGTAAGTCTAAGATTGCTGCAAAATAGTTGCTGGGGCCATAATAGCTATGAGATAAATATGTGTACCATCAAAATGTAACCATTTAAGTGAAAATGAACAGCAAATCCAGAAAGTGGCTTCGTCTGTCTGCAGGCGGAAGCCCAGTTTTCCCAGCACCATTCACTAAAGAGATTTTCCTTTCCCTACAGAGTGACTGGTACCCTTTGTCAAAAATCAGTTGGCTGCATGTATGGGAGTTATTTCTGAGGTCTCTGTTCTGTTCCATTGGTCCACATGTCTGTTTCTGTGTCATTACCATGCATTTTAATTATCACAGCTTTGCAATGTACTTGAGGGTCAGGGAGTAAGATACCTCCAACTCCACTCTTCTTGTGCAATATTGCTTTGACAATATGGCAATCTTTACTGATTCTGGATGAATTGTGTAGTTGTTTTTCTAAATCTGTAAAGAATAGCTCTGGTAATTTGATTGGGATTACACTAAATTTGTAGATTAATTTGGGCCTGAGTGATATTTTTATTATCTTAATTCTTCTAATCAGGAACATGTGATGGAAAATAGGTGAGAGTGAGAGGAAGGGAATCGAGGAGAAAAAGAAAAGTAAAACATTTAAGGGACATAAAAATGGAAAATTACCTGTTGATAATAACATGTATGATAATATCTTTAACTGGACTAAAATGCAGTGTATTCATGCTGGGAACATTCGTTTTACAATGATGCACAGTGATTGGATGTATAAAGTAAAGAAAAGTGGCTTTCTACAGTCAGAAGTACAGAGAATGCCCCAGAGAGGTGTATAGTGGTGGCTTCAACTCAGCTTGCAGTAGTTCATTTTTTAAGTTGCATGATAGCCAGGCGTTTATTACATTATTCTTTGAAATTTTTGTATTATTTTTATAATAAATTATTAAGAGAAAAACTCACAGAAAAAAGACAATGCAAAACTCTTATAATAAATGTACCAGTCCTAGACCCTCCCTGAGCCTGTCTTTGGGCCCCGGCATTAAAGCTCCGGGCTTAGAGACCTTCATGCTGTAGGTAAATGCCTTTGCTCCCCCGAGGCACTCGAACCTCTGCTCCTGGCATGTCCAGAGCAAGACACTCCTGCTAGGCTGCTGCTCGGCCAGTGGGGTGGAGGACGGGGCCAGCCGGGGCAGGGAGAACAGGCAGAAGGAGTCCTTCAGCGGCCGTTGGTTCCCTGTTTGCAGAGACGCCCTCGGCCATTCTGTAAGGTGCAGGGAGCCCCCTCCCCGGCTCTGCGAGTGTGAACCTCTTTGTCAGTCCTGGGCCTCAGAGCTCCCCCTGGAAACAGTAGCCAGTCCCCAGCAACCCAGCGTTGTGTTCCGGACCTTTCCAGGTTCTCTGCGTTCCTGTGGAGACTGTCCTTGTCCCCCTGCTTCAGTCTGTGTGTGACGCAAGACAGACTCTTCACAGCTTTTCCACCATCCAGGTGCCATGGCGAGTGCGGACAGAGCCACAGGTGAGTGCGACAGAGCCATGGGTGAGTGTGGATAGAGCCAAAGGAAGAGCAGGCAGTGCCACGGGCAGGCACCGCCCACAGCTGGACCACAGCGGTACTTCGTAAACCTGAAGGCAAATGGACCACCATGCTTAGCTTCCTGTCACCTTTTTTTTTTTTTTTTTTAAGAGAGATTTTGCGGGGCTGGCAGGTGGCGTGGTGGCTAAGGTGCTGGACTCCCACATGATCCACCGTAGTTCGGGTCCCTGACCAGGCAACTCGTTTTCTCACTCTGTCTCTCGTCAAATTAAAAATAATAATAACAATTAAAAAATAAAGAAAGTGCGAAGACCAGCAAGTGGCGTAGTGGTTAAGGCACTGAACACTCCCACATGGCCAACCATGATTCAAGCCCTGGACCTGGTGGCTTGCTTTCTCACTTTCTCTCTCTCTGCGTGTGTGTGTGTGTGTGCGTGTGTGTCTGGTCAAATTAAAATAAATGAATAAATAAAATTAAATAAATAATTCATTTTTTAAAATAATAAAAAAATAAAGTGAAATCAATAATTTTTTAAAGAGAGAAAGATTTTGCTATAGAGCTCACAGGCTCTCCAGAGAGAGACAGAGAGACTAAAAGTGAGAGGTCACCCCCCAGGGGAATGGCCTCCCTTCTCCCTTCTCCTCGGGATTTTGGGCATGCATGCACATGCGCCCGGAGTGAATTCCAAATGGCAGAGTCCGGGACTTGAACAGCGGACCACTGCACGGAAGTCCAGTAAGGTAACCATTATGCCATCTGCTGGTCCCACTCCCTCTCAGCTTTTATAAACTGCCTCTTGGTGGGGCCAGCAGGAGGCCTGGTGAACTCCCACACGGCCAACTGTGGTTCAAGTCCCAGACCTGTTGGCTTGCTTTCCCTCTCTTGCTCTCTCTCTCTTTAATCGAATAAAAAGTAATAATTAATTAATTAAAAAAAAAAAAAACCTGCCTCTTGGTCTACAGAGGGGAGAGCAGCAGCGAGAGGTTAACGTGGACGCCGGGCCTGGCGCTGGTGTGAGCACCCAGGGCAGCACTGCGGGGACGAGGCCGGTGGGCACAGCCTGTCTGCAGGAGAATCGGAGTGAACCCGGAGGGCTGGAGCTGTTTCTCCTCTCAGGCCCCGTTCCCATTGCGGCCTGTTCTCTCGCTGAGCTCCCAGGGTCCCGTCTGCCCCGCTCCTCCATCAGGCCCTCTCCCTCTCCGCCCCGACCTCCAGGCTGAGCCCTGTCCTGCACAGCTCTGATTCCGCCCCAGAGGCCCACGTTCTTCGACACTAGGCCCATCCCACACCGAGAGTTCCCAAATCAATGTCCCCAGGCCACGGCCCTTTGCCGGCTCCTTGGAGTCCCCCTGAAGCCCACACAGGGACACCAGCCTTCGTGTGTCTAAAACGCAGCCTCACTCTCTGCCTGGGTGTCCTCTGGGTTCCCCATCTCCGTAGGTGCCCCTCCATTTACCTCCTGCTCACGACAGAGCTGGTGTCCCTACCATCCCCTTCTCCCACCCCCTCCTGTGCATTTTCTTCATCCTCCTGCTCTCAGCAGGCCTCCCCTGCAGGGGAGGGAGCTTGCCCCCCACAACCGGTGCCCAGGAGGAGCTGGGGCTGTGGGGGCAGCTCCACTGCATCTCAGCAGAGGGCACAGGGACCTCGGTGATGGCCTACGGTGACAGCCTACGGTGACAGGGGTGAGGGCCACGGGGGAGGTCACTGCCCATGGACCCAGCGGTGGGGCATGTGCTCTGAAGCAGTGAGGCCTTCGCTTGGAGGCTGCTGAGACTTGGGGGGAGTAAATACGGGGAGGGGAAAACTGCGCTGTCACCGTTACTCAGCCAACTGTGCGCCTCCCCCGCTGGAAGAACTCACAGCTGTGTGAAAACTCGCACCTTCCCCAAACAGCTGAGTCCACCCCTCCTCATGACTTCACATCTACTTGCCCAAACCCCAGTAGCAATGAGGAAGGTAAACACTTTAGAAATGAAATGTAGAAGTTTATTTGCATGACGTCTCTGTCAAACCGACCTGGGTTCTCGGAAACACAAGCTCCTTGTGCAGGGTGACACTGCAGGGGGAGGACGGCGCGAGCCTGCCAGGCTGTAGCCCAATTCCAAGGATGCCGCAGAGGCAGAGGAGCTGAGTCAGGGCTAGAAGGACGGTGGTACGTGACCCAGGCCACGTCCGGAGGGAGCGAGCGGAGCAGGCGCTGGCTGGAGCCGCAGGACGGGCTGCGAGGGGAGCCTGGCCGAGAGCCCTTCAGGGTCTTCGTGAGTGCCGAGGGCAATGGCCTAGAGGGACTGAGTCCTTCACGTGGGGCCAGAGCCCTCAGGACCTGCTGCTGCTTCAGCGCTGTCTGACGGGGAGCGCCACGCCGTCGGGGAGACGGGCCTGCACCTGCACCTGCCCACTGTCGCTAATTAGCACTGAGGTGACCGGGAGCAAGCCAGTCCCTCAGTGTGTTCTCCTCGCGGCAAAATCACGGCTGTGATCGGGTTACACGTGTGTGTGCACACGAATGCTTATCATGCATGTATGCATGCACATGAGTGTGTAACTGTGTATGGTGTAAGCATGTCTATAGTATGCATGTCTATGTTATGTGTACGTTTATTCATGTGTGTATGCAAATGTGTGTGGATGTATGCATGCATGTATGAACAGGCATGTTGTATCTGTATGAATGTGTATGCATCTGTTACATGATATGAACATGTGTGTTTTTGTATGTGTGCACATGTATGAAATGCTGTGTTTATACACGTTAGAATCATCATCCATAATACAGACAGATCCAGAAAAAGATGGCTAGTGAGAGGAAAGCCACTTAGAACATAAAAGGAGGGGGTCAGCAGATGGTGTGCTGTTTAAGCTGCTGGACTCCCATATGGCTAACCATGGTTCAAGTCCCAGACCATGAAAATCATGCCACGCATGTGTGCCCAAAACCCCAAGAGGAGAATGGAGAAGGGACCGCAGTGTGGCCATCCCCCCAGCATTGATTTCTCGCTTTCCCTCTCACTGTCTCTGTCGTGTCTCTCCTGTGAGTGCACACGCCATGGCAAACCTCACACACACACACACACACACACACACACACACACACACGCAGTAGGAGGGATGTAGGCTGAGACATGCAAAAAACAGAACTATAAAAGAACAATCATCTAAAGAATTAAAGTTAGAAGGGACACATTCAAATGACGTGCAAAAGAGACCCACCATGTGGGCAATGGCGCCCTCCAGAAGCAAATAACAGGCCAGGATGCCAACCTGTAAATTAGGAAGGAACAGGTGGTAAGCTATAAACTACAAGACATGAAGACGTGTGCTCTTCAGACTGAAAAGGCCCTCTGTAGCCACTGAAGAGCCGACACGAGGAAGCCTCATGTCACCGAAAGGCCACGTTAGACGCCCCTGACTGTGCAGAGAAGAAGGGCCATGGCCACCACGAGAGAACACCAGGCCAGCCTGAGAGTCCTCGCCACGGCCTGTGGCCCGTCAGTGGAGCGGTGTCCACAGATCCGCGAAGAAAGAAGCTGGTTCACCATGTGGTGGGTGACTTTCTACCCACACGGATCGTTTCATAGGAAGAGACAGCATACAGGGCCAGTGGGCCGCGTTGGAGGCTAAGGCAGCGGATCCCACGTGGCCGAGTGCACAGTTAGAGTCCCAGACCTGGGGACTTGAAAAATGCCTCAGGTACGTGTGCATGCATGCCCCAAATACTCAGGAGGGGAGGGAGGAAAGGGATTGCAGCGTGGCCATCTCCCTGGAGGTGTTTTCTCATGTACCCTTTCCCGTTCTCTCTCTCTCTCTCTGTCTCTCTCCAGTGAGCACACATGCCCTATAGCAAAAAATAAGTTAAATAAATGAATAAAGTATGAGTGGAAAGAAATAAAAGTAACTGCTAGGACAAAAATACAAGTGTTATTTACTAGAATAACACACATACAGCAAAACAACAAAAACGAACAGATAAATTTAATGAAAAACATGGGGACCAGCAGGTGGCGTGGTGGTTAAGGCACTGGACACTCCCACATGGGCGACCATGGTTCAAGTCCCAGACCTGGTGGCTTGTTTTCTCTCTTTCTCTCGCTCTCTCTCTTTCTCAAATAATAATAATAAAAAAAAAGAGGGAACCAGCAGTTAGCGTAATGTCTATGTCGCTGGACTCCCACGTAGTCGACCGCGGTTCGCATTCCTGACCCAGTGGCTTAAAACTCACGCCAGGCGTGTGTGCGTGCGTGCCCAAGATCCCGAGAGGAGAATGGAAGAGAAGGGATTGAGGCGTGACCATCCCCCCTGTGGGGTGATTTCTCGCTTTCTGTCTCTATGTCTTTCTCTGTCTGTCTGGCGAGCGTACACGCCCTATAGCGAAAACCTCTCCAAAAAAAAAAGAATGAATAAATAAAATAAATAAATAATTATTTTTTAAAAAATTTAATGAAAAACAAATCTATTTTTTGAGGGGGGGGGGGTGTGAGAGGTTTCTGCTATAGGGTGCATGCACTTGCCAAAGAAACAGAGAGACAGAAATCACCCCCTGGGGGGAATGGCCATGCCGCAATCCCTTCTCCTCCATTCTCCTCTCGGGATCTTGGGCACGCACGCACACACGTGCCTGGCGTGAGTTTAAGCCACCGGGTCTGGGACTCGAACCGCAGTCAACTACATGGGAGTTCAGTGGCATAGCCATTACACCAACTGCTGGTCCTGAAAAACAAGTCTTAGATAGCAATAAAAACAGCAGCTGTCGGCACAGTGCGGGGTGTAGGCAGGAGCTCCATGAGAAGGCCCTGGTCTGTCTGAGGCCCAGGTGCTTGCACACACCAGGCACGCCCACAGGCACCCACAGCTGTGTGCTGGAAGGCTGGGGAAGGAGCGGGGTATGACGAGACCCTGCTAAAGACACCTCTCTCTTTAAATATATAAATAAACGTTGGAAATAGTAAATGCAATATAAAAATATTAATGTTCTCCACATGGCCAGCCTGTGACTAGGGGACCCAGATCCCACATGGCCAACCATGTAGTTCAAACTCTGCCCCGCAGCTTGAAAAGCCCCCTGGATATGTGTGCATGTGCACCCCAAATCCTGACAGGTGGGGGAAAGGAGGAGAAGGGATGGCCGCATGACCGCGCCTCACTGCGGCGACCTTTCCCTCTCCCTCACCCTCTCCGTTTCTCTCCAATGAGTGCACACACCATAGCAAAATTTAGGGGGAAAAACCCTCTGTAACAATAAATGCAACTGAACCGATTCCATTTTTAAGAGGTCTCTCAAATCAGATTAAATGGCAAGACAGAACACATGCAAGTTTAGAAAAAAAAAAAAAAAAAAAAAAAAAGCCATCCCTGAGAAGCTGGTGAGGGACTCCAGCTGCAGGACAGGGCCGAGGCCGTAGTGGGCAGTCTTTCCATGGATTACTCTCTATGTAAGAAGGGCCTTAAAGTCCATGTTTTCGGACCAGCATTTAGGCTAATTAGTTACCTGCAGAAAACCTGCCAAGATAGGACGGTTCAGGATTGGCTGAACTTCCCATAGATTTGGGAGCTGCTTTAAAAAAAGAGGAAAAAAGTAGTTGTGATCCAGACTCCAGGACACCGCCCCCCACAGAGCCGAGGAGCGGTCCTCCTACCTCCACGGAATCCACAAGTCTCCTCACCCTGGCCAAGTGGAGGCATTGTCAGGTTCTCATGTAGCCGTGCTGTGGTGTAGACAGAGCCGTGAGTCAGCCGTCGGAGGCTCCCAGTCACACTGAACTCGCAACAGCATTTTTACTTCCTGTACAGCAAAAAAAGCTTTGTAAATAAAATTGCAGCATAAAAAAAGCAAAATTTCTAATCCTGCTAACACTTAAGGGAAAAGTTCCTACCCAGTTAGAAATGTCTATTATTGGGGCCAGCAAGTGGCATGGTGGTTAAGACGCTGGACACTCCCACATGGCCAACCATGGCTCGAGTCCCAGACCTGGTGGCTTGCTTTTTCATTTTCCCTTTCTCTCTATGTCTCTCTCTGGTCAAATTAAAATAAATGAATGAATAAATAAAATTAAATAAATAATTCTTTTAAACAATGTCTAAATAAATAAATAAATAAGAATGCCTATCATCGAAAAGACAAAAGATAGCAAATGCTGAAGAGGGTGTGGAAAGGGAGCCCCTGTACACCGTGGTGGCGTGTAAGTGGGCACGGCCACTGCAGAGAAAAGCGTGGTGGTTTCTCCAGAGCCTAAGACAGAGCTGCCGCGGGACCAGAAGCCGCGACCCACGCCCGGTGTACATTCGAAGGGCGGTGTCGGAGCACTCTGCACACGCGTGGTCATTGCTGCATCACGCACGACGGCCAGGATGCGGGACCAGCCTGAGCGCCACCCACACTCAGGGAAAGTGGCGAAGAAAACGTGGTATCTTACACCACGGAGAACGTCTTGGCCACAGAGACAAGCCTGGAGGACAGGATGGGAAGTACAGTGACCCAGGCACGCAGCAGCCACGGCACGGCCTCGGTCACACGCGCAACCCGAAAACGCCCATCTCATCGGAGCAGAGCGGCTGGGAGGGGCAGTGGGGAGGCTGGTCAGCGGGACGCAGTGGCAGTCGGGTGGCAGGAACGGGTCCTAGTGTTTGTCGCACAGCACTGAATAAAGCATCGCGTACTGTAACACGGCCAGAGAGACCGCTGACGCCCGGCACAGAGAGACAGCAGGTGTCTGTGGTGAGGGCTGCTGGCTGCCCCGCCCTGCTCGCTCCACCACGCACACGCGTACCACACAGGGCACCGTCCCGCGTGAACGTGTGCCATCGCTCTGTGTCGTCAGGGCAGGGAAAGGGCCTGGAGGGTCAGGGAGCTGGGTCCTGCATGGTCCCTGCCCTTCAGTCCTGGCCCCTGAGCTTGTGCTGCATGTGACTGACGGTCTCGTCCACACCAGTGGTCCACACCCCGCAGCTGGCCGGCGTGAAGCGGGACGAGAACTCGGAGGGTGGGACCTCCTTGGCACTGGAGACCTCCCTGGGAAGACGTGGTGGGGAGCTGCTTTCTGTGGTGAGAGCGCTGATGCCGGCACACCGTCCTGAAGGAGAGACGCGAAGTCTAGTCCAGCACAACTCTGGTGTGTGCGAGGTTGTGGACTGGGGTAGATGTCACCCTGTGTGACACGACTGTCACACTTTTGAAGTTACCATTTAAAAATAGTGTTGAAATGACTCTCAGACAATCCAGGCTCGCCCAACAAGTTAACTCTACTGCAGTCACACGGGGACGGGGCATGCTGTCCTCCCGCAGGCACCCAGGCATGACACCCAGGAAGCCCCACAGGCCGCCGGCTTTGGCTTCCCGTGTAAACCCGGGTGACCGTCTGTGGCCCCACGCTCCAGCCAGACTCGCCAGACTCTCAGAGCCGAGCTGCCTAGCAGCCACCCACGGAGGACACAGGGCCACCACACTGGCACAGAGACGCACTGATGTGGCCCCCTGCCCTCCCTGCGTTTGCAAGCCCCCCGTCTCCCCAACAGCCCTCGGTTTCTACGCTACAAAGCACACATAGCAGCAGCTCCAGGCTCAGCAAGGAGCCATGGAGATCAAAGAGGGCATGGGGACAGCAGGTGGTGTGGGGAAGACACTGCATTCCCACGTGACTGACCACGGTTCAAGTCCTGAACCCGACAGCTTGAAAGTCATGCCAGGGGACCAGCAGATGTTATAATGGTTATGTCGCTGGACTCTCACATGGCCAACTGTAGTTCAAGTCCTAGACCCGGCAGCTTAAAACTCATGCCAGGCACGTGTACATGCGTGCCCAAGATCCCAAGAGGAGACTGGAGGAGCAGGGATTGTGGCATGGCCATCCCCCCTGGGGGGTGATTTCTCACTTTCTGTCTCTGTCTCTTGTCTCCTCTGGCGAGCACACATGCCCTATAGCAAAAATTTATCTTAAAAAAATAAAGTCATGTGGGAACCAGCAGTTAGCGTAATGGCTATGTCGCTGGACTCCCACGTAGTCGACTGCGGTTCGCGTCTCGGACCCGGTGGCTTACAACTCACGCCGGGCACGTGTGCGTGCGTGCCCAAGATCCCGAGAGGAGAATGGAGGAGAAGGGATTGCGGCGTGACCATCCCCCCTGGGGGGTGATTTCTTGCTTTCTGTCTCTATGTCTCTCTCTGTCTGTCTGGCGAGCGCACGCGCCCTATAGCGAAAAAACCTCTCTAAAAAAAATAAATAAATAAATAAAATAAATAAATAAAGTCATGCCAGGTACGTGTATGCGGGTACCCAAAAGGACTGTGGCATGGCCATCCCACTGGAGTGGGGAGGGTGATTTCTCACTTCTCCCCCTCTGGCTTGCACACACACACACACACACACACACACTATAGGGGGAAAAAAGGCAAGTCGACAGCAGTTTCCCAAGAAATCCAATACAAGTCACCGTTGAACCCATAGTTAATTATGCACGTCAGAGATAGACCAAGGCCCTGCGAGGGTGAGCCACTTTCTCCAGAAACATGCCTGCTTAATTAGAACGCACGTCGCCTCCCGCCTCTCACTCCACCTCCCGTCAGTCACAGGCCGCAGGAATTTTCCTCGACGCTGTCTGAATTGTGCCCTCCTGATGAGAACATTCTCCTGCGTAGGTGAGGAATGGCACGCATTTCCACACTTGGCCTCTAAGAGCCGAGCACACAGAAGCAAACCGATGATCCCGCTGCAGTAGGAGAAGGAAGCGGCCCCACATGTCAGCGGGGAGCCTTCTGCCCATCCCAGACGGCCCAGCTCTGCGTTCGAGGGCGCGCTCTTGTCCCTGGAGTACAAACCACAGAAACGATTTTAACAAAACCCCGATCTTTGGCAGGGAAGGATCATGACCAAACATTGCCCGAGAAATCTCGCGAGCTTGTTGTAAGGGACTGGAAGAACGGAAATGATTCGGGAGCACAGTGTCAGAGAGCTGTCTACACCTGCAGTGACTTTGCTCATTGGAGACAGAGGGGATGGGCTGGATGGAGGCCCAGGGTACAATGCAGTGCCCTGTGAGGCAGCCCCGCATGGGAAGGTTGCTGGTGCTGCCACAGCCCTCCCTGAGCCCGCCAGGCACACGCGTGCGCGGTCTGGCCAGAGCCCTCCCTGAGCCCACCAGGCACACGCGTGCACGATCTGGCCACGGCCCTCCCTGAGCCCGCCAGGCACACGCGTGCGATCTGGTTGGCTGAGGCTGGGGACTTTCGTGGCATTGAGACCGTGATAAGATGCCCCTCGTTTCCCCAGGACACCTAGCACCTGATGTGACACCCAGCACGTCACAGTCTCCGGGACGCATCTGTGACAGGAGGAAAGGATGGTGCCATGGCAACAGCACTGTGCATGTGTGGGGTTTTCCAAAAGTTCCTGGAAAAGGCATCTTATGTGAAAGTTATTCCTGAGTTTCAATTTTGTTTTCTTTAGAGAGAGGTAAAATAAGGAATCGCCCCCAGGGCGATGACGTGCCACAATCCCTTCTCCACTTTCCTCGGGACTTGGGGCATGTGTGCACATGCACCCTGCAAATTTTTCTTTCTTTTTTTTAGAGGTTTTGCCTTAGGGTGCATGCATTTGCTGGGAAGAGAGAGAAAGAGACAGAAACAGAGACAATGAGAGGAAAAGTGAAAAATCACCCCCAGAGGGATGGCCATGATGTAATCTCTTCTCCATTTTTCTCTCAGGATCTTGGACACACACACACACATGCCCAGCATGATTTTCAAGCCACCAGGTCTGGGATTCAAACTGTAGTCAGCCATGTGGGAGTCCAGCGATGTAACCACTATGCCATCTGCTGTCTTTCTCCCCTGCATGTTTTTCAATCCACCAGGTCCAGAACTCCAGCCTCGTAGTGGGCCATGTGAGAATCTAACTGCCTTAACCAACACGCCATTCACGGGCCAGAACGTTCCATTTTTTTCTTTGTACGAAAATAAAATTCTCACCTTCACCTCTACTCTCCCATGAAATTGTTGAAGCGCCCCCTAGGAGGGCTGGGGGATCCCCAGTGTCCAGGAGCCACCCCTCCCCTCCTGCACTCCTTCCTCAGCGACTGGTTAGGGCCCACTCCGCCACAGTCCCCGCCACCGCCCGCCTCCTCCCACCAGCACCCGTGGGCTCCCGGGCAGCCTGGACAGCGTCATCGATGCGCTGGGCCCTCCAGAGCTCACAGGCTCCTCTTCCTCTTAGCACTGTGGGAGCCGTGTGGGCGCACCTGCTTCGCGCAGGGCCACAGGTGACTACGACAGGGATGCAGCAGAGCACGCGTGCATAGGGAGACGGGAAGGTGTCGGACTCCTGCAGGGACGGGCTGGATGACCTTGGACAGATACTTAGTGTCTCTGAACCTCCACGCCCTTCCCTGTAGGAAGAGTCAGCTCCGTAAGGGACTAAATAACCCACGTAGGGCACTGGGACTGGTGACGGCATGGCCTAAGCACACGGACCAATCGCTGTCCCTATGTCCCAGGAACTGAAACCCGAGGTCCAGGTCAGCCATCTGGTCCCGGTAATGAGCTGAAGTTGCTACCATTCGGTGCTGGCCAGGGAGCACCACGGACTCGCCGGGGTTATTGGGGCAGTGTGGGCCTTTATGACGCCTTGAAGTGGCCCACTCGGCTTCCTGTTTGATGTCCGGGGGCTTCACACCTGGCCGGGACGGGCCCAGTCGCCGGCTGCCGTAAACCTCTCACATGGAGCCTGCAGCGGGGGGCCTGGGCAGGGACCTCCACCTCCCGACCCTTCTCAGGTCCAGTAGGAGCGAGCAGACGTGGGAGCTGAGGATCCGGGAAAATGTCACGAAACTTCCAGCAGAGAGAGCAGCTGTGCTGGGAGAAGTGGGCGCCGGCCACCCCAGTCTGTCCTGGCCGGCCCAGGAAGGCTGCGCCCTCTCCCTGCCCTCAGGGGGCAAGCGCAGCTCTGAGTTTTGCTCTGGGTCCATTTGTTAGTTTTCTAAGGGATTTTGCTGCCGACCTTCACAAATATTTTGTAAATACAATGTTTTCTTGTCCCCGTTTTAAGAATCAAATTTTATTATAAGAAGAGGACTATTTATTACCACTGGTTCTCTGTAAATCACTTGTATACAGTAATTTCAGGTTAAAAATGAAAGAAAGTGTAAAAGAGGGAGTAAGATTTCCTCCCCTGAGAGCCTCGTGAAGCGATGCTGCGGTATAACAGACATGTTCTGGCACAGGCCACCCACAAGGCATCACAACCAGGTGTACCAAGCACGCCTTCCCCCCCAAAACCCGCCTGTGCTCTTCTGTGCTTCCAGTAAGGACTTCTTAAATAGCGTACGCTACACGACCTTTGGAATCATTTACCAAATCCGTAACTTGCCACACTCAGAACTTAAGCACAGTGTTTTTGAATTACATGACCCGACGTGAAGTGCCACTTAGAAGACGGCGTGTATTCGTGGTGGCGATCACTCTTGTGGTAGGAGCTGGACTTCTGGACGTGAAGTTGCAGTGTAGGCGAATTGTATTCCCCTTCCCCGAATTCCGTCACCAAATCCCGTAGGAGCAGAGCTCCCGTACTGTCCATGGGGACTGTGGCCACGAGATTCGCTCTGGTGACCAGCATGGGGGTGAAGTGAAAGTGTCCCCGAGACGGGCCAAGGTTTGGGAGGCAGCAGGGACAGTGTCCGCTTCTCCAGCGGCTTCCGCCCGGGCGAGAGCAGGGCACACTCAGGTGTCTCGAGCAACGGCCCCGATTTCGACCCCGGTCTGCACCCACCGACATGTGCATGAGTGCCACCCGGGGGAGGAATGGGAGAGGGCGCAGTGGCGTGGCCACGGCCCGCCAGGGTTGCTTTCTCTTTCTCATCTCTCAGTCTGCTTCTCTTCAGCAAACACCAACACCCTTTGGCAATTTAGGAAAAAGCAGGAAAAGAAAACCTCCTGCTATTGTGGCCTCATTCCTCCCCACCCCAAAGGTGTTTTTACCGTGTTTTGCTTCAACACATTGTGAACACACACTGCACTGCTACTATTTTTGCTTAATGGTCAGTCTTTTAGAGGGATTTAAATAATAACAAACTATCTTCTAATTCCTTCTGTAGTGTTTATTTCTAGATTGTACAGCTTCGTGTCAGCCGTAATCTGGTTCGTGTCCGACTTCATATATGCCTGTCGGATATTGCTTGCTCAGTCTTCCCCTTCATGGGCAGAATAAAAAGGGATTTGTTAAATGTTTATTGCTTCCATGAGAGAGAGAAGCAGCCCGAGCAGGTCCCCTGCACGGTCCGCCCCAGTCCCTGCTGGCCCAGCCACAGGCAGGCGCAAGCCCCGGGGTATTCGGACCCAGCCCCGGGGCCTGCGCAGCCTCGGGGCCACTGCCAGCCCTCCTCTTGGAGCCTCTCGGATGCTGGAATTGGAGGTCTATTTCCTCCCCGTTACTGTTACATGAAAGCAAATAATAATGCCTTACATAATTCTTCCTTTTATTCCTTGGAACAAAAGCTAAACCTTTATTCTGACATAACATAGCTTCTTAATTTGACTGGAAACGTTTTAGAGAAACTGCAGCATTTTCAGTGAGGGGCATATTTTCCATTTCTGGTTAGGATGAAATCCAAACCCATGCACTTGTGCAAAATCACAGTTACACACACACACACACACACACCCTGTTCTTGGGGTAGAAATCCACCCTAAGGTGCTAACTGGGTTATTATTAACCTGCAGTAGGCAAAACCGTTTGACTAAAACCTTTGGATGGTATTACTGTAAAACTGTCATAGTTTGGTCTTATTTGCCAACACTCACACACAAATAAGTGCAAAGCTAGTGTTGTCCAACCGGCTCCCAGACGAGAGCTTCGGCTGACACACGGAGGCCTTGTCACCCACGGCAGTCGGCTTTTCCTGTGTAACAGGTGAAAACCAGACCACAGACTTGACAACAGTCCCTGCTCTGAGCAGTGCTGGACGAGGCTCAATTTTCACAGGTCTTTTACACTAAACCAGACCGAAATGTGAATTAAAAAGAAAAACAGCATGCCAGCTCTATGGCCAGGCGATTAAGGCGGCAGGACCCCACATGGCTACCTACACAGTTCAAGTCTCGGACGTGGCAGGTTGAGAAACACGCCCAGCACATGTATGCATGCCCCAAACCCCAGACGGAGGGAGAGATGGAGGAAAAGGACTGCAGGGTGACTATTTCCCCTGGGGGTGCCCTCTCACTCTCTCTCTCACACTCTTGTTCTCTCTTCAGCAAGTGCATGCACCTTGTAAAATTTTCTCTAATTAAAAAAAAAAAATTTAAGATGTTATTTCTGTATTTTCATTGTTACATTCTGCAGTATCTACCTCACTGTCACAAAGATACACACTTTTTTTTTTTTTTTTTTTTGGAGAGGTTTTTCGCTATAGGGCGCGTGCGCTCGCCAGACAGACAGAGAGAGACATAGAGACAGAAAGCGAGAAATCACCCCCCAGGGGGGATGGTCACGCTGCAATCCCTTCTCCTCCATTCTCCTCTCGGGATCTTGGGCACGCACGCACACGCGCCCGGCGTGAGTTGTAAGCCACCGGGTCCGAGACGCGAACCGCGGTCGACTACGTGGGAGTCCAGCGACATAGCCATTACGCTAACTGCTGGTTCCCAAAGATACACACTTTTAAAGAATTTGAACCTATGGAAACTTAGCAATAGCTAGCCTATTTGAATAAATGATATCGCAAAAGGCAGTTTTCAAACTGAAAAACACTATTTTTACAGTCTCGTTACATAAGAATTGTATAGTTCTTGATGCCTACTTTGGAATTCACTTTGGGAAAAAAGTCAGAAAAGGGACTTGGTCATTTAGCCTCTTCTTTTTAGTGGAAAGAAAAATACAATTATAACTATAGTTTTAAAAAGAAAAATAAGCTTTCTTTCTTACAGCTGCAGCCTGGGGAACTGGGGAGGAGCTTTCATATCAAACTACCCTTCTGGTTCCGGCCGTCAGCGGAGGGCTCCGGACAGAGTGCGGACAGTGCACAGGACTTTCAAAGATATGCTGGGACGTCGGGAAAGCCATGGTGTACTTTTCTGTTTTTCTATGCAGAAGCACATCATGACTTTTCCAATGACCCAATCTGATGCTAGGAAACAGAATGTTGGTTTTATGATGGTGTTATGTGTCCCGTGGGCTAAAGGGTGCCCATAGAACTGCAAAAACATATTTCTAGGTGTTTGAGGGTGTTTGAGGAAGAGACTGAACCATTGAATCGGTGAGCTGAGTATAGACCTCCCTGGCCAGTGGAGGGAGGCCTGGTCTAACCCAGAGAGGGTCTGGGTAGAACAGGAAGGGCAGGAAGGTTGAACTGGCTCTCCCTGCTCCAGTTCAGACCACCATCTTCTCCTGCCCCTGTCATCACGGTCCCCGTCCTTGGGCCTTCAGGGTGGACCAACTCCGCCCCCAGCCTCCCGATGCTCCCACGTGCAGACGGCCAGTGGCGGCACCGCTGGGCCTCCGGAGGTCGTTCTGTGAGCCGGCCTCCCTCAGCCCTCCCCTGGGCGCAAGTACAGAGACCTCCCACTGTTCCCTTCTCCTGGCACGCCGACTTGCAGCCCTGGAGCTCCAGGAGGGCCAGCTCACGGCTGGTTGAGCTCTGTGTTCAGCCTGACTCCGGGACGCGTTGGCCTGTGTTGAACCTGGCTCTGGGGACACCGTAATCTGTACTGCTGCCATTGGCTGACTTACCCACGATGCGTCAGGTATATCTTCAGTAAATATCCATTTTAAATACATGTTGCAGTTTCTTTTTTTCTACAAGGCATAATCCCTATCTTCCACTATCACTTCCTCCCCAAAAGAAAGAACAAGAAGATCAGGTCACACATACTCAAACAGTCGCAGAGAACACAGACTGTAAGCAGACTCTTTAAAAAATATATTTATTTATTTATTTTCAATTTGCTATAGGGCATGTGTGTTCACCAGAGACAGAAAGAGAGAGAGAAAGTGAGAAAGCAAGCTGCAAGGCCCGGGCCTCGAGCCGTGATCAACCATGTGTGGGCCACGTCCAGCGCTGGCCCCACAGGGAGTATTTTTCAGATCACTCTCACCTCACACTGACCCGTCCTCGCTGTGACCCAAAGACAGGGGGCTCGAACTGTGGAGTCCCTTTTTAAAACGTGGCCCCCATCGTCTCTGTGAACAGGCGAGCGCCGGCCGAACCATGGAAGAGAAGTCATCAGGAGGTTTTCCTGGCGCCACGACGGGGACGGGTCTCGAGCTCGGTCTTCGCGCTGCTCACCCACAGCAGCGGCCTTGCCTGCCATGGCTCCCGGCTCCGCGTGCACTCCCGGGGCCTGGTCTCTCACCCACGGCCCCTCACTGACAGGCATTCCCCTTCATCCCACCAGCGGGGGAGCCGAAGTCCTGCAGCCCTCTCAAGAGGAAGCCAAATGAACTCAGCGGTGCAGGGTGCAGGACTCTCTCCCGTCGCTGCCGCGGCCCCATGGCCTGACTCCCGGGACAGCGGGCTTACTCAGAAAGCACTCCTCCAACATAGCGCGCGGAGTCCCGGCCGGAGTATTGGAGTATTTCTACGTGAGTGCGCATCCCCCCAAGCCCGTTAGTGATCAGTCACAGTAAGGGCAGCCCGCCGGAAACTCCGACTTACACTGAATTCTGAGACTGCAGCTTGCACTCAGCAAGGTAGACCCTTCAGGTCCTGTGACTGCTAAGTGGCGTCCACAGTGACTACCAGGAGGGGCGCTGGCGACGGTGACTTGGACGTGACTTCTCTGCCGGGAGGCCTCGGCGCCCCAGCCTCCTTTTCTCACTTCCCCTCTGCGTAGTCCTAACACCTCCCACTTCCCTGCATGACGTCGCATGGTCCTACCCCCCCACTGTCCTGCGTGTGACGCCGCGTGGTCCTACCCCCCCACTCCCCTGCATGTGATGACGCGTGGTCCTACCCCCCCACTCCCCTGCATGTGATGACGCGTGGTCCTATCACCCCACTCCCCTGTGTATGATGACGCGTGGTCCTACCCCCCCCCCCCTGTGTATGACGCTCCCCTGCATGTGATGATGACGCGTGGTCCTACCCCCCCACTCCCGTGTATGACGCCGCATGGTCCTACCCCCCCCCACTCCCCTGTGTATGATGATGCGTGGTCCTACCCCCCCACTCCCATGTATGATGACGTGTGGTCCTACCCCCCCACTCCCCTGCATGTGACGACGCGTGGTCCTAACGCCTCCCACTCCCCTGCGTGTGACGCCACGTGGTCCTACCCCCCCACTCTCCTGTACGTGACACCGCATGGTCCTGCCCTCCCACTCTCCTGTACATGACGCCACGTGGTCCTGCCCTCCCACTCTCCTGTACGTGACGTGTGGTCCTGCCCTCCTACTCTGCTGTATGTGACGCGTGGTCCTAACGCCACTCTGCAGTACTGAGCTCTGAGTCGGTGGCCATCTGTAATCTGAGGTCTGGAATATAAGAGCACAACTGAGGGTCCACCTGAAGGGTCCTGCCACTCGGGGGAACTGCCCTGACAGAGCACCTGTCAGCTCTGCTGGGCTGTGCAGGGAGCAGCAGGTGCCAGCTCACCCGGGTTACCATGGCAACTGCACTTATGCTGCCGCTAACCCGTCACCACCCCTCCGCACCCTGATGGAGCTGGGCAGGCCCCCGGATCACCCTGTGTGGTGTTAGCGTGTAATACACCCGTCCATCGACGGTCACCGCATTCCGCGCGCGGTCAGGCTCCTGAGAACCACTTCACAGCCTCGGATTTGCGAGGCAGTTAGTACAGGCAGGTGGAGATGCCGTTCCAGCTCGGCCCGGCTCACTCCTAACAGCGTGTTTCTCCAGGACACGGCCTCCACCACCAGCCACAAGACACAGCGGAAACTCTCACACGAGGGGCTCGGGCAGTCACGGCCAACACTTCTGCATACCACCTTTATTGGGTAGAAAACGCTTTCTGCTGACGTGTCTTTGGTTGTTATCAAAAGAAAAATATAAAACAGTTGTGGGCTTAACAAACCAAGAGATTAGCTACAAATGCTCAAAATAAACAGTTCACTCCAATCTCCAGCTCACCTAAAATCTGCCGTCCTCTGGCTCCGGCCTGTCCTTAACTACTTGAAAGCAACGAGGAGAAGTGTGCTTTTTCCCACTCAGCAGGGCCAGAGGAGCTGAGTCTGGTGCACCAAAGTCACCGATAGGCCTATGGGAAATGATGAACACCTCCCGACCCTCACAAACAGCTCTGGCCTGTGACTCGCAGGGAACCGGGCACTGCTGCCCTGCACGCTGGGATTCCTGGAGCCACGCGAATGACCACGGCCACACAGTTGCAGGCGGAGGGTGGCGGGCTCTTGTGACAGCAGCGTGTGTCCCTCCTCTCGGTTCCAGGGGATGAGCCGGGCCCTGTCCTTCCCCTGAGCCCTCGGACTGCATTTGGCCCAGTACATGACGGTGCAGTCTGCACTGGGCACCACACCGGTCAGTGCGCCACGGACGGCCTGGGCTCACATGGAGGGCGGGGACACGGGGGGTCCATGAGGCCGGGAGGCAGCCTGGGCTTACATGGAGGGCGGGGACACGGGGGTCCATGAGGCCGGAAGGCGGCCCCGGGCTGAGGCGTCGTACTGGCTGTCGGAGATGTCTGTGACCGTGGCCGCCCCGTCATACAGCGGGGACCCAGAGGAGGAGGCGGCGACCGTGTGCGTCAGGGGTGCGTAGTGCCCGGGGGAGCCTCGGAAGAACTGTGTCCCCAGCCCGTTGGACACGCCTGCGGCCCGAGACCCGGGGGTGATGCTGCCGTCGCTCACAGACCACAGGCTGGCGTACTGACTGGAAGGGAAAGCAGAAGCCATCAGACGCTCAGAGGGCACCCCGCGGTGCGGACGGGTAGCAGGTCCGGGGACCTGCTGGGGCACTGCGCTCGTGGCTTCTGTCCGCTGGTAGGCGGCGCACCCCGCCCTCTGAGGTGTGTACAAGATGCTGTCAAGCGTTAAAGCCATCAGCCGGCAGACTGCAAAGGTCACTTCCATGTCCCAGTCTGGCAGAGCGGTTAAGAGACTCCAGGCTGGTAGTTTTTTGGGATTTTTTGTTTGTTTTCTTTTTCTGAGAAGTTTTTGCCTTAGGGTGCATGCATTCACCAGAGAGAGAGACAGAGACAGTGAGAGGGAAAGTAAGAAATTGCCCCCCAGGGGAGATGGCCACCACACAATCCCTTCTCCTTCATTCTCCTCCTGGGATCTTGGGCACGCACGCACACGCACCTGGCATGATTTTGAAGACACCGGGTCTGGGATTTGAACCGCTGTCAGCCA
Organism: Tupaia tana; assembly: GCA_026018925.1. Taxonomy (NCBI): domain Eukaryota; kingdom Metazoa; phylum Chordata; class Mammalia; order Scandentia; family Tupaiidae; genus Tupaia; species Tupaia tana. Next base: position 15,216,934 of record JAKSZU010000002.1, read on the forward strand.
TGTGGGAGTCCAGCAATGCAACCGCTACGCCATCTGCTAACCCCCAGGCTAGTAGTTTTGCATTCTCATTCAGAACATGAAATTCTCAGCTACACCCAAGAGTTCCACCAGATGAGCCCAGCCTGTGCTAAACCGGGCAGCCCCGCCACCGCAGGGGCCGTGTGACTGAGGCAGCACTCCCGAATGGCCAGCTGGCTCCAGCACGGACACCTGCCCCGAGTGGCCGGCCATGCAGGACGGGTGCTGAGCAATGGGGATGGGGACCTGGGAGTCAGACCGGGGAGCGTGTCCGCTCGGCCCGCAATCACTCCTGGCCTATGTGAGGCTGGCTCCCAGTGTAGCGAGCGAGGAAACAGGAAGTGACTGAAGTCGTCTGGCCCACGCACACAGACATGAACGGTGTAACGCTGCTACAGCTCTGTTCTGGGAACAGCTCGTCAGCGTCCTCTGTACAACGAATGAGACCTCACGTTCCACTGCTGTGCCGTCTGCCAAGCCATGGCCGGCAGCATGTGATCAGGTAAACAGCCTGCTCAGTCAAGGCAGAGGCAGAGGACTGTCCCACTTCACAGATGGGTGTCTCCGGCTCTGAGACACCAGGGAGAGCCACACCGAACCCTTCCCTGGGTCCCCTGCCAGCAGTCTGTAGCCCTGGTAGTCCGCAGTGGGCGGGCTGCTCAGAGCCCCTGAGAGGTCTGCCATTCAGCCACTCTTTGCTTTATTTTTAAGAGTAATGGGATTACAAAGGAACAGTTTCCTAGATGAGGAGAGTTAAGATCCTAGGTGTATTTTAATACTCTACACACAATGGCGCGCACTGCCTCTGAGGCCCAGGTCTCTGGGTCCCAGGCTCACTCCGCTGGGAGCAAACACCTGTTCAGTTTTTCAGGTTCCTAACTGGAAAATGAGGGCTGACTTTTAACGCTGCTGCTTCGACTTCTAGGTGTGAAGAAGTGTAATGTATTTACCACCTTCCTTCATTCTTAAGCCATTTTCCCTCCATGTAAATTTGTAAGCTAATAGCAAAACAGTTTTCATTCTCTACTTTGACCCTATATCCACAGAAAAGCCCACAAACTATTTCCTTAACGTGATAGCCCCCATAGAAAGAGGTTCTAGAAACAGCTCTTCAGACCTCACCTACGACCTCAACAGCCTCAGAGACACTCCACCTGGGGTGACCTCAGCATCTTTTCCTTCAGTGCAAAGAAAGCGCTCAGGGAGGTGAGCGGCATCTGTCACATGAACCAGGAGGTGGCAGAGCGAGGGCCAGGCCCTGGGTTTGTCTCGCCGTGTGACAGCCCAGCTCTCATTCCACATCACAGTTTTCCAGGAACCTAAGTCTTCCCAGGAAGACCAGATGCACTCGGGAACCCGCAGTCAGGTGCCTAACAGCCCAGGAGCTAACCGGGAGCTGACAGGCGAGTTCCTAATGGAGCTCCACAGGCACAGAGCAGGCCCGGGGCCTCTGGGGACAGAGATGGCGCGAGGTGTCTCGACAGGTGGGGCCACTCCCCACCATAGGGTAGTTACCTAGAGCCAGAAGGTGGGCTGGCGGTGTGGCTCACGGGGAGGACGCTGCTGTGGGCAGGCATGCCGAGGTTGGACCAGTTGTCATGGGTCTGCAGCATAGACAGGCATGCGGGCGAGCTGTCGGAATAGGCTGGGGACAGGAGACAGGGCGGAGTTACTGGAGACCTTCCAGAGCTCGGAATGCAGTGAACTCTGATCGGCAGATGGAAGACCCCGCCATCGAAAACGCAATGTGCACGGGACACTAACTGCGGAAACCGTAAGCTCAGTGTGCGTCCGTGGTTGTCACGGGCCAGGGTTTACTGTCACTGTAAACATTTGGAAGTACGGGGCTCTCAGAAAGCTCATGGAAAGGCACACTGAGAAAGAACATGCATGGATTATAGAAGTTTTTGCACCTTTTGGTGCAAAAGTCATGCTGACTGCATGTGCCCACAGGCCTTTGAAGCCAGTTTATTGCAGTAACCCAGGCTCAGTGGATGCCGGTGGGTGGGGAATCGGTACTCACCCGACTGGGGGTTACTTCCGTTTAAAAATAAGAAGAAATGTAACTTCAAGCTGCCTTTTCACCAGGGACTATTGCATAAGAGTTGACCAAATTAGAGAAACCAGGACTCCAGAGGCAAAATGCAAACCGCGGCCTTGCCTCAGTCTACGCTCTGGTCAAGCACACCGCGAAGACTGTCCTCACCAATACGCGCCTTTCGTTTTAGAACAGCTGTAATTGCTTAATTGCTTTATGGCATTCTCTAACTTTCCTCCTCCTTTTGGAGCCAGACAAAATTAAGTGCAGGCATGCGCAGTGCCAGACAGGGCCGCGGGGCCTTCGCGGTCTGTCCTGGTGGTCACGGCGGGGGAAGAACCAGGATGGCGGAGGGCCGTGAAAACACAGATGGTTACCCCCGCACCCCCACCCAGAGCTGCTGGTTTTGTAGGTCTGGGGTGCAGCCTGGCACTGGGCCAGGTTTGGGGACTCTTTGTGCCTGGCGGATCCAATGTTGGCACCTCAGCAAGGGTCATAAGAGGCCCAGAACTCTGTGACCTTGAAGACTGCAAGCACAGCTCTGAGGCACCCTCCGGGCTGGAAGTCTCTGTCCTGGACCTCGGGGAGGCTGAGCCGGGAGCCTACCAGTGGTGTGGACATGAAAGGAAGGCCTCCTTTCAAGGTACCAGAGTACTGGGCCTTGTGTGGGCTCCAGCAGGGGCCCCCGAAGAAAGCCCTTCCAGGAGTGGCCGCTTACCACCCCCTAGACTCAGACCCTCACTTACTTGGAGAGCTGCTCCGGTGGGCGTAAGGGCTGGGGTAGGGTGATGGCCGGTGGCTCCTCAGGCCTGGGTACCTCTCGCAGCCGTGCGTGGAGGGGAGCGGCAGGGGGGCTCCGAACTGAGGGTGGGGGCTGGCAGGCGGACAGAGGGCGCTGGTGCCGGGAATGAGCCACCCCCCTGCTGTGGGAAAGAATGCTGAGTGACTGGCACTTGAACTGCAGGAGGGAAGCACTGGGACCCTCAGGAGTCTCTGTTGACTGCTCAGGCCAAGCCTCAGGGCCCCAGGTTAGCCTGGGTTAGCTCAGGTTAGCTTGTGTTAGCCCAGGTTAGCCCAGGTTAGCTCATGTTAGCCCAGGTTAGCTCAGGTAGCCCAGGTTAGCTCAGGTTAGCCTGGGTTAGCCCGGGTTAGCTCGTGTTAGCCCAGGTTAGCCCAGGTTAGCTCAAGTTAGCCCAGGTTAGCTCAGGTAGCCCAGGTTAGCCCAGGTTAGCTCATGTTAGCCCAGGTTAGCTCAGGTAGCCCAGGTTAGCTCAGGTTAGCCCAGGTTAACTCAGGTTAGCCCAGGTTAGCTCAGGTTAGCTCGTGTTAGCCCAGGTTAGCCCAGCTTAGCCCAGGTTAGCTCAGGTTAGCCCAGGTTAGCCTGGGTTAGCTCAGGTTAGCCCAGGTTAGCCTGGGTTAGCTCGGGTTAGCCCAGGTTAGCCCGGGTTAGCCCGGGTTAGCTCATGTTAGCCCAGGTTAGCTCAGGTTAGCCCAGCTTAGCCCAGGTTAGCTCAGGTTAGCCCAGGTTAGCCTGGGTTAGCTCAGGTTAGCCCAGGTTAGCCTGGGTTAGCTCGGGTTAGCCCAGGTTAGCCCGGGTTAGCCCGGGTTAGCTCATGTTAGCCCGGGTTAGCTCAGGTTAGCTCAGGTTAGCCCAGGTTAGCTCATGTTAGCCCAGGTTAGCCCACGTTAGCTCAGGTTAGCCCAGGTTAGCTCATGTTAGCCCAGGTTAGCCCAGGTTAGCTCAGGTTAGCCCAGGTTAGCTCAGGTTAGCCCAGGTTAGCCCAGGTTAACTCAGGTTAGCCCAGGTTAGCTCAGGTAAGCTCGTGTTAGCCCAGGTTAGTCCAGGTTAGCCCAGGTTAGCCCAGGTTAGCTCAGGTTAGCCCAGGTTAGCCCGGGTTAGCTCAGATTAGCCCAGGTTAGCCCGGGTTAGCTCAGGTTAGCCCAGGTTAGCCCAGGTCCCGCCGAGCACACCTGAATCCCAGCCTGTCCAGCGCAAGCTGCTCCTCACCCACTGGCGGCAGGTGTGCCCAAAGACCCTCTGACCCTACAGGAGCCGTTTCCCAGCTGGGCGTGAACGCCAGGACAGACAGAGCCAGAGAGAAGACATGCCAGAGCTGGGTGTGATGGAAACACACAGGCAGAGACAACACCAGAGGAAGGGCACCCCCATCCCCAACTCCCAGCAGTGGCCGCCAGGGGCTTCTGGCCTCTGCCTGCCTGTTTTGCTCACCATGCAACCCTGCCCTCCTCCAAAACTCAGCTCCACCTTTTCAGTTACCAAAGGGCACACATGCCCAACAGAGAGAGAAGACGGGGAAGCACCCACGGTGCACGGTCACGCGCAATCCCTTCACCTCCATTTCTCCACCCTGTGGGACTTGCGGCACACATGCACAAGCCTCAAGCCTTTGGGCCAGCACTCAACCACCCCATGTGGGATCCACCTCTCCTAACCACGTTTTCTTTCCATTCCAAAAAGGCAACCCTTCTAATACAACCTCTCCAGCTCCAAATCCCAGCCTCAACGCGCGTCTTCCAGGACTGGCACTGCCTCACTTGCCAAAGCAACCTTCACACTCCATTCTAAGACTGCTCTTAGCCACTTTAAGAGGAAATGTTAAATTAACCCAGAAGATGATTTTTTTAAATACATTTTCAGAACAGAAAGCTATTGAGGAGGAGTGAGGCTCTGGCTCCCCAACCCTGGGAGGGCTGGCAAGAGCTCATGGCTCTCCCCCAGGCTGGCCATTTAACAGGGTGGAGGGGGTCTCTGGCAGGTCTCCGGCAGCTGCCACATGGGACTACAGCAAGAGACTCATGGCAGACCCTCCTTAATGCTGCTACACCGTCCAGGGGACCGAGGTGGGGCCAGGGCAAGCATACCCACAAGCATCACCCCAGGGATGGCCCTTCAATTTTCAACCATTAACAACAGCAGGGACCACCTGGAGGCTGCGAAGAGCTGGACTCTCCCCTCCCAGGACAGGATGGTCTGAACATCCCCGGGGCTCAACGACCCATCCTAGGCCTGGCTGTAGCTGCCTGGGAGCCACACAGAGCCACCAGGTGCACTGTCCCCAGGCTGGCTGAGCACAACTCCAGCTCCTGACCAGAGGGCCCTGTGTCTTGCACAGCAGGGGCCAGTCGAGTCCTGGCCACCCTGGAAGCCATGTTGCTCATCTCCAGCTCCCAGCTCTGGGCCAGTCCCCGGCGAGGCACACAGACACGACGAACCGTACATTGGGAGCACCCGGGCTGCTGGCTGTCTCCGGCCTCCTCCATCATGTCTTTGGGGTCACTTCTGTCAAAATCATCAAGAAGGAAAAACACGGAAACGGTGTTTGCAGTGGCACTTCCTCTTCCGCACACGTCTCTGCCCAAGGACTACAGTTAGAATTCGCTCACCTTTCCTTTGCATCGAGAAAAGCTTTTGCAAATGGGTTGTATTTAATTTTAAGAGCTGTGATCTGAAAAACAAAACATTATATTTACTAGTATACTGCCAGAGAACTTATTTGGCACCAAGAGACTGAGAGCCACCTGTCCAGATGTTCACACAGAGCCAGCCCTCTTTCCACGGCTACCTTCCTCCTGCAGCCTGAGGTGGCTGGGTACTTGCGTGTTTTATAAAGAAGCGCATGTTTGTGGGAAGTTTGAAATGCCAGTTTCTCGGTAAAATTCACAATAAATTTAACCACAAATGACAATATTCCATGCGCATAAATCGGAAATGCTCCAAACCTAACCCAAAAATGCTTAGGAAAGATGGACTGGTCGGCTAGCCCTAGTCTGTGGTCGGCACCAACTTCACCAACGAATCTCACATTCTCCATGCTGCGAGGAGAGATGAAGCGCACAGACACCTAGCCAGGCTCTGGTAACTAACTGCCGCCATGCTGTGTGGTTTGGGAGGGCTGTAAGAAGATGCCACCCCCTCAGTAAAGTCTGGTACTTAACCTGAACACTCACCCTACCCTTCTTTCCTCCTTTTTATTTTAATTTTTACATTTTTGTTTATAGGGCCCACACACTCACCAGAAAGAGAGAGACAGGGAGGGAGAAAGTGAGAAATCACCTCCCAGGGGGACAGCCCCCCCACAGTCCATTCTCCTCTTGGGATTTTGGACACACATGCACATGCACGGTACATGATTTCCGGCTGCCAGGTCTGGGACTTGAACTGCTGCTAACCACGTGGGAGTCCAGCACCTAACCACTATGCCACCTGCAGACCCCATCTTTTTGTTTCGAGCATTCAGTTGATTCTGCGAGTGTTAGACGCTTTGCGGGAGTTGGGGAAATGCTGGGGCAAGAACTCACTGTGCACTTTCCTAATCTCAGTCATGATCGTTCCCTTGGAAGGGTGCTCCCAGGGGGTGTCTCCAGTCTCTGCGGAGCCACCTCCACCTCCCACACCCTCGCCCGGCCCCTCCTGCTCCACACCTCCTCGTTCTGGTAAGCCGTCACAGCGATGAACTGGGTCTCGGGAAAGCAGCGGCTGGTGACCATGCGCTGGGGCCCCCCGACTCTCACTATGTGAATACGAGGCTCATACTTGTGCAAGGAGTTCAGCATGATCTGCGGAGACAGACACGGGAGGGGCGGCAAGGCCCCAACTAGGACAGACGCAGGGGCGAAACCGCGTGCAGGTCCTACAGCGCCTTCCCTGTGCAGAGGCAGGGGCTGTCTCCCAGCCAGGTACAGGAGCCACGTCCCAGGCCGTTCCGAAAGGAGCATGAGATGCCACACACCAGCAGAGCGTGACGCCATCACACACTCCTGACTTCAGAGAGTGAAGTGCTAAGGTCTCCAGGAGGTTCTAGAGGTCTTTAGAAGCCTGAGCTTATTTGCAACCTGCCAGGACTTGGGGGTCTTCTAGGAACAATTTCCGACTAAAGAATGTTCTTTAGGGGACCAGCAGTTAGCGTAATGGCTATGTCGCTGGACTCCCACGTAGTCGACCGCAGTTCGCGTCCCGGACCTGGTGGCTTAAAACTCACGCCAGGTGCCTGTGCGTGCGTGCCCAAGATCCTGAGAGGAGAATGGAGGAGAAGGGATTGCGGTGTGGCCATCCTCCCTGGGGGGGTGATTTCTCACTTTCTGTCTCTCTGTCCCTCTCTGTCTGTCTGGGGGCGCACACGCCCTATAGCAAAAAAGAAAAAAAAATACCTCTCCAAAAAAAAATGTTCTTTAGAAAAAACAACATACAGGCTTCTCAGACTTCAGGCGGTAACACACCAGGCATTCGAGTTAGCGTGGCTTTCCTGTGGGGGCCGGTGCCCTCTCTCCCTGGGGAGGGTTGCTCCAGCTGGCTAAGAGGAACACTCCCACTCCGCTCCCTTCTCCAGGCACTGGTGCTACTGGACACCAAGGGCTTCACTGGGGACGGCTGTGGCAGTTTCTCCAGGACAGAGGTCACCTCCTGTCCAAGCAGAGCCCTCCAGGACCCGCCCAGGCAGACGCTGGCAGGGAGCCCATGCCGGGCTGCAGGTGGGGGGCCCCTCACACCTACACCTACCTGGCCCCCTCCGTTGAGCTTGTTAGTGAGCTTGACTTTGCTGAAGGAGACGGGCGCCTTCATCCAGTGGGCCCCGAAGTTGGGCGAGTCAGGGTGGATGTAAACGCAGCTGGGCGCCTGCGGCTCAGGCTTGCCGCCCGGCACCCACTCCCCGTTCACGTACTTCCAGCGGTGGCTGTCAGCCGCCACGAAGTCCAGCAGGAAGGAGTACATGGCATTGGGGTCCAGGCCCGACACGTTCACCTTCAGCACCGGGAACATTCTCCTGCGGGAGAGGGCAGCAGGAGGACCCTGGCTCTGGCGGGGCAGGGGCCGAGGCAGGAAGCCTGCACCGAGGTTCCTACTATTTCGAGGCAAAGAGGAGCCTCTTGGGGACTTCCAGAAGTGACTCCCAAGTCCTCCTTCCCCGGGGTCCTCCTGGGTCCTAGGCCCAGGCAGCCTCCAGAGGCAGGAGCAGGAGAGTCTGGGGAAACACTGAGGGCGCAGCACTGGTCCGGGAGACGCTGCGGGTCGGGAACCACACCCGGCTGTTAGCTGAAAGCGGAACCAGACGTCCTCGGCCACAGACCGGCTTGCAGCCCGGAGCCGGAGCCGTCCAGGCCGCCAGTGCATGCGCGGGACCTACCTGCCGTTCTTGGTCACGATCATCTCGTTCGTGAGCTCCTTGAAGCGCAGCCACAGCTCGCTCTCCTCCAGGCCCACGCGCAGCTCGCGCTCCGTGGGGTCGCCCTTCTCGCTGCCCGCCTGCAGCTCGCTCTCCACGGCGCTCAGCAGGTGGTCCACGCGGTACTGCAGGCTTTTCCCTGCGCCGTCGGCGCCCGGCGAGCTCATCCTCCCTCCTGCCTGCGCCCGCCGCCCCCGGGCCCCGACTCGCTATGCCTGAGCCACTTTCACCCCCTAGGCCGCCGCTCTCCCGAGAAAAGTGGCCGCTGGCCGAGACCCGCGACGGCGCCCGGTCCGGCCCAGACCTGGCAGGAGGGTGAGGGCCCAGTGCTGGGGGAGGGGCGGGAGGAGGGGGACGTTATTCCACTTGAACTCCCACAAGGCGCGGCCGGAGTAGGTCTCTGGGGAGAGAAATCCAGTCCCCTCCCCATAAATAGAGCGGCGGCGGCCGCAGAAGGGGGCCCGGCGGATTGGGCCGCGCGCCCTTTGAAGTGCGGGGCAGCCGCCCATTGGCCGCGCGCGGCCATATCAGACCCGCCGCGGGCCGCCGAGGCCGGGGCCAACAATGGGCTCCCGCGCGCCTGTTTCCTGTAAATCCCGGCCCGACCCTCACGCCCGGCCCAGCCCCTACACCCCCGCCCTCCCCCAAATGTTTGCACCTTCTTCAAAGCGGAAGCTGCGGGGCGGGCCCCGCGGGCTCCGGAGGCAGGAGGGGAGCCGGGCCCCGACCCGCCCCGGCCCGGCCCGCACCTCCGCGAGGACCGCGCGGCCGCCGCAACACGCTCCAGCCTCCGCGCGCGGTGCCACCCCATCCCGCGGCGGTGCCACCCGATCCAGCCCCGTGGCGCTCACCTGCGCCCCGGCCACCGGCGCCTCCCCGCGCTCCGGGGACCAGCGCGCACAGCCGGGCCCCCGGGCGCCCGCGACGGCCGCATCCCTGTCGTGCTGGTGTCGCTCCTCCGACGGCTCCACTGTCCCGTCGGGCGTTTCCTCGTACACCTGTCCCCGCGCGTCCCTCGCCCAGCGGCGCCTCCGGTGGCGCCACTGACAGCCCTTCCCGGGGCCCCAGGCTCACGCGCCCCCCACCTGTGCAGAGGAAGCCCGAGAGCGGCGCCTCTGCCCAACTCGGACCCGGCGCCCAGAGAAGGACGCGGGTGACACAGAGGCCCGCCCTGCCGTCCCCTCGCTCCCCGTGGAAACAGGACTGGACGCGCGTGGGTAGCCGGCCGGAGCGGTGGCCGCGGCGCGTTCCTGGGGTGCGAGCTGGGAGTGGACGGGGCAGAGCCGGGTTTATTACCCCTCCGTGAGAACCCCCGCGAGAAGAGCGAAGGGAAGGTGACAGTGAGCAGGAAATGGCCGTGCCGGCCGTAAACGCCGCATTCCTCCGACGCGGGAGCCCCAGGCCGGCGCTGCGCCTGCACGTCGCGGGGCGCAGAAAGCACGGCCGTTTCCCACCCCACGCGCTTCCGGGAAAGCCGCTGCCTTGGGCGAGGGGCAGGCCGGGAACAGCCCTCGCCTGGCGGGGTACCCTCCGCGCCCTGCCCGCCCCGGGTGGGCCGGCTCCGGCGGGAATCGCGGGGAAGCCGGGAATCCCCGCCGCCACGGAGGGGCCCACCGCGCCGCCTGCAGGGAGAGGCTTCCCAGGGGTGCCTCCCGCCCGGGTGGGTGAGGACACTTCCAGACTCCTCTCTGCCTCCCCAGCGTGAGACAGAAGAGCCCGGAAGCCAGGCACCTTGTCACTGTGGCATTTCTCACTTTCTTTCCTTGTCCAGGATGGAAATTCCCAGGGTGCTACCCCAGGGAAAGTGTCCTCTGGAAGGAGGTTCCAAAAGGTCCTCATTTGCTCCTGACATCCGGACCCCCCACCACACCCCATCTCCAGCTGCTGGGGCCTGGGCTCGGGGCTGCGAGTGCACGGCCACTTTCATTTTTGGTCTCAATGTGTCTGAGAGGTCATGGCTGTGGCCTGAGAGTTCCGGAGCCTGGGTAGGTAGGGAAGAGGAGAGGGGTGGAGGGGCGGTGGAGGGAGGAGGGGCTGGGAACTGAGGGTCTCCTAACTGGGCAGGAGTGAGTTCTGAGCTCAGTGGCCCTGGGACCAGGTCCTCTTCCCCGAACTCTGTGGCTTCCTGATGGATTTCGCGCAGCCCAGAGGAGCGGGCAGTCTGGGCAATTCTGCCCTTCTGCACAGGAGGGACAGTCCCACAGGGCAGCCTCTGGCGCAGGGAGATGTCCACCCTCCGGAAAGAACTGGGGAATACAGAGAGCAGGTCGGATGGCCCACACAGGTGTCCGGGCGAGGGGCGAGGGCGGACGAGGGCCGATGAGGGCCGAGGTCCCTGAGTGGCCCACCTGGGCAGTGCCCCGACGTTGCTGGCTAGCTGTCACTTTTCCTCTCCCTCTGGGGCTGGTTTTCTGATCTTTGTTCCCTGGTTCTCAGGACCAGTCCCACTCGCTTTGCCCTTTCAGTGAAGGCTGCAGTGCATGACAGTTTACAGCCAAAACTTCCTCCAGCCCCGCTGTAAAGACTGCCCATCAATAGCCCGCTTCCTCGGGAGGGAGGAGGGGTGGGGCACCTCCCGCCGGAGTTCTGCCAAGGTCCATCCCTTCTCGGGAAGCACAGGCACTCTGAGAAAAATAAGAAAAGCACACAGGACTGGCCTCAGGATGTCAGAGGAAAGGCTTAGGAGACACCTCCTAAGAAACCTCACGCACCCACAGGTAGCCTCAGTTCCAGGCGGCACTGCCCTGGGCCCAGCCCCTTCAGACAGCAGAACCGCTGGTCTTTGGGAGCACATATGGCTGGTCCCTAACAGGCGCAGGGCCAGCCAGAGCGGAGGACAGTGCTGGGGGACACTTGCTCCATACCCCCTGGCCTTCTTCTCTGCAAGAAAAAAATAAAGTTTTTTCCTGATTATGTAATGTGTGCTCATTGAAGATTATATACACAAACTCTCCACAAATGCATATGAAAATGAAAACCTCACGTGTTTCGTTTTGCTCTGGCGAACCCGTTCTCCCACACCAACCAGGCAAACTTAACCAAAGCATTCAGAAGTCCTAGCTTAGAGGGCATGCAAGGCCATCGCACACTTCAAAGCACAGTCCCGTCACCAGTTAACTTGTCTCTCCCATTTAAGAAAACCTTTGACTTTGCTTTATATAAGTAAATGTTCTACAATTATTTAATTAATTTTATTTATTATTAATATATATTTTTAATTTGACCATAGAGAGAAAAGGAAAGAGAAAGCAAGCTACCAGGTCTGGGAATCTAACCACAGTCAGCCATGTGGGAGTCCAGTGCCCCAGCCATCATGCCACCTGCTGGCCCCTACTTTGCTATTGCTTTAAATGTTATGGAACCTAATTCTTTGGGTTCCTCACCATGGAACATTTTTAAAGGCCCACTGGGTTGCTTGGGGGCTGTGGTTTTTGTTGCAGTTTTAGGTTTTTGTATTGTGTATTGTGCTCACCAGAGAGAGACAGAGAGAGAAGGTAAGAAATCACCCCCGTGAGGAATGGCCATGCCACAATCTCTTGCTTCTTCTCCTGAGATTTGGGACACACAGACACAGTGAGACTTTCAAACTGCCTGATCCAGGACTTGAACGGTGCTCAGCCATGTGGGAGTCCAACACCTTAGCCACCACACCACCTAGTTGCTGGGGTTTTGTTGAAAAGAACAGACATTCCTTTCCTACATGGACTTGACTACACGCAGCAAGCCCTGGCCTGCCCCAGGTGTAGAAGAGGGCCTGGCCAGCAGGGGAAGAGTGACCACAGCAGAGGTCGGATGAGGGTCACCGTCAGGTCAGACCCACTTCTCTACCCTGTTGGGGCATGGGATGGGTGGGTTGGCACAGAGACAGGAGTTCATTCTTTTTCTCTTTTTTTGGAGAGGTTTTTGTTACAGGGCATGTGTGCTTGCCAGAAAGACAGAGAAAGAAAGAGAGACAGAAACAGAAAGTGAGAAATCACCCCCCCAAGGGGGACAGCCATGCCGCAATCCCTTCTCCTCCATTCTCCTCTAGGGATCTTGGGTGGCCACGCACGCACATACATGCACCCAGCATGAGTTTAAGCCACCAGGTCTGGGACTCGAACCACGGTCGACTACATGGAAGTCCAGCAACTAGCCACTACGCCAACTGCTGGTCTGAGACAGGAGTTCACACACCACTGAAAACACTCAAGCCTGGCCAGGTCAAATATTTGTAACATTTTTTGTAATATTCCTTAAAACAAGGCCAGCTGCTGCTCCATCCCTGGGGAAGCCTAGGCTACAGAGACTCTGTAATCAGCTGGATTCAGGTACCTTCCCTGTGGGTAACTTGAGTTCTTTTCCGCCTGGATACTTGCTTTTTTCAATCCAAGTAGTTGACAAGTTGCTTCAGGAAGTTTTGAGGTGGAACACTTTACTCACTAGGTTTGGAATGTGGGGAGACCCTTTCCAACTCGGCAAGTCTCTGCAGTTATGATGGGTCACGGTAGCAGTTCCCGTGTCCTGCTTCTGTCCGGCCACATTACCTGTCCACTTCTGATCCAATGACACCCTTGCCTCGCCTCAGGTTCTCTGCTCTGCCCCTGTGGTGCCTGATCGTTCAGACCTTGCCCCACGCCACTCCAGGTCCTCAGTGTCACACTGGCCTCCATGGCTCCCAGCGCAGGTTATTTCTGTGCTATAGCTTCTAGAATCTTTTTTTCCTTTCTTTTTTTCCTGAGAGGTATTTTGCTATAGTGTGCATGCACTCACCAGAGAGACAGAGAGAGACAGAAAGTGAGAAACCATCTCCCAGGGGGATGGCCACATTGCAATCTCTTCCCCTCCATTCTCCTCTCTGGATTTTGGGCATGCATACACGTGTCACCGGGTCTCAGACGCAAACTGTGGTTGACCATGTGGGAGTCCAGTGCCCCTTAACCACCTCACCCACTGGCTGGTTCCACTGGCAATCTTTATTGCTCTAGTAAGACCATTGTTGCCTGATTCTGGAGCCTTCTATAGGAGCCTTTTGCTTCAAAAGGTTCTTTTCTGTTTCTTAAAAGCCATGGTTTTCTGTCTTACTCAGAAGGCAGAATAGTTTTCAGAAATTTACCAGTGGGGCAGCCAACGACATGGAGGTTAAGGCAACTGGATCCCACATGGCTGACAGCACAGTTCAAGTCCCAGACCCAGCAGCCTGAAAAACACACCGGGTGCATGTATGTGCGTGCCTAAAATCCCAAGAAGAGAATGGAAGAGGAGGGGCTGTGTCATGACCATTCCCCCTCGGGGGGGTACTCTCTCACTTTCCCTCTCTCTTTGTCTCTCTCCAGCAAGCACATGTGCCCTACAACAAAAATTAGAAACTACCATGTGATCCAGCAGTTCCACTCCTGGGTATCTACCAGAAGGATAGAAATAAACCCAAGAAAAATACTTGCACATCCATGTTTATTGGAGCATTATTCACAATTGCTAAGGCATGAAACCAACCCAAATGTCCACAAACAGATGAATGGATTGAAAAAAATGTGGCACATATACACTAAGGAATACTACTCAGTCATAAAAAAAAAGCTCTAGCAGTTGATAGAAAGTGGATGAATATGGAAGAATATGGAATATTTACTACTAAGCAAAGCAAGCAGACTATGAAAGAGAGGCATTGTATGTTACCACTTAATATATACCAACTGTCTGCACTCTATGACAGAAAAGGAAAAATTGGAAGATATAAAGGCGTGGAGAGCAACTGTGGAGCAACTGTGGGAGAAGGGTAAGAAATGGGAGAGAGTGAGGGACCAGCAGTTAGTGTAATGGCTATGTCACTGGACTCCCACATAGTCGACCATGGTTCAAGTCCCAGACCCAGTGGCTTAAACTCATGCCAGGCGCCTGTGCGTGCATGCCCAAGATCCCAAGAGGAGAATGGAGGAGAAGGGATTGCAGCGTGGCCATCCCCCCTAGGGGGTGATTTCTCGCTTTCTGTCTCTCTGTCTCTGTCTGTCTGGCGAGCGCATGTGCCCTATAGCAAAAACCTCTCAAAAAAAAGAAAAAAGAAATGGGAGAGGGTGAGAAGGAGGTAACAAGGAGAAAAAGAAAGAAGTAAAACATTTAAGGGACACAAAAATGGAAGATTATCTGTTGATGATAATATATATGATAATATCTTTAATTAGACTAATATGCAATGTACTTACACTGGGAGAATTAATTTTACAAACTGTAATGATTCAATGCATAAAATTCACACAGTGATTGAATGTATAGTTTTTTTTAAAACCTTAGGAATGACCTTCCTTTTCCTTGTCCTCTCATCCTGTTGGAGAGGCTGCACTGTTTTCTTTTCCTGTGCATTTCTCTTTATCGGCAGCCACCTGCCCAGCCTGCTGCCTACCTGGGCTCTGTTGTCAGTGGAACCTGGGTGGACGCCCACTCATAGCCAACTGCCAAGACAGGCGAGGAGGGACAGCACCTGCCTCCTGCCCTTGGACCCAGCAGGGACACACTGACCTCCATGGAGCGGCTGAGTGGCAGGTGGACTCAGGCAGCACTCGGCACCGAGAGGAGCAGCAGTCGCTGCACTCGCAGTCTGCCCGTTAGCGCCCGCGCTTTCACACAGCGCTGGGCCAGCCAGCCTCTGACGGCTTCCGGAAGGCGAAATGCCACAGAAACTCCAGGGCCTTTTTCTGTAGTCACTCACTCATTGATTCAAATAGTCAGTTGTTTGGAAGACTTTAAAGGAAGGATTCCCCTGTGGAAACTGTACTAAACTAGACTTTAAGGATGAATAGACGTGAGCAGGAAAGATGAAGTGGGCAGACATCACGCCAGGCTTAAAACCGAGAAAGAAATTGTAACAGGAGAATCCCAGTCATTTAATTCATGTGTGTGTGTGTGTGTGCGTATGTGTGCATGTAATACTACTGACCGTTTTCATTTTCTCTCCTCTATAGCTTAACTGTGAAAAGCCCATTTTCCCATTGAATGACATGTGAAGTCTGCGTCAGTTCTCTCATAGGAAAGAGCAGGTGGAAGGGTACACATACAGACTACTGGGCCAACCACTACTGCCATATTGAGGTGGACCAGATGTCCAAAATTGCTCTAGGCTCAGGATGTTGGGAATTTAGCGTTTGCTGGGCATGGCGAAATAAACAGGAGCTAGCTTGAGGACCCTGAGGCCACAGGCAGGGGAATAGACAGGGCTTCAAGCCCAGAAGTTAGAAGAAGACAGCTTTTTCTGTTGGAGAACTCAGAGATATTCAGTATGAGCCCAGCCAAGTGGACAGTCCATAGCATTCTGGAAGGCAGTGCTGGAAGTCACATGTCTAACTGCAGGTTCAGTTTCCCAGGTCATCCAGAAAGCATGCTGAGCATGTATGGGATCCCAAGATCCTGAGGAGCTGGAAGGTTGCAAAAGGGTATGCAGTGTTGCCAGACCCTGTCATGCATGCCCCACTCTCTCCCATTTATAAATCACAGGCACACATGTAATCTTAAAATATTTATTTAAATAGAAAATAATTATAAAGGAAAATATATTTGGTATGGCCAGAGGTGGAACTAGAGGTCATGAGAGGACATGCCTGTGAAAACCAGTGTCCCAGGTTTAGTAAAGCAGAGAGAGAACAGCCAGGGACTCCAATAGTAGCACAAGACTCCAAGGGGGACCATAGGTGAGAGGTTGAGTCAGCGGGGCGAAGCCTGGCCGGGAATCTACTGGACTGACTGTAGATTCCCTGCCAAGAATAATTCCCTGCCATAACATAGGAATACAAGGGAGGAGAAGGTGAGGCCACATGGGGAGGGACTGGAGTGAGGTGCTGGCAGGCCTGGAATGGATGGGATTCCAGTGTCTGTAGGAAACCAGACAGAAGGAATTCTCGAAGGCCAGCAATGGTCCCAGAAATGAACTGATTGCTTTTAGAGGCTTCTTACAGGCCAATGGCTTCAGAATTTAAGGTAAGAGGACATGGTCTAACATTCTATTTCACAGTAGAGCAACCATTATTAACAATAATATATTTTACATTTCAAAATATCTAGAAAAAATGTCTTGGATGTTCCTACCATAAAGATACTAGCAAACCAAATCCAATAACATATCAAGATTATACACCATGATCAGGAGGTTTTATTCCAGGAATGCAAGGATGGTTCAACATACATAAAACAATAAATGTAATATACCATATTAACAGAAAGAAAGATAAAAATCATATGATAAAGTCTATAGATGTAGAAAAAGTATTTGATTTTTAAAATCCCTTCATGATCATGACTCAGCAAAACCGGGACAGAAGGGACATTCCTCGACATAATAAAAGCTATATATATGAAGGACCTACTGTGAGCATCATAGTTAATGGGGGAAAGCTAAAAATCTTCCCATTAAAAACTAGAACTAGACAAGGCTGCCTGTTCTCTCCACTCCTTTTTTAGCACAGTGCTGGAAGTCCTAGCCAATGCAATAAGACAAGAGAGCAAACTAAAGGCATTTGGATAGGAAAAGAAGAAGTTAAACTGTCACTATTTGCAGATGACATGATTAAATATATAGAAAATTCAAAGGAATCCACGAAAATATCCTAAAAGTGATAAATGAATTCAGTAAAGATGCAAGATACAAAGTCAATATACAAAAATCTATATCATTTTGACACATCAACAATGAACAGACAGACAAAATTGAAGAAAGCAATTCTGTTTACAATAGCTTTTTTTAAAAAAAAGATACCGGGACCAGCAGTTAGCGTAATGGCTATGTCTCTGGACTCCCACGTAGTCGACCGTGGTTCGAATCCCGGACCCGGTGACTTAAAGTCATGCCAGGCGCGTGTGCATGCGTGCCCAAGATCCCGAGAGGAGAATGGAGGAGAAGGGATTGCGGCATGGTCATCCCCTTTGGGGGGTGATTTCTCGCTTTCTATCTCTCTGTCTCTGTCTGTCTGGCGAGAGCACGCGCCCTATAGCAAAAAACTCTCCAAAAAAAAAGAAAAAAAAAAGATACCTAGGAATAAATCTAACCAAAGAAGTAAAAGACCTCTACAAAGAAAACTATGAAAAACTGAAAAAAGAAATTGAGCATGATACAAGAAATGGAAGGACAGCCCATGCTTTTGGATTAGAAGAATCAGTATAATGAAAATCCTACCCAAAGTAGTTTACATATTCAATGTGATTCTGGCCCAATTACCTGAAACATTCTTCACAGAAATAGAAAAAAAAAAAAAAGATAAAATCTGTCTGGAATCAAAAAAGACCTGTATTGCCAAAGCAATACTGCACCCAAAAAATAAAATAGGAGGCATCGCAGTACCCTGCTTTAAAGTATATTACAAAGCACTGATAATCAAAACAGCATGGTACTAACAGCATGGTAGATATATAGACCAAAGGAACAGAATAGAGAATCCAGAAGTAAACCCTAAATCATACAGTCAACTGATCTTTGATAAAGGGTATAAGACCATACAGTGGAGAAAAGAAAGTCTTTTTAGCAAAAGGTGCTGGAAGAACTGGATATCGACTTTCAGAAAAATGAAATTGGGCTCCTCTCTCTCACTATTAATTAGAATTAACTCAAAATAGGTCAAAGATTTAAATTTACAAAACCTCTAATTACAAAACTACTGGTAGAAAATGTATAGGAAAATTTGAAGACATTGGAGTAGGCAAAGATTTCTTAAATAAGATCCCTAGAGCACAGGCAATGGTCCCTAAAATAGACAAGTGGGATTACATCAAGCTAAAAACTTTCCTCCCAGCAAAGGAAACTTACTAGAATGAAAAGACAACCATCAGAATAGGAGAAAATATTTGCAAATTATTCTGCAGACAAGGGATTGATATCTAGAATATATAGGAAGCTCAAGCAGTTCGTTCATGAAAAAAATGAATAACAAATTAAAAACAGACAAATTAATCAAATAAACAACTCCCCAAGGAAGACTTACAAATCCCTAAGAGCCATACGAAAAAAGGTTCAAAATATCTTGTCATGAGGGAAATGCAAATTAAACCTACAATGGGATATCATTTAACCACAGTTAGAATAGCTAGAATCAAAAACATTAAGAATCATGAGTGTTGGGACCAGCAGTTGGCATAATGGCTATGTTGCTAGACTCCCATGTAGTCAACCGCGGTTTAAGTCCTGGACCCAGTGGCTTAAACTCATGCCAGGCACGTGTGCATACGTGCCCAAGATCCCGAGAGGAGAATGGAGAAGGGATTGTGGCATGGCCATCCTCCCTGGGGGCAGTGATTTCTTGCTTTCTGTCTCTCTGCCTCTCTCTGTCTTTCTAGCGAGTGCATGTACCCTATAGCAAAAATCCCTCTTTAAAAAAGTTAACTAAATTTTGTTGTGTAGCAGCTTATGTCACAAATTGGTTTAATTATATGTTTCTTGGGATTAAAGTATGCATGATGACATTTCTATTCATCCCCATAATTTCAAGCTAATTGTTGACTTATCATGTATTTTTCATTTGTATATTTAAAAAATAGCTAGAAGGTCTTGAATGTACCCACTATGAAGAAACAATAATGGTGGCGGTGCTAGTTACCCTCGTTGGATGGCTACACATCACATATATGTATGGAGACCTGGCGCTCCACTCCATAAATACGTACAACTACGCTTCAGCTAAAAGTGGAAACCGGAGCCAGCAGGGAGCGTGGTGGTAAGGCACTGAAGCTCGTGTGGCTGACTGCGTGACTTCAGTCCGGGACCCAGCGGCTTAAAACATGCTGGACACGTGTGTGTGTGTGTGTGTGTGTGTGTGTGTGTGTGTGTTTTGCCCAAAGTTTAAAGAGGAGAGCAGAGGAGAAGGGATTGCAGCATGGCCATTCCCCCAGACGGGGAGAGGTGATTTCTCACTCTCCTGCCCCACCACCATGAGGACACATGCCCTATGGCAGAAACCTTAAAAAATAATAATAAATAAAAATAGATAATAAAAGAAATTTGCATGGATTCTATACACAAAGACAATGATAAACAAGCAAAGACTAAGCTGATGGCCATGAGACAATTCTGGGAGGAGGCAGGCAGGAGTCACGTGGACTCCCACATGACCAACCACAGTTTGAATCCCAGACCTGACAGCTTGGAATTCACAACGGGCACATGTGTGTGCGTGCCCCAAAACCCCAACAGGAGAATAGAAGAGAAATGATTGTGGTGTGGCCATTCCCCCCGGGAGGTGATTTCTCACTTTCTGTCTCTTTGTCTCTGTCGTCTCTCCAGTGAGCACATGCACCCTATAGCAAAATCTCTTTTTAAAAAAGATTATTCTGGGAGGTCCTGGAGGGGAAGGCAGAGGGGAGCAGAAATCCGCCAGAGGACAGCTCAGCCCAGGTGTGAGGGGAAGGTTGCAGGGGTGACAGACAGTGGGTGAGCCAAGTGGGTGAGGCTGGAAGGTGCCTGTGTGGGGGGTGGGAGGCGGGCTAGGCAGGTCTTCCTGACATATCAAATACCAGACTGACAGTAAAACTGGGACGACGGGAAAGGACTTAGCACACCTGTGAGGACAGGTTCGGGACTGAGGTTCCCACCGCGAGGACCGCTCCAGCTGGAGAGCCCATTCGGAAAGTGGCCTTAGCACCTGCCGTGGCCCGTCCAGCACGCACTCCGGACCTGGCGGAGGATTTGCATTCTACCCCATTTAGGCAACAGGGGACCCTAATGCCGCTTCTCTCACAAACACGGCCACGGACGCTGCAGACGGGCTGGAAACGAAACAGCAGCTGATTTCAGGCTTGTTTCATGTGACATCTTACTTCCTCTGACCTAGGTTAAACCAGGAAAGCAGAAAGTGGCTTTTCTCTCCTGCCCATACGGCTACTGTGCGGCGTGCGCACGCGGTGTTCGTGGGGACTGGCTGACTTACTACTCCTGAAAGCTGACGGAAAGGCTTACCTTCCAAAGTTTATTTTAAGGCCTAGATAGGGCCAGACTTCCCGCAGCCCTGACCGGACGGAGCGCGGGTGCCGTGTGCGCCCAGCGGAAGGCGGCGTCGGGTTCGCCCCTCCGCGGTGTTCTTTCACGTGTATTGTCAGCGCCCAGCCCCAGCCGAGTGGCACCTCCCTCCTAACATAACTCGCTATTGTTTTTATTATGGGCAGAAATGACTGAAGTGAGCAGAGTGTCGCTACTTTGCAGGTGTGACTTATTTTTTTTTTTATATGTAATAAGGTTTTATTTGCAGGGGAGCGGGAGTTTAATCGCATAGGCCAAATCCCACGTCATCGTCTGCCTCTTCCGACTCCTCCTCCTCATCGTTCTTCTCTCCAGCTGCAGCAGGGGCAGAGCCGGCAGCAGGGGCTGCAGAGCCTGGAGCCGCAGACACAGCCACAGCCCACCTGGGCCACACTGGCCGGCTGGCCAATACCCTGGGCCATGACACCGTCAGTGTCCTTCCCGGTCAGCTCACTGATGACCCTGCCGAGCCGGTCGTCCACCTCGATGCCCACGCTGTCCAAGATCTCCTTGATGTCCTTGGCGCTGGGGGAGGTATTGCCCCCAAGGGCGGCCAGCAGGTAGGAGGGGATGTGGCATCTCGGCAGCAGCAGACAGGCCTCCTCGCGCGGGCAACCTCAGCGGGTCAAGGAGCGAAAGCCCATGTGTGACATTCTCTCAGAGTCCCGAGCGCAGCCGCCTGCCTTTCCCTCCAGGGATGAAGCACAGCTGGTGTCGGGCCGGCTTGTGGGGGCGTCTCTGGAATTGCTAGGAACGTGCTCTTTCTGTTTTCCGGGAGAGGCTATGTGTGGTGAAATAACAGCATTTCTTCCTTAAGTATTTGTAGACTCTGTCAGTCACACCACGGGGCCTACAGTTTTACTGCCTTTGTGAGAAAGCTTTGCTGTTGTCCTTTAACCTCTCATGGATCTTTATCGGGAACAAAAAATTAGCAGAGAGAAGGAGAGAGCGTAAGAGAAAAAGTGGGCCACGGTCACGCCACAGTCCTCCTTCTCCGCTCCTCCACGCTGACCTCAGACACGTTCTCACACATTTGGCGTGTTCCAGCCGTCGGTGCCAGGGTTTGAACCAGTCAGCCACAGGAGAGCCCGCTCCCCCCAAACAGCACTGAACACTGCTCTACAGGAAGGTGTTACAATTACCGATTTAACTTATTCCATATTCATAGAACTATCTAGGTTTTCTGTTTCTTCCAGCAAAAATAATTTTCTAAGATTCTGGCTTCTAGGGCTGTCCAGGGGCATCGAACCTCTGGCTGTCATTCTCTTGTCTGTGGTTTGCCTTTTCTCTCTGGCTTCTTTAAGAACCTCTTTATATGAGTTCTACTCTTCTCCTTATTTCACTTGTGATTCTTTGGGTTCCCCAAATCTGGGGACTGGTGTCTTTCACTAGTTGTAGAAGTTCTTCACTTTCTCTTAAATGGGACCTCCTCCGCAGTCTCTGCTATTCCTGCTGGAACTTGGGCTTGCCCGCTCTGGCCTCACCCCTTCCCCGTCTCCTGCACACTCGCCCGTCTCTCAGTATGGAGTTTCAGATCAATTCTGCCCCGTCTAGGTCACTGACTAGCTTCAGGTATGCCTCACCCCCATGTTAGCCCACTCCTAAATGTTTATTTTCAGGTTTTCTATTTTTCCACCCTAAGAGTGCCGTTTCATTCTTTCGCAAACATTTTCGGTGTCCGCGGTCTCTTGTTCCTTACTCATAATCTACCAAGTCGCCCCCCTCCCTGTACGTGTGATGGTCTCCACTCCGAGTCAGTCCGGAGCACGGTTCTGCTGGCTCTCATTTCCACCCGTTCGTATTCCTTGTTCTCCGTGTCGCACTGCCGCGTGTGTGCAGCAGTCCACCCTCCCCTGCCCCGTGTCTGAGGGGCCACGTCCTGTGACCCCAGGGCACTGTGAAAACCCAGATCGCTGTCTCTGCATGACGGCGCTCTGACTCTCAGTTCCGGTACCTGAGACGGCAGCCGAGTGACTGCCAGGCCGTAGTGCGGATAGTGTGGGAGGCAGGACGGGAGAGGGCCGGCTGGGTGGGGCCGGGGGTGTGGGGTCTCAGCTGCTCGGGGCACACGACTTCCAGCCCGTGCACTGTTACCAGGACCTTCCATCTCACATTCCTGGCCACGGCTGACGGTTGGGTGGGTCAGGCCAGGAGACGGGGCCGCAGTGCTCATTCGCTGGAGGCGCTCTCGGTGCCCACCAGAACCAGTGGAGAGCCAGCCAGCGGCCAGGCGGCAGCTCCGCAGTTTAGCATCTCCTCATCCGCGTCTAGTCTGACGCCATGGTCTGATTCTTTTTTTTAAAAAATCATTTACTTGGGAACCAGCAGTTAGCGTAATGGCTGTGTCGCTGGATTCCCACGTAGTCGACCGCGGTTCGCGTCCCGGACCCGATGGCTTAAATCTCATGCGGGGCGCGTGTGTGTGCATGCCCGATTCCGAGAGGAGGATGGAGGAGAAGGGATTGCGGCGTGACCATCCCCCCTGGGGGGTGATTTCTCGCTTTCTGTCTCTATGTCTCTCTCTGTCTGGCGAGCGCACGCACCCTATAGCAAAAATCTCTCCAAAAAAAAATCATTTACTTAATTGTATTTGTTCATTTATTTATTTTAAAAATTTGCTACAGGGCACGTGTGCTCTCCAGAGAGAGGCAGAGAGAGGGGTAATGAAGAAGCAAGCCACCAGGTCCAGGCCTGGAACTGTGGTCGGCCATATGGGAGTCCAGTGCCGACCCCGCATCACCTGCTGGCCCCAGAGTCGGATTCTTAATCCACGTAGTTAGTCCAGTATCGACTTGCTGTCTTAGCCTCCTGAGTGGAAAAAACGAAGTGTGATACAGAAATACGCACACGCAGACCTGAGCCCTCAGGGCAGAGGGTGCTGGACCTACCCACCGCCTCCCGCCAGGGCGTCAGGAACGCTCACCCCCCTCCCACTCCTGCCTATACCTGGGAATCCCGGGTTTCCACCTCTGAGCTGTTGGACCGCCCCATGTCCAGCCCTGGGGTCCCAGTCCCCTCCCCTTCATGGGGGCTCTCTCTCGCTCTCGCTCGCTTTCTCTCTCTCACGCACGCGTGCTCGCTCTCTCTTGCTCTCACCCCGGGCATCCCCAGAGCTGCCAGGTGGGAGATCTTGCACTCGGAGCCTGCTCTGCCCCGACTCCCTTCCTCCCATCGCCAGCTCCCACCCCCACTCCGCTCTGTCCTTGGACCTGGGGAGAACTACACCCTCTGCAGGAGCTGACCACCACGCGGTGAGTCAGAATCAACTGCTCCATCGTCAGGGGAGCCGTGGGCCTGGGGGCGGCAGTCATCCTGGAAGGAGCAGCTGCCCCCCTCGGGAGCTCTGGAAGGGTAAGCCTAGAAGAAAGACCAAGAGACTTCTCTTAAAGACACTCGTGTTTAGGTTTTTCTACACTCTTAAGTGGTGTTACTGCCAAGGTGTATTTTTTCTGCAAATACAAGGATTTGTTCATTTCAATCAACTTCATGACATTAGCCTTTTTTGGATCACAGACCTCCTTAAGAATCTACTTTAGAAACACACACACGGGACCAGCAGGTGGTGTGATGGTTAAGGTGCTGGACACTCCCGCCACGGTTCAAATCCCCAATCTGGTGGCTTGCTTTCTCACTCTCTCTCTCTCTCTCTCTGGTCAAAGTAAAATAAAATAAAATAATTAAATAAATAATTTTTTAAAAGAAATACATGCACTCACTCTCTCCCTAGGACCGTCTGCACAGATGCACAGGACATATACCCCCAGAGTATGTGCCCAGCCCCCGGCTTTCGAACCCAGCACTCAGCACCAGCCCTCCTCAGTCCATGCAGACCCCGGGCTCTCCGCAGTAGTTTCCCGTGCTGACTGCTCCCCGGGCACATTTGCCAAATCCCCACCTCCCCTCCTGGTTGTCTGAGTCCACAAGGACGTTGTATCTCTGTCCACAGCAGAGTGTGTTCACCCATGGGCTCGGCCACCCCACTCGCTTCCTCCAGGCCAGCCGCAGGGCCTTCGAGAGCGCATGTGATCAACCAGAAATTCTCATCATTGGGGAAATTGCAAATACTCTCGGAAAATTTGGAAATAAACCATACAACGTTTAGATCAGCATTTTATACACAGCAATTCTACTTGGGAGGGTGTTTGAGAACCATAGATTTCGGCTAAATATGACAGCAACTGCTTGTAGCAAGACTTCCCAGCAAAACCAGTGATCAGAGCGATAAAAACAAACTGATACCAACAAGGATGTGCGACTGTGTTAGTGTGCCCGTGTGTGTGTGTGTGTTAACAGGAATGTGCGACTGTGTCAGTGTGCCCGTGTGTGTGTGTGTGTGTTTGTGTGTGTGTGTTAACAAGGATGTGTGGCTGTGTCTGTGTGCCCATGTGTGTGTGTGCGTGTGTGTGTGTGTTAACAAGGATGTGCGGCTGTGTCAGTGTGCCCGTGTGTGTGTGTGTGAACAAGGATGTGCGGCTATGTCTCTGTGTGTGTGTGTGTGTGTGTGTGTGTTAACAAGGATGTGCGACTGTGTCAGTGTGCCCGTGTGTGTGTGTGTGTGTGTGAACAAGGATGTGTGACTGTGTCAGTGTGCCCGTGTGTGTGTGTGCCCGTGTGTGTGTGTGAACAAGGATGTGCGACTGTGTCGGTGTGCCTGTGTGTGTGTGTGTGGGGGGGTTAACAAGGATATGTGGCTATGTCTGTGTGTGTGTGCGTGTGTGTGTGTTAACAAGGATATGTGTCTGTATCAGTATGCCTGTGTGTGTATGTGTGTGAACAAGGATGTGCGGCTATGTCTGTGTGTGTGTGTGTGTGTGAACAAGGATGTGCGGCTGTGTCAGTGTGCCCGTGTGTTTGTGTGTGTGTGTGTATGTGTGTGAACAAGGATGTGTGACTGTGTCAGTGTGCCCGTGTGTGTGTGTGTGTTAACAAGAATGTGCGACTGTGTCAGTGTGCCCGTGTGTGTGTGTGTTAACAAGGATGTGCGGCTGTGTCAGTGTGCCCGTGTGTGTGTGTGCCTGTGTGTGTTAACAAGGATGTGTGGCTGTGTCAGTGTGCCCGTGTATGTGTGCCCGTGTGTGTGTGTGTGTGTGTGTGTGTGTAGGAAACAAATCTAATCTGCCCTGCAGCTCGCATGCAGCCTGACCTGGCGATGAAGCATTTGCATGTGCTGCCTGTGTGGGCTCAGAGGCAGGGCTGCACGTCTGCGTGTCGGAGAACTGGCCCGGGGACCAGAGGACAGCTCCTGCAGCACATCCAGACGAGCTCTCTCTGTGGTTACGGGCTAGGGTGCCCAGGAGAACTCCATCCATGCCATCTTTAGAGGGCGGCAATCAGGGTGGGCCTGGAACGTCTGGGCCAGTGTGCAAGCCCGGCAGGCCCTGGGGCTCTCTGCAGTCCCTGCCCACGAGCCACACCTCCTGACAGGGCAGGGCGAGCCGGTCACAGGCGGGGCTTTACGTGAGACAGTGACTCTCTTTGAAGACACCCATAGAAAAGCAGATGTTGATAAAACCCCAATTAATAGAGGACTGAACCCCGTGTCTCCAGCAGACGTGACCGTGTCACATCGGACCAGGCTGCTGCGAACACGGCTGCTCACGAACCCAGCCTGAGCGTGCGGAGCCGGGCTGCAGCAGGACGTCTCCCCGTCAGAGGCCGGCTCGGCGCCCTACGAGCTTTTGATCAGTTTGGGCCAGGATGACAAATGCCACTACTCCACAAACACGAGCTGCGAGCCCCAAGTCCATTCTCCATGTGATCCGCTGTCCTACGTCAGTCAGGGACACAGGGAGGCTGTGTTAGAAGAGGATGAGTTTGTTCGTTTGTTTGCCATAGGGTGTGTGCACTCGCCAGAGAGAGACAGAGACGACAGAGAGAAGGGAAGTGAGAAGTCACCCTGCGAGGATGGCCGTGCCACACTCCCTTCTCTTCTGCCTCCTCTCGGGATTTTGGGTACACACACGTGCCCAGCATGATTTCAAGCCACCAGGCCCGGGACAAACCACGTCGCCTGTGCGGGAGTCCTGCACTGTAACCACATGCCACCCACTGTCCCTGGAAGAGGATGAGCTGTACTGACATCCAGCTCTTCCACAGAGCAGCTGGCAGGCAGCCCCCTGCCCCTTCTTCCTGATGTCACGGGTGTGAAATGCCTGGCACAGAGACACACCCTGACACGGGTCATGGGTGGAGGAGCCCGGCAGGCAGGACAGGCCCTGGCAGAGCAGACGTGGCTGAGGACGTCACCTCCACCAGGACCTCAGCTTTCAAAGAGCTGGTACGGGGGGGGGGGGGGGGGGTACCCGCAGCCCGTCTCATCAGTGGACCCAACCCCAGCTGCCCCAGGAGCGGTATCACGCTTACACACAGGCTAGGGGACCAAGTCTGAGCCCGGCTGGGGCCAGGGAGGCCGTGCAGAGGGAGGTGGAGGCTGGCCGGGGCCCCGCACTGCCTGTTCCTGCCTCCCGGGAGACGCGGACGCTTGTCCTTAGTGAGGGAGGAGGGCCTGGCCAGGCGCCCATGCGTTCTCGTGTCGGAGAGCTCCACAGCCTGCCACACCAGCTAGCCAGAGGCAGGGGACAGGCAGTGGGCCACACACCGTTGGCCCTCTCAGGGTCTCCAGCATGGGCAGGTGGCAAGGGGCAGACGTCAAGCCCTGTCCCACGAGGAAGACGCCATGATGCGGAGGAGTAGGGGGTGAGTGCAGGGGGCACCCAGAAAGGCTCCCTGGAGAAGGTGGTCCTGGGGCTGCTAGGACCTAAAGAGGGATCTGCCAGACCAAAAGGGAACCTGAGTTTCTTAACCCTCAGTCCTGTGCCCTTCCACTGCCAAACTCTCGCCAAAACCTCACGTGTGCTGTTACAATTTTTGCACAGATTTCTCATTTCCCGTTTGTATTTCTCTACTCACATGCAGCGTGCGGTGGCTGGGCCTCCAGCTTTTGCGTTAGAGCCTTTCTTCTTCCGGGCTGGGCTCTCACACGCCAGGAAGGTGAGGGGTGCTCGCGGGGGCGCTCGCGGGGCCAGAGCAGCGGGTGCGGCGTCCCTGGGCCGGACTTCACGCTGTGTGTGCGCTTCTGGGGACATGTAATCCAGCTTTGGGAAGCGACAGTCACCTTTACTTTCCGTTGCTGTTTTCATTACATTCCCAATATGAGAAATAATTTTTTTAATTGCCAGAGTGCACGTGCTCTTGCCAGCGACAGCGAGAGAGCACGCACCCACAATGGGCGTGTCACACACTCCCCCTCTCCGTCCCGTCGGGATTCTCAGTATGCAGGCATGCACGCCCCGTGTGCTTTCCGAGCCACAGGGCCGGGGTTCAAACTGGTGGGCCACCAGGATCCAGCTGTCTTGACCACTAGACTACGGGGCCAGTTCAAGAATACGAGAAATAATTTTTAAACAAATCCACCCAGTTGGACTGCTCGTGATCAATACTCTATGTCTTTGCTCACCCTAAATTTTTATCATTTGGTGTTTTAGAGAGCATTTAGACCCCGTGACCCTCCGGGTCTGTCCCCTCGGAGGTCGGAACCGAGAGGTGACGCGGCCAGCACCACGAGCCTGCGGAAAGGCGGAAACCATGCACCGAAGGTGGCTGTGTGGCTTTGTTGCTTTTCAGTTAAGCCCACAAATAGATTTTGATTTCTCTGAAAGCAAAGTGACGTCTGTCCTCTGGCCATGCCCGCACCGAGCTCGCCAGCGGAACCTCGGTCTGGTACCAACGGCCTGGGTCGCCCTTGGTGGTCATGGTGGCCCCCGAGGGCCCGCAGAGGTCGAACCGTGAAGTGTGACAATGGCTGCAGGGAGAGGCGGCTCCGCATCCCGCTGCCCACGCCGCCCCATGCTGCCCCCAGACCAGCAGGACACTGACCAGACCTCGGGCTGGGCCTCCGTGCACGTCTGCAAACCGGCCGTCTCTCTGGAGCAGGCTGCTCGAGTAGCACCAACCCGAGAAAACAAACACAAGGGCAGAGCTGTCGGCTCGCACGCCTTGAATACACAGCGGCTGCTGCCACAGGGCCTCGGCAATTTTTCCTGCTGGACGCCTCTGGCTAGACCCCGTCCCGCAAGAAGGATGGCGGCGAGCACCTCCAGAGCGTGTCCGTGGCGTTTCCAAAGGGCAAGTGATGCCCGCAGCGCCAAAGCCACGTGGGACGGGCCCGCACGAGCCTCGAGGCCCCTGTGTACCCAGGGGCCACCATGTGATTCTGCTGCAGGCCCGCTGAGGCCAGGCAGCCGTGGCATAAAGACTCTGCCGGGGTGACTCCCTCCGCCTCTCCCTCCCTTTCTCTCTCTCCCTCTCTCTCCCTCCCTCTCTCTGTCTCTGCCTTTCTTTCTAGTGAAAGAATCAACCAATCAATAAAGCCTGGCATAACATGGGCCCAAACCCGGAAAGTGTGGGCCTTCAGGAGCCCCGGAGTTGGAGGGGAGGCCCCTGGAGCAGGTTAGATCTCCTGTACCCACTCACTGCTCACTGGCCAAGGGCCTAGCCTCTGGGCCTGCTTTCTGACCTGTGATATGTGACAACACTCAGACCGGGGGCTGCTCTGAGGAGGGGACATGCCCTGGCGGGAGAAGCTCACGCCCAGTGCCTGAACACAACTGGGCCCAGGGATCCTGCTTCTCTGCTAAGGACGCTGATCAAGGAGGCAACACCTGGGCCAGCAGGGGCATAGTGACCGGGTGCTGGACTCCCGCAGGACCAGCAGCGCTCGAGTTCAGGGCCTGGAGGCACGCCAGGTGCCTGTGGTGTGTGCCCGAAGTCCTGAGCAGAGAATGGAGGAGGGATGCAGCGTGGCCATGGCCCTAGGCGTGCTTTCTCACTTCCTGTCTCTGTCTCTCTGTGGAGGTCCCCCTCCCTGCCTCCCGGCTGCATCCTGGGACAGAGGCTTTGTGTGTCTTCAGCCAGCCCTCCTGGAGGGGCCACGGGGGAACCCGGGTTCCCCTCAGCCCTCTCCCGGTGACATTCGTGAGGATGCGGCCCTCTGGGTAGGGCCTGCAGTGGCACCTTCCCACATGGCCGCTCACTGGGTTCTGACGAGGAGTACTCACCTCCCGGGGCCAACAAGTGACCTGCCGTGTTACTGGCCCTGGGCCTCGGGGCCTTCATCCTTCCCCTGGGAGGCCAGGGCCCCCACACAAAGGCACGCAGGCCAGGTGAGGGGCTCCTGAGCTGACGGCAAAGCCCTCGGGGGCTCGCGGCTGGGCGGAGGCCTCCAGGGGCCACGGGCAGGCAGTCAGGGCTGGTCCCTTTAGCAGGAGCAGGGCCTGAGCTGCCAGCTCGCCTGCTGTGTGTCTGCTCACGGCTTGGCAAACACCAAGGCGGAAACAAAGCTTTCGTCAGCTCCTGGGAACAACTGTTTGACAAATTGCTTTCCCTGGGAAAGTACTCAGGTCTATGGGAGGGCACAAAAGAATTAGAAGGCACAGCACCTGCGTCTGAGGCGTCCACAGATCTCAAACAGCCAAAGAATACCATTCAAAGAAGGGCAATTTCGGCCTCAGAGTATGCAGGACTGAGTGGGAGGACGATCTAGATCCTGGAAGGCTGTCTGGAGGAGGTGATAGGTTAGCAGAAGAGGGGAGGAAGTAAAGGAGTGATCAGAGCCGGTCTCAGGGAAGTCCCCTGTCTGGTCTAAAGGAAGCACAGTGTCTTACTGCAATAGTGGAGCGGCTGGCCTTCTGGAAAGGCATTGCTGCTGTTTCTAACTCACAGCATGTGCTCGTGTACCAGAGAGAGGGAACTCTGGGCGGGCCTCATCACGCCGTGACCCCTCACCCCAGCCCCTAGCTAGTCAGGGTCAAGTGCAGGCGTGCACGCACCCCTGGGACCCCACTGCAGCCGGCCGTGGGGCTTTCTGCACCGCAGTCCAGCTCCATCGACCATGCCGCTGGCCGGGCCTGGAAGCCCATTTCAGCGCCATGGGCGGCTGGGCTGGCTGCTGACCAGGCCGCGGCCACCTTCCCTGCTGTCTGTCTCGGAGGCCCTCCCCTGGAAGGGCCCTGACCTGGGAAGCTTGCCCCCCAAGACCCGGCCTTGCCAGTGGCAGGAGTTGGGCACCTCCCACCACGCTGGAGACCCGAGGCCGCGCTGACCTGCTGGGTGTGACAGGCCCCGTCGGTGGATGCTCAGGATGACGTTTGCAGTCAGCCCTGTCTCCTGCCATCCGCCGGGACCAGAGCCCTGGTGCGCCTAGAGGGAGGGTGTCACTCACTCTGAGGCACCAGGATCACTCTGCGGAGTGAACAGACTCCGAGCAATGCCAGGATTGACTGCAGACATGCCAGCTTGCCCAGAGCGGGCGTCCCTTCGTCCCAGGCGTCGATAGGAACCCTACATCTTCCTGTCTCTCCTACAGAGATAAGCACGATGCAAACCAAAGGAAAAAGATGCAAACTGAGGACATTTGAACATTTGTATTTTTCGTTTTTAAAGTTTTTGCTATGAGGCACGTGGACTTGCCAGTGAGACAGAGAAAGAGAAAGTGAGAAATCCCCCCCCCCCCCCCGGGTGATGGCCTCACAGCAGTCCCTTCTCCCCCAGTCTCCTCTTGGGGTCTTGGGCATGCACGCACAGCGCGATTTCCAAGCCACCAGGTCCAGGACTCGAACCATGAAATCGGCTATGTGGGCTCCAGTGTCTTAACTTCCCTGCCACCTGCTGGCTTCTGAATGCTGGTTTCGGATCTTTTTAAACTCGAGGTTCACAGGTTTTATTAGCTACACCCATGGGCAGGAAGTCTCCAAAGTGTGAAATTAAATCCCACAAACCCCTTCAGTAGCCGTCTGCCCGGGAAAGGCCCAGCAGCCGCACGGGTGGACGCCCAGCTCCTGGGTCCCCACCTGTGGACTGGCCGCAGGGCTCCCACCTCACGGGCCGGATGGAGGGGAGACGCTGCTGCGTTCGGCCGGGTCCTGCCGTGTTCCCATGGCTGTTTGGATGGGTTTAGTCCAAACAGGAATATTTTGAAACATTCAACCAAATTCTGCTGGAGAGGACTGAGGCTGGGACGGCTAGATCCAGGGGCAGCCGCAGGGCTCCGGGCTCAGGGGCAGCCCAGGACCAGGAGTCCTGTTTGCATTTCCGAGGCCAGGACACACTTTTCCCATAAGTCGCCATTTCCCCAACTATTCTAACTGATTAAAGGGTGCTAGAAAATTGCTCAGGCCCTGGGATTGCAACAACAAAGGCTTGGTTTCTCCTTTCAATCAAAACAGCCTGGCTGCCCGATTCAAATGCTAATGGCCGGGGCCTGAATTGGCCACTAACTGAGGGGGCCGCTTTCCCAGCAGATGACCACAGGGGCAGTCCTGGGCAGGGGCCTCCGGGACTTTTGGTCAGAGAGCTTCCTGGGAAGCGGCCTCTTGGCTGTCTAGGGTGCAGGGCGCCCCACGGCTTGTCTCTGGGGAGGGGAGCCCTCACCCAAACTGCCAGGCGCGGAGGAACGGGCAGCCTCTCAGCAGCCCGCGTATCCAGGAAGGCCCTCCAGCAGACCTGGCATGCTCTGGGGTTCTCCGTGGGGGAAACTGACGGTGCTGTCACCTTCGATCGAAGTCCTTCGAGGTGGCCCAGCTGCCCCTCCTCCTGCTCGTTCCTCCCTGCCACCCGCCTTCTCTGTCCTCAGCCCACTGCTTGACTGGCCCTCAATCTCCCACTCCAGAAAGCAGGACCTGGGGCCATGACCAGAGTTCAAGTCACTCTCCTTCAGAAGGTGAGCCGGGCCAGCCCTGGCCCTGTGCTCCTGGGTGCCAGTGGCCTGTCCAGTATTAGGGCGCAAGAGGCCAGCGGCCACATTGTGCATAGCTGCAGGGACGTGCACTCGGGCAGATGGGATCTGCAACCACCGATCACCAGGCCCTGACCAGCAGCCAGGCACGCTAAGCCAGGTGGCCGTCTCCTCAGGGGGCTGCACAGGGTGGGCGCAGAGGTCCGGCTGCCCGTGCCTGCAGAGCATGGAGGTCCCACAGGGCGCCATGGACGGGTCAGGGCGGGGGATGAGGATGGGTGTCTCAGCCTCGCTCTGGCCGTGTCCTCCCTGTCCTCTCTCTCTCTCCTCTTTCTCTCTCCTCTCTCTCTGTCCTTTCGTCTTTCTCTCTCTCCTCTTTCTCTATCCTCTCTCTCTCTCTCCCCTCTCTCTTCTCTTTCTCTCTCTCCTCTCTCTCTCTCTCTCTCTCTCTCTACCAGAAGGCACGTGCACTTAAGAGAGAGAGAGACAGGGAACCAGCAGTTAGCATAATGGCTATGTCGCTGGACTCCCACGTAGTCGACCATGGTTTGCGTCCCGGACCCGGTGGCTTAAACTCACGCCGGGCGCGTGTGCATGTGTGCCCAAGATCCCGAGAGGAGAATGGAGGAGAAGGGATTGCGGCATGGCCATCCCCCCTGGGGGGTGATATCTTGCTTTCTGTCTCTCTGTCTCTCTCTGTCTGGTGAGCGCACTCACCCTATAGCGAAAACCTCTCCAAAAAAATAAATAAATAAAAAAAGAAAAGAAAAAAAGAGAGAGAGAGACAGAGAGGGAGGAAGCTTTCTCAGTGGGGCGCAATCACGTCACAGTCCCTTCTCTGACATCTCCATCCTGTCCAGATCTGGGCGTACACATGTACCCAGGGTGGCTTTCACGTCACTGGGGCCGGGACCTAGACCACATTGTCGCGTGGGACCTGGTTCTCTGCGGAGGGCTCAATCGCTGCACTCGGGACTAGCCCCAGGACTGTCTTTAACATTTATTTTTGTATTTGACTTCACACCCTCCACCACGCCCAGCATGGCTTTTTTTTTTTTAGCCGTAGGGCGCCTGCCCTTGCCGTGGGTGCACTCGCATACACCCGCGCCTGGCATGATTTTCAGGGTGCCAGGTCCAGGGTTCAGACCGTGGTCAGCCAGGTGGGAGTCTCCGCCTTGGCCACTGCACCCCCGCTGGCCCCCAGCACAGCATTTTAACGTAGCACTGTTATTCGGGGACCGACACACCAACACTCCGGGCTGTGCTGGTGACATTTAGTTTGTCCTGTCCGGACACATGCCAATTTGGAAGAGCACCAGGAACGTTGGTGCTTGGACGTGCCCAGGCCTAAGGAACTGCTGGGTGATCCTCAAAAATGACGGTCCCTTTTTTCTCACCGCTTTCTCCTACTGCGTTGGCAGAAACGTCATGGCATATTTTTTCTCTGTTTTTCTAAGCAAAAATGTGTCATGGGGACCAGCAGTTAGCATAATGGCTATGTCACTGGACTCCCACGTAGTCGACCGCGGTTCGAGTCCCGGACCCGGTGGCTTAAACTCACGCCGGGCGCGTGTGCGTGCGTGCCCAAGATCCCGAGAGGAGAATGGAGGAGAAGGGATTGCGGCGTGGCCATCCCCCCTGGGGGGTGATTTCCTGCTTTCTATCTCTCTGTCTCTCTCTGTCTGTCTGGCGAGCGCACGCGCCCTATAGCGAAAACCTCTCCAAAAAAAAAAAAAAAAATGTGTCATGACTTTCCCAGCGAATGACCCAATACTTCCTAAACTCCCCGACAAACTTGAAGGGCAGGGATTCTACTTCAGTTGCCCTTCAAATTTATACTCTGCTGTCTGTGTTCTTCTCTTTCTCCTTCCTTCCTTCCTTTCTTTCCTTTTTTCTTTTTTGAGGTTTTCACCATAGGGCACCTGCGCTCACCAGAGAGAGACAGTGAGAGAGAAAGTGAGAAATCATCCCCTGGGGAGGGGCTTCACCACAATTCCTTCTCCTCCATTCTCTTCCTGGATTTTGAGCACACACACACACACGAGTGCACACACAGACACACACACACACACACGTATCCAGCATGACTTTCAAACAGTCATCCAGGACTCGAACCCCAGCTGGCCATGTCGAAGTCCAGTGCCTCGACCACCGTGCCACCTGCTGACCACGCTGTGTCCTTTCTGACTGATTAGATTTTATGTTGCCTCTTTGACTAGGAAAGTTTTCACTCTGTTTAGTAGAGTGGCTATTCGACTGTGGGAAGACATTTAAAGCAGGCACCAGTGGAAAGCTCACCTCCGGGAGAAGTCCATGTTCGCCAGGGAGGCGGAAGACATCCGGTACAGGCGACACAGGTACATTTCCCTCTGGGAGTTCTTCCCTGATTTACAAGTGACTTTGTTCTGGAAGAAATATTGTGCTCTAACACTGTCGATGTCCTGCCCCGCAGCTAGACTTGAAGGCTGTGGAGGAGGCCACCACCCTCTCCCTCTGCCATGCACAGAGCCACCGCGACCCGCCAGGTGCAGACTGCCATCACCGTGGGGCGAGGCCGGCCCCCTCCCCTGCTGACACAGCACAAGGGCCCTTGGCTTCTGCCCTCTCCCCGGTAGAGACGACAAGGTCACCCCCCGCCACCCCCCAGGACACGGGAGAGCGATGGTGTGGCTCAGCAGATACCTAAGCTAAGGCTGAAAAGAACCGTGGTTCCAGCACGGTGTTTGAGAGAATACTTCAACACTCCAATAATAGTGACATGAACTATAAGACTCTTAATTAAGAAAACAAAGAGAAATTACTTTTAAAAGACTATAGAAACAGCTGGAAATCTCAAAGAAACCCAGCTGACACTGAGTGACAGCTGTCCGGCTAGGGGACATGGGAAACGAACCGGTGAGGGCTAGGACAGCATGGGGACAGGGAAAGGGGGGCTGAGCAGGGGACCACACGCTGAAACCTCCAGGCCCTGGGGGCTGCAGCAAGGGAACCACCACCTGTGACCCAGAGCCCCAGAGGGGATGCTGGCCCACCACCCACCCTGCTCAAGTCAGACGTGGCTGCACCCGCAGCCCAGGCAGGCGGCCCACGGGGTCCCAGCCCACGTGATGGGCCCCTCCGCAGGCCTGACCATGCGGGCACTGCAGCCCGCACAGGTGGGCTCAGTTGGGGTCTTAGGGAAGGCCTGGAGCAGTTTCCTCCAGTGCCCCACGCGACCGCCCTGGGGAAGACGCCTCATCTGCGGAGGCTCAGGGACAGGGACTGGGGACGAAGCAAGAGCCTCCGCCCTGCTGGCAGCTCCCGCACGCACCTCCTGTGGTGCATCTCTGCGTGCGGCCGAACACTGTGTCAGCTGTGCAGCAAGTGCGTGTGTGTGCATGTGTGTGTGCGTGTGCGTGTGTGTGTCAGGTTACCGACTCCAGCAGGTGGTGGTTGTAGCCGGATCCCTGAGTTCTGGACGTGAGTGTTCATAAAATGTGATGATCAGAATGAGCCCCGGGAAGAACACCTGGTGGGTTTGCGGGCAGGAGTCGGGCGCCACCTGCACCCGGCGGGTTCCTGCACCTCGGGCTCCCGGGTGCAGTTGCAGGCGTCTCCTGCCCTTTCCTGAACTGGGAGAACTTGGAGGCCTACAGCCTGGTGAGCTGAGTAAGCCGAGTCCAGCTCTAGCTCGCACCAACTGTGACAGTAAGTCTCGGCGGAAACTGTGTTAATTACATTGCATGAGTGTCAAGAACTCACGCACTCCCGAGAAGCCCCATGTGGGTGAGGTCACACACCAGCACAGCCTCGCTGCTCTTTTAGGAAACCCAGCTGACGGTGTCTGGCCCTGGGGTTTACTCTCCAGCTTGCTAAGTTCAACTCAGGCCTGGCAGGGGGCGGCCGCCTTCCCAGGTGGCCCGGCTCATGTTGGCACCACCAGGACGGAGCCGGAGCCGGAGCCGGAGCCGGAGCCGTGGCCTGCTTCCCGGCTCCCCTACTTTCTGCTCCTGACTGATCCTGAAGCACCAGCACCTGGGCTTCCCTAGGCAA
The DNA here is from genome assembly GCA_026018925.1 of Tupaia tana. Lineage (NCBI taxonomy): Eukaryota > Metazoa > Chordata > Mammalia > Scandentia > Tupaiidae > Tupaia > Tupaia tana. The sequence continues at coordinate 15,252,903 of JAKSZU010000002.1, forward strand.
AGGTGGCAGGATGGGCCTGGGTGTCCAGGGCCCAGAGGGAGGCCAGGCTGACGGAGGCAGAAAGGCCAGAAGGCCCCAGTGAGCTTGTCAGAGACTCCCGGCAGCTCACCTGCTCCTGGCCCTGGGGCGGCTTCTCTGCAGTTTCTTGCCACTGACATTTTCTTCTCCATTCCGTAAGTCGGGAAAGAAGATCCTTAGAGAAAAACGATAGGTCTTTTGACGAACATCCTTCCCTACCACAGCTTACCTACACTGCTGCCAGGTACGTTCCTCCAGTTCTTGCTACAACTTAAAAAGTGGACAGCTTTCCTTGTCGTTTTACACCTAGACACGGACGCAAGGTCCAGCCATCGTTCAAAGCTTGGGTCCCAAACGCAGCTCAGTGTGGCTCAGACCCAGAGCCCAGCGACCATCCTCAGGCCCGGTAAGCCGCGGGCAGGGCCTGCTTCACTCTCCAGGCTTTCTAGCTCGACAGCGCCAGGAGCGGCTTTCTCTGGGTACTGAAAGCATTTCGTTTTGCATGGCATTACGTTTTATTTTCGGGTTAAGTATTTACCAAATGCATCAGATATACAAGGGGACATCAAGAAGCTGGAGGAAAACGGAATCATAGCACAGGTTTGTTTGGGTGCAAGAAATGCTGAAACCCACGCCTTCTTTCCCTGACACGCTTTCCGTGCCTTGCTGGAGACACGCACGTGGCAGCGTGGACTATCTCCTCCTTTCCTCCCGTTACGCTTTCGCTGGTCACAAGTTTAGGGAATTCCAATCTTAGCCATTTTTCCTTGAGTCCTCTCCAGAGGAAAACCAGGAGAGGCTCGGCAGCCGCTCAGGTGGCCTCCCTCACTCCTCTGAGAACAGGAGAGAGTGGGCTTTGCAGTCCCACCTTCCTGGGTTGAACTCGCGGAATGCCAGCCAGTCCCTCCTGTGCTGTGGGGGGTGACAAGCTGGGCCCTCATGTGCCTCATTGGGAAAGATGGGGCCAGACGTGGTGCAGAGGGAAACCCGAGGCTCTGCTCGGCCGCCTGCACAGGTCGGTTTCCTGACCACCCCAGGGACACCCACAGCTGGCTGAGGCGAGGGTACATCCCGGCGTGAGGGTCCTGTCGGAGGGGCTCTCTCTTTCTCTGTCTTCCTCTCTCTTTGGCTCATAAAATAAACAAATAAACTTTGAAAAATACAGTAAAGACTACAATTCCAAATCAATTCTTGGGTATGTGAAAGTCTTGGCATAGGGTGGGAATGCATTGACACACACCTCTTATTAATTAGGGAATTGTGGCGAAGACAGGCTCAGAGTGAAAACAGGAAGTTCACTACACAGGTATTTAGGGAAATTAAAGGTGCATGGACCTACTGAAGAAAATGGCACTTAAACATGATGAATTATCTTTGTGTTTTTTTCCAAGTTATTACCATAAAAAAAAAACTCAAGAATAAACTTGAACTTCGAACAAGTTCCAGAATTAAATAGTTTTTTATCATTTTTAATTTATTTTATTCACTCATTCATCTATTTCAATTTGACCCAAAGAGAGACAGAGAGAAAGAGAGAGAGGGAAAATGAGAAAGCAAGCCACCAGGTCCAGGACTCGAACCCTTGTCAGCCATGTGGGAGTATCCAGTGCCTTAACCACCACGCCACCTCCTGGTCCCAATTAAGTAGTTTTATGCTGGAATAGGAATATTTCTCCCAGCAATCTCAGGAGCCATCAATTAAGTAGTTTTAAATAAATAAGAATTTTAGTTTTTTATCAAATAAATAGAATTCAAATACAAGAATATTTTGGTGCAAAAAAGATTAAATCCGTGCATAGCTTTTCATGATACAGATGTTCCATGAAACTTATTTTTTCCATGAAACTTTTTGAAGAGTATTTCTATGTCAGAAATGAAATTTAAATATACAAAGGAAAAATTCTTTTTTTTTTTTTTTTTTTTTTTTTTTTTTGCTATGAGGTATGTGTGATTGCCAGAGAGAGAGAGGGAGAGGGAGAGAGGGAGAAAGTACCCACCAGGGGCAATAGCCATGCCACAATCCCTACCCCCTCCATCCTCCTCTCAGGACTTCGGGCATGTGTTCAAGCTGCTGGGCTTCCAAATCAAACCGCATAGTCAGTCTTGTGGGATCCAGCCACCCCAACCACTAAGCAACTGGTTAGCCTGGGAGAAATCAATTTCAAATTAAGTTGTAAGGGGACCAGCAGTTAGCATAATGGCTATGTGGCTGGACTCCCATGTAGTCGACCGTGGTTCGAGTCCCAGACGCGGTGGCTTAAACTCACGCCGGGCATGTGTGTGTGCGTGCCCAAGATCCCGAGAGGAGAATGGAGAAGGGATTGCGGCGTGACCATCCCCCCTGGGGAGTGATTTCTCACTTTCTGTCTCTGTCTCTCTCTGTCTTTCTGGTGAGTGCACACACCCTATAGCAAAAACCTCTCCAAAAAAAAATAAAATAAAATCAAGTTGTAAGTAAAAATAAAATATTTTAGACACTTTAAAATTGAAACTAAAAATAATTTGCAAGGTCTAAAAAAATAAGACATGGGACCAGCAGTTAGCGTAATGGCTATGTCGCTGGACTCCCACATAGTCGACGCCGGTTCGAGTCCCGGACCCGGCGGCTTAAACTCACGCCGGGCGCGTGTGCATGCGTGCCCAAGATCCCGAGAGGAGAATGGAGGAGAAGGGATTGCGGCGTGGCCATCCCCCCTGGGGGGTGATTTCCTGCTTTCTGTCTCTCTGTCTCTCTCTGTCTGTCTGGCGAGCGCACGCGCCCTATAGCAAAAACCTCTCCAAAAAAAAGAAAAAAAAAAAAATAAGACATGACACCAGTGAGATTCTGAAGATATTCATTAAGAATAATAAATATAGTTCATTTATCTAAAACCAACAAGGACAAACTGAAAGTTTCAAATATAATTTAAAAAGTAGAGGAAGTTCCCCCAAAGACGGAACTGATGGCAGAATTCCAGAGTTAACTGTGAAGCCCATCACCAAAGGCACTCCTGCTGGGCAGGGCTGGCCCACAGGGGAGTCCCAGGCAAACATAATGAACCAGAGCAAAGGTAAGCAAGGCCACCCGGCCCCTGGCCAGCCCAGTGCAACCCCAGCCCCGGCCGTCATCTTTACCGGGATGTGAGGAACTGAATTGTGCTCTCCCAAATCCATAGGCTGAAACACTAACACCAATGTAACTATATCTGTCTTTAAAGAAGGAGCTAGGTAAACAGGGTCACAGGGTGGGACCCTAACCCAATAGGTCTGCTGTCCTCACACAAAAAGCAAGAGATGCCAGTGATGCGCACGCACAGAGAAAAGACCATGCAGGACATAGTGAGAGGCCGCGGCCTGCATGCCTCAGGAGAATCCAACCCTGGTAGCACCTTGACAGAGGACTTCCACCCTCAGGCACTGTGAGGAATCAGCTCCTGCTGTCTGAGCCTCCCCAGAGGAACTTCGTTATGACAGTCCTGAAAGACGAACACTTTGGGTAGAAACACAGGCAACATAACAGACTCTCCTTCTTACAGGTTTCTAAGTCGTATTTGATGGTTGAAGCAAACACTGGAACACTGAGGTAGTGCTCAATGTCGATAGATGCAATACTTAGAACAACTTTACTTCAAATATAGAAACTGCCAAGGGACCTAAACACAAGTAAACAGGCAAAACTTCACCCAAAGTGGTAAAGTTGTGGTACGAGGAGACTATGGGACACACAAGGACAAGTATAAGCAAACATGTTTTATACATATTTGTAATTATGTATAGAGCAACCACAAAGAGTACTGTATGAGGTACTAAGATTTTTTAAATTATATAAATCAAAACAGAATTCTAAAAATTGCTGAAGTAATCTACAGGAAGGGAAGGCAAGGGACTGGGAAACAGAAAACGAAGAAACAAATAATAAAAATGGCCAGCTTAGCTCTAGGCATGAACAATGTCAAAATAAGCCAAAGAGATTGTCAGAAAGGGTAGAAATCCATGGTCCAACTTAATGCTGTCTATATAAAGCTCCCATCAAACACAGGCACCTAGGGAGTTCGGAAATAAAAGGATGAAAAAAGATAAATCTTGCAAAATAAAAAAAAGAAAGGTAGAAATGGCAATATTATATAAAGTGGAATTCAGAGCAGAGAGAAATTACAGAGCAATGAGAAACATTTACGTAACAGTTACAGTACCGATTTATTAAAAAGATACAGCAATCACAAGTGTGTATACACCAAGCGCCTCAAAATACATGGAGGAGCAACTAAAAAAAATGAAGGAGAAATAGACAAATTCATGATTGCAGTTGGAGACTTCATCACCCCTTCTTTTTTTTTTTTTTTTTTTGGAGAGGTTTTTTTTTTTGTTTTTTTTTTGTTTTTTTTTTTTTTTTGCTATAGGGCGCATGTGCTCGCCAGACAGACAGAGAGAGACATAGAGACAGAAAGCGAAAAATCACCCCCACAGGGGGGATGGCCACGCCGCAATCCCTTCTCCTCCATTCTCCTCTCGGGATCTTGGGCACGCACGCACACGCGCCCGGCGTGAGTTTTAAGCCACCGGGTCCGGGACGCAAGCCACGGTCGACTACGTGGGAGTTCAGTGACATAGCCATTACGCTAACTGCTGGTTCCCTTCATCACCCCTTCTTAGCAGTTGATAAAACTACTAAACTAAAAGTCGGCAAGAACCTAGAAGACACACCACCGTCCATCAACGTGACCTAATTAAGATTTAGAAAACATTTCACTCAAGAACAACAGAAGGCGCGTTCTTCTCAAGCACCCATGAAATATTCGTAAGATAAACCATATCTTGGGTGATCAATTACATCCGTGAATTTGAAAGAATGAAAACGGTAGAGAGCACATTCTCTGGCCATAACGGGATCGCACTGGACATTAACACCCGCCAAGACAAAAGGAAAATCCCCAAACACGGGCAAACAGCCAACGTGCTCCTAAGTAGTCCGCATCTAAAAGGGAGTGTCAGGGGAAATCTGAAACTCTGTCTGAAAATAAAAACAACATATCAAAATTTGTGCAACTCAACTGATACAGTACTGAGAAGGAAATTTATAGCACTAATGCAAATAATAAAAATGGGGAAAAGTCTTTAATACATTTTCTAAACTTTTACCTCACAAAACTAGAAAAATAGGAGCAAATTAGAACCAAAGTCAGCAGAAGGAAGAAAATAATAAAAGCATTACTGTAATTCACAGAAATTAAAAACAATAGAAAAAAAGCAAATGAACTAAAGCTAGATCTTTGGAACAGAAAAACTAAAATAAAATAAAATAAGCAGCCTTTATAGCATGACTGAAAAAAATAAAAAGACCTAATTCATCAATATCAGGAAGAAAACTGGGAATATCACTACAGGTCTAGCATCACTAAAATGATATTAATGAAATAACTTAAAATTAATAAAGTAATTCAGTAAACATGCAGGTTACAACATTAACAGAAAACAATTGCGTTTTTATATACAAACAGTGAAAAATAAATTAAGAAAACTATTTCATTCACAGTAGCAACAAAAAGAATGAAATACTTAGGAATAAACTTAACCAAAAAGGTAGAAGATTTCCACACTGAAAATTATAAAACATTGATGAAGAAAATTTTAAAAGACACAGAAAAATAGAAAGATATCCCATGTTCATGTATGGAAGAATTAATATTGTTAAAATATTCATACAACCCAAAGTGATCAGCAGATATAATGCATTTTTTTTTTCAAAATTCCCATAGTGTTCTTTACAAAAAATGAAGAAAACAAATCTAAAATTCATATGAATCCACAAAAGATCCTGAGGAGCCAAAGGAACCTTGAGCAAGTAGAACAAAGCTGGAGGCATTAGTTTCTGATTTCAAAATATAATCTGAAACTATAGTAGTCAAAGTAGTATGATACTGGGGCCAGCAGGTGACATGGTGGTCACAGAGCTGGACTCCCACATGGCTAGCCATGGTTTGAGTCCTAGACCTGGCAGCTTGCTTTCTCACTCCCCCCAACCCCATGTGTCTCTCTCTGGTGAGCACATATGCCCTATAGCAAATTTTAAAATGATAATAATAATGATTATGAATAAAATTAAACAATGCTTTTTTTTTATATTTAGGGAGATTTTTGCTATAGTTTGTGTGCTTGACAGAGAGACAGAAAGACAGAAAATGAGAAATCACTCCCCAGGGGGCATAGCCATGCTGCAATCCCTTCTCCTCCATTCTCCTCTTGGGATTGTGGGCCCACACGTACATGTGTCCAGTGTGAGTTTTAAGCCACCAGGTCTGGTACTTGAACCACTGTCAACTATGTGGGGGTCCAGCGACATAACCATTACACCATCTGTTGGTGTAATGTGTAATTAATAAATAATTCTTAAAAAAATAAAAACAGTACATTATTAGCACTAAAACAGACATATAAACCAATGGAACAAAAGAGAGAACCCCAAAATAAGTCTATGGCTCTATAGTCAACTGATTCTTAAGAAAGATGCCAAGTACACACAGTAGGGAAAGGCCAATCTCTTGAATGATGCTGGGAAAATTGAATATCCACCTGTAGAAGAACAAAACTGAACCTTTATCTCACATCATATGTAAAAGTCAGGTTGAAATGTGTTATAGCCTCAAACATAAATCCTAAAGCCATAAAGCTACTAGAAGAAAACAGAAAAAACACTTTTTGACATGGGCCTGGGCAAAGGTTATTTTGGATATGACCCCAAAAGTACAGGCAACAAAAGCAAAAACAGACACATGCAGCAAACTAAAAAACTTCTGCACAGCAAAAGAAATAATCAACAGAGCAAAAAGGCAACCTACATATTGGGAGAAAACATTTGCAAACCATATATCTGTTAAGGAATTAATAATATCTAAAATATACAAAAAACTCAAACAAATCAATATAAAAAGGTTGAAATTGGGCTGAGAGACAAATAGATATTTTTCAAAAGAAGATATACAAATGGCCAAAAAATATATGAATATATGAAAAGATGTTCAACATCACTAATCATCAGGGAACTGCAAATCAAACACAATCCTTACACATGTCAGAGTGGGTATCAAAAGACAAAGGATAAGGATGTGGAGAAAAGGAAACCATTACATACTTTTCAGAACGTAAATTGGTACAGCCATTACGGAAATCAGTATGGAGATTACTCAAAAAATTCAAAATAGAACTATATATTATCCAGAAATATATATATATACTGGGTATAAATGAAATCAGTATCTCAAAAGATATCTTCATATCCATGTTAATTGCAGCATTATTTGCAATAGCAAAGAGACGGAAACAACCTAAGTGTCCATCAATAGATAGACAGACAAATGGGCAAAGAAAATGTGGTGTTTAAGCAAGGAGCTTTAAGAAGCTCACAGAAAATGGAATTCAAGTATGAGTTTATTTTGATGCAAAGAAAAAAAACTTTTTGAAAGCAATGCATGGGCTGCTTCAGTAGCATGGTGGTTAAGTCTTGTGCATAGGAAGCCAGATCCCACATGGCCAATCCTGGTTTGAATCAATAGCATTTCTGAATTTTAAAAAGTGAAAATATAAACAAAACATTACAGGGTATTATGACACTGTGATCTCTCTACTCTGGCCCTCCAGTTCATCAGGTCTTGGGTGTATGTGTTTTCAAGGCAGCCTAGGGATCCAAACCATCGTCAGCTATTCTTCCAGCACTACAGTTCAGTTTCCCAATAACTACACCACCAGGCTGAGCCCAACTGATTTCTGACAAAGGTGCAAAAGCAATTCAATGGAGAGGTACAGCCTTTTCTACAAATAGTAATTGGGCAGATCCAACAATATATAAAAAAATCCAACAATATATAATAAATCCAACAATATATAAAAAATCCACCAATAGTAATTGGGCAAATCCAACAATATATAAAAAGAATTATACACCATGAGTATGTGGGGCTTATTCAAAGTATACAAGGCTGATTCAACATCCAAAAATCAGTTAATGTAATCCATCACATAAACAAGCTAAAAAGAAATTATCTTTTTATCAGTAGAAACAGCATATGCAAAAAAAAAAAAGACAAAACACAAAACACATTTATTATAAAAACTCTCAGTAAACTAGAAATAGAAGGGAACTCCCCCAGTTTGAGAAAGAATATTTACCAAAAAACTACAGCTAACACCATAGTTAATGATGAGAAAGTAAAGGCTTGTCACCTAATATCAGGAATAAGGTGAGGAAGCTTCTTCTCACCACTCCTAGCCAGCCTTGTACTAGAAGTCCTAGCTAATGCAATAAGACAAGAAAAGGAAGTAAAAGTTATGCAGACAAGGAAAGAAAAGAAAAAACTGTTCTTGTTCACAGATAATATGATTGTCTAGCTAGAAAATTCCAAAGAATTGCCAAAAGCTTCCTAGAACTTTCATAGTAAGTGATTACAGAAAAATTTCAGGATACAACATTTAAATATAAAAATTGATTGCTTGTTATGAGACTTGTAGAACATAACAGCAGGAAATCTAGGTAACCTCGAGCTTGGCAATGAGTATATAAAAACAACACCAAAATCATGATCTAAGAAAGAAGAGCCTGTTAAGTTTGACTTCATTAGAATTTAAAGCTTCTTCTCTAGGAAAGACGCTGTTAGAAGAATGAGGAGACAAGCCTCATGGTAGGAGAAAAATTGGTAATAAATAAATAAATTTAAAAAAACAGATATCTGATAAAGGACTTGTATCCAAAATATATAAAGAGCTCTTCAAATGCAACAATAGGAAAACAACGCAGTGAAACAACAGCAAAGGACAGGAGTAGACACTTCACCAAACAAGGTACACAGATGGCAAACACGTGAAAAGACGCTTCATACCACATGCCATCAGAAATTGCAGATTAAAACAGCAAGATACCAACACTTGCCAATTAAAATGACCCAAAAACAAATAAACAAACCATTCCAAATGCTGGCTAGGATATGGAGCAATGAGAGCTCTTGTTCATCGCTGGGAAAATTCAAACTAGGGCGGCCACTTCAGAAGGCAGTTTACAATTTCATGCAAAGTTAAGCACAGTCTTACTGTAAAATCCAGCAATCCTGCTCACAGGTGTTTAGCTACATATCTTAGAAACTTATGGCCACGATGCTGGCAGGTGGTATGGTTGTTAAGGCTCTGGACTCCTACATGGCTGACCAAGGTTCAAGTCCCAGACCTGGTAGCCTGCTTTCTCAATTTCCCTCTCTCTATATTCAATTAAAATAATAATGAAGATTATGATGAATAAAATTAAGTAAAATAATTATTTAAAAAAACAGAAACTTATGACCACACAAAAAAACAAACAAACAAACAAAAATCTTGCTGGAAACTATCTACAGCATTATTCATAATTGCTAAACTCTAGAAGCAACCGAAATGTCCTTCAGAAGGTGAATGGATAAATGGTGGTACACCCAAGCAGCAATACAAAGGAATTCGCTTTTTCAAGTTGCAAAAAGACATGGAGGAATCTTAAATGCATATTAGTGAGACAAGGAAGCCCGTCCAAAAGGGCTACATACTCTATGATGACAATGCACGACATTCTGGAAAAGGCAAAACCACGGAAAGGGAAATGGGGGTGGGAGAGGAAAATAGGCACTCACAGAGGATGGGCCGTGTAGCTGCTCTGCGTGGCTGTCACAGCTGACACGTGATGTTACAGCTCCGTCAAAACCCAGAGCACGCCCGGCAGAGCGCGCCCAGATGGAACGGTAGCTTTCAGTTCACGATAAATGAAACGTCATGTTCCGTCGTTAGGTGTCTGGTCCGGGCTGCCCTCTTACACTGAGCTTCCTGCCACGTTGGGGTCCAGCAGTGTTCCTCATGACGGTGTCAGTGAATCGGGAGCGGCTCTCACAGACAGGAGCGTGCGGCTCACTGCCGTCAGGACTCCTCGATGCGCTGTCACAGCCCACATTGGGACACATGACATTAGAGCAATTCTGTATATCTATACATTTTTTCCAGTTTTGCTATAGGGCGTGTGCACTTGCCAGAGAGAGAGAGACAAAATGAGAAACCAACTCCGGGGGCATGGCCACAGCGATCTCTTCTCCTCTCGGGATCTTGGGTACGCACCCGCACACACCTAGTGATTTTCAAGCCACCGGGTCCAGGACTCAAACCATTCAGTCGGCCATGTGGGAGCCAGCCGTCTTAACCTCTGTGCCACTTGCTGGCCTCAGTTCTGCTGTGTTTGTAAGGCTTTTTCTCTGTAGTTACCCATGCTCGTTACATTCCCAGCTCTGGGTCAGCTCCGCGTGGAGCTCGCTCTGCCCGAGTTCGTGGCCGGCGGCATGTCATTGCCCACAGGACGCTCCGGCTAGGACCTGAGCCCAGCTACTGCTCATAGTCCCTGCCAGAGCCATATTGCACAGGGGTGCATTTTCAGGGTGCATTTCCCCATGCTACCTTTTTTTAATTAAAGAAGTTACGAACTCTTACAAATGTATTTTTATACTTCATGCAGAGGCACAGGAGAGACAGGCCCACAGCCCTGAGGTGGCTGCGGCTGCCCTTGGCCGTCTGGCTGGGATAGAAACTCCTCCCAGCAGTGGTTGCCCAGTGGCCAGCACGGAGGTCTTTTCTGCGTGTTCAGCATGTGCAGATGGAGGACTGCCCTCAGGGAACGCAGATGCCAAGCCTGAACTAGACTGTGGTGAGTAATGAGCCAGGACTCTGACCAGGAAAGCCTCACCCTGGGCCAGCTTTGTGGCCTGGCGGTTAAAGGAGCCTCGGCCACATGGCTGCCGCCATAGTTTGAACGTCAGCCCTGGAGGCTTGAAAACCTGCTGGGCACGTCAGGAGCATTCCTGGGACCCCGGCAGGGCAGAGACGTCGGGGAGGGACTCTGGCGTGACCGCAGCCGGGGGACGGCTTTCTCCCTCTCTCTCTGTCTCTCTGGGGAGCCCATGTGCTCATTCACAAACTGAATAATAAATATATATTTATGCGTGAATAAGTAAATAAGTAAATTGTGCCTATGTATATTACACGTAAGCATCCACATGTGACCAGTGGCATTTAAACCAATGGCCTGGTCTTCTAAATGGGAAACTGCCTGGAAGGGACTGGTTGGTCTTCCCCTACAGTAGCCAGAGACCACCACGAGGACCCACGGCACGGGCTAGCTTCTCATCTCCAAGAAGAGGTGCGAATTACGCTCGCGCCCCTTCGTGCTCTCGAAGAAAACCAGACAGCGTGAGAGCCTGCTCTCTGCCTATGCCAGCCCAGGGGCGGTGTTTTATCATCGTAATTCCTGTTTTAGAACTTACATCAACGACTCTAAAGTTTATTCCAGGCACACACAAGTCTCCAAGATCCAACAGGCTGTAGGACGGAAGGAGGGGACAGCACCTGCCAGCCCCTGTGCAGGGTGTACTCCTCACTCTCCCTTCTCTCTCTCTCCCTCCCCGTCCTTCTCTCCCCCCTCCTTCTCCTCTCTCTCCCTCCTTCCCCTCCCCTCCTCCTTCTCTCACCCCCTCCTCCCTCCTTCTCTCCCTCCTCCCTCCTCCCTCCCCCCCCTCCCCCTTCTCTTTCTCCCTCCCTCCTTCTCTCTCTCCCTCCCCTTCCTTCTGTCTCTCTCTCCCTCCTCCCCCTCTTTCTCTCTCCCCCTCCTCCCTCCTCCTCTCTCCCTCCTCCCTCCTCCTCTCTCTCCCTCCTCCCTCCCCCCTCCCCGTTCTCTCTCCCCTTTCCCCTCCTTCTGTCTCTCTCTCTCCCCCTCCTTCTCTCTTTCTCATGCATCTGTATGCATATATACTCTACCACAACAAAAAGGTTAGAAGTTTGATCATTTTTCTATTTCACTAACATCAAGAATATTGTTAAGGGACCAGCAAATGCCATAAGGGTTACACCGCTGACTCTCACATGGCCAACTGCAGTTCAGGTCCTGGACCTGGGGATTTGAAACTCAGGCCAGGAGCGTGTGTGTGCATGCCCCACATCCTGAGAGGAGAACGGAAGAGAAGGGATTGTGGCGTGGCCATCCTCCCTCAGAAATGATTTCTTGCTTTCTGTCTCAGTCTTTCCAGCAAGCACACATCCCCTATAGCAAAAATCTCAAAAAGAAAGAAAGAGAAAGAAGAAAGAGAAAGAAAGAAAGAAAGAAAGAAAGAAAGAAAGAAAGAAAGAAAGGAAGGAGGAAAGAAAGGAAGGAAGGAAGGAAGAAGAAAGAAAGAAAGAGGGAAACAAAGAAAGAGGGAAACAAAGAAGGAGAGAGAGAGAGGAAGGAAAGAAGGAAGAAGGAATACCGTTAAAATGAAATGAGTCTGGGAACCGCAAAGCTGGCATGTAGGAGTGTTACATAATTTGAAGGGAATATTTCATGCTTGAACGTGTGTTAGCTCACACTGGAGACCCCTGCATAACCCAGGGAGGTCTCAGAAAGAATAGTGGATTCACGTGTACGTGCACACACACACACAGAAGGAATAGTGGGTTCACGTGTATGTGCACATGCACACACACAGAAGGAATAGTGGATTCACATGTACGTGTGCACACACACACAGAAAGAATAGTGGATTCATGTGTACGTGCACACACACACACAGAAGGAATAGTGGGTTCACGTGTACGTGCACACACACACACAGAGAAGGAATAGTGGATTCACGTGTACGTGCACACGTACACACACACAGAAAGAATAGTGGATTCACGTGTACATGCGCACACACACACAGAAGGAATAGTGGATTCACGTGTACGTGCGCACACACACAGAGAAAGAATAGTGGGTTCGTGTGTATGTGCACACACACACGGAAAGAATAGTGGATTCACGTGTATGTACACACACACACACACACACACACCTGGCCCTTCAGGGCTCTTCAGGCTAAGCTGTATAAAGTGATGGGAAAACTAAAATCCTGAAGTCCTTTCTTAAAACTAAAAGATGAAATGACTGAAAGCGAAGCGGGAAAGACACGTGAATTGGAGACTAAAATCGAGTGGGAAATGAAAGGGACAGTGTCAGGCCAGGCCGGTTCATTCCTTAAGGGCAGCGCGAGCGCGGATGCGGGAATCCACGGAGTGGGCAGGAGGGTCCTCGTGTGGGTGCGTCACGGTGCACACCCTCTGGCCTTGTCCAGGGCCCCTTCAGCTAAAGTAGCTGCCGGCGACACCGGGACCCCTGGAGACCTAGGAGGAAGCGCTGCCAGCCACGCAGACGGGCGCTCTGGAAGTGCATCCTCCCTTGTAAAGTCAGCCACGGCTGCTCCCAACATACCTGGGACTCCAATTTAAAAGGGAAGAGGAAGTGGTCAAAGTCATGCTTTTTGTAAACTTCAAAGGTCCTCCTCCCTCCCCTCTTTCCATTTTACTGTCTGCCGAACTGACTGGTCTGCAGCTGTTGCAGAGGCTGCTGGTGGCGTCAAACCTGCCTCCTCACGGCCCATAAAATTACAGCAGGGAACCGGCGCAGGTGTGGGAGGGCAGGGGCAGGATGCCCCTTAATGATCTCTCTGACACCCCATGCTGAGCCGGGGAGAGGGAGCTGCAGGGGTGTTTGGGAAGGTGCCGGGTCCTCCCTCTCCTTGGGAGTGTGGGGGCAGCCTTCCCAGGTGAGGGCTCCAGGACTGAGCCCCAGAACAAACCTCTGCAGTAGCAGCCCCAGAATTCAGGCCACTAAAAGAGGGGCAGAGAAGAAACCAATTAACGTAGACATTTGGTGATTTGAGTTTCAAATGTTTTAAACAACATCAATTACTAGAACAAAATACTTGTAAAACCTACAAGCCTGGCTCATTCTCTCTTCAGATCGGGAGTAATACATGGAAGGCAGAGGAGTGGACCAAGGCGGCAGATTCCTGACACTCGGCGTTTAATGGCGAGGGTGGAAGACGCGCTGCCCTTCGCCTTCCCCTCGCAGCCAGAGGAGAGGCATAGCCACAGAAACCACTGCCTTGGTTGGAATGAAACGCTGCAAGTCGCCAGTTTACTATGTTTTATTGGGGGCGGGGGGGAAGCTTACATTTTCAAACAGATGAGAAAAAAGAACATCAAATTGGTTTATTTTAAGCTATCTTAAATTGCTTATATTTTTATTTGGGAAATTGAGAAACACACACATTTCTTTAAAGAAATGGAAAAGCAGACATGGCGTTTCTGCAAAGGAAAGGCAGATGCAGGGCAGGCTCTTTAGCCTGGCGGTTAAGGGAAGCAGACCTCACATGACAGACCATGGTTTGAATCCCGCCCTGGCAGCGTGGGACACTCTAGGGGTGCTTGTCCGAAAGCCCAACGTGGTGGAGACAATGGCATGACCACACCCGTGGGGGTACTTTCTCCCTCCCTCTGTCTCTGTCTCTCCCTGGGGAGTGCATATGCTCTCTGGCAATTAAGATAATGAAAGGTGGAAAGGGGAAAGGCCTTCTTAGCCTTGGAGCCAGTAGCACAGCGTCTAAGCCGCCCCCACCTCCACCCACCGCCTACCCCAGCCCCCATGCTGAGCGGAAGCGCTTCACCACCTGGTGGGGCAGGGGTGGGGGTGGGGAGGCGTGAGAGGAGGAAACAGAAAACTAGGAAATAGGGAAGTCCCATGTGGGGCCTCAGGAATATTACTTTATGTTGGAGATACACAACAAATAAACTCAAAATGGACCTAGATACATTTTTTAAACCAACAGCCAAGAATTTACCTTTGTCCTTCAAATATTGTCATTCTTCAATATTGTGCTTGCGGCTACTGCTTGTCAAGGTAACAGTCTGATGGACTGTACCTGGGCTCCGCACTTGGAACTTTACAGAAAACTGGTCGGGGTGGGGTGGGGGAGCTCTATGGGCTGTTAAATCCCTGATCCAGAACGGAAGCCGCCCTCCCCACTGTCGGGATGGAAGTAGATGCTCTCCCTCGCGAATGCGGGCCTGGGGCTAGCACCCTGGAACATAGCACAGCTCTTCCTGCACATAAGAACCCAGGGTCTTAAAGGTGCTCTTGCTATTTCAGATGCCCGAGGGCACAATATATTTCCATGTATTTTTCTATACTTTAAATCCAAAAAATGAGAACGACCTAGTTAATAACCTGGATTAGAGGCCTGCACACCCCAACCCAAGGGCCAAATCATACTTTCTTTTTAATTTGCTATGGGTGTAACGCTCACCCTCCCCACCCCCCCACCCCACTCCCCGGGATGGCCATGCCGTAATCCCTTCTCCTCCAGGCCCCTCTCAGGATCTGGGCACACATGCACACTGCCCAGCATGGCTCTCAAGCCGCCGGGTCCAGACGTGAAGCGCGCCGTGGGCCATGTGGGATCCAGCCTCCTTAACCACCTCACCACCTGGCTTTACCCTTTTAAGGCATTGTTAAAAAAAAAAAGGGGGGGGGCAGCAGGTTACATAGTGGTTAAAATGCTGGCCTCCCACATATCCGGCTACGGTTCAAGTCCCGGACCTGGTAGCTTGAAACTCAGGCAAGGCACGTCTGCGTGCGCGTGCCCAAAATCCCAGGAGGGGAATGGAGGAGGGTACTGCAGCGCGGCCACCCCCCAGGGGAGATTTCTCACTTCCCCTCTTACTGCCTCCCTCTCTGTCTTCAGCAAACATGCGTGCCCTACGGCAAAAAACCTTAAAAAAAAAAAAAAAAAAGGCGGAAAAAAGAAAGAAGAGGATCATGCAACAGAGAGAAGATGGCCCCAAAGTCTAAAAGGGTGGTGCTCCGTCTTTCCAGAAAGCGCTTGCTCCATTGTAAGAACTGCTGCAAGAAAGCCATTCTTCAACTATTCACTCCCTTGTCCTCAGAGTTTTCAGGGTGTCGGATATGTGTGTGTTCTCTCATTTTAATTAATTTAAGGTTTATTTCTGTGTGCCTTGTTTAGCATTTACTCTGTAACTTTTTACAAATGAAGAAATCAACCTATTGACCATGTCGACAGTATCGCAGCCTTGTTCCGTTCTGGCAGGTCTTCCCGGCCTGCTAACCTGCTACCTTCTCTTTCCCAGACATTTGGTGGACAAAATAAACACACAGAGGAGAGTCTCATCCTTTAGGGCCGCACTCGCGGGCTGCCACTAACCCAAAAGCCTCATTTCATTTGGAGACTGGACTCCTCCGCAGCGTAACTCGAGAGCAGTCTCTAACCACCAAACGTGTCATTGCAGCCCGTGAAAGAAAGCCCGTGCTCCCTAATACAACGGGCGGTTTAAGCAAAATGCCACATTTTGTCGATTTCCACAGGGAGTGAGCGTCGGAGCCGTGCAGCGTCCGACAAGCCTGTGCTGCGCTCCCTACCAAGTACGTGGGTGTAAGAAGCTAGCCTCACGCCGAGGGTGCAATTTCTAGAATATCTACAGTACACATTTCGTGCCCCTTCTAAGCAAATTTGGGGTCACTGGAAATTTATACAACTTGAGAAATTAAGGCAAAACAGATCAATGTGGATGTATTTATCCACGGGTAAAGAATATGAAAAGAAAGACAATCACACAGGAGGAAATTTATTTTGGATTTTCTCAGCTTACTGAGTATGCATTCGCTCAGTATAAACTAACAAAATCCTATTTTCCTACAGCTAGGCAGAACTAAAGTCTGACCCTCTGTCTCAGTGGAGGACGCGGGCAGGCCCCAAGCCGTGAGTCCGTTTGGCTCATGCCTGGTTGGGGTCCTCAGTGCCATTTGTACTCCAGGGGCTGCAGCGCCTTTAGGGCCGGTGGGACCCACTGGGACAGACCCTGCCCTGCCCTGCGCTCACCCACAGCACGGGCGCATGTAAAATCCCCAACTGGAGCCTTAAACGGTGAACCATAAACTGAGGACGGGCAGCTCCTAAACAGCTCCCTCGGGGACACTGCGACACCGCACGGTTCCAAGTTTATGTTCCCAGTCCCTACACAGCTTGAGGAGACAGCTCTGCACGGCCCACGGGCTGCGTGGAGCTGCGACGTCTGGTGGAGCGAGGCTTCAATGCAGACACAAGTACCTGCTTCCCGGAGCTGGCAGGGGACACCGAGGCCAGAGGCTCCCAGCTGCCTTGGGTGTCCCCGCAAACTCGGGAAAGTCAGTAGTGAGCTGCACGGACAGACCGTCCCTTACTTAGGACAACAGACCTTCACTCAATTAAAACAATAAGCCCTCGGGACCAGCAGTTAGCGTAATGGCTATGTCGCTGGACTCCCACATAGTCGACCGCGGTTCGAGTCCTGGACCCGGTGGCTTGAACTCACGCTGGGCGCGTGTGCGTGTGTGCCCAAGATCCCGAGAGGAGAATGGAGGAGAAGGGATTGCGGTGTGGCCATCCCCCTTGGGGGGTGATTTTCTGCTTTCTGTCTCTCTGTCTCCCTCTGTCTGTCTGGTGAGCGCACACGCCCTATAGCAAAAACCTCTCCAGAAAAAAAAAAAGAAAAGCAACAATAAGCCCTCGGAGGCCAGCAGGTAGCATGGTTAAGGTGCTGGCTCCCACACGGCGGACCACAGTGCAAGTCCCAGGCCTGGCAGCTTGTTTTCTCACGTGTCCCTTCTCTCCTTGTCTCTCTCTGATCAAATTTAAAAATAACAATAACAAATCAAATTGAAATAAATATTGTAAAAATAATAATAACAAAGAAAACCTCTTGGGGCCAGCTCTGTGGAGCAATGGTGCTTAGTTGCTCAAGAGAAACCAGATCCGGTAACCAGCAGTTAGTATAATGGCTATGTCGCTGGACTCCCATGTAGTCCACTGCGGTTCACGTCCCGGACCCGGTGGCTTAAAACTCACGCTGGGCGCGTGTGTGTGCATGCCCAAGATCCCGAGAGGAGAATGGAGGAGAAGGGATTGTGGCGTGACCATCCCCCCGGAGGGTGATTTCTCACTTTCTGTCTCTATGTCTCTCTCTGTCTGGTGAGCGCATACACCCTATAGTGAAAACCTCTTTAAAAAATAAATAAATAAATAAAGAGAAACCATATCCCACGAGTCACCTGGTTCGAATCCCCAGCCCGGTCAGCCTGAAGCACATCAGGATCTAGCAACTGAGGTCTACAGGAAGGAGACCATGGCCTGACCAGAGCTCACGAGGGCCTTCTCCTCCACTGTCTCGGTCTCGCAT
This sequence comes from Tupaia tana, assembly GCA_026018925.1. Lineage (NCBI taxonomy): Eukaryota > Metazoa > Chordata > Mammalia > Scandentia > Tupaiidae > Tupaia > Tupaia tana. The sequence continues at coordinate 15,270,978 of JAKSZU010000002.1, forward strand.
ACACGCACATGCAAATTCATTCTATGACGAATAAAGGCAAAACTGATAACAAATAAGTATAACCACTTAAGTGGAATGATGCCCCCTGTGTTGGCTGGGCCAGTGCCTGACTCCCCTCAGCGAGAGCTTTCTGCTCCTGGGAGGTTGTCTAGGCACCCGCAAAGGAGGCGTGAGTGTGGCTGGGGCTCGGCAGGCCCCATCCAGTCCCCGCCACCGAAGCATTGCCCCCCAACGTGAAAGGGTAAATTTGTGCATGGGGTCGATGTGACGTGGGCGCAGTTTTTAACGGCATGAAGCAAGCGTAGGGTTTCTCGGATGATCTGAACACTGTCTATCCTGAGTAATGACATGAGCAGACGCAGGAGACCCTTCCCACTCATCTCCGCTCACACTCCTGTCGAAGTTCCAGTCAGCCTGGCTGCATGGGAAGACGTGGGACGCAGAAAGAACTCACATCCAAGCCGTGGCACGTTCGTGGGAGGACGTTCTATGACTGGTTGGTTTAACTGAACTCTTTAATAACCCTGTGGGGTGGAAATTATTTCTCCCTTTTTAAAGTTTAAAAAAAAAAATACAAAAAACTGAGGCCATCATGGCTGAGCAAGGGAGCAAGAGCAGACAGGCACCTGGGCATGAGGTGAGGTTTGGGGCGAGGAGCAGGGACCCCAGACGGAGGGACAGCTACCAGACGGCCGTCTAGCACCGGCGCGGTCACGGCGCCCAGCTTTCTAGTCACAGCCTTGGTTCTGGGCTGATCTCTGAGCACGCGCAAGGCAGTCTGTTCACAAGTGCCAGCTCCTTCCCCACTGGACAAAGGGACTTAGCAGGTGACGAGATCCTTAGCATTGGGAGGCCCCTCGTAGGGGGCCCCCGGGCAGGGAGAGCCCTGGGTGTCCACGTGTTCTCCGAGAGCCAGCGCAGGGAGCCCCTCCCCCAGCAGCCCAAACTGGTCCCAGGCAGTGGGTTTTCTCTGAAGGCAAAACCCGAAGCCAGGGCCTTCCCCAGCTGGGAGCTCTGTGGCACAGGCCCTTCAACGGTGGCCAGGACAGGCACCCCGACACCCTGTCTGGTGCGAGCCAGCACCGCCTGCGGACGGGGACCAAGCTGCACTGAGGCCCTTTGAGAGCACATCCCCAAGAGGACAGGGACCTATCAGGGCTTCAGAGGCTCAAATATGGCGGGAATGGCAGTGTGGCTTAGGGGGGCGTAGGGCAGGGTGACCGTGACCCCACTGAGGCCACCAGAACGGCCGGGTCTCTCGGGCCCTTAGTGCCCTGAAACACGCGCCTTGGTTTTTGACCAAGAAAAGTCACACTTGATTGGGAAAATTCAAGATGTGTAGAGACTGACTGGTGGACAGCGAGTGCTCTCGGCAGGAGAGCGGACTGGGGGCCTGAAAGCGAGAGGGCCAGAGCCCGGGTATTTAAAGCCCCGGCGAAGGCTGGGGCCAGAGGCAGACAGGACCCCAGACAGGGCCAACACCCACAGTGCAGATTCTCCCAGCCAGGAAGGCCATTTATGGTGCAGGGACAGAGGGAGCGTCCCCAAAGTGTCCTCACAGCTTCCCGGAAGGTACGCTTTTACGTCCCCCCAAGGGAGTGATATTTTCACAAAGCACCACCTCTACCTTGTAAAAGCTGTCGGAGCCCTTCCGCCTTTCCTACAAGGTGGAGCAGCCACACAGCCCAGGCCTGCTGGCCGCGGCACGGGGAGCGGAGCAGGGTGCTGTGGCCACACCCCTCGAGCTCTGGGGCTCCCAGGCCCTTAGGGAACCTGTGACAACACAGATCTCTCCGGAAGTCCGAGTTTGGCGCTCCGGAGTGAGGGCTGAGCTCCCACCTCATAGGGACATCTCGCCACGGGCCGGTCTCAGCCGCAGGAAGCCGAGGCAGCGTGGGTCACGGCAGGCACAGACGAAGGACCCCAGGAGGAAGGCGAGGGGAGACAGAAACACAGATGCCAGCCCCAGGGAGGTGGAGGGAGCTGGCGGGAGCACCCAGGGCTCGTGGGCGCCCGGCTCCAGCCCCTCCAGCCGCACACCCACCATCACAAGGAGACATCTCTGCACCTGTGGAAACCCAGACCGTGCCTCCCACGACAGACGCTGGAAACGCGCCGGCGTCAGTCTCGAGAATGTGGACGCCTTTCTAGCTCCTGCGGGGCGCATTTTGGTGCCCGCTCACAGCAGTGTTCATTATATTATATTCAATTGTCAGGGGGCTGGTGATCACCCGAGAGAGGCAGAGGCAGAGAGAGGGGGAAAGCACCCCTGAGGGCAGGCCACGCTGCACTCACGTCTCTGTCCGCCAGGACTCGGGGCACACAAGCACACGCAATCAGCATGTGGGTGGGAAGCAACCAGGGTAGGAATTTGAACTGCAGTCAGCCACATGGGAACCAGCGTTCCTAGCCATGAGGTTACGGTGCTTGCTTCCCTGAATCCATCCTTTAAAAAAACAACATCCAGGGACCAGCAGTTAACGTAATGGCTATGTCACTGGACTCCCACGTAGTCAACCGCGGTTCGCGTCCCGGACCCGGTGGCTTAAACTCACGCTGGGCGTGTGTGCGTGCGTGCCCAAGATCCCGAGAGGAGAATGGAGGAGAAGGGATTGCGGCGTGGCCATCCCCCCTGGGGGGGTGATTTCTCACTTTCTGTCTCTATGTCTCTCTCTGTCTGTCTGGCGAGCACACGCGCCCTATAGCAAAAACCTCTCCAAAAAAAACAACATCCAAAAACGTGTTATTTGTTTCTTCCATGAGAAGGAGCGAGCACTCCCACTGGGGTTCTGACGCCGGGACCCACCCCCCACCTCTCCAGCCTCAGGCACAGGCACTGCGCCCGCACAGTGGGAGGTCTGCAGACGGGCGCCCCTCTCAGCTGGGTGCCTCGCAGGTGTGTCCCCGCTGTACCACCGCGGCCTTCGAAGCCTTCCGATGAGTAGAGCCGGCTCAGCTGTGTGTCCAGCCCTGGGAGACCGGCCCACCCTGAGGTGCGAGCCTTCCACTGCACACAGCAGGGACCCCAACGCAGTCAGCCGGCTGCAGCTCCTGTGTGGGAACGAGGCGTGTGCTGGTCTGGCGGGCTGATAGGAGCAATACATTCAGGAGCTGAGCCGGCTTGGCCCTGCGGGGACTAGCCGGTGAGGAGGGGTCCCATCTGGGAGGAGAAGCGTGAGTGAAGTGTGGTCTGGGCTCCTTCCAGGCAGCGCGGATGCAGCCGGGCTGCACCTGGGCCTTCCTGGATCTCCCAGAAGAGACAGAGGGCAGTAGGGGCACGACAAGGAGACGAGCGGGGCACAGAGCCAGCCTTCCAGCATGGCAGGCTGCTCCTCGGAGGCCGCACAGCCAACATTCCCGGTCCCCACAGCAGGTGCTCAGTACTCAGGGTAGGGCGGCCCGTGCCCCAACGACTGCGCTAGGGACATAATGGTGACGCAGGGGGAAGGGGCAGGGGAGCAGAACCGTCAGGTGTCTCCTGAACACACGTGGAGTAGGAATTTCTCACAGCCTTCCGTGTTTAAGTTTCTCTCCCTCTTTCCTTCTGCGGGGAGGGTCTTCACATCACGACCCTCCCAGCCCCCACCAGCCGAAGGTGGGCAGCCTGCCCTTGGAGCATAGGCGGAGGCCTCAGGGCACGAACCCAGGGCCTTTCCGGGAGGTTCAGCTGCATTTCCCCCGTCTGGCCACGGGGACACCACGGAGTGGGCAGCGAGGCAAAGCTGCTATTTGTGATCCTCCAGAGCCGTCCAGCAGCTTCTGGAGACGAGCCCCCTCTCAGCTCCTTGGTAAAAGCTAGACGAGACCAGGTCCCAGCTTCCCCCCTCCAGAAAGCCAGTGCAGTGTTTGTCCGCCCGCTCACAGAGGGCGCAGCACCGAGGGCCCCGGGCGGCCTGGGAACGGGCGTCCAGGCTCCAGCTCGCGGCTCACCGGCCGGCTTCCTCTGGGTGTGGCCTTCTCCTGCCCTGCGCTGAGTCGTGTCACAACACGGGAGGCTTACCCCAGCCCGTCGCTGCTGCTCCGAGGCCCCCAACCACAGTGCACGTTTCCAGGGAATCCGCTGGCCTCACTGAGGACCGTGGGCCGTTCCGAGTCATTCGTTCATTCGAGGAATCTTCACTGAACACCCGGTGTGCCTGGGTGCATTCTGCCCACAGACGCTGAAAGGAGCTCTTTTTTTTTTTTTTTTTTTTTTTTGGAGAGGTTTTTTTTTCCACTATAGGGCGCGTGCGCTCGCCAGACAGAGAGAGAGAGAGAGAGACATAGAGACAGAAAGTGAGAAATCACCCCCCCCAGGGGGGATGGTCATGCCGCAATCCCTTCTCCTCCATTCTCCTCTCGGGATCTTGGGCACACACGCACACGCGCCCAGCGTGAGTTTTAAGCCACCGGGTCCGGGACGCGAACCGCGGTCGACTACATGGGAGTCCAGTGACATAGCCATTATGCTAACTGCTGGTTCCCAAGGAGCTCTTTATTAAGGCCTGAGGCCCGGGCCAGCACGTGGTGCAGCTTGAAAATCACACTGGGTGGGTGTGTGTGCCTGCCCCAAACCCCAAGAATGCAGTCATCCCCCCTGGGGGATTTCTCACTTTCCCTCTCTCTCTCAAAAAAAAGAAAAGAGTTAAGGCCTGACCTGACGGACCGGCAGATGGCGTAATAGCTATATCGCTGGACTCCCACGTAGTCAAAGTCGACTGCAGTTCAAGTCCTGGACCTGGCAGCTTGAAACTCATGCCAGGCGTGTGTGCATGCATGCCCAAATCCTGAGAGAAAAATGGAGGAGAAGGGGTTGCGGCATGGCCATTCCTTCTGGGGGGTGATTTCTCACTCTATCTCTCTGTTTCTCTGGTGACCACATGCACCCTACAGCAAAAAAAAAAATCTCTCTTAAAAAAAAAAACACCTGACATGCTGTGGTCATCCCAAAGCCACCCAGGGTGGCCCCAGATCCTTTCACAACCTTCCTTTTAAGGCATCTCTTCTCCAGTATGATTTCTAAAGTGACCTTAAAGTGCATTACACTCCTTTTCGACCCTGCCTGGTTCTCCGGTCCCTTGTCCAAGTGGAGCCCTCGTGCCCTGACTCCAGACTACAGGCTGCAGGGGTGGACCGACGGGTCTCAGCTCATCGGTGGTACACCACCACGTCTGCAGAATGACCACAGAGCATCCCCAGAGAGACTGGCTCTGAAAGTGCTCACGTGCCCTGCAGACTTGTAGTCGTTGTGGAGAATAGGATTTAGGACTAAAAGGAAACCAGAACCCCACTGAGGACTCACTGTGCGCCTTCGTGCAACTCTGCAGCCTGGTGGGACTGTCCTAGCAGCCAGGACACTGGCTGCTCACTGCCCACAGCTCAGAGCCTGGGGACCTGGACTACCTGGAAGTGCTGAAAGGTGAACTCCTCTGGGTCGGGAAGGGGGCGCCTGGGCAGCCCGGGCTGAGCCCCAGCCTGTGGGCCCCACTGGTCCCAGCACAGGGAGGCCAGCTCAGTCTCACACCTGCTGCTGGCCCCCGGGTGCTTGGACCCACCAGGGAGCAAACAGCTCCAAGCCAGGCCCCCAGAGGCAGGTGTTTGGACTCTAGAATGTCTGGGGCAAGTCCTAGAGGTGGCGGCCAGGACCGTGTGCAAAAGAAAGAATGGGAAGGTCTTAGTCCGTTTACTAACAGACACGCCAGGGCTGGGGACCTAGTAAGTGTGTGTGTGTTTACTTAACTCACGACTCTGGTGGCTAGAAAGCCCCGAAGTGTGAGGCTGGCCCAGGCTGGCCTACGACCCGATGTGGCCAGCCGCAGAGACTGCCCCGGGCACCCCTGCCTTTTCCAACAGCCCACTCGTGAGAACTAACCCTTCTCAGGAGGCCCGGGACTCGGTTCCTCACAGGCCAGCATGAATCCTCTCACGAGGCAATGCCGCCTGGATCCAGGGGCACCCTCAGCCTCTCCCACCTCCCAGCGCCATTGCCGTGGGGACGAAATCCCAGAACCCGAGTGCTGGGGGACAAACCTGTACCCACCACCACGAAGCCTCCCAGTAATGGCTAAAGTCAGGTGGCCCGTGACCAGCAGCCTGAAGGCCGAGCCGAGAGCTGACCCGTGCTTTGAACCCGGAGTGGGGCAGCGACCAGACCTCCTCGGGCCCCCAGCTGCAGTCCGTGTCAGTGTCACCTGGAGAGCTGCTAAAACAACAGCCTCCAGCCCCGCCTGTCCCGGGGCTGGGCCTCTGACAAACCAGGGATCTGGGACCCCGGGGTGCCGTCGTCTTTGGCCTCTGTGCGGAATCTACCCCGACACATTGAAGCAACTGCACGTTTCCTCACACCACGTTACCCACACGTCATTTCCCGAATGAGGGCACTGCTCCGGGGAGCACAGGCCGGGGGCAGGGCTCGCACTTGTACGTCCGCCTTGCACAAAGGGCTTCAAGCCACATCAGATACAGTCTCAGCTCACACCAGGCCCTTCTGAACGGTGCGTCTGAGCACCCTGCCTGTGAAAGCGGACGGAGGCCAGCAGGTACCTGGTGACTCAGAAAGGCCGTGCGGTGACAGGCAATGGGACAGCCAGCGTGCTCACCAGTGCGGTTCGGCACGGCGCTGCGAGGATGCCCGGCGGGCAGGTCCCAGGACGGTGTCAGCAGGCCCCCCAGTGCATAAGGCATGCAGGTGCCCGCAGTCTGGGGCTGGCCTGGGCTGGGCCACGCAGGCGTCAAGACCCTGTTGAGGGGTGCCTGTCTCTCTCTCTCTCTCTCTGTGTCTCTTACTTGTGGAAAACACATAAATACATAGAGAAATAAAATAGAATTATTTTTAAGACTGAGAGTTTGGCTTGGAAGAGGGCGGCCCCCATGGACAGGCCTCTGTTCTGGGGTGAATACCTCCCGAAGGGGCCACTCGGGCCAAGTCTGATTCCCCGGTAGGTGAATGTGGCCACGTGGGCTGACTGCTCGTGACGCCGTGACAGATCTGGCTTCAGTGTCGCAAGGGCATTTCCCCAGGAGTTTCTGAGGCTAGAGTCCTTCGGCCAGCCTGGGGCGTGCTGGCTCCATTTCACCCGGCAGCTCACAGGGGCAGCCACAGTCACGCCTCGACGAGGACTGCAGGGCCCACACCTGGTGCCCAATGACACTAGAACATGCCAAGTGCCATGAGAAAACTGGAGGCCCGGGCGGGACCCTCAGCGCCACCAGGAGTCTCAGAAGGGTGGCTGATCCTCTCTCACTCTTTTTTCTTTCATTTTGTCCTTTGTCAGGGTTGTCCCATGTAATTGTCCTGCTTGTTGACAAGCTGTTAGAGCAATCACCTTAAATTCATTTTGGATTTAATTTCAAGTGGCACCTCTCCTTTTCATGTTAAAAGAGCCTTGCCTCATTTCGGTTTTACTTTTTTCTCGCCTTTCTGTGAACAATCCCCTCCTTCAGTGGGCTCAGAGTAGCGAGGTTGAGCCCGGCAGTGGGCAGTGTTTGCCTTACTGCAGGCAAACCAAACAGGGCCCCGGCCAGCCTGGAGGAGGGGGCAGATTAAAGGCCAGGGGGCTTTCTCACTTGGGTGCGAGCCACACCACCCCTCCTGGGTTTGATTTCCAAATGCACCTGAGGGTCCCTCCACAGAAAGGCTTCTTGTGAAAACACACCAGGGCCAGGAGATGGTGGAAGGAGCTTTCAGGCCCGAGTCACTTCACACTTGTTTTATCCATCAGTAAAGGCACGGAAACCGAGCACGTGTAGTCACCAGCCCCCGCCGGCTGCCACGGCCCTGCCCGCACTGTCATGTCGGCCACGCAGGAGCTTCCCTGGGCGGCCGCGGCAGCTGGCTCTGTGGGTTTGGACGTGTCCACACGGCACCACCCGGGTTAACATGGAAACATGTGCTGTGTGTAGCATCGCCCTAAAGTCCAATTTCTTCATCTATAAGCTGGGTTGGCTAAAATACAAGACATCACGCAGGGAGTAGCGGGTCACCCACGAGCACCTCTCGAATATCGGGGAGACATCTGGTGTCCTTATTTAATAACTGCGTAGCCCAGGCTGTATTGCCTGAACACGAGGTAAGAACCATTTTCTCGCCTTCCCACGCGGCCTGCACAAGGGTCCACCCGGCACTGTTCTATCCCCGTCGTAGCTTACAGGGACACTCTTACCAGTGTCCGTGGCCCTGGGTGTCTTCCAATTCCCTGCAGCAGGAGCCCACGTGGGTGGCACCACCCTGACTCCCAAGGGGAGCGGCGCACCCACGGGGACGCGGCGTCAGCATCACCGTCTGAGAGCGCCTGGGGCAGGATCCTGCGGCTGCCGCGGGAAGGCCTGCCCTCGTCAGTCCTGTCCTACGGGGACGCCAGGCAGAGGGCCGTGCCAACCTTCCCGCTGCCCCTGGGGCCACGCCTGGCACTGGCCGCCTCGCCCCAGGAACCTCCGCTTCGGGGGACGGGCGCCTCCCGGGAGCCCTCTCCTGCGGTGCCCGACCCAGGGCCGGCCCCAGCCCTCCGGGGGGCTGTCGCACTCACCCACCTACCACTGCCCTGTTCAGCGACTCCTCTCCCTGGGTGGACACCGCCCTCCCGGGCGCTCACTCGGTGGGCCTGCTGGCCGGGGACGCTCTGCGCACCATGGCACGGCTCCCGTGAACACCGTGGGAAGCCACGCCTGACCTTACTCTACCCAGAGCCTCACGGGACTAGAAAGGAGGGACAGGCCACAGCTGAAAAGGCTGTGATCAGGAGGGATTTTGGAGCGAATGGGCAGCTCCTGAGCCCCTGGTGCTCCGCCCGAGGTGGCAGACTGGCCTGAGGGCCGGCAGACCCCGTGCCCGCCCAGCAGCTGCCCGCTGAAGAGAGGAGTGGGCGCCTGTCCTGCGACGGCCGCGGCCCCGCGCTCAGGCACTGCGGGGCGGGAACAGCCTCGGGTGGCCTGAAGCTGCCCCCACAGACTCGTACAGTGGAGAGAAAGCGGGTAAGGGAAAGAACAGTTTCTTTAAAAAAAGAAGTTTTTTCCCAGTCACACACTTTTTTTATTTTTCGTTCTTTTTCTTTTCATTTCATTCCTTTTTCTTTTCTCTCTTTTTTGCTAGAGGGCAGGTGTGCTCACCAAAGAGGGGGAGTCAGGGCCCCTCTCTGGGGCACGGTCCCACGGCCACCCCTTCTCTCCCACTTCTCCTTTCCCTCAAGATTTCGGGTACGCAGGCACATGCACCCGGGATATCTTTCAAGCCGCCAGGGCCAGGATTCAAACCACAGTCAGTGATGTAAGGACCCAGCCCCTACTCACAGCAGGCCAGCCCAAGACAGCCTTAGTCCTAAGATAAATGAGCGAACTGGTAAAAGGCCCCTGCCGGGCCAGACTGTGTGTCCCATTGGCCTTATCTTTGGTCCCTGAAGCGACTGGAGACCACGGCATGCAAAGGTGCAGTTGTGTTCTGCGTGCTGTCGGCCCGGGCTGCCGTGGCAGAAACCTCAGTGACAGTGACAGCGACAGTAGGGATGTGCTCGGAGCCTAAGTCGGGGACAGGGCGCCGGCGTGCGGGTCCTGGCTCCTGGACAGCGCTCCTCACGGCGTCCTCCCAGGGCCGAGGGCGGGGCACAGGCTTTCTGGAGCCTTCCCTTACGGACAGACCCCACGTAGGCCCCAGGCTCCAGACCTTGTCCAAGCCTAAGTAGCCCCCAAAGCCGGTCTCCAAACATCGCCACGCCGTATTTGGGCTTCAGAGTATTTGAAGGGTAAGACGTGTCCTGGGCTGGGCCTTTGACATGGGAACTCCGGGTTCTCTATAGCAGAATGCAAAAGAAAATGTGAAATAAACCCGAATTCACGCGAGAACCTCGGGCACCTGAGGCACTTCTACACCTTAGGCGTGTCTTTTCAGGCTCTGGCACACCTGCTTACGTTTGCCGTGTGCTTTCACTGATCGCCATCCAGCCCAGCTTCCTTTTGGAAAAGAGACGTTCCAGGGACCAGCAGATGGCACAGTGCTTACATCACTGAACTCCCACGTAGTCGACCATGGTTTGAGTCCCAGACCCAGGCTTAAAGCTCACACTGAGCGCATGTGCAAGGGTGCCCCAAATCCCCCCCAGGAGGTCATTTCTTGCTCTCTGTCTCTCTGTCTCTCTCTGTCTCTCCAGCAAGTGTATGTACCCTATACCAAAAATCTGTCTGGGAATAAAAAAGAAAGATGTTCCAGGCCAGTAGTTGGCATGGTGATTAGGTTGCTGGATCCCACGCGGCCAACTCCGAGTTTCATGTCTCAGAACGGGTGGCTTGAAAAACATCCTGGGCAGGGCCAGCAGGTGGTGTGGTGGTTAAGGTGTTAGATTCCCACATGACCAACTACAGTTCAAGACCCAAGCCTGGTAGCTTGAAAAAAAATCATAATAAATAAATAATGTTTAAAAATAAAAATGAAAAAGTATGTAGGACTCACAAAAGAAAGAAAAAAAGGAAGAAAAAAAATATGCTGGGCATGTGTGCGTGCAGCCCAGAATCCCGAGAGGAGAATGGAGGAGAAGGGACTGTGGAGTGGCCATCCCCTTGAGGGGTGATTTCTTACTTTCCCTCTCTGTCTCTCTCTCCAATGTATACATGCTCCCTATGGAAAAGAAAATTAATTAAAAAAAAAACTATGATAAAATTTTAAAAATACCTTTCATTCTTGTCTTGAAACTGCCACAAAATCTTGTAGATTCTCTACCAAAATCTCCCCACAGTGGCTGGCGGCCAGCACTCCTGCACACACGGACACACACGGGGACGCCGCACTTTCGGTTCTCGGAACATGTGACGGACTAGTTCCTTAGTGCTAAAACCTCTTTCAATGTCTTCAGTTTCTGCACAGATCATAAAGACGGTGTTTTTTTTTTGTTTTTTTTTTTGAGAGGTTTTCGCTATAGGGCACATGGGCTCGCCAGACAGACAGAGAGAGACATAGAGACAGAAAGTGAGAAATCACCCCCCAGGGGGGATGGCCACGCCGCAATCCCTTCTCCTCCATTCTCCTCTCGGGATCTTGGGCACGCACGCACGGCGTGGGTTTTAAGCCACCAGGTCCGGGACGTGAACCGCGGTTGACTACGTGGGAGTCCAGCAACATAGCCATTACGCTAACTGCTGGTTCCCAAGACGGTGGTATTTTTCAACAGTGTCACATTTCTACCCTCATATGAGGAAAACGCCCTCCCTAATTCGGTCTGTAAGATTTCTTCACAGTGAGAGTGCTAACTGAACTCCTCCACCTGCAGTTCCGAGACGGTTCGTCTTCTCCCCAGGGAACGCAGTGTGGAAGGTGAGTGTTCACGCAAATTAAACTCGCAGCAATGTCACCACCGAGGGCATGCCGCCAATACTGCCCCGTCCAGCAAACTGAGAGCGACGTGCACCTGGCACCCAAGTGTGAAGGCCCAGCCCTCCTGTGTGTCCAGGAGGCCCAGCTGGTGCACCGAGACCCGGCACAGGCTACAGCAGCAGCGCCTGCCTGCAGGGCCTCCCGCTCAGCGCCCGCAGCAGTTTCCTGGTGACGGGGTTCCGGACACAGTGCACCAAGGTGTTCGGGGAAAAGCTGATAAAACCATATATGAAAAAACAACATTTTAATCAACATACAGTCTTCATTTCTAGCCTTAAAATAAACCTGAGCTAGCTTCTGTTCTGTAGGGTTCTCTCAGAACGACCCTGTAAATCCGGCATTGCCATCATGACTTTCTAGAGGGAGAAAAGAGCCTGGGAGGTGGGCATCTGCCGTGTCACCTGTGGGGGCGCCAGAGCGGAGGCCAGCCCAGGCTTCCCCGCAAGCCCGCGCCTCCCCGGGCACTGCTGCGTAGGAGTCTGAGCACTGGGAGACCAGGCTGCTGAGGTAGTCTTGTTTTTTAATGTTTACCAGAGAGACAGAGAGAGCGAGGGGGAAGTGAGAAATCACCCACCTAGGGGTACGGCCACACCGCAATCCCTTCTCCACTCTCCTCCTGGGATTGTGGTGCCAGCATTATTTTTAAGCTGCCAGGTCTGGGATTCAAACTGCAGTCAGCCATGTGGGAATCCAGTACCTTAAGCACTTTGCCACCTTCTGGCCCCCTGGAATGGTCTCCTTTTGACATCTCGCTGGTAGCATACAAGCACTAAAATGCATTATATTACACTCTCATTCCCTGTGTCTTTAACGTGCCAACAGTGGCACTCCAGTACGGCAAAGACGTTAGCTTTGGAGGGAGTGGGGATTCGAAAATAGCAAACAGGAAGACAGAACACATGCCCTGTCAGAGCCCGGGTCTGCACACAGCGAGGGCCGGGCACCTGCAGAGGCCACCCTGGCTGGCTCGGAGACTGGCTCGGAGGCCGGGCAGGCTGCGCTTCTGAGCAAGCCCTGGGAGACTGTGCCGGGCCTGCGTCTCCAGGAAGCCTGCCAACCGTTATCACCTGAACCTCAGGTAGCAAAGGCCCGGAGCAGCTGTTTCCTTCCTCGCCTTTGCTCTTCCCGGGTGGTTCTGCTTTCCCTCCCTGAGCGTGCCGCAACCCCCTGAAGGCAGGACTCCTCCCTGTCAGTCTTCGTCCAAACTACGTGCATGATGCAAAAGATTCTTAGCACGCAAGAAGAGTTTCAGAATGCTCAGATGACCCATCACTTAATGCCAGGCGACAGAACGGTGTGGAACAGCCCATGCCAACAGGTGTGCAAGGAGAAGTGAGAATACGACGCTAGAAAGCACACTTCCCATCCGTATGAGAAACCTTACCTGCCTCCCCCGGCTGAGCTCGTCCAGGTCCAGGCTGACCGAACGCCGGGTCTCGCTCCTCCTGGACGCAGCCAGAGGCCGGACTCTGCCGTCAGACACTGAGAAGAAACACTGAGAGTGAGCGAAGACGGGTTTGCGCTGGCTGGAGGACCCCGTGCCGACTTACACACTGCCTCACCCTATTAGCAAGAGACAGTATGAACGGACGATGACATACTATTTACCAGTTAAGGTAGGCTTAACATTTGAACAATAAATTCTTCTTTTAGAAATAAAATTGGAAATTTTCAGCCCTTTCAAACATGCAAGATTTAGTTTGGCATTTTAGTATTCAATAATAGTATCTACATACATAAGTGCTGGGTTTTTAAAAAATGTATCATTATGTAAAAATCAACGATTTTATTAATATATTATTAATTTTTAAAATTTTAGAGAAAACTAAAGTTTTTCATTTTGAGAGAGACGAAATCATATCTTATATTTACAATTTAAATGTTCTAAAATCATAGCTAACACCTATCCAGATCAAGTCTTGTGTTTTCTAGAAAATGATACTTTTCTTTTGTGAATACCTACGAGAAGCTGCTTGGATCCCTCCACCTCCCACACAGGGCTCGTCCATAGCTATATCTGATTTGTGGAACCGGTAACTCCATCGCGGGTTCCAGGGACTGGGCGGACATCTTTGCCCGGGTTGTTCGTAAAACATCACGCATCACTCAAGGCCCAGAGCCGTGTCTTGAAGACCAGCACGCTTCAAACCCACAGCAGGGCTTTGCCGTTACTTCACATGAGCGTGGCCTCCATGGGGGGGCACGTCTTTGCCCCCTCTTCTGTCTCTACTTTAAACCCGGTGCAGGTGTGAGTTCCCGCAGATGTGGCCTATTTACATACATGAAGTTCACGGGAAACATGCCCAAGCCACACACACGCAGCACGACCCCACTGACGGCCTGTCCCCTGGCCTTCCCTAAGCTGCTGGACGCCGACACCTTCATGAATTGTCAAGGGAGAGGCCTGCCCTGCCTCGGGGTCTGCCAGCCTAGAAGAGCACCGGGCCCTTTTGCTCAAACACACAGCTCAGAATTTCCACTTGAATTTTTCCACTCTCCAAAAAAAAGAGAAAGAAATCCGTGGAGCCAGACGGTGGCACAGCGGTAGATGTCTGCCCCCTAAGGGCCGCCCCATGTGGGGAGGATCCTGGCTCACGTCTGGAGACCTCCCTGGTACGCTCACACCTGGGACCCGGGGCTTCTGGGGATGGTGGATCACGGTAGCGAGGCCCTGTCGGAAGTGCTGTCTCTGTCTCTGTCTCTCTCTGCCCTCTCCCGGAAGAGATGAATATGCAGACTTTAGGGGGCAGCAGGTGGTGTGGTGGTTAAGGCACTGGACTCCCACATGGTAGGCCATGGTTCGAGTCCTGGGCCATTGAACCTCACACCAGGTGTGTGTGTATGCATGTCCAAAATCCCAGGAGGAGAATGGGGGAGAAGAAACTGCAGCATGGCCATCCCCTCAGCGGGAGCGATTTCTCACCTTTTCTATGTCTCTTCAGCGATCGCATGTGCCCTACAGCAAAAATCTCTAAAGGAAATAAATAAGTAAACTAAAAAAAAAGAAAAACCCAAAGCTTAACAATGCTTAAATCATCTCTGAAAGTTAACTTTCTACGTTACAAGTCACTGACGTCTTTAGACATGGTTGTGGGTGCAGCACTTTAACGCATGTGGAGTAAGGCGCGAAGCCGTGTTGCCAATAAAACTCAGCTCCGGGGCCAGCAGGTGGTGTGGTGCTTAGGGCACTGGACCATGGCTGACTGTGGTTCAAGTCCTGGACCTGGTAGCTTGAAAATCATGCCAGGCACATGTGCATGTGTGCCCAAAGACCCAGGAGGAGAATGGAGGAGAAGGGACTGTGGTGTGGCCATGGGTTACTTCTCACTTTCCCTCTCACTGTCTCTGTCTCTCTTGGACAAGTGCACACACACTAAGGCAAAAACAAATAAACAAACAAAAAACCTCAGCTCAGCTCTGAGCAAGGAGCCTTAGAGAGGTGAGCCTAGATCCAGGTCAAGATGTCAACCCCAAAGCACCTGGAGGTCCCTGCAAGGAGGAGGCGGGGGTCAGCCTATGCCGCTGCCTCTGTACCAGCCGGCCGGGCCCAGGGCTGGGCAAGTGAGCACTTAGTGTTCTTTCTGTACAAAAATGCATCGTGGGACCAGCAGTTAGCGTAATGGCTATGTCGCTGGACTCCCACGTAGTCGACCGTGGTTCAAGTCCTGGACCCGGTGGCTTAAAACTCACGCAGGGTGCGTGTGCGTGCGTGCCCAAGATCCCGAGAGGAGAATGGAGGAGAAGGGATTGCGGCGTGGCCATCCCCTCTGGGGGGTGATTTCTCGCTTTCTGTCTCTCTGTCTCTCTCTGTCTGTCTGGTGAGCGCACGCGCCCTAAAAAAAAAAAAAAAAGCAAAAACATCTCCAAAAAAAAAAATGCATCGTGACTTTCCGACAACCCAATGTTATGCAGGATTGCAGGACGATTTTATCACCGAATATGACAACCCCCAGAAAAGGGAGCATTTACACACTAAAGTTCTTGGGGGGCGGTTCCTCGAAAGAGCCAGCTCAGCTAAGGTCAAAGCCCCCGGCGGGAGAGTGGTTCCTGCATGTCATGAAGGTGCTGAGTTGCGCTGACGCTGTCATACTTTAAAAATAATTTCATAATAATTTTGGGACCAGCAGATGGCATAATGGTTAAGTCACTGGACTCTCACATACCTGACCATGGTTCAAGTCCTGGACTCGATGACTTAAAAACTCATGCCAGGCGCATGTGCGTGCGTGCCCAAGATCCCGAGAGGAGAATGGAGAAGGGATTGTGGCGTGGCCATCCCCCCTAGGGGGTGATTTCTCATTTTCTGTCTCTCTCTGTACCTCTCTGGCAAGTGCATGTACCCTATAGAAGAAAAAAAAAATTCTCTTTCTAAAAAATTAACAATAATAATTTAAAAATCACACTTCCATATGTAAGTGACGCTGTTGATATGAAAACTACCGCATGATTGTTGTTAAATGACCCGATTAAGTAAATTTAACTCAAAGAATTCTTGCAGCCTTGCTTTAAAATCTCATGTTTTCAAACACTCAGACTCTCTTTGGGAACAGCGTCTTTTCTCCCACCAGGCCACACACCACAGGCACTTGTGCGTGGTTCTTACAAGGACTTCGTAGCTAACGCGTGCGGGAGTGAGCGTCTCCCCTGTGGATGACAGACAGTTGTCTAAGTCCTGGGAGAAAGCATTGTTTCCCTCCCTGACCTACAGCTCCAGAGGAGTATTGCCGCCACCCTGAGTCCCAGTGCCCAAGGACAGGGCCACCCTCTCAGCTACGTTTTCCTGCTTGCTTCATTCAAAACCCAAAATATTAAAAATCATCGTTTCTGCACCTTTAAAGAGCAGGTGCCCCGTAACCCTAGCCGGCTCTAAGGCTGAGAGCCTGCCCCCAGGACCACCGCAGAGGCAGCGCAGTTACACAGACCCACAGCACCGGCTCCAGGAGCCCACTCACGTTTCGGCTGGGGGTCCCGGAGCCCGGCTGGGGTTTCCGTCCCACAGAACTCCTCCGGAACGGGCCGCCAAAGCTCTTCAGAGTCTCTCATGTTCTTTGACATTCCACGTTTGGTCAGCTCATTTTGCAACCTATAATCTTATTTTTAGAGAGAACAGAGTGATATTTTTAATGGCAAATTATAAGTCAAGAGGTGATTAAAAAATTTAAATTTTCTTTCTAAGTATCGAGATGAGTAATTTGTAGCTATTTGGTCAGGAGAGTTATTTTTTTTCCTTTGGAGAGGTTTCTGCTATAGGCTGCTTGCGCTCACCAGAGAGACAGAGAGACAGAAAACAAGAAATCACCCCCCAGGGGTGATGGTCATGCCACAATCCCTTCTCCTCCATTCTCCTCTCAGGATCTTGGGCATGCACGCACACACGCCCGGCGTGAATTCAAGCCACTGGGTCTGGGACTCGAACTAAGATAAACTACATGGGAGTCCAGCGACATAGTCATTATGCTAACTGCTGGTCCCAGGAGAGTTATTTTCAACAGTAACTGACACCAAAAAGTAACAACACACCTTGAACATCTTTTTTTTTAATTTTTATTTAATTTTATTTATTATTATTATTATTTTAATTTGACCAGGGGGAGAGAGAGAGAAGTAAGAACAAGTTGCCAGGTCCAGGACTCAGACCGTGGCCATCCTGTCCCTAAATGCTAGAAGTCCTGTATATTAGAAAAATTCAAAGGAACGATTTGAAGGCAGGTAGGCTTTTTCTCTTCTTTTTTGGCTAAGGAGCAGTAGGTTAATATGAGGGGAATTCCTGCGGGAGGGCGTGGAGGGAGAAGGGGCCTTTGTGCAGGAGGGAGGAAAAGGTCTGCGCACCCTGAGAGGAAGTAAATTTACCCTGCTCTTAAATCTCACTTTCTAACTTCATCTCCTTTGACAAGGAGACTGGGAGTCAGCCCACACTGCAATCCAACTGTCCGGCGGAATTCCTTCCTCACCGCAGGGACCCCAAGGGCTCCAGCGATTACCCGGAAACTGACAACGCGAGCGTCCCGTTTTCCACGTCTGATTCAAGGACGGGACCAGGCCCACAGGGCTCCAAATGGAGTGTGTGTGTGTGTGTGTGGGGGGGGGGGGGGGTGATCGGATGACGAGATACAGCTTACAGGGCCACGAGTCCTGTCTTGTTCTGTTTTCAGGCTCAGGTTTGAGGCTGCCCTTCATTTTCCCTGCCGTGGTTGACGCGGAGACGTGGGACCCCAGATCAGGACAGAGGCCCCTCTGAGCAGGCCCCTCTCCCGCCCCTCTGCAGAAAGGGTGCGTTCAGACTGTTCTCGGGCTCTTCCCCAAACCGGGTCTCTGGGAGGTCCACCACTCAGGAGGCACCCCCGAAGGTGCAGTGGGTCTGAAGGTCGTGGTGTGTGGGGTCCCGTCGGTGCAGTCCCCCTGAATATCAAATGTCCCGGAAGGTCCGTGGGGCCGGCTTGCCCCCTCCCTCAGTCATCCCTGTTACAGGGCTGCAGGGCTGCAGGGCTGCAGGGCGCAGGGGCTGGGGCTACCCCGCGACTGAGTGCACTGTTCTCCTGCGCGTGGCGGGAGCGACTGTCGCCAGCCAGGTGCTACCAGGCAGAGGCGGGAGCGCGCAGCGGCCCCGGAGCGCGCGGCCTGGAGAGGGGCTTTGCGCGCACACAGAGCTGGGGTCCGGGAACAGGCTGCAGACGCGGCGGGTCAACGCGGGCGGCGGCCTCTCCAGTAGCTGGGAAACCGAGCCGCAAACAAACGCCGAGTAAACAGCCAGCCGCGGGGAGCCATTAAGGAGAGTGCGCGCTAATGAGGCGCAGCGGGGCCCCGCCGCCGCCCGCGCCAGGAAGCGGCCGGGAGGGCCTCCCGCGGTCGGCGGTCGGCGGTCTGCGGCCGCCGCGGGCCCATAAAGCCCTCTGTGGCCCTCCGGGTCCCGGAGTGCGCCCTCCGAGCCTACAGAGGCCGAGGCCACGCTGGGAACACACCGGGAAAGCTGACCCGCTTGGCCCCGAGCCCCGCCCTGCGCCCAGGCCGCGGTGCGCCTGCCCCGCCCCTTCCAAAGAGCTCCGGAAACCGTTTCTCGTAAACGCGAACAGTTTTTGAATAACCAAACGTTTCTCTGTGGCCCCTCGAATTTTGAACCCCTTTGGCAGTGGCTTGCCCGGCTGGGATGACCGAGCTCGCGCTTCCCGGTCTGCGCTGTTAAGTTATGGCTGGGCGTCATTTTTAATGACGGTCCTTCCTCGGTTCTGGCGGGTTCGGACTCCCGTCCTGCGTCGGGCAGGTCCCCGCGTGCTCCTAGTTGTCCTCCGCGGAGTGTCTGTGGTTCTAGGGCCTCGCAGCAGCGACACCCAGCGGCCAGCCCGGGCGCCCGTCCTGCGAGGTCTCGGCCCACGTCGGGAGGCACCTGCCGGCGTCCGCGCTCCTGCCCGCCGGCGCCGCGGACCACACACGGAGCCCGGCTGCAGCGAGCGCCGCCCCGACGACCCTGCAGGCCCGAGCCTTTAATGCCTGTTGGTCTAAGCTCCTAGGAAGAGGGTGGGAAATGGCTTAGGGCTAACTTTCAGGACCTCTGCGCGGGATGTTTGCGCGGGCAGGTGTTGCCTAAGCGGCCCTAAACCCTGAGAATTGTTTGCAGTGTCCTTTGTATGCGATAAATTCCCTTTGCTAGAAGAGAATACATTTAATCGTTAAAATCTGAGGGACAAGGACAAATCGCTGCAACTAAATAATCCTACGAAGGACTGTGGCGAAACATGGGTAATCTCCCACACGGGCAATTCTGCTGTCTTCGGATTGTTTTTCGAATGTCTTCATGTTTCTGTCAGTTGTCTCTCAATGAAAATCAAGTCAAATAAATCTTCATTGGTTTATTTCAGGTATTGTGCCCAGAACATAGAGTTAGAATATCTTGATTAAAGTTCAATAGTAAAATCTGTCTCATTATTTTAAATTTAACTAGCATCTAAAAATGCAGGCATTCAATTTAGAATACATATACCAAGGGAGTTCAAAAGAGTTTATGGGAAAAATGAAATTAAAGTCCAAGTTTATTTTGGGACCCCAAATTTTTGAAACCTATGCGTAGTTTTTTTTTTTTTTTCATAATACCCATTTTTCATGAACTTTGTGAAGACACCCTGTCCAATATATTCTAATAATTTTTAGGTATAAACCAGAGTTTTTTGGTCCTAGCTATAATTTCTCTATCAAATGATTTGTAACAGAGAGCCTTTTCAGTCCTTCTGAATCTAAAATTTAGATTTCCTAATAATTTTGCATTCAAATATCATGTTAACATACAGGGTTTTTTTTTAAGTCTAATTATTCGGAATGGCCTTGTTCCACCCACTGCACCCCAGGCCAGCCTCAGATAAACTCACTGTTATCCACCACCCTGATAACAATTAGAGTTCTCCTAGTGCTGAATCAGATAGCCACTGCCCCTGAAAAACAATATACAGTATTCTACTCATTTTCTTGATCTTTTTCTAAATGTATAGAAAGAAGTGTTCCTGGTCCCCTTTCCTTTAATTGTGAGTAAAACGGCTCCTTTTGTAATAATGAAGTTGTCCAGGGAGAATTTTCCATACGTAAATCTGGAGTCCCTTAGGAGGGCTTCCCTTTTTCTTAATAACTCACTTGCATTGATGTTCCAGAATGTGTAGCATCAGACCCTAAGCCTTAAAGAAAGTTTCCTGTTTTTGCACGTCTCCCTAACTTTACACCTTAATATTCCTCCAGGGCTCACAATTCTATTAAAGCCATGGACTCTCAGAGGGGCAGTGAAATTTTAATTACTATGGACAATTTGAACTGTCAACTATCACAAATCATAGTAGCTATGCACCAATCTTCTAGGTAACAGATTCAGTAATCAGGTTTGACCCTTTTTTTATACCCATATTAATGAACACAGAAAGAAATCTATAAAGAAAAATTATTTTAAACATATTTTTAGACTATGAAAAAATTTCAAATATACCACAAAGCTATAGTAACCAAAACAGCATGGCACTCATGGAAAAACAGACACATAAGCCAACCGAAAAACATAAAGAATTCAAGAATAAACCCATGTGTATATAGCCAACTGATTTTTTAAAAGGGGTTTTTGCCTTAGGGTGCATGCACTTACTAGAGAGAGACAGAGACAGAGACAGTGAGAGGGAAAGTGAGAAATCACCCTCCCTAGGGGAATGGCCACACCATAATACCCTCTTCTCCACTCTCCTCTCAGGTTCTTGGGCATGCACGAATATGTGCCCAGTGTGATTTTTAAGCCACCAGGTCCATGACATGAACCGCGGATAGCCATGTGGGAGTCCAGTGACTCAACCGCTATGCTATCTGCTGGTTGTACCAACTGAATTTTTGACAAAGATGACAAAAACGTTCATTGGGAAAAGAGTGGTGTCTTCAGTACATGATGCTGGGAATACTGGAAATTCATGTGGAGAAGAATAAAACTGGACCTCTATGTCTCACCATATAAAAAAATCAACTCAAAATGAATTAAAGACTTAAACGTAAGATCCAAAACTATGAAACTTCCAGAAAAATATATAGAGGAAACACTTCAGGACATTGGTGTGAGCAAAGTTTGGGGGTAAGATTTCAGAAACACTAGCGACAAAAGGAAAAATAGACGAATGGGATTGTACCAAGCTAAAGAGCTTCTGCATGGTAAAGGAAACGAGTACTAGAGTGGGGAGCAAACAGAATGGGAGAAAATATTTGCAAACTACACATCCAATGAGAAATTCAACTATTTAAAAATTTTCATTTTAAAAGCAACAGCAACAAAAAATGCAAATGACTAGACCAGCGCCTGGCCCTGTAGTTAAGGCAGCTGGATTCCACACAGCTAACCGCGTTGTTCGGCACAGGACCCAGTGACTTGAAAAACACACTGGAGGGACCAGCAGTTAGCGTAATGGCTATGTCGCTGGACTCCCACGTAGTCGACCGCGGTTCGCGTCTCGGACCCGGTGGCTTACAACTCACGCCGGGCGCGTGTGCGTGCGTGCCCAAGATCCCCAGAGGAGAATGGAGGAGAAGGGATTGCGGCGTGACCATCCCCCCTGGGGGGTGATTTCTCGCTTTCTGTCTCTATGTCTCTCTCTGTCTGTCTGGCGAGCGCGCATGCCCTATAGCAAAAAAACTCTCCAAAAAAAAAAAAAACACACTGGACACGTGAATGTGTGCGCCAGAGTCCTAAGAAGAGAGTGGAGGAGAAGGACTGCAGTGATGCCATCCCCCCAGGAGGTGCTTTCTCACTGCCCCCTCTTTTCCTGTTCTCTTGCCAAGCACACGCACCCTATAGCAAACTGAAAGGCAGAAAGAAGAAGAAGGAAGGAAGGAAAGGGAGAGAAGAAAGGAGAGAGAGAGAAGGAAAGAGCCGGCGTTAATTACCTTTCGCTGTGTATTAAGTTATCACAGTGGTAGCAGCTTAAAACAACACCCATGTATCCTGTCACAGTTCCATGCAGGAGACCCAGCTCACCCAGCCCTGCACTTCTGAAGGGCTCTGCTTAGGGTGTGACGGGCTGCAGTGAGGGTGTCCACCAGGACCAGGTTCTTATCTGGAAGTCTGACAGGGGACACAGCTCGCCCCTGCTCCCGGGGTGCTGGCTGGCATCGTCCGGGGTGTTGGCAGCGTTCGGTTATTCTCGGCTAGAGGATCCATGCAGCCAACTTCTTCAAAGCCACCGAGAGGAGAGAGGGCAAGACTACTAGCAAAACAGAATCTCATGTTCAACAGTCCCCCTTATCCATGGCTTCATTTTCCTGGTTTTAACTACCTAAAGTCAACCACAGTCTGGAAATATGAAATGGAACATTCCAGAAATAAACAGAGTATAAGTTTTAAATTGCACATCATCTGAGTAGTATGATGGAACCTCGCACTCTCTTGCTACACCCCGCCCAGGGCGTGACTCACCTGCCCAGCGTATTCACACTGGACATGCCACTTAGTAGCCAGAGAACTTGGTGCGCACACAGTTTGGTACTGTCTGCAGTGGGGGTGGGAATCTTGGAACAAATTCTCCTTGGAGCAGGAAGCACTACTGAAGTGTAAAGTCACTCCCAGAGTGACAGCCTGCCACCTCTGCCACAGGCCGTACTCCATGACTCAGAGGGGCCCAGGCACAGTCACGCATGCCAGGTGCTAGAGTCTGTCTGTCACACTCATCCTCTGCTCCTTGTTCATGTCCCGCCCACGTGCAAGAGGCGCTCACTCGCTCTCCCAAGGCACCAAGATTCTCAACACTTCATAGCGGCAGCTGGAAGTCCACTCTCATCCTCTCAGTCAGGTCCTAGGTCATGGGTGTCGTCATTAATTTCAGTCCCTGGGACAGATTCTCCCACCTACCGACCACCAAAGCTAAAGATGCCAGTTATCTGCTTTCAACACGTGCCACGCTCAAAGACAGGACAGACATGGGTACAACGACAGACACGTGAGGCCAAGGGGGCGTCAGAGGCCATAAGATGGCCCACTGGTCTGCGCCCCATACAGTTCCATCCAGACAGACGAAGTTCCCCAGTCCTTGACCAGGTGGCAAGGCCTGGGAATAATTCTCACGGATTTGGGACTCCCTCCCTGGGATACAGGAAACGCCTCTGTGTCCTGCTCTTTTTTTTTTTTTTTTTTTTGGAGAGGTTTTTGCTATAGGGCGCGTGCGCTCGCCAGACAGACAGAGAGAGACACAGAGACAGAAAGCGAGAAATCACCCCCCAGGGGGGATGGTCACGCCGCAATCCCTTCTCCTCCATTCTCCTCTCGGGATCTTGGGCACACACGCACACGCGCCCGGTGTGAGTTTTAAGCCACCAGGTCCGAGACACGAACCGCGGTCGACTACATGGGAGTCCAGTGACATAGCCATTACGCTAACTGCTGGTTCCCTGTGTCCTGCTCTTTTGGAAGAGAAATCCGCATGCATTTGCTGCTGAGCAGTTTCCCGGCCGACTCACTGCCCACAGGATTTTGCAGGTAGAACAGCCTGCCCTCGGTCTGCCCTCTCTCCAGCCCTGTCCGTCCGAACTGGTGATGTTTGTGCAGATGTAATTTTCTCAAAACCCTGGGTGTCTCCCATGGATGTCAACGGAACTCACTCCATGAGACGAGGGCCCCGCCACAGACCTTCCTGAAATGTCCCTTTCTAACTTCGACTCCAGCTCGGTTGACCCCGAGCCACTGCCCTTAGGCTTCTTCGCAGCCCCCGTTCGATCCACGAGCACACCTTAATCTCTCGGGCAGCCCGCTATGTGAGAGCCATGATCTTCCCGGCCTTAGTAAAAGGCCAAGCAGTCGCACCCTGAGACTTTCCTCTCTGCCGTAGCCTCTGAATTCTAGCATCTCTTGCTTTCTAGAGAAGCTGACTGCCCTACGGAACTGTGAGACAGTGAACGTCTGCCCTCCCAGGGCCCAGGCTGTGGCGGTGTGTCACTGCAGCCATCCGCGGCTCATCCCCGGAGCTGGAGGGGAGGCCCCCCTCCCCCCTCCCCACCCCTACCACTCACCGCCCCAGGGGCAGCGTGTTGGGTCTGCATCAGTGGCCATCTCGCGGCACGGTCCCCATGTCGGCACTGCTCCGTCTTACGGAGTCTCTGGCTAAGGCATGTCAGTCCCTAACTGGGCTGAACTTGTTTGGAAATGTGGTCTCTCCAGCAGATTGGCAGGGCTCGACTCCCAGACCTGCCGTGCCCTGGGTGGGCACCTGGGAAGGACCCTGGGCCCTTTGGAGCTTCATGTCCCCATCTGGAGTCAGGGACGACGGTGAGACCTGTCCTACGGCGACGTGAGCACCCACTGAGCCACCCTGGCCGGGTGCGTGGCAGTGCCCGCTGCGTGGAAGTGCCGCGTTTGCGCTCGCGGCCGTCGCATCTGTTACTGCTGCGGAGGGGTCTCTCCCGTGCTAGGGATCCAAGCACTGTGGACTGAGTTACGACCTAACATGATTCAATATTCGTTATGTCCCGAACATTCGATTAGAGTTAAAGGAAAGCTGTGAGTGTGTATTTACCATAAGTCACATCAAATTCCTTTAGGCAATATGAGTAAATTAAATAGACGGCAATAATAAAAAATTAAGTAAATAAATGAACAGCAGTTAATAAAATTCTAAAAAGTAAAACTCAGGGATGTAGCAGCTTAAGGGAGAGACAGGAGGAAGTTTGCTGGGTGCGGTGGCCCATGCCCCCAAATCAAGGAGCTGGGAGACGAATCCCCGGTGTAACAGGGTCTGAGGGGCCGGGAGGGGCGAGGTCAGGACTCCGCCCCCGTGAGCTGATTAATGTGGCATGGAGAGGGCTGGGGGGGCTCGCATGCGCTCTCTCTCCTGCCATGCAAAGATAGGCCGACCCTCCCCTCCAGGGAACACGGTGCTCAAGGCGTCATCTCTGAAGCCTTGACCAGGCCCTGACTTGCCAGTGCCTTCATTTTGGCCTTTCCATCCTCCAGAACTGTAAGAGACCAGACCCGGACCTTTATAAATTAACCAGCCTCAGGTACCCTGATACAGCAGCATGGCATATGTTAAGGAGCCTAGGTAACGGCACTTAAAAACAAAACTTAAAACACTATATTTATTTTCATTTGATATTATAAAAAAACTGCATTCTATTGGGGATGGCAGGTGACGTGGTAGTTAGAGGCACTGGACTCTCACAAGGCTGACCATGGTTCAAGTCCTGGACCTGGTGACTTGCTTTCTCATTCTCTCTCTCTCTCTCTCTCTTTTTCTCTTTCTCTCGCCCTGTTCCCTTCTGGTGAAATTAAAATAAATAAATAAAGGTTTAAAAAAATGTATTCTATGTCCTTACTTCCACGACTTGTTTTAAAAAAGCAATTTAATTTCTTTCCTTATTCACAGCAGAGGGTATGAAGATGCATGTTAAGGAGAGAGAGAGAGGAGCGCCCTCTGCCGGTGGCTCACACACTAGTCCTCCTCCCGCCCCCAGCCTGGCAGCTCCTGCGCACTGCACGCCTGTTTGATGTGTTTTCTGGCCAGCTGAGCCAGGGATTTGAACCATGGTCAGGGTGAGTGAGACCCGGCTCCTGTCAAGCAGTGTGTTACCATGGAGATGGCCCGCTCTTCCCCTTCGCTGTCTGCTGTCACAGTCAGATCTATGCAGATAAACTTGCAAGATCGAATCATTAGCTCTAAACATCACTCTGCATCGTCCTCTATTTCTAAAAATAACCCAAGTGATTTCCATTCATGGAGAAACAGTACTGTATTGGGCTGTATTTCCAATATTCAATTCAACAATAATTTAAATATTATAAGCCCATCTCTATTCTGCACTAGGTCAAAACAACCTTGCAGAGTATACTTATACTTATTTTATACACGAGAAACGCTGAGGCTTGAGAAGAAACTAGAGCAGGGCTTCTCTGTGACGCGGTCGGCCCTAACACTTTCCTTTTCTTTTTTTTTTTTTTAAGAATTATTTAACTTTATTTATCCATTTTAATTTGACCAGAGAGGGACAGAGAGAGAGAGACAAGGTGAGAAAGCAAGCCACCAGGTCCAGGACTCGAACTGCGGTCAACCATGTGGGAGTCCAGTGCCCTTAACCACCACACCACTGCCAGCCCCCAAATTAATGCTTTCCTAACTCTGCTATTTCAACGGCTGGCTTGTCATTGACACCTATTAACTAGGTTAAATGTGAAAGTCTACATCCTCTAAATGAAGGAAAACTTTAAATACGGAAAATCAAATTTAGCAGTTCACGAGGCAATAACGCATGCATCCTTCAAATAGTCTGTTACATTCCAAGACCTTCAAAATGGAAGCCCTCGAGGAGTAATCCATAACATATAAGACTGAGAGGATATTCCATTTCGAAAGTTCAACGAATTCAACACAACTTGTACGTATTAAGAGCCTGAATATACCCGTGTGAGAAGAAGTATAATTAAGTAACGAAATAAACGCTTACCAGTGCTCTCTGTGCAGGCACATAACTCCAGGGGCCCTCCGCAAGCCCCCGGGGCAGGAGCCCACTGCATCGAGTAAGTCAAGTTTCCTGTCTAGGTGTAGTTCTTCTACCTGCGAATTAAAGTTCTGTCCTGATTGCTTTTCTTTTTTTTTCTTTTTTTGGAGAGGTTTTTGCTATAGGGCGCGTGCGCTCGCCAGACAGACAGAGAGAGACAGAGAGATAGAAAGCGAGAAATCACCCCCCAGGGGGGATGGCCACGCCGCAATCCCTTCTCCTCCATTCTCCTCTCGGGATCTTGGGCACGCACACACACGCGCCCGGCGTGAGTTTAAGCCGCCGGGTCCAGGACTCGAACCGCGGTCGACTACGTGGGAGTCCAGCGACATAGCCATTACGCTAACTGCTGGTCCCGTGATTGCTTTTCTTAGAAACCCCTCCCTCTTCCCACTTCCTTTGAAGTCTTGGAATTGTGACCTTCTGGTGGGCATCTTCATCCCCTCAGCAGTAAACTGACTTGCACTTGGTGGGGCATTTTCAAACCTGGAAATTCACTCTAATCACATTTCTTATAAATGTAACTATATAAAATCTCTCCAGTTTCTCAAAAGTCCATTTTAAAAGTGCACTTGAAGACAGAAGCTTTCTTTGTCCCTCACCAATCTAAATCCTTAGCGTTTGTGCCCAGGGATATGACAGGAGAAATTTAGCATGGGGCGGCAGGTGGCCTGGAGGTTATGGTGCTGGATCCCACACGGCCAGCCTCGGTTCAAGTCCCAGACCCAGCAGCTTAAGAATCATGCCAGCGCGTGTACATGCGTGCCCAAAATCCTGAGAAGAGAATAGAGGAGAAGGGATTGCAGTGTGGCCATTCCCCCGGGGGTCGATTTCCCACTTTCCATCTCTCTGTGTCTGTCTCTCTCTGGCAAGCCCACACACCCTATGGCAAAAACCTGAAAAACAAACAAACAAACAAAAATGTAGTATGATGACGTTAAGCCACAAGAAGGCCTAGGACAGAAAACCACAGCAGGGACAGCGGTGAGACCTAGAGGCCTGCTGGCTGCCCCACCCTCACCGGCCCTCCTCTGAGCCGCTGCCACTCGCCTCCTGACACAGACGCATTTTCTGAAATGAGGACACTGAGGCTCAGAAGGGCTGAGACGCCTAAAATTCCGGATATTCAAATGCAGATCTCTCCATAGTCCCTTTCCCTTGACATCTGCACCACGGTGTTATGGGAGCAGGGCGATGCGGGCTGGGGCCCAGTAGCCGGCAGTGCACTCTCCCCAGAGGAAAGGAAACCTCCCTCTGCCTGGGAGCCATTCCCTTCCAGTTAGCAAGAAAGCACATTCGTGGTGGCTAGAACTTGGCAGGTACGTCCCAAAACCGTTCCCGAAGTAGCTCGTTCAGGCAGTGGGGCTGGAGTTATGCCAATCCGCCTCAGCCGGGAAAATAAAGAACCGGACAGAATTACTTCTAAAGTCAGTTCGATTCAAAACTTGCACCAATTTTACAGTTCCCACACCTTCAGTCGTGAGAAACTGAGGTCACTAAAGGAGAACATTCCGGCCCGGGAGAGGCAGTCAGTCAGTCTCAGAGAGGAAGTCGGACTGCGCAGAGACCACCCTGGCGTCTCGGGAGCAGCGGAACCTCGCCCGTGAGCTGGACACTGGCACCGCCTCAGCTCTGGCCCCCCACCCCCGTGGCCGCTTTCAGATTCCCCGAGGATGATGCCGTGCTTCTTTGAGCAGGAAGTCCGTTCTTTAATGTGGGCAAAGAGTTTATGATCTCCCCCGGGAGTGTGGTTCAAAGCCTGCTACCTCCCCCGAAGCGTGGCCTGCCCACCCGAGTGTTAGGTGTCAGTATCCCACACCAGTGCCAGTCCTTGCAGCATCTATGATTCTCCTGGTTGTATTTTCTGGAGAGCCTGGCTGGCTTTCAGAGGACAGAAAAGTTCTCATCGAGGGGCCTCATCCAGAAAACGGCTAAGGAGAAGGGCTGAGGGGTAATCTTCCTTTAAAATGGACGGGGAAGTCTTTAAGAAAGGAAATTCCCTGAGGAAGTTGTTTTAAAACAAATAACTGTTCAGGATGAAGCCAGCAAAAGGTGCGAAGGCCCCTCTTTGATTTCCCAGGTTGTGTATTAGGCTCAGACACCAGCATCCCATGCACATATTCCTCGAATGCTAATGCACCTCCTGAGGGGACAGCGGTATCTGACACTAGGCACTGTCAACAAAAAGAGTTTGGTTATTTTTTTAAATTCTGTCAGGGATTTGGAGTAGAGGGAGCAGCACTGGGAGAGGCTCCTGGGTTGGCTTCCCCTGGGTGGAGAGAGCAAGGTGACCCTGGGAATTATCTCCACATCAAGAAGCTCTCTAAG
Organism: Tupaia tana; assembly: GCA_026018925.1. Classification (NCBI taxonomy): domain Eukaryota; kingdom Metazoa; phylum Chordata; class Mammalia; order Scandentia; family Tupaiidae; genus Tupaia; species Tupaia tana. The sequence continues at coordinate 15,299,626 of JAKSZU010000002.1, forward strand.
AGGTGTGAACACCTTCAAAGTCTTCAGGTGACTCTATCCCTCTAAGCCCTCCTCCCTGGGGTGTGGTGGCAGCAGGATGTCCTGGAGAGCTGGTGACAGTCTCCAGGCAGCGGGCCTCAGACCTGCACCTCTGACCAGCCCCCAGGTAGGTCCCAGGCTGGGCTGAGGCCACACCTGAGCCCCCCTGAAGCTGCAGAGCTGTCGCTGTTCCTAGAAATAGCGGTAACCAGGGCTGTGATTGCAGGCTGGCAGGGAAACTGCGCCCATCCGGCCCCTTAGGAAGCGATTTCTGAAGCCCATTAAGCTCAGGGAGACCTGCCGGGAAGGGGCGGGCGAGGCTGTGAGGAGCAGCCCCGGTAAAGGCGGAGAGCCATCTGCACACAGGTCACAGGGCGTAGGAAGGGCAGCAGACGGCCCCCAGAACCCTCAGAGGTGCTCAGAGTGCTCAGTGACTCCCTGGGCAGGACAAGCAGCAGAGGCAGTGGTCGGTGGGAGGTGGCCAGAGTGGCCGGGAATACCAGCCACCAGGGGACCAGTGTGGCCTCAGGGCTCACGGAGTCAGAGCCCACACGGGCCCTTGGCTTGAAAAATACCAGGGTGTGTGCGTGCACGCGTGCATGTGTGTGCTTATGCAGGTCCCCGGTCCCGACGGGATGGAGAAATGGAGGCAGAGTGGCGATGTGGCCATGCCCTTGTGGCTCTCGAGGAATGAAGAGAAAAAGGGGAGGGAAGGGAAGGGAAGGGAAGGGAAGGGAAGGGAAGGGAAGGGAAGGGAAGGGAAGGGAAGGGGAGGAAGCAGCAAGGCCCCGAGCTCGCCACCAGCACCTGGACTTCAAGGGAGCCGCAGGATCCCAATAGCTCTGCTTTCCCTGAGAACAGGAGACTGGCCTCCCTGAGCCAGCGCTGAGGAAATCAGCCTGGGGCACCTCCTTGGCTTGCTCAGGAACTGGTGCCCTGAAGGACTCAGATGTGGCCACACTCACGGCCTCAACCCGCCGCCCCTCCTTCACCTTCCTGGCTTAGCTGAAGCCCAAGTGCCCCCCACCCCCACCGTGGCGCTGTCGGTAAGATTGTGGGTGGGGCGGAGGGACCGGCCCAGTGCACTCCTCTGCTTTTCTCAGGTAGCCTCAGCCTTCCCTCTGCCGGACGAAGTCAGAGCAGGGCAGGCCAGGGCCGTGAGCAGCGTGCAGCCGGCAGTGAGCAGGGTGGGGTGGGCAGGGGGGCAGGACTGGGGGAGACCAGGAGGAAGGGAGGGAAGAGCTGAGGGTGCCCTGGGGGCAGCAGGAAGGCTGGAGAGGCCAGAAAGGCAGAGGGGAGGACAGAGCGGCCAGACGGGACGACCGGACATGGACTAGGCTGAGGCACGGGCCTGGGGCAGGGAGGAGGGCCCAGGCGCCCAGGTAGAAGGCCACGCTCGGACAGGCAGGGGAGAGGTGGTGATCTTCACCCTCCCTGCCCCCTAAACGTGTGAAAACACTCCTCTTTCTCCAGATCGCACGCATCGGGCCAGGCCCCATCGGCTCTGAGAACTGCTTCACGCTGGTCAGAAAATTGGGGGTTTTCACTTAGGTTGCAGTTTTTGGTGCATGAACCTTTCTAGGCGTTTGACAGGGTCAAAACCAACACCGTTCATGCAAGTGTATCTCACAAGCAAGGGCCCGCCGCCAGCTGGCGACCAAAGAAAACACGCATTCATTCCTAGGAGGACGAGAGTTCAAGCCCACCCTGACGCACGCCTCCACCGGGACACACTCTGAAGACATTTTCCTGAGTGAGATAAGCCAGTCACAAAAGAAATGCTGCACGGTTCCTCTTGCGGGAGGGAACCAGAGGGCAAGACTCACGGGGACGGGAGGCAGACGGTGGCTGTCAGGGGCTGGGGACAGGGCGAGGGCTCAGGGCTAAGGGGCACCAGGCTTCCCCGGGGGAGACGGGAAAGCTCCGTGGACGGCCAGCAATGGCCTCACGAGGGGTGATGGCTCACCGCTGCAGCTGTCACACAGCTTGGTCAGGGTGGGGCCGGCCCACAGCCAGTCTCACACAGGCCAGCATGTTTGCCTCTGCTCTGAGACCCGGCTCCCATGCGACCTGCCACCTTCCGCTCAGCTCTGTCCCCGCAGTCCTGGGCAGGACGACTTCGCACAACACAAACTCAGCTCGGAGCTCTCCCATGAGCCCTCAGTCCTGCCACTTAAGTTAAACCTGGGCCTGTGCAGAACCTTCCAGAGACCTCTGCCCAGAGTGCCGGCTTCCCCTCGTGCAGCCTGACAAGCGGATGGGGGCCAGGGTGTGCCGTCCAGCACAGCATCGGGCACTGGAGCGAACCACAGAGCCAGAGTCCCCTCTGACCTGCAGCGTCCTCCCCCGAGTGGATCCAAGGGTCCTCCACTCTGAGCAGGTGGGCACTCGGGGGTCTGTGGACACAAACGGGCAGCCTCCCCGGTGGGCCCGCCTCGCAGGGTCACATTGGCCTCCATGCCACCTCCGGGTCCCTCTGCTTTTTTATGCCTTTTAAAATTCATGATAGACGACATGCGTGTGCGGGAAAGGGGAGAAGGGCCGTGAGAGCCCTCCACAGGGCCTGGATCTCCCGCCAGCCCCTCGGCTCTCGGGTCCTTGCTGCATCGCCCGTGTGCTTCAGGCTGACCTGCCGGGGATTCAAACCGCGGGCGCCACGTTCCAGCTGGCCTCTCCTGAGCAGTGCGGTACCGCTGTCGGGGGCTGGCCCTCTCTATTTCATTGTGAAGCCTGTGCATCGCAGAAAACCTGCGTTAGAGAAAGTCTATGCTTTTCTCTTTTTTTTCCTTTTTTTCTCAAGGTGCACGCATGCACACACACACGTGCACACACTCCTGTGAGGGAGCGAGAGCAAACACTCCCAATAGGGCCTGGTCACGCGGCAAGCATTTTCCAAAGCTCCCCGCACATGGTCCTCCCTTCTTCCCAGGAACACAGAGAGCGTTGGGGTGACTTGAAACTCCCTCCCGAGTCCCACAGCTCGCTGTGGCAGCTAGGGTCCGGGAAGGGAGGGTAGGAGGTGGCGGTCCTCCCCCCACAACACACACACACACACACACACACACACACACACACTGGCCCACTAGCCGGCAGGGGAGTCCTGGGGCGTGGGAGGTGACATTGTCCTTCAGGATCCCGGCCTTGGTTTTCAGATTCAAAGGGAGGATTCAGAGGCTTCCAAAGAGGTCTCCTGGCTGGATGAGGAGGTGGCTGGTTCGGAGGTGGCTGGTTCGGGGCTAAGAGAAGCTTGACACGCCCACTGCCTCTGCGCCACTCCCCCTCGCTCCTGCAGAGGGCGCCGCAGACCAAGAAGCCGCCGCGGGAAAGAACCCAACAAACACCGTCCCAGGGGCTCCCCGTGGCCGTGGTTCCAGCCCATCCTGCTCTTCCAAGGCCTCGGGCAACAGAGATCGGCGTGAACCTTCACACGCACTCACGTAAAAGTAAACTGTCTTAATGGAAAAGCTTCTTAAAGTGCTGACTAGTTGAAACGTGTGGCCAGAGCAGGCGTTCAGTGTACAGGTCTGTGGGCGCAGCCTCCCTGGCCGTGGTCGGAGGGGACGGAGGGCTGGAACAGAGGGCAGTGACAGCTGGCCTGACTGCCTCTCCACAGGGCCTCCGCAGTGGCCTTTTTTCCCTCTGGGAACACAAGTGTTTGTCGCTGAGTCCCCATCGGCCCTTCTGCGGGAGCATCCTGTCACACACACTGGAAAAATGCGTACCCCATTCCAGATGGGGAGTTTCACAGAGCAAAGCTTTTCCATTTCCAATTGTCAGAGAGTATGTGCGCTCTCTGGAGGAACAGGGAGAGACGCAGAGACAAGGCAGGGCCCACGATCGGGCATGGTCACACCACGGTGTCCCTTCTCCGCTCCGTGCTGCCCGGAGTCGGGGCACAGACGCAAGCCCGCGGTGCGTTTCTTGCTATAGGGCTCGTGTGCTCACTGGAGAGAGGGAGAGACAGAGACAGAAAGCAGGAAATCCCCCCAGGGGATGGCCAGGCCACAGTCCCTTCTCCTCCCTTCTCTCGGGGTTTTGGCATGCACGTACACGCCCCGGCTTGTTTCAAGCCCCCAGTCCGGAACTCGAACCACGGCCAGCCCTGCGGAGTGCAGAGCCATAGCCATTCCACCATCCGCTGGTCACTGCACAGGGGAGGGCCACACGGGTGGGGCTGAAATGCGGGGACCCCTGACGCATGTCGAAGACAAGACGTAAACAAGCCAGAAACACATTCACTTCTGGACGGGATCCCCAGCGTCCTTTTAGCCCTCGCTGCCTTTGGGCAGATGCCGGTTCCATGTCCTGGTGCTGGCCTGGACAGACCTCCTCTCCTGTCTCCTCTGCCTCCCGTGGAGAGGGTAGTGGTAACCACAGCGCTCCCCCATGCTAAGAAGAGCCTTGTTCCCAGAGAAAGCCGGCATTGTCAGCAGTTCTGCCACACCCCAAGTCACCCTCCTGCCAGGCGCTGAGGGCTACTTCCCCTCGGGGCGGGGGTGTCTCTGAAACAGTTTCTCAGGATCTCTGCCCAGGCCCTGCTCCTACTCTGGGGCACACAGGCCACACCAGCTCCGACCCCACCTCTTCAGGGCTGTGAGTGTGACAAAGGGTGAAAAGGGACAGGTGGAAGGATGAGCGACTGGGCTCTTCGGAGGGACAGCAGCCTAAGACAAGAAATACTGCTGCCATTTTTAAACACACTTGGCCTTGGGGACAGTGGGAGGGGCAGGTGGGTTCAAGGAGGGAGAGGGCGGGAAGGGGTGAGAGGAAACAGGTAGAACACAGTGGAGGGCACAGAGAGGTCTGTAATGTGAGATACATGTGCTCCTTTGTGAATTCTCCCAAGAGAATGTTTTCATTGTTTTATTATTTTCCTGTAATTTATTGTCTTAATCCTATTAATATAATAAGCAGCTGTGGGCCCTTCCTGATTCCGCATGCTATTGGTTACCTATAACCCAAAGTCTGTAACATTACATTATTTTCTTTTACAATTATATATTTAACTGTACTTACTGTATTATTTAATTTGTGTAGGGCACGTGAGCTCACCACAGAGAGAGCAAGAAAGTGAGCAAGTGAACTGTCAGGTCTGGGACTCGAACCACAGTCAGCCACGTGGGAGCCTAGTGCCCCAGCCAGCGCCACCTGCTGGCCCCTATAATAGGAACTTCTAAACAGAAAGCAGTTTTTATTCTATAGGCTCAATTTACACAATTGAAAGGGAAAATAAAGAGAGAGCGGTGTCTCCAGGAGACTGGTTTAACGCTAAACAGGAACTCTGCACACTGGAGGGACTCTCCCAGAAACTTTTCTACACTTTCTCTGGCAGATTCTGAAATCCTAACTATTAACTCTGATTCCTGAAAAGAAAAGAAAGGAAGCCCTGACCCTCGTTTAAGGCTTTGGTTGGTGAGCTTTGACATTTCGCCCAGCCGGCACCCGCAGACATCTGTCACCTTGCTGTCGTGCCCACCGTCTAGAACGCCAGCTTACTGGGGACCTTACACTCCGCAGTGAAGACTCAGTGAGCACGTCACAGGGGCCCGATGGGTCCTTGCTGAGGCTGCTCACAAACAAGCCGTCTCCCCTGCAGAGGAGGAATGGCTGTCGTACTGAGACTGTCTCACTGCGAGGCCCTGTCTCTGTAAGGTGGTCAAGTCCCTCACCTGGGAAGCTCACCCGTCCAGTATGTCTTCTAGGCTGCTGGGTTGGGACTCCAGCTGGGCAGCTGACCCTGGGATTCAGCTGCCTTACCCACCAGGCCACCTGCTGGCCCTCAGCACCGTTGTACGCACACGGTTACGATGTACTAATAACATGTATTTCTTACACACCTTGGGAAGGACGGAGAGCGATGCAGGCTCAGCCTCAGCGAGTGCTCAGCATCCCGGCCGTAGGCGGGCAGTCCAGCACCCGCCTCGGTATTAGCAGGTGCGATGTGGCGACACGGCTGAGCCTGGCGGTGCTCCTGAGGCTGAGGGGGTGGGTAGGAAACCAGAGCCCGGCTTCCTCGCGGGGGCGCGTCGCGAGGCTCCAGTCGTCAGTCATCAAAGAGGAAGGCTGGGCTGAGTCACCGCGGCAGCTATGTCCTAGGATCCTGTCCGTCCCCTCTCCTTGCCTTCTGAGTGGGGACTGGCCACACTCAAGCCCCTGTCGCCCACACACCCGGAGAGGTGGGAGCTGCAGGGCAGCCCCGGGCCCAGAGCAGGTGCTGGCAGGCCACTGGGGCCTCGATCTGTCCTGAACAGCAACTGTCTTTTCCCATCAGGTGGGAGACCAGGTTAGAGGACTAGAGGAGGCAGAGTGCGAGGACAGTCCTGCCCCTGGGGACTGCCCAAGCCTGCCCTCCAGCTCGGACAGCACCTCAGCCCAGGGCTCCCGCCCCTCGCCCCTCGGTGAGCAGACACATGGAATAAGGGGCACTAATGTCCCAGAGGCTTCAGTGGGGCCACCTACTCCGGGCAGAGAAAAAAGCCACTCTGTGCTGTCGTGGGGTCCAGCCAGGGAGGCAGACAGGATTCCCCCCAGAGCCTGCTTTATCTTCACTAGGTGATGCTTGTGTTCTGGTTTTTTAATCATTGAAGAAAGAAAATCAAGATTCTTAAGGACAACACCAGTGGGGCAGAACACGGGTAAAGAAAACCGTCACCTCGACCTCCCAGAGTACCACAGTTCAAGCTGTTTTGGCAAGAGAGGAGTTGGCACAGCCCTAGTCTCTGAGGGCCCAGCACTGGGAAGTCTCAGAACACCTGCGGTGTGAGAGGAGGAGGAGCGCTCATCTGAGCGGAGGCCGGCAGAGCTGAGCCGTCCCGCGGCCTCCTCCGAGTGTGCAGCTCTGCACGGACCGTGTGCGCCCTGGGGGGAAGGACACTGCAGTGCACTGCCCGGCGCTGGAGTAACCGAAGCCACACCAGGTGACAGCCTCTTTCCTAAGCCAAGGAAACAGACTCCAAAATACCATCAGGAAAACAACTGAAATGGGAACTTCCACAGTGAATGAACGACGCAGGGGTCAAACAACATGCCTGCACTTATGTGCACAGAAAATCACGCTCAGACCCCCGAGTGTGAAGAGCCTCTTACACCAGTCGTCTAAGCGCTCAGACCCCCGGGCGTGCAAGGGCCTCTTACACCAGTCGTCTAAGTGCTCAGACCCCAGGGTGTAAACGTGCCCTGTGAAAGCCAGCTGTCCGGGGCGCGGTGCTGCTCCAGCTAGGCCACAGATGGGCAATTTATAAAGAACAGAATGGGTTTTCTCCCGGCCCTGAAGGCTGGGAAGTCCAGATCCAGGGGCCGACTGAAGGTGGCGAGGGAGGGAGGGAGGGAGCGCCCTGTTCTGAAGACTGCATCTTCATTCATGAGGGAGGAGCCCCATACCCGGTCACCTCCCATAGTCCCTGCCTCAAAACCATCCCATCGGCGGCACGGAATTTTGGAGAGTGTACATTCAAACCATAGTACCAAATAATTAGACATGTTCTTTTCAGTGTCTCCAAAGTTTAGTTGAGTTTTCTAATCATAAAAAAGGCATATTTAGAAGATTCTAAGCATTATGTCCATGCACAGACACACAGATACGCTGTAAAAGGCCAAGTTATCTTCGAATGAGGCTGCAAAGTGCAGAACGGAAACCAGCAGTAAGGGCTCAGAGCCTTTGACAGACGACTGAACAGAGAGATTTCATGTCTGTGGCCAAGTGATAGAAAAATTGGCGCAGAGTTGAGACAGGTCACGGCTCAGGACCCGCAGTAGCGACTGACTCAGCCAGGAAGAAAGGCCCTTGAGCGGCAGTCCCCCAGGCCGTGTGACAGCGCCCAGGCGGCACAGGGTCTCCAGGGCACTCGGGAAAGCCCATTTCCTCCCCGTTGAATGCTCACGGAAATCAGAAGGGCACCCGCCTGCTCCCGCTGCTGGATTCGGCTGCAGAAGGAAGCAGACCCGGCCGCCCAGCAGGGGCAGTTTGTGCCTGCTGCAGTTTTAAATGAGGGGGCCTGTGGGCCTGCGAAGCTTTCCCCCAGGCCTTTAGTTCCCCCTAAGTTCCCTGGAGAGGTCCTCACTCCAGCCACCCCCTGGGCCAACCCAGGGCACAGGAGCTCCAGGCCTCTGGGCTCCATCCTTCCCCGCCCCCTCCTCCCTCTCCCCTCCACGTCTCCTCAGTCTACCTCCTCCCTGCCTCTGGCCCCACCGTGGCCCCGGTGACCATGGCGCCCACCCACTCTACCCGCTGGGCATGGCTGCCTCCTGGCCCAGGTCCCGGTGCGGTGCCGCATGGGCCCCACCAGGCGGGCGCACCTGGCAGGACTCACTCACCACTCACTGGGGCTCCACAGCGCCAGCGTTGCCACAACACGAGCCTCCTGGCAACCTGGAGCTCAGCGGGCGGCTTCAGAGCACGTGGGTCCTTCCTGCCCACCACCCTCCGTCACCAGCCCGTCCACAGCGCCCGGCCCACACTGGAAGCAGGGGCTCTTTCTTCTCGCTGTGCAACTGTCTTACTCTTTTTAGGGTTCTTCCTCGCAGCAAGCTCCCTGAGCTCCGGAATCCCAGGCTCCCTCTCCACTGTCTGCTGTGTGACATTCAGGAGGCGCTCAGGGCTCCCGGGCCGTGGGCGCTCAGGGCTCCCGGGTCCATGGGCGCTCAGGGCTCCCGGGTCCGTGGGTGCTCAGGACTCCTGGGTGTGTGGGCATTCAGGGTTCCCAGGTCTGTATGTTAAGAACCACATACGCAGCATGAGCGTCTTGGAACTGTAAGAAAAGCAGCGCCATTGGGCTGGCCGGCCCTACCATGTGCTCTCCCCCTTTCAGGTGCTCTCAGAGGTCAGAATCTTGGCGCCTGGAGGGAGGGAGTGTGGCTCTGGGACGCTTAGGGTAAGGGGAAACTGACTGAGCCCCTATTCATAATGGGGTGTAGGCAGGCTTCACAGGGATCCAAACAGGGCCTGCGCCTGGCCCCTGGCTCCTCGCCCATTGCTGGAACTTCTCTAGAAGCTTCCCCTGCTGCTGTCCACACTGACACAGGCCCGCCGGGCTGGCAACACAGATATCCCCGCTAAGCAGTTCCGTGGTTGATAAAAGTAATGGATAGGGCCGTGTTCTTTCAAAACCGGAAAAAGCGAGTGAGCTATGCAGCTATTCTAGTTATGTAAGATCATTGCTTTTTCTGATCATTTAAACTCAATGTTGTGGAGGCCGGCTGGTGGTATGATGGTAAAGACAGCTGGATTCCCACAAGCTGACTGTGGTTTGAGTCCTAGACCTGGCAGCTTGAAAATTATGCCAGGTGTATGTGCATGCATGCTCAAAATCCCAGGAGGAGAATGGAGAAGGGACTGCGGTATGGCCATCCTCCAGGGGTGATTTCTCACTTTCCCTCTCTTTCTCTCTGGAGAGCACACTCACCCTAAGGCTAAATCTTCAAAAATAAAGAAACTCAACATTGTCTCCAGAGTATTTATGAATATGACCGACTCTGTCTGTGTCTCTCTCGTTTATCCATGAGCGACAGCACCCCGCCGGGGCCTGAGGCACGACTCAGCCCGGCCTCAGCCAGCCTGATGGTGCCCAGGTGCCAGGGAAGGTCTCGGATGTGAACCGGCACCCAGTCACGTGGCTCAGCCTCCAGGGGGTCGCAGCCCTACTTCGGCTTTTTCCTCCTGGAATCTTCCTCATGAAAATCAGAGGAGTGCTGCAGTCCACCCTCTGCCACCCAGTGCCCACGCCGCGAGGGTCTGGCGCATGCTCCTGTGCGTGCAGAAGGCCTTCCTGTTGGCAGCAAACTGCTCCCAACAAACCGCGCCCGGCTCACCCTCCCAGCCATGCCGGGCCGGAGCGCTGCTCTGAGCTCAGGGCTGTGGGCGCCGCATGGCCAGACCGCCTCGCCGTGCCTTTGTGTCCACAGACGACAAGGCCTGCTGCTGGGCCAGCTGCCTGGGCAACCCTGCCGTTACTTCCTGCTGCTTCAGGTTCTGAGCATGCGCCCGGCCCGCTCAGCATGCTGGGGCCTGGCCGGGGCAGAGTGCCGACCCACCAGGAAGAAGGAAGCTGCTCAGAAGGGACTTTCCATACTGAAGAGGAACTAAAGGGTCCTTCCCCTCTGCCGTTCAAGCCTGAGAGGGCTGTGGACGCATGTGGCCACAGGGGTGAAGTCGTCCTCCATCCAGCTGTGTGACAGTGGGTAAATGGATCAGCCTTTCTGGACCTCGGTTTTCTCAGAGATGTCTCTTTTTCACTTGTTTGTCTATCAGAATACATTTATAAGTGACAGTACCGGGGCCAACAGGTGGAGCACAGGTTAAGGCACTGGATTCCCACATGGCTGACCATAGTTCAAGTCTTAGATCCGGCAACTTGAAAATCACACTGGCACCTGTGCGTGCATGCCCCAAATCCCAAAAGCATGGAGAAGGAATTGTGGCATGGCCAGCCTCCCTGAGAGGTGATTTCTCACTTCTGCCTTTTCCTCTCTTTATCTCCAGTAAACGCATGTACTCTATGGCAAAAACCTAAAAAAAGAACATAAACAATTTGTTGAAGTGTTGTTTATAGCACACAAATGCACAAACAGTGGAGGCTATTCACTGCAGTGGACTTTCAAAACCCAACAGAAAGAATATTCCAAAGGTTTGTTAAGAGAATTTGTTAAATAAATTATGGTAAGAGTGGAATACTATACCGCCAAGAAAATCACGTGGTAGAACATACGCATATATCCCTTTTTTTTTGGAGAGGTTTTTGCTATAGGGCGCGTGCGCTCGCCAGAAAGACAGAGAGACAGAAAGCGAGAAATCACCCCCCAGGGGGGATGGCCACACCGCAATCCCTTCTCCTCCATTCTCCTCTCGGGATCTTGGGCACGTATGCACATGCGCCCGGCGTGAGTTTAAGCCACTGGGTCTGGGACATGAACCACAGTTGACTATATGGGAGTCCAGCGACATAGCCATTACACTAACTGCTGGTCCCAAATAATTTTTTTTTGGGGGGGGGCTAGGTTTTAATCTTGCAGGCTGAGCAATGGGCTGGCTCTCCGATCAGGAACTGGGCTTTAGGGAGTAGTTACATAGTAGTCTGAGTGATGCATTACGCTATTCCTCCTGGGCTCAGCAGACCATAGTGTCCTGAGCTGCTTGTTAGAATAAAGTCACTAAACAGAAACTGTCGCCCTTAACTGCAGTTGCCATGGGCCCAAAAGCAGCCGGCCTTGGCTGCAACCTGGAGCCCTGAGGCCGCACTGGCTGTTCAGACTTTCTCCCCTTCACTCAGGTTCAGGCAGAGCTAGCACAAGGGGGGAAGCCAAACCCTTGCCCTAACCCTAACCCTAACCCTAACCCTAACCCTCTTAGGTCCTGTCACTAGGGGCTTGTGGATTAAACTAACAGACAGCGACGATAAAAAGCACATCCGTTTACTAACACACACACACGTGTGTGGGAGTGATCGGCAGCGAGCCAGGGCTGGATAGAACTGGGGTCTGTGTACCCAATGCAGAAGGGAAGAGAGGGGAGACGGGCACCTGCGGAAAAGCGAACAGCTTTCTGGAGTGACACAGGGGCCCTCAGAAAAAAAGACAGAAGGTATGGCAGTCTGTGACGATGTCTGCCTGGGCCCAGATGGTATAACAGTCTGTGACGATGTCTGCCTGGGCCCACATGGTATGACAGTCTGTGACGATGTCTGCCTGGGCCCACATGGTATGACAGTCTGTGACGATGTCTGCCTGGGCCCACATGGTATGGCAGTCTGTGACGATGTCTGCCTGGGCCCACATGGTATGACAGTCTGTGACGATGTCTGCCTGGGCCCACATGGTATGACAGTCTGTGACGATGTCTGCCTGGGCCCACATGGTATGACAGTCTGTGACGATGTCTGCCTGGGCCCAGATGGTATGACAGTCTGTGATGATGTCTGCCTGGGTGTAGTGGTGACATCTCTCTGAGAAGGGATTAGAGCTCTCCTGGGAGGGGACTGAAGACAATGGAGTTCTGAGTTCTTTGGGGAGGCTTTGCTGTTAGACAGGCTTCAGGAACTCGAACGCCGTCAGCGTCAGCTGAGATGGCATGTCCCCTTCACAGGAGACTGATCCTAGGAATGGATGTTCCTTCCCTGCTTCTCCACGTAGCTGTTTTTTTTTTTGTTTTTGTTTTTGTTTTTTTTTGAGAGGTTTTTGCTATAGGGCGCGTGCGCTCGCCACAAAGACAGAGAGACAGAAAGCGAGAAATCACTCCCTGGGGGGATGGCCACACCGCAATCCCTTCTCCTCCATTCTCCTCTCGGGATCTTGGGCACACGCGCACACATGCCCAGTGTGAGTTTAAGTCACTGGATCCGGGACTCAAACCGCGGTCGACTACATGGGAGTCCAGCGACATAGCCATTACGCTAACTGCTGGTCCCCGTAGCTGCTTTTATGGATAGTGAAAACCAGGATTAGAAAGACAACTGGTCTTAGCTCCAGGTGTGCGAATGCACGCTTCCACCCAAATCTCCCTCCACACTCTTTCCTCGGGCTGAAAAGTCGCACGGTGCCATTGCATTCTTCCAGAAGCCACCAGGTCGCAAACAGAGCAGTAGATTAAACCCTCCAGAAGCCACGAGACAAAGTCCAGTGATAATCACTAGCAGGATGGCTATTAGATATTATAAATAATGCCGCACGTCCCGCTTCCTTCCCAGCCCCGCACCACGGCCTCAGTTAGGCTGAGCTCATTTAACGAGGACACCTGCTTGCCCATTCATGGTTGCCAGTCACCGGCGGCCCCTCCCGGGAAGTGGGTATTAAGTTAGCAGCTTCCTTACTACCGTGTGGAGACATGGCAGCTTCCTGAGCACAGACGGTCCCTTGTTTGCTCTCAAGGAGCCGAGCAGTTCCCACTGAAGGGTATGCCAGGGTCCCACAGGTCCCGAGCCCGGGGCAGGAGGAGGAGAAAGTGAAGGCCCACCTGCGCCACGCGCTGTGCAATCTGCGAGGGGGCTGTTTTTCCCAAAACTAAAATGAAAATCAACATGGGGGAGAGTCTCAGTGCCACAGTGTCCCTGGGAAACGGGAACTCGTGGTTGTAGTCACTGCCGCCTTTTGGACCCCTGATCCCTTTTGGTGCCTCCTGGGGTAGCAGAGGGTCACCTGGGGCGGGCCTGGCTCCCACGCAGGTGTGATGGGGTGGCAAGTCCTCCTCGCCGAGGGAGCAGCCCCTGACTGCTGCAGGGGACCACGGCCAGGCGGGGCCCAAGCGGTGCTGTCCTGAGGAGACTCGGGAGGGCACTGGATGACCCCACGGCGCATCTGCCGGAGCCCTGCCGGGACGACACCCACTCAGTGCACACCAGCGACTGCCACCCGTTTGGGCAGCCGAGCAAGTCTGAGTCTAGGTCTAGTATCAGATGCACACTTTTAAAATAAACTTTTTCTTTTTTTTTTAAAGAGAGAATTTTGCTATAGGGCACATGCGCTCACCAGAGCCAGAGACAGACAGACAGAAAGCGAGAAATCGCCGCCCATGGGGGGATGGCCACACCGCAATCCCTTCTTCTCCGTTCTCCTCTTGGGATTTTGGGCATGCACACACATGTGCCCAGCATGAGTTTTAAGCCACCTGGTCCAGGACTCGAACTGTGGTCAACCATGTGGCAGTCCAGCAATGTAACCCTTACGCCATCTGCTGGTCCCCCTAAAATAAGCTTTTTAAAAAGCAAGTCCAGGGACCAGCAGTTAGCGTAATGGCTATGTCGCTGGACTCCCATGTAGTCGACCGCGGTTCAAGTCCCAGACCCAGTGGCTTAAACTCACAACGGGTGCGTGTGTGCGTGCCCAAGATCCCGAGAGGAGAATGGAGGAGAAGGGATTGCGGTATGGCCATCCCCCCTGGGGGGTAATTTCTCGCTTTCTGTCTGTCTCTGTCTGGCGAGCGCACGCGCCCTATAGCAAAAACCTCCCCCCCCAAAAAAAAAGAAAAAGAAGTGTAAGCCCACTCGTCCTCAGGTTTTTAAACTGCAGCTGCGTGGTGCACGCCGTGACAAGCAAAGCCGAGGATGAGCCTGATGCTGGGTGGAGAAGGGTGAAAGCGCCCTCAGACTAACCCCGGCCACCCTGGGGCGGGGAGGGCGCGGGACCTGAGCCTGTCTGCCATGCTTGGTTGTAGCGAGCACGTATCACTTCATGATTTAAAAATCCAGGTAAGGAAGCTTCAGCCAAAATCGTTCTGCTGTCGGGAAGTGGTGCTCTGCATAGGAAAACAAAGCACGTCACGACCCTCCTGACGACCCAGTACCCGATGCCTGAGATGGAGCCGTCCACACGGACTTTTTCTCTCCATCTGTCAGATATCTGTGATCAAGGAAATCGTGTGTGTGTGTTAGGGAGGGCACAAACGAAACTGGAGATGAAAGCCCTGGGTCCTCCCCACACACTGTGAACACGTGTGTAAGGAGCGCGTGGTCTAGCTCAGTGGTGCCCAGGGCAGCTCTTCTGCGGGTGCCGTGTGAGTGCCCCGAGGCCACTGCACTGGCTCCCGATGACAGTAGTCCACCAGGCCTGGCCCCGGCGCCACCGGCCTGGGAGAGCAACTCCTAACCCGAGCACAAGCCTGGCACTCGGGACTTTCCGTCTCAGTTTGCTGAGTGTCCCCACGGGCTGCGGGCCCGGAGGCAGTCCGTGAGCAACGTCTGGGAACAATAGCAGCCTTCAGCGCCAGCCATGAGCAGGCGTCATTCTCTGCGGTCCCTGTCACAGCTGGGGACGCTGGTGCCTCGCAAGCCAGCAGGGTCTGAAAGCCCGGTCTGCAGAAGGAGAGGGCAGTTGAGGACATCCGCAAGCCCGTGGGGTGCTCACGGCAGCAAACCGCCCGGAGGCTTCGGGCCACACGTCTCCCATGCGCATAGCCCGGAGATACCAGGCATGCTTAGAGGCGTGTTCGGGCAAGGACAGGGTGACACTGATGTGGGTCAAAGCCATTTCCCGTGGGTAACTATGAGAACATCTGAAGTTGTGAGTCTTGTTGGCTGAGAGGAGAGGTGGCCTGGGAGGTGGGGGGCGGGGAGCCCTCAGGCACTTTCCTCCCACCCCACCAGGGCACCCTTCCTTCCTCGCACGTCCTCCCTGGTTCTGCTGTGCCAGCCCCACCACTCTCCCCGCCTCTTCACATTCATCTCCTCTTGAGGAAACATTCCCATCACCTGCCACAGAGCAAGGGCGCACCTGCGGCAGAGCGAGGGCGCACCTGCGGCAGAGCGAGGGCGCACCTGCGGCAGAGCGAGGGCGCACCTGCCGCAGAGCGAGGGCGCACCTGCCGCAGAGCGAGGGCGCACCTGCCGCAGAGCGAGGGCGCACCTGCCGCAGAGCGAGGGCGCACCTGCCGCAGAGCGAGGGCGCACCTGCCGCAGAGCGAGGGCGCACCTGCAGCGGCCACACAGGGCACGCCGCGGAAGAGACTCTTCAGCCACTGACAGCACGCACACGTCTGGCTTTGCTGACGGAGGTGGCCAGTCAGCTCTTGGCCTGGGCCCAGCACACCAGGGAATGGCCCCGTGGCGTTCAGGGCACAGGCCCACGACTCAGCCCACCTGCCTTCCCACTCAGCTCCTCAGGTGTCTTCCCACCAGACCTGCCGCTAACTCCAGGATAAGGCAGGCATGACCTAAAAACTACACACAGCGAAATGTTACGGGCCCGGCCACAGGCACACCTGCCCAGCTCTGGGCCTTTGCGCTGCGTCTGTGATCCTGTAGACACTCTTCGGGGCCAGCAGGTGGTGCGGTGACGGCGCTGGATTCCCACACAGCTAACACAGTTTGCGTCCTGGCCTGGCAGCTTGAGAGTCACACCAAGCACGTGTGTGTGCGTGCCAAGATCCCGAGGATGAAGAAGGGGTCATGGTGTGGCCTCCCCGGGGGGTGATTTCTCTTCTCTCGTTCTCTCTCCATCGGACACACATGCCCTACGGCGAAAAACAAAAGCAAGCAAAAATCCCCACATTTTTCTAAAAACCTGGCAAGTGTCCCACCACTGTGCAGAAGTGGGCACCACGGTGCTGGGGGACACTGGGCTCTCCACCCAGGGGCTGCCCTGAATGGGCGTGACCGGCCCCTCGAAGGCATGCCCTCTGTGAGCGCAGAGACGCGGGCTCTCCACCCAGGGGCTGCCCTGAGAAGGTGTGACCATGGGCACACGAAGGCCCGCCCTCTGTGAGCGCAGAGACGCGGTACCTCCTCCCCTGGGTTTCATCCATGGCCTTGGCGCCCACGGTCCATCCGCCCGCAGCCATCATGACGTACAGCGGATAGGACATTGGGTGTGAGTGACCATTCTGCAATTTCCTTTCATTGGCACGTCCACCCCTCTGGGTACCTCCCGCAGGCCCTGGGATGACACGGAGCAGTCACTCGCGGCACAGTTTGTCCCACAGCACCCTCTGTGGAAGGCGCCATCTCCGCGTGCGAGGACAGCACAGTGGACATCACTGCGGCCATTGTCACGGAGCTCTTTGGCTCTGTTGTCTCTGGAGCAGTGTTCCAGCAAGGGAGGTCCACATCGTGGGTCTGTGCCAAAGCATGAGCCACGGGGCCTGCGCCATCTGCCCGTGCGCGGCATGAACGCACGGCGCTCAGGCTCAGAGCTGGCGTGGCCAGCCGCAGCGCTCTGCGGAGTGCACTGACGCTGGCACACCAGCTGCACGTCACCACGGGCAGGACACCTGGACACAGGGCTCCAGCAACCCTCAGTGCCTGTCTTCCTTCTGTCACCAGACAGCTGGTTTCACCTCAGGGAGCCTTGGAAGCAGGTCCTGTCCCTGGAGTAAGGTGTCCGTGCTCTCGCATGCTGACAGCGACCTGCCCTCTGGGATGTGGAGTGGAGCAGCGTGTCTGCAGCCCTGAGAGCCTCTCAGCCCACCTGGTGCTGGTCCCTCCACCTCAGAGTGACAGCGTGACAAGGACCCAGTGGGATGGCGTTGGCCGTGGAGCTGGCTCCCTCCCTGTGCCAACAGGGTGTGCCGCCACAGGCATGCGCCGGGCTGAGGGGAGCTGCCCCTGAGGGCACGGGCTGTGAATGGATGCCCCTCCACCAGTGTGGCCACAGCCCCTTTTACCCACAGACTGTAGCCAGCCAGGTGTGATACAAGCTCTCAGGGACCGACGTGCTCATCTTGGCCCCTTACGGATGCTGTCAAGAGGCAGGGAAGGCTGTGAGGACCGACCACAGGGCTGGCCTGGCCAAGGGAGGAACAAAACAGCCCTGGGGGAGGAGGGGGGTGCGTGCTGATGCCCCAGGGACCCAGGACGCCGCCTCCTGCCGACTGCAGAGGCTGCATTTACAGAAGGGAACTATTTCTTCCAACAAACTGGAGACGATGTGCAAGGGGCCGTGTGTATATGTCCCGGTGTGAAGAAAACAAAGGAAGGCAAATCCTCCTTCTCCAATCTGATGAACACTGCACCAAAAACACAGCCTCCAACACATGCACATCGCCCGTTTACAATTTGGCTAACGAGACTGGCCACAGGAAGGACGTTCTCCTAAAATAACCCAGCAAACACTGGCTGCTGGCAGCAGCTAGGAGGGCCATAGACCCATACTTTCTGTTCACGGAGCTGATGGCCCTTTATCAGAATCTGTAGGTAGGGTCTGTAGTTACATCTCCTCTCTATTCCTGATCTTGATCATTCGTACCTTTTCTGTCCTGCTAAGGCTTGCTCAACCTAATGTTTTTTAAAGAACCAACTGTGAGCTTCCCTGGTCTGTTTTGTCCTGGGTTACTGATCTGCTGTGCTCTCTATTCACTGCACGCTTTATATCTATGCTCCGACCTTCAAGGCTCCTAAACCTACTGCAAAGGACGCTCTGAGAAAGGCCACCGCCCTCTCTGCACTGGGTGTCTGAGCCAGGCGTGCTGTTACAAAGGCTTGCCCCTTGCTCCTTAGAGACCTTGCTGTTTGAGGGCTTTCTTAAACGGCGTACCACAGTTGGCTGAAGTTGCCTGCTACAACGCACATGTACGGGACTGCGATCTCAGAGCAAGTTTACTGTGCTCAGATCCCAGAGTGCCCACCTAAACTATTGGGCCATCTGAAAAGTCACGTCACATTTTTGCATAGAGAGACATAGAAAAAAATCACGACTTTCCTGGATGACCCAATCATTCTGCACTTTCTGGGGACAGCATAAACCTAAAGGTTCTGGCACTTTAGCCTCTACTTTTCCTAGAAATAAAGCTAATTGAGAAAACCCTACCTGGACGTGCCAAGTATTCCCTAAACGCATGGATTCAGTCATACATGGCTACCCTCTGAATTGACCCGGAGCTGATGACTGCCTCTCGCAGAGGCAGGCCGGGGGCTCGCCCTCCACTCGCCGCTACGGAGCAGTGCCCTGCGGGAGACTTTGACATCAGCATCGTTCATCATTTTTCTCCATGGACTCAAATATTTGAAGACAAACCACATTTACTAAGCGATAGTTCCTCTTTTCTAGTAATTGAATAGTCCTAGCCACTATCAAATGAACCCTTTATTACTGACCAGTACGACCTACCGGTTTGAAATTACTTCCAGCGAAGCAGAACATTTTACCGAGCGCACACAGGAGTGGCTCCAGGACGGGCCCGCTCCCTGGAATACACGCAATGTCTTCAGGGGTGCACGAGGTACAGCTGTCATGGGGACTTGTGATCCTGTTATGGGTTAAGTGTGGTTGTCAAACAGCTTTCTAAGGTAATACTTTATTATCACTGGACTTCTTAAAAGCCTCGCAATTTCTAGAAGTCACTAAGACCAATACATTTGCCAACCCCTGGAAAGCCCAGAGCCCCGGGCTGAGCACCACCATGGAGAAACCCTCTCACGCAGAGCTGAAATACTTCAGTGAGGTCTTCCCCAAGTTTCTGGTAATCTCCTCAAAAAGAAACACAAGTCACTGATCAGAAACTTTTATTTAAACATTAAGAAACTGTAGCACAATGACTTAGAAAACCTTCTCAAAACGTCAGTAACAGCACTGAGCCGACATGTGTGTCACTTGTGAACCTTGTTTTAACTGAGGGTCACCAGCCAGGACCGAAGACCCGCCCCTCGTCTACTAGTGAAGAGGCGAGCAAGGCACGCGGACGCCACTGAAGAAATGCAGTCTGGGAGCGTGTGCTTGGCTTTGAGTCACGGCCATGTCAGAGAGTGAGATGAGGGTGGGGCCTGCAGGAGAGGGTGAGGAAAGGCCATCCAGACAGAGGACAGGGACAGACCGGGACAGAGACGGGGACAGGTCTGCACCTACGTCAGACACTCGGCCACAAACGCAGAGGCAGAGGCAGCGGTGCTTTGTCAAGCGGGTCCACCTGGGAGCCACCAGTAAAGTCTTCTAAGGTTGTCGCTGTGTCACCGCGGCAGCAGCCGGGCACCTCAATTACTGGCACTTGCCTCTCTGGTGTCAGCGCACGTCAATCTATTTCTCTGCATCCAAACGGGTCAGAAGACAGAAGTGACCCAGCAGACGGTGCTTCTGTTCCACCACTCATCAGGGTGACCCAGCCCCGCCAGTCCAACGCGGTCCCACTAACGAAGGCTGCGCCTCTGACCTGACAGTTATTAGAGCGAAGATCTCCACAAGAAAAATACAAAATGGGTCTTTAAAAATGTAAGGCTTCGATTTAAAATAGAACAATGACAACACAGTACAGTCTACCAAGGTAAACATTACACTCGTTATTGACTTTCACAGAACAAGTCACGAAGTGAGGTAATCCGTTACTCTGCTGTAGCCAGCTTTTCCTGGGCACGGCATTTCACTCCCTTCTCTTCCACAGAGTTAAACGTACGCAGTGCATGGCAGAACGAGAAATCAGCCTCCAGTTAGTGAGGAACGGCCGTAGCATTAAAAGGCAGGGAGTTTTATCCTTTATGCATAATACATAGAATTTAAAAATCACTGCACTGCACAACACCCCCACGCCTCATTTCCACAGTGAGTAAATACCGAAACACGCACACCTGCCCTCACCCCACCCAGGCACCGCTCCTCCCCTCCAGGCCACCCTGGGGTGCAGCCTCTGCTCTCCCGCAGTTCTCCCCTAGCACAGCGGCCAGCACTCTAGGCGGACCGCTTGGCCACCTAGT
This sequence comes from Tupaia tana, assembly GCA_026018925.1. Taxonomy (NCBI): domain Eukaryota; kingdom Metazoa; phylum Chordata; class Mammalia; order Scandentia; family Tupaiidae; genus Tupaia; species Tupaia tana. The sequence continues at coordinate 15,319,743 of JAKSZU010000002.1, forward strand.
CCCCCCACGGACACGTGGCAGCTGTACTTCAGGAGACGTGTGTGACCAAAGGAGTGTGTGAGATGACGTGTGTGTGCATGTGCATGGCTGTGACTGTGTTGTGTCCATGTGACCGAATGTGTGTGACTGTGAGGGTGACTGCGTGTGTGCGACTGCGTGACTCTGAGTGTGCGTGACTGTGCATGTGTGACTGTGTGACAAGGTGTGCGTGAGTGTGAGTATGGGTGCCTGTGCAAACCAACCCAGCACACAGCGCCTGGAGCCAGCGCCTGGGCTGTTCAGGCAGACGGCTCCACTGCAGCGCTGTCACCAAGTCGGCTGATCCCTGGAGATCACCTTCCACTCCCCAGATGCCCAGGAGGCCAGTTGGTAGGGCTCCTAGTACCTCGACCTTTTCCTGCCTCGGAGAAAACAATCATGAACAGCACCATTCCCAGGTCCCCACAGGCTGCGGCGGGCACCACCGTCCACCCGCACCCTGCAGCCAACACCAGCTGCTAGGACAAGGGCATGTGGTGGCCGGCAGGGACAGAGCAGCGGGGACGTGCAGATGTGGCCTGGGGAGGAGGGTTTCTGAGACCGGAACAAATCCTGAGGCTGCAGGTTGAGAGCCATTTCACAGCCGCTCACTCCCCAAGCACCCTATGGGCACTAGGCAAGGCCTGCCGGTGAGAGGTGAGAGGTGACAGGTCAGAGAGAGGTGAAAGACCGGCTTTGGGGCAGTGACCCCAGGGTGGGAGGAAGGCGAGGCAGGAAGTGGGGGCTGTGTCCCATGAGAGTGCCCACGTCTCAGGGATACCCAGGAGGTGGGCGATAGGGGTCACAGGGCCCTGAGGCTCCCAAGCCCAGGAGAGGTGGCTTCAGGCCAGCCCTGTGCCGCCAGGCCCCGGCTCACAGCGTGCTCAGGTGCGGCAGCGCGTCCAGGTGCCCGGCGCAGTCCCGCGAGGCGGCCGCCGACTCCACACCACGCAGCCACTCGGTGCATTTGCGCACCAGGCCCTCATCCCGCGCGTCGGGCTCCTCCTCGTACTCCACGTCGTCGTACTTGTGGCGCTCGTTGAGCAGCGACACCTTGAGTACCGGGTGCAGGTCGGCAGGCCGCGGGCCCGGCTCGGGGACCTGCAGGCTGCCAGGCAGGAGCGGGACGCGGGGTGGCGGTGGCGGGCGACGTCCCAGGCCCGCGGCTGGAGCTGCATCGACGCCACCTCTGCGGGGACCTGTGGCCCTGGCCCTGGGACAGGGGGCGAGCAGGCGCCTGGGGTCGGCCGAGGGCGAGGGTGACGGCGACACGAAGGGCCTGCGAGACCGCGCCAGCAGCTGCTTCTCCAGGTGGCGTCTCTGGATGACCAGGATGGCCTCGGGGGTGAGGCTCAAGGAGAAGCGCACGGCATCGTCGGGGCCGGCCCCCGCGGGGGTCCCGAGCCCGGTTCCGGCTGCGGTGGCCCTCGCTGGGCTGTGGCCGGAGCCTGCAGGCCTAGGCGCAGCGCACGTGGCCGGGACCCGCGCGCGGCCAGGCGACGCCTGGAGAGGGGCGCGCGGAGGGGCCAAAGGCTGCGTGCTGCAGGAGGGACCCGGGCCGGGGCCGCGCCGGGCGGACGGCCGCTTGAGCGTGGCGGAGGGCCAGGAGCTGGAGAGGCGCGCCTCCGGCCGCTCCAGGGGCTTTCTCTTGTCCGGGGCGGCGGCGGGGGGCGCGGGCGCGGGCGCCGGCGGCGCGCAGGGCCTCCGGGGCGGCTGGCGCGCGGCGGGGACGCCCGGAGCCGGGGCGGGCGGCGGCGGCGCGGGCGGGAAGGGCATGGTGCGGCCGAGCCGGCGGATCATCGGGCCCCTGGAAGGACAGGGCCGGGCCTCAGCCGCCGCGCGCGGAGCCGGCTCCCCGGCGCGGCCCCGCGGCCCCGCGGCCTCCTGCTCCGGGGCGGAGGGCTGGCCCCGCGCGCGCGCTGCACACCCACCCTGCGTCCGGCCGCCGCATCTCCCGCTGCTCACGGGCCCGGCGCGCCCCAGGGACCTCAAGGGAGGGCGCGCCTCGGCCCTTCTCGTCCCGCAGCCTGGGCGGGACCCTGCGGCAGCTGCCGCCAGCCCCCGGACTGTGGCCGACTCCGGGCGCACAGCCCGAGACGCGCCAGGCAGGGCCAGGCCGGGCCGGCGGGAGGAGGAGCCCCGATCCGACCACGGAGGACGCGGCCCTGCCAAGTGCCGGCCGCGCGGGCTGGGCGACACCGGAGCGGAAGGCGGGTCCCCGGCTGGCTTGCCCGGGCCGTGTTCCTAGGCAGCGGCGTTCGCGCCTGCTGGGGACGGCCCGCACCCTCCACGCCCCGGGGTGGGGAAGCAGCCGCTAGAGTCCGGCTGAGCCGCCCCGCCGCTCTACACCGCAGGTCGGCGGAGGGAGCCCAAGTCTCAGAATCGTTTTGCTTTACTCACTGTCAATGCCACTACAAAGACAGTCATTTTACGGGACCGGCGGGTGGCGGCGGTTAAGGGCGCTGGACCCCCACTCGGCCCTCTGTTCCAGCCTGGCTGCTTGCTTTCTACTTTCCCTGCCTCTCCCTCTCTCTCTCTCTGTCCCTTTCTGGTCAAATTAAAAATAAATAAACGTTAAAATTGTTTAAAAAGACAGTCATCTTAAAAGTAAAAACCCAATTTTGTGTCTAATAGGTGAGAGTCGCCCCGTTAGGAACGACCACGTGGGAGCTACCCTTCCTGCCAGCAGTACTTCCCAGCAGCCCAGAAGGGATGAGACAGACCTGGCAGGCCTAGAGACGGGACTTGCCTTCAGCATCATCCGCGTCTATAGAATGAGTGATCAAACTATTACGAAGCAGGAAATCAGAAGTCAGTCTCACACAGGCAGCCCTCTGTTAAAAAGAAATCACAGGCCCACAGCAGGGGGTGCGGTGGTTAGGGGCTGAGTCCCGCATGGGGAGGGGTCTGAAACACACCCAGTACGGTTTTGTGCATGCCCAAAATCCTGCTAGGAGAATGGAGAAGGGACTGCCATGCCACGTGACCATCCCTTCAGGGGGCTGATTTCTCACTCTCCCTCCCTCTGTGTCCTTTGGGAAAAAAAAAAAAGTATCTATTGTTTAGATGAAAACACACTTTTGATCCCATCTGCATGGAAACCTTGTGTGAGGGTGGCTCAAGAGCACAGTCAGGGCCAGCAGGTGGCGTGGTGGTTAAAGGCACTGGACTCCCACATGGCTGCTGCGGTTCGAGTCCTGGACCTGGCGGCTTGCTCTACCTCTTTCTGGTTCTCTGTCTCCCTTTGGTCAAAAATGGAAAAATAATGATGATAAATAATTCTTTAAACAGAAAAAGAGCACATTCAAATGCAGGTCAACTAAGATGTAAGCCAAGTACCCCAGCCCCGCGGCACCGTGGGCAGCAGTTGAGGCGGCTGCGGACTCAGGGTGCCAGAACAGTTCTCACAGAGAGCACCATCGACTGGGACGCATCTCATCCGTCCCACGGATTAAACAGCAGTCTCAGAATAAGGCCATCAGGACACCTGAGAGTGAGTACTTCTTCACCAACAGCTGCGTGTGTGGGCCTGTGCAGTGCAGACCCATGCTGCCCAGGCTGAGCTGTGGGCAGCTGGCTGAAGCAGTGAAGCAGAGTGCCCCCACTCTCCCAGGAAACGGGCCTGCAGAGGGTGCCCGCCCCACAGGGCAGCTCTGAGGATGGGAGAGCGAGGCTCCATGCCAGGGCTGAGGCCAAAGCCAGACCAGAACTGTGAGAACGAGGGAGACTAGGACGCGCCTGTGGGTAGGGGTGACTGGATTAAGGGAAGCCCACCCCACCCAGCAGGGATGTGGGCATTCTTGTGTGTGTGTGTGTGTGTGTGTGTGTGTGTGTGTGTGTGTGAGGCTTTTGCTATAGGAGAGCGAGCGAGTGAGAAATCACCCCTCCCCGGGGGATGGCCACACAGCAATCCCTTCTCTTCCATTCTCCTCTCATGATTTTGGGCACACATGCCCACTGTGAATTTTAAGTCACCAGGTCCAGGACTTGAACCACGGTTGACTAGGTGGGAGTCCAGCAACATAACCATTATGCCACCTGCTAGTTCCAGGACGTGGGCATTCTTAAGCCAAGAAGAGAAAGTGAGCTTACTGGCTGACCATGCTAGGCCCCGAGCCCTCCAAGTCTTCCCAAGCTATCCCAGCCCGGGATCCTAGAGATGTGGGGACCCCACGTGTGCCAGTCCCTGACTGAGTGCCCGGCCCAGCCAGCAGCTAGGGGGGCTGGGCAGCTTCTCTCTCTGCCCCCGGAAGCCCAGGACCAAGTGGGTGCTGTCAGTGAGGGCAAGGGCCCCTGCACCTGACAGTGGGCACTGCCGCAGAAGGGACAGACGCCTCAGCCTGCAGACTCAGGTGAAAACACCCAGCACCTGCTCACCCAGCTACCCCGGCCATGAAGCCTGCGGCGTCTGGTAGAGAAGTCAGAAAAGGAGACCACCAGATGGCATAGCTGTTACATCGCTGGACTCCCAGGTAGTTGACTGCAGTTCAAGTCCTGGACCCAGCGGCTTAAAACTCATGCCAGGCACATGTGTGTGCGTGAACAAGATCCCGAGAGAACCAAGGAGGAGGGACTGCGGAGTGGCCCTCCCCCGGGGGTGAGGTCTCACTTTCTTTCTGTGTCTCTGGAAGTGCACAAGCCCTATAGCAAAAATCTCTCTAGAAAATAAAAAATCATTGAGAAGTCAGAAAAGACTAGCTGGGCCCGGGGAGGGAGAGTTGGAGAAGGCATGTGTCGAGGCACTCAGTCCCATGCTGTGGCTCCTAGTCCCTGTGCCGTGGTCCCCAGTCCCATGCGTGGCTAGTGTGGAAGTCACACACTCGGTGTGGCCGACTTGGGCAGCCAGGACAGTGCCAGGGCAAGGGGAGTCCGAGCAGCAGCTGAGCCGCACCTCATGACGGAGAGGGGAAAGGAGAGGGTGTCGAGAAGAAAGTCACATGTGAGATGACACGAGCTGTGGCGTGACGTGCCCAGGACATAGCAGTGGTGGCACCTGTTTCCATGTTCAATGGTAACACTCGGCCATAAAACCTCGCGCTCGCTTAGCACTTCTGGAGCCATGTGTTCGGGCTCACCTGGTCACAAGCTTCATCTGAGCTTCCCGAACTCACCTGGTCACAAGCCACCTAACACGCCTGCACTTCACCTGACCTTCCCGAACTCACCTGGTCACAAGCCACCTAACGCGCCTGCGCTTCACCCGAGCTTCTCGAACTCACCTGGTCACAAGCCACCTAACGCGCCTGCGCTTCACCCGAGCTTCCCGAACTCACCTGGTCACAAGCCACCTAACGCGCCTGCGCTTCACCCGACCTTCCCGAACTCACCTGGTCACAAGCCACCTAACACGCCTGGCGCTTCACCCGAGCTTCCCGAACTCACCTGGTCACAAGCCACCTAACGCGCCTGCGCTTCACCCGAGCTTCCCGAACTCACCTGGTCACAAGCCACCTAACACGCCTGGCGCTTCACCCGAGCTTCCCGAACTCACCTGGTCACAAGCCACCTAACGCGCGTGCGCTTCACCTGACCTTCCCGAACTCACCTGGTCACAAGCCACCTAACGCACCTGCGCTTCACCTGAGCTTCCCGAACTCACCGGCAGATGAGCTGGCCAATGTGAGTAAAACCAAATCCATGCACTTAGCAGTGCCCTTGTATTTTTACTTTTATCATTTGGTTTTCCAATTTCAGTCACTCAGACTGTCACCTTCTGGGAACGAACGTGACCCCGACCCCATTTTGTTGGACGAGGTCCGCACCAAAGCCTTTCCTGACAGCTCCCCTGTAAGCCGCTTTCGGAAGGAGTAGAACAGGCAGCTAGCCCACACTACAGTGCGTACGCGGGCCCAGGCACACAGCTGCACTGTCTCCACATGCAGCTGGCCGGAAGTGCAATCGCAGCTGGTAACAAAACCGTACCCAGATCAGCCACGACCCACACGGTGCCCGGCTTTATCATGTAGTCACACTCACTCAGGATGTAACACTTACAAACGTGTTCCTAAACATCAGAACAGAAAGCAGACTGTTTCCTAACACCCTCCTCCTCCACATGCTACACTCCGTTATGTACTTTGATTCAAATAATTTTACTGAATTTGGCTGAAAGTAGTCAAAAATCTAGAACTAAAACTAAACCTGACCTTGAAAACAGTAGGAGCCGTAGAGCCCGATGCACAGGGAGCTGGATCCCACTCCGCCGACCACTGGGCACCTCTGGGTTGGTGCCCGAATCCTGAGAGGATGCAGAAACGGAGGTGAAAGGGCCGCAGTGTGACGGCGCACCACTGGTGGGGGAGGGGCTCGCTCTTGCTCTGGTGAGTGCACACACCCTCTGGCAAAAAAGGAAAAGCTAATTCCAGTTTTTTTTTTTTTTTTCTTTTTTTGGAGAGGTTTTTGCTATAGGGCGCATGCGCTCGCCAGACAAAGAGACAGAAAGCAGGAAATCACCCCCCAGGGGGGATGGCCACGCAGCAATCCCTTCTCCTCCATTCTCCTCTCAGGATCTTGGGCACGCACGCACACGCGCCCGGCGTGAGTTTAAGCCACCGGGTCCGGGACTTGAACCGTGGTCAACTACGTGGGAGTCCAGCGACATAGCCATTACGCTAACTGCTGGTCCCTGCTAATTCCAGTTTTTAAAATCCCCATTTATTACTGAGAAAGAGACTGTCAATAACTTGTGTTTAAATTTCTTCTGCCAACCCCAATCTGTTATTATGAAAGCCCTATGGGATTATAAGACGTTTTGGAAACCGTTCAGATACTAATTACTTTGAAGTCTTTCTTTTTTCTCTTTTATAATGATTATAATAGACAGCATCTATTCCCCATGAAATAAACCACTTTATCTGAATGATTTCATTTAAAGCACAGGGGAGCCTGAAGAGAGAAGTACTAGTAAAGTTTTCGTTTTACAGATGAAGAAACAAAGCCTAGCCAGTTGCCATGGTTGAGGGGAGAAGTCAGTCCAGGCCGTGAGGTCACCAACACCCCCGCCCTCCAAGCCCAGGGCTCCCAGGACCATTACTTTTTAAAGAACCACGCACCCCAAGGGGCTTGTTTTTGTGGATTCTTTCTGTTGATGTCGACCCTATTAGCAATTAAAACTGAGACTTTAAAGAAGTTAATACATTTAAAACAACAACAAACCCATCCTGGTGACAGATTTCTAATGGCAAGGAGGTATTTTGTAAACTAAGTAACACAGTTATTCAGCAGTTATTCAGCGTTCAGACCCTGCCAGCGCACGGCGCCGAGGATGGCGGGAACCTAAAAGGGATGACATGCCCCACTACTACCCCCACTGCGGGGGGCAGACAGCCATGCTCAGGAGGAAGCTGCAGCCCCCAGAAGCTGCCCTGCTGCTGCTGGCCTGCTCCACTGGGAGAGCCGAGCTCAGTACCTGGTTTCTTATTGTAACCTGGAGGGAGAGAAACAAACGAGAAGGGGAGGTGGGAAGAAGCTGCTAATGCCCTGCGACTCAGGTCAGGCACACTGCCTCTATCATGGAGCTTGGTGGCCCACAGGCATGTCCACGCTCAAAGTTCCGGGGTAGCAGGTGGAGCAGTGACCACCGGCCTTGGCTGCAATGTGGACAGTGTGTACCTGACCTGGGCCTGGTGAGAGGACCCTGGGGGCCTCTAACATGGAGAGGACATTGGTCAGGCAGTGGCAGGTGTGCTGTGGCGCCACATGGTGCAGGCAGGGTGACGACCCCCGCAGACCCGTGCCACCTGCTTTCCAGAGGAGCAGCTGCTCGCTGTCTGCTGCTCACACCAGCTATCTCTGCTGTTCCCCAAGCACCCCACAGCCCCACGTGCCCCCCAGCTCTTAGGAAGCAGCCACCCTGGTAACCCAGGCCAAGCCTCCTGGGGCTGGCTGGCCCAATGCCGGCCTGCCGTGCTGGCTCCAGGTCCTCCCCCGCCGCTGCAGTGCCACCTGGCTTTACCAGCTGGGTACCGGCCCAGCTAACTGGGAGACCCCAAACATCCGCACCTTTCCACCTGCGAGAGGGTCCCATCGACCTTTACCAGGACAGCTCACAGGGCTGAGACCCGAGGCCGGGCCCTGGGGTCCCCCTGGTCTAGAGGTGAAAAAGCTGAAGCTGGCAAGCAGGACCCTAAACACTTCTCTGTCTCTACCCACCCTCTGCTGCTGGGGCCTTGCCAAGACCCACCTGGCCATCGCTGCAACCATTTGGAGCCCCAGTCCCCCAGACAACTTCCCCCCTGCTAGCACAGCACCCACCACCCAGACCCCTCTGCCCCCTTCCCAGGGAGCCCCATCCTCCCCCACACCGCTGCCTGGTAGCCAGGGCCCAGGGCGCACACGCTGCTCGGCCCACACCTCTAAACGCTGTACTCCGGAGACGTCGGGGCGGAGACCCTGCCGTCCTCACTTCCCTACAGGAAGACCATGTTGCCTCAACTAAACCCTACTGAACGGAATCAATTAAAGTGTTATACATTTGACCCAGAAAATTTTGCTTTTCCATGGGTGGGTTTATTTCAAAATTGTAAAGATTTATATATTATTTTTTACTACACATAATATGCATTTTTTAGCTTAAAGTAAAAAGTTTCACATTTAAAGTTTTTAAAAAAGTCTTAAAAATGCAGACATTAAAGAAACAAGCTGAACATATCTTGCAACACAGGTTTATCCCTTAAATATTCACATTTCAAAAGCTTGTCTGAGAAGATTAAAAACTGGCTAACAATAATTTACAAGTGGCAATAATGAAAATCTCCTTATCTCTGAGAAAACATTAATGAGGCATCATAAAAGTACATTTACAGGCATGTAACAGTTTAATCAAGCGTACATCCCATCAGTACATACACAAGGGCTCAGGCTGCCACTGCGGGCATTTCGGAGTGATTCTTTTACTGGGAAAAGCATCCTTCACCGCAGAGAGCAGCCACAGCCGAGTCAGTCTTTGCACGAGTTCGTGATTTTCAACTCAGAAAGGAGGAACAGCATTTAATGACGGCGTCCCTGGGGGAAGAGAGGGAGAGAAAGCAGAGGGTGAGAGTCCCTTCCTCTGGGGCGCGTCTGCGGGGAGCGGGGCCTCAGCAAACTCTGCACACACTGTGACCGCACAGTTCTCACCGCACACTTTCTGACTGTGCACTGCGTGACCGACCACACTGTGGGACTGTCACACGCTGTGTAAATGACCGACACTTTCTGACCTACTGCAGTACTGCTGAGCAGCACTTGAAATCAAGAACTGAGACGTGGCGGGGCTGTGCTAATTTCTGAAGAGGTATTTATCCTAGGAAATCTTCACCAGCATATAACACTGGCTTAACAGAAGGAAATCTAAATGCCAAACATAATCTAACAAAGAATTAATGTTATTAAAACTAACAAACTGAATTTTAAAAGTAAAATGTTTGTAACTACATCCTAAGAATTCAAAAAAATTAGTGATCATTTCATATTTCCTTTCAAAACTGTTTGAACCATCATTTAATACTTTTTACTTAAGTTTTAATAATCCACTTTTTTTTTTTTTTTTGGAGAGGTTTTTGCTATAGGCGTGCATGCTCACCAAAAAGAGAAAGAAAGCAAAAAATCACCCTCTGGGGGGATGGCCACACCGCAGTCCCTTCTCCATTCTCCTCTCGGGATCTTGGGCACGCACGCACACGCACCCGGCCTGAGTTTAAGCCACCGGGTCCAGGACGTGAACTGCAGTCGACTACATGGGAGTCCAGCGACATAGCCATTACACCATCTGCTGGTCCCAATAATCTACTTGTAATAATATAAGTAGATGGTTTGCAAATGCAGGACCTTAAGTTCTGGGGAAAGAGGTCCTTTCCAGAAGACTTGCTCTCCCTGCAGACCGTCCGGAAGTACAGGAGGGACCTGCGGTCAAGGACACCTTCCGTGCACCCTGAGAGCCCGAAGCGGTGCCCCAGCCGAGGCTCCTGGGGTGCTTGCTGCCACGCCCTTTCACTCTGCGGCTTTCTCATCTGCAGCTGGCCTGGTTTGCTTCTTCTCATGTTTAAAATGGAATAAAAACAGAATTTCTACCAGTTTCCTTCACTGTTAGTACTAGGCACACGATTTCACTATTTTTTAAAAATACATAGCGTGTCTTCAAATTTTACAAAGCAAAGCTATGCCTTGCCACGGAATGTTATAAATCTATCCTAAGTAAGATTAGAATTGTCTTCTTTCCTCTACAAATTAATACATTTCTCTGGCAAAACATAAGAAAACAGCAGTTACCTCTTGACAAACAACTAAAATGTTTCTGTTGGCTAAACACACTTGTCCGCCAGCCCTCACTTTCCCAGTAACTTCTGTTTTACTGGAGTCTCTGAATCCTGTTCCTGAGCGCTGGCAGCCAGGACAGGACCTAGGCGTGTGGAAACCCCAATCGCAGTGGGAAGGCTCACCGCCCACCACCTTCACAGGGACTCAGAGCTCACACGTAGGTACTACGCCAGACAGGGTTCTGGTCATCTTGTCTCAAAAAGCATTTATTTCCCTCTAAGAAAAAAGCCTTTCAAATTTCAACATAAACATGGTTTATCAGGTATCTGTGAGACGGGACTCGAACTAGGAGACGGGACTTGAACGTGCTCACCTTGCGTACGGGATGTATGACAGACTATACCTGCAAGAGAAAGGCACAGGGTGAGACCACCGCGGCCACGCCAGGCTGCGGTCAGCACGGCCCTGGCCCAGCGTCGCCGTGTGACCAGGCCTGCCGGCCTCTGCACCTGGCATCTGCGAACAAGCACCAACGCGGCCCCCCGACCTCCTGGCACATCACCAGCCGCGCTTACTCTGATCTGCACTAACATTTAAACTGCTCAGTAATAAGTCAGCCAGCCTTCTAAGCTTTCTTCCTAATAGAAACTATAAAATAACTGAGACTCTCGGGGTCTTCAAAAAGTTAATCTAAAATGTGTATTATGACAAAAAAACTTTTTGTACCAAAATAAAGCCATATTTAATTCCATTATTCCACAAGCTTTTTGAAGTTCCTCCACAAATTACATTCTCCTTTTGGAGTAAATTACTAAGTACAGATTAAGCAGCAAAATTAGAAAAAAATAACTATTAAGAGATTCAGTTTACATTTCTTCACATTTCCATGAAAATGAGAAAAAGACATTACACAGCCCATGTGAAATAGGTGGAGAAGTGCCGTTTTGGAAAGCCTTTTGCAGTAGGGCATGTGTGCTGCTGTGTGTCTCTCACAGAGACAGAGACAGAGACAGAGGAAAGTGAGAACTCGCTGCCCAGGGAGGTCGGCCATGCTGCACTCTCCTCCACCCTCCTTCGGAGTGTCGGGTCTGGCACTCGACACCCCTGTGGGACTGGCACCTTCACTAGGCCGTACATTGATGCAGTGGAAGGGCAGGGCCTGAGCTAAGAGAAAGCTGATCCCAGACGGAGTGCAGAATGGGCTGGCAATAGCACAGCAGCGAGTGCGGAGGATCCGTGCAGGCTCGGGGGCCAGAGCCCACGCGGCCAACCACTGTGAATCCCAGTCCAGCAGCTCGAAAAGATGCCCAGCATGTGTGTGCACACATGCAAAACCCCGGAGGGATGCAGAATGGAGGGGAAAGGGCTGTGCGTGAGCGAGCCCCCTGGTGCCTCCTCCCTCCCTCCCTCCCTCCCTCCCTCTCTCCCCGCCCCCTCTGGTAAGTGCCCATGCCCTTCTGCAGTAACAAAAAGCAGGAAGGGGTTTTCTGACTATCAGAAGGAAGCAAACAAGACTTGGCTCTTATGAAAATAAAAAAAAGGAGCCAGCCTCTCCCGTCTGACCAGGAAGAGCTCCAGCACTCAGGCAGACAGTGGGGGCCTTCTCCGCAGTCACCAGGTGGTACACGCCCCAGAAAGGAGGGGGAGGAAGAGGGTCTGGCCAGCAAGAGAGACAGGACTGCAGAGAAGGGCAATGGAGGGAGGGAACCGGCAGAGCGAGCCAGAGACGCACAGACAGTCCCTGCGAAGACGCCGCAACATCACGGCTGCAGGGTGGACAGCGGGGTGGACCCCCAGGTGCTGTGCGGCTCGCTGCAAAATGCAGGCCCACTGAGCTCCCTGCAGTTCTGGCCCGACCCCAGCGTGGCTCACCTTCCTGGCTTTTCCTCCAGGGGCCACGTGGCCGTGTGACACGTGAGCACAGCACACCCCCACCGGTGACCGCCCCACACAGGTGACCACCCCGCTGGCCCCCCGCACCCCCCTCGAGGCACAAGCCTGTGGCAGGCCTGGCAGGACTCCAGACCTCGCTCAGCTCCCTGCCTCCCGGGGTCCAGGCAGAGCCACCCTCCGACTCTGGCCCACAGCCTCCCACACCAGCCCCCGAGCTCTCTAGCCGGTGTGAGAGAGACTTACCAGGTCATGGACAAGAACTGCAATATGCAGAAAAGCAGGGCGAGTCCTTTCTTATGCCACTGACAGCAAGAACAGAGATGGTGAGTTCACAAACTTAAACACACCTTCCACAACCAACTAACGTTCAGGTCTTCTTCCCCTTCAAAGCCGGAGCTGACAGCTCCTGTGCTCACTGCATTTCAGCCCCGTGGTGAGGGGACACCCACCCGCACGGGCCCCGGCCCCGAGGGGACGCCCACCTGCAAGGGCCCCAGCCCCACCACCTCAGCTCCACCAAGGACACGCGAGAAACCAGTGGAATCCATTTTAAAATGGAATTTACTTATTCTTATTTATTTTTATTATCTTTTACTTATTTTACTCATTGCGTTTGCTCTTTTTCTTGATTTATTCTTTTGAAGAAAAGCTATTTTATGGAGTAATATAAACAATTTCCATGGCTGTTTTACAAACATCTATTTTGAGAACTGTTCATCACTATCTTTATTTTCTCATTCCCACTTAGCCTAGTTTACTAAGTAAATAGACTACCGATTTCAACTCCAGAAATCAGTGTTTCACAGTGATGTGCAGAGCTTGTCTGAGAATGCTCTTTTAAGTATCACTAGGAAATGAAGAGTAAGTAAATAACTGAATCTCATGCATCTAAATTTCAGTCCTTACGTCATCAAGACACAGGAAAACCAGAATATTTCAAAGACTATTTCAAAAAATCATGCTGCCACGTCCTCTTTAAATGTGTAGTTTCCTTGACAGCTCAAGCATGGCCTCTGGCCCTCCTGGGAAGTAGTGGGGCACGGCGGATAGAGGCACGGGGAGGGGTAAATGACACGGGGCACGGCGAACAGCGGCACAGAGCACTTGCCCACCGGAGGCGACGCGTGGCCCCCTCTGAAGGCAAGTGAGGAGTGAGTGGCACACCCTCCAGGGCAAGCCAAGCCGGGTCCCCTGGCTCTCTGCTCGCTGTCTGTCTCCTCACAGCCCTGTGCCCCTGCTGCCCTCCTGGCCCTGCCCCACAGTCACGGCTGCGCCCCAGCAGCCGGCCCCGCAGAGGCCACAGGCCTCGCTCCTGTCCCACGGGAGGGTTGGCCCGACCTAGGGGTGAGGCGAGCAGAGGGGTGTGCCACGCACGTTCACTCCCTCTGCCTGCCTGGGCTGCTGCACACCTGGCCACTAACCGTGTCACCACACACAGTCCAGGGACGCCTACACGTCCCCAGTCTTGGGATTTTGAGGAACTGGATGTTGAGCCACTCTGAGATGATGTGACGGTGTAATGAGGGGACAGGCGGCCAGTTGAAGTCAGCGTGGCTGGTCACTTACCCAGAGAGCAGCACACAGGGTGCACACGAAGCACAGCTGCGGAAGAGAGAGAGAGTCACACGCTGCTCTGCGTGCACCGCGGACACTGCCGCAGGACGAACTGGTGGCCCTCCACCCACGGTCCCCCTCCACCCGTGGTCCCACTCTGCAGTGCCGGAGGGACAACGCTCCTGAGCAAAGCCAGCGCCTCCGTACCTGCAGGTCACCCGAGGGTGAGGAGCTGCCCTTGGGCTGTCGGGGCCTGTCTCGTGTCTGCAAGGCCAGCAGTTACTGCTCTGGGCGACTCTGTGGTCTTCACCCAGCTCAGCCTCACCAGGTGACTCTACTGTCCCCATTCTCAGATCACTCTCCACCCTGGGAAAGCAGCTCTGACCAGCCCCTGACCTGCGTTACTGACAGCAGGGACAGGAGGGAGCAGGAGAAGCTGGGAAGACGCGTACTCTGGTGCACACTGGGGGAGCCGGGCAGCCCCAGGCCCCCATCTGCCCTGGGAGCCGGGCGGGCACCACCTGCCTGTGCCCCAGGCTGCTCTGCCATCAGTCAGTGGGGCTGTGAGTGCGCCAGTCCGGCCAGCACGGGGTGAGTCCCCTGTCGGCCTTTCACTTCAGTGGGTGTGCACACCCTCTGGCAATTAAAAACATTAACCTGTGAACCTTTTCTCTGGGAAGAAATGGGAGGAGCCTGTGAGGCAGAATACATTAAAAAGGCTTACTTCCTTACTTATAAGTTAACAAAGACAGCTGTGTTTGAAAAGCCTGCGTTAATTCAGCTTGTGCATCCCTAATTCCGAAATTCCAAATGGTCCAAAATCCAAAATTTTTTGAGCACTGACACTCTGCCACAAGAGGGAAATTCTACAGCTGACCCCATGTGACAAGTTGCTGCATTTAGCTACATTACAAAGATATTGTACAGAACTACCTGAGACCATGTGTATAAGGAATATAAGAAACAAATACATTTTATATTTCAACTTGAGTCCCATCCCCAAGATATCTCATTATGTAAATATAAAAATTGCAAAATCCAAAAAGGCTGATATCCAAAACCACTTCTTGTTCCAAGCATTTCAGGTAAGAAAACTTAACCTGAAGTTAAAAGTAAAAACTAAGCATCCAGCAGGTGATGTGGTAGTTAAGGTGCTAGATCCCACGGCCAACTCAGAGGTTCGAGTCCCAGACATGGTAACTAAAATAAAAAAACCACACCAGCGCGTGTGCACACATGCCCAAATTCCCAAGAGGAGAATGGTAGTGTGGTTATTGCTCAGGGGGAGAGAGGGTGAGAGTGTGTGTGTGTGTATGTGATTTCTCACTTCTCTCTGGCAAGCACACACACCCTATGGCAAAAGTCTAAAAAAAAAGTTAAAAAATAAAAATAAAAACTAATCAGCTGATGAGGATATTTCAATTCCTTAAATGTCGAAATGCTTCAAGTCAATGTTTGCAACAGACCCTGAGCAAGTGAATAGGAGGCAGGGACGGGCACTTGGGTTGCTCTGCCATAACACACAAAACAATGATCAACTAAACCCAACACGTATGAAGACAAAAGCTCGCTCTATCTATCTATCTATCTATCTATCTATTTTTGCCTGAGGGAGCATACGCTCATCAGAGAGTAAGAAAGCAAGAGGGCACAGGAGCATGAGAGAGACAGAGAGACAGAGACGATCTCTGCAATGGTATGTAGTCATGCTGTGGTCTCTTCTCTATTCCCAACCCTGTCAGGATTTGGGGCACACGGGTACACACACTCAGTGTGTTTTCCAAGACACCAGGACAGGAATCAAGCCGTATGGTTGGCCACGTGGGTACCTGCTCCCTTGAACTCCGGGCCACAGAGCCAGCTGATGGAAGCTGTATTCGTAACCCAAGTACCAACGTCCCCCTGCCCGGTGGAGGGAATGAGTAAGAGCCAGGGCTGACAGCCATGCACAGAGCCCACCGTGCAAGGGAGGCACATGTGACGTCCTGGCGGAGCCCGGCTGTCAGGATGACTGGGCTGGTGGCACGCAGGGAAGAGACACAGGCCCGATGGCGAGTAACGCCAGGACCCACAAGGAGACCGAAGTGGACTCAGAAGTCGCCTGTGTTGCAGTCCTACTCACCAAAGAGTGCAAACAACAACCCTGAGGAAACAGTCTACAGGGTTCAGAAGTGAAACGTACCCAGCCTGACTCCTCATTTTAAATGCACAGAGCCACAATGCTGGATCCCAGCCAGCAGGGCAAGAGAACACCGCACCACCCACAATCCTCACCCTCACGGCCTCGCAGTCACATCGCTCCTCTCCAAGGCAGCACACGCGTGAGGACAGGGAGGCACTCACAAACCATACTGTAACGGAGTTTAGAAACGTTCCCTATTTACTTACAAGCATGATAATGGTTGCAAGCAATCTTGTTGTTTCAAACATTTTCTTCAGCTGCTTCACGGGCCCCATTAAGAAGCATGTACTATTTGAGACAAAACACAGAGACAGGGGTATACCAGCCTGCCTGGCTATGCAAAAATAACTGCTCTGGAAAAACGAGTTCCCAGAAGTCTCTCACTAAGTCTGCTTGATGTTCCCCTTACCTTCAAAAGGACATTTCAACCATTCCAAGAGGTATCAACACACCCAAGGATGCACCCAGAACTGAGGCACCTCTGGGTAGGTCCCCCAAGTGGGCGATGCCCGTCGCTAATACTCCACTGTTATAACACGGTAGGTCCCCCAGTGGGCGATCCCCGTCGCTAATACTCCGCTGGTATAACATGGTAGGTCCCCCAGTGGGTGATGCCCGTCGCTAATACTCCACTGGTATAACATGGTAGGTCCCCCAGTGGGTGATGCCCATCGCTAATACTCCGCTGGTATAACATGGTAGGTCCCCCAGTGGGCGATGCCCGTCGCTAACACTCCGCTGGTATAACATGGTAGGTCCCCCTAAGTGGGCGATGCCCGTCGCTAATACTCCACTGTTATAACACGGTAGGTCCCCCTAAGTGGGCGATGCCCGTCGCTAATACTCCGCTGGTATAACATGGTAGGTCCCCCAGTGGGCGATGCCCGTCGCTAATACTCCGCTGGTATAACATGGTAGGTCCCCCTAAGTGGGCGATGCCCGTCGCTACTACTCCGCTGGTATAACACGGTAGGTCCCCCAGTGGGCGATGCCTATCACTAATACTCAGCTGGTATAATACGGTAGGTCCCCCTAAGTGGGCGATGCCTGTCACTAATACTCCACTGGTATAACACGGTAGGTCCCCCTAAGTGGGCGATGCCTGTCACTAATACTCCGCTGGCATAACACGGTAGGTCCCCCAAGTGGGCAATGCCTGTCGCTAATACTCCACTGGTATAACACGGTAGCAGGCACACAGCTCTCTGTACATATGCAGGGAGTGAACAGAAATGCTGAGGCTGAATTCACAACATGCAGAGCTACAGAAGCAGATCTCCTCGGGAGAGCCTTCTCAGAAGGCAAACTCGGTAGCAATCGTGAACACACACCCTGCGAAAGAACCCCATACATACCTGGCCAAGGCGGCGAGATTTCCAAAGGTATAAAACACTGCAAAAAGCTTTATGCCACCAGGAAGCCACAGCAATCCAGTCCCCTAAGTCAGACAGTACAGTTATTGTGATCTCGTGCCTACACAGAGGTGTGCGAGCACCGCCGTGCTTACGCAGTATTTCTGTCAGTGTGGGCCTGAGATCTGACTGGAGCATCAGGAGAGGGGGTGACTTCTGACTCTCTGCACACTGGTTCCTACCACGCACTGACCCGCACCATCTGCCGTTCGTGTGAGTACACACGTGGGCCAGAACAAAACCCCCTGGGTGCCCGTCTCGACAACTCACGCTTCAAACTCAGAGCTCACCGACGACGGCAAATGAAGCGAGGTAACAAACGCCTAGATCGCTGGCCCTCCGGCTATCTCGATACAACAATCTGTACGAGTCCCCAAATATGCTTTCCACCTTCCTTCTCGACCTCTACCCCTTTATTCCAGGTGACTTACAGAGGATCTATCAAGACAGTCTAACGGACTTTCAGCCAAGGGGGCTGCCTGCTGTACTGGGCAGGGTTAGTCTAAACAGCACAGACATTGTTAAACCACAGGAAGTCTCGACTCACAAGGATGGAAAAGAAGATGCCGCTCACGAAGCAGATGACGAACCATTTCAACCTGGTGCTGAAACTAAGGGACGAGGCGTCCAGGACCTTGAGAGAGAAGGAAGCAGAACATGTCTCAGAGCGCCATGGCCATCTGATTCGCTACACTGCAGCAAGGCAAGCCCCATGCTCCACATTCTCTGAATCTTCAGTTCGCACTGCAGTTGTCACATAAGACTACTGCCATCTGGCCCTGCCTGGGGCTCAGTCTGTAGTGTCCTGGACTGCAGAGCTGGACCCTGCAGGCCCAGAGGTTCAGATCTCCAATGGGGTGGACCTGAAGTGTATGGAGTGCATGCATCCTGACACTGCTGGGCTGGAGGGGTGGATCACGGCCTGACCAGACCCTCCACAGGGTGCTCTTCCTTCCCGCGTGTGTGTGCACGCTCTCAACTATGAATAATAATTTTTTTTAGACCCTAAATCTTGTAGGGGACCAGCAGATGGCATAATGGCTATGTCGCTGGACTCCCACGTAGTCGATCGTGGTTTGAATCCCGGACCTGGTGGCTTAAACTTATACCGGGCGCGTGTGCGCCCAAGATCCCAAGAGGAGAATGGAGGAGAAGAAATTGTGGCGTGGCCATCCCCCCTGGGGAGTGATTTCTCATTTTCTGTCTCTCTGGCAAGCGCACACACCCTGTAGCAAAAACCTCTCAAAAAAAAAAAAAAAAAGAAAAAAGAAAAATCCTAAATCTTGTTGTAAGTAACAATTTCTGTAAATAAAAGCTTAAAGCAAAGGGAAGAAAAACAATGGTAAGATTCCGTGCCTCTCAAGGGAAATATGAACACGGGCTGGCTATCGATGCTGAGGAGCTGTCGGTCCTGCTGGGTCTGAGAAGACTGCTGTGCCGTTCCACCCGTCTCTGCCTGCGAGGTAACGGAGATGCACACCGAGATGGACACGAGGCACGACGCCTGGCGTGTTCTACAGTGCAGGTTAAGCGTCGGGGAGACAGAGTCAGAGCAGTAACCAAATGGCGCACTGGCTGTGGCTATGTGTGCAGGGCTGAGCCGAGGCGGGGCCTCTGGAGGTGCCGGTCTCTATCTCCCTCTCCCTTATGGAAGAGCACATGAGAACTGGTGCGGGCAGCAGTGTGCGGAACTGCAGTGCGGAGGCCACGCTGCCAGCCCCAGGTCCAGGTCTGGCCGACCTGGAAGACTAAGGACACACAAGTGGACACCGAGGCCAGGACGAGCTGGAGGGTGGGAACAGGAGACTGCGGGGCAGTGACTCCCTGTGGCTTCTGTCTCTGGCCTGTCTTTTGCTCTGGCTTGCAAGTGTGTACATGTGCTTTCCAACTGTGAATTACATAATAAACTTAGAAAATAAGGAACAGATTAAACAAGGTAAGTAAAATCCTGGCAACTGTTGAAACTGGGTTGGGGTACAGAGGCTTGCCCACACACTTTCAGCCTCACAGGTCTGAGGTATCCTTGGGTAGGCTCCCTGGAGGCAGGGCTTGGGACAGGGAAGGTTATGCGGGAACTGCTCCCAGCAGGACCCGAGGGAGTGCAGGGAGCTGGACAGGTGCAGGAGGAACACGGCGGGCTGTGGCCGCACCTGAGCACAGCCTGGCCAGCACTGTGACCTGTGCTAGAATGCAAGTCCTTCCTGAAGGCAGAGGGCCAGCTCTGGGCACCCACCTCCCACCAGCTGGAAGAGACGGCGTGGGGGTGGGGACGGGGACACACACTTCCAGGGTGAGCAGTGAGGGGACACTCTGCACCCCTACCAAAGGGAGCCTGGCCAGGCACCAGCAGCATCTAACACAGCATGTATCTGACAGCGTCCATTAAGGGTCCAGCAGGTGGCATGGTGGTTAAGGTGCTGGACTTCCACAAGGCCAACCACAGTTCAAGTCCTGGACCTGAGCTCCAGGGGCATGTGTGTGTGTGCCTGCCCAAAATCCCAAGAGGAGAAGGGATTGCTTCGTGGCCATCTCCTCTGGGGCTGATTTCTCACCTTCCCTTTGTCTCTCTCTGGGAGTGTACATACTTTACAGCAAAAAGGTTAAAGCAAAACAAAAGAGAGCAAGCTCACTGAAGACCATGTCCTGAAAGTCCAGCTCTCTCTGGAGCTCTGTAAAAGCAGAGGTTTGAGTGGTAAGCTCTTCGAGAGCAACCACACCCTCATGAGCCATGAAATCCTACCCACATGGTGTGGGGAGAAGTGTGAGCACCGGGCCTGCATATTTCACATGCAGAGTGACCCGGCGACAGCAACCACGCACACTCCAGGGCCACACACCATCAAAACGCCCGTTCCCCGTTCTCAATATGGCTGCAAAGGAGCAAAAACAGCTTTCAAGAAACTAAAAATTAAGTAAGCTTTTGAATTAAAAAATGCAAATTCCTCACTTACGTTACCATATAGTTAAAAATAAAACCGGGGGCCACGAGATACACAGTGGTTATGTCACCGGGCTCCCACATGGCTGACTGCAGTTCAAGTCCCAAACCCAGTGACTTGAAACGTATGCCAGGTGCATGTGTGCCCAAGATCCTGGGAGGAGAATGGAGGAGAAGAGGTTGTGGCGTGGCCACCCCCTGGGGGGTGATCTCTCACTTTCTCTCCTACTATCTCTGCGTCTCTCCAGTGAGTGCACATCTCCTAAGGCAAAAACTTCTTAAAAAATAAATAAATAAAACCACGTGCTTACAATACATTTTCAAGAAAAGTTAAACAAAAATGTAAAGTTTCATACACAATAACTCCAAATACCTCTGGTTACATTCCTTACCTGAATGGATTAATCCTTGAATCCTTATGAAGCATGAAAAGTAGAGAAAAATAACTCAACACACTCAGTCAATGTAACGTATATCACTTGTCAACACATTTTAAAAGGTTTTTTTAATTTGCTTGAATTCGGATTTTTTTGTTTCCAGCCATGTTACCTGTTGGTGCAACAAAGCTGGTGACCTGATTTTAAACCATGAGCGAACGGCCTGTACGACATCTCAATCTCATCCGTTCTGATGAGAAAGCGCACACTCTGGGGGTGGTGAATGCTCTCACAGGCCATGAACACCTGGGAGCCGTACTCTGCTCGAGCCACCCCTCCAGTGTGGGCAGGGCACACCTCGTGCTGCACCTCACACACACCTGTCAGTCGTGACTTCTAACAGTGAGTCCAGAATGACATAAGGACTTCCATTCTAACTTTCTGCCCAAGTTTAAACCGCCCCACTGGCCACAGGTTCAAACGCTGGTTTCCGACCAGCCAGTTATACTTCTCTGAGCAACAAAACAGCACAGCTGTCTGTGTGACAGTCCGTGCGTCTCCCCTTCCTGCCACCTTCCAGGTGGTGAGTGCTATGATGAAGCATGACCAATTACTTGTTTGTGAAAACAGAATATTCAACCTGCAGCGCAAGGCCTGTATCAGCCTTGCAGGCTTCCTGGGATAGAGAATGGATTACAGGCTTCGGGACTCCCCTAGGCCCCTGGACGGTGCCGAGCGGGGCAGGGTGCACTGGGCCCGCACCATCATGACCCTCCTTCCTGGACCCCTGCAGAGCAGGGCAGGGTGCACTCTGGGCCTGAACCACCAGGCGCAGTTTAGCAGACGCCAAAAGACCACCATGTCTACCTTCTTCCTACCCTAACCAATACAGGTACTGACCCGCCAAAACCAACATGTTTGCTGTCCCCTAAATTTAGCCTCAGAAATGAAACACACATTAAAATCGCCATCCTTCCCCTGAGAAGTAAATTGCCACCAACTATCTCACTAATTTGTTACCCACAAAAGAGGAAGTGTGCGGCTCTGAAGCAGATCATTCTCGCCATTCTCCGTGACCAAGGGTGCGGCCACGGTGGACCTTCAGAACTCAAAGAAACCAGCCGGAAACCTGGTGGCGGCTCACGGAGTCAGCGACGGTCTCCTTTGGTGTCACAGCGTGTGACAGCACCATCTCCCTGACACCTCCCCCACCCCCAGGGCAGCGCTCTCGGTTCTCGTCTCCCTCTTAAGTGTTCTACAAGCATCCATGAGCAGGTGCGACAGGCCAGGCAAGGGGCAGGTTCTGGACACACGGCGGGGGTCAAGACCTGAGCTCACGCTCCCCCGAGGCAGGGCTCCCGGTGCCCGTAACGCAGACTGGTGCCAGCCAGCGGCCGGCCTGGGGCATGTTCCACCCTCTTACGGCTGGGCAAGTGAGCAAGGCTCTGTTCACGGCCCGTCCCCCTCACTGCCACTGGGCTCCACCTCCTTCAGATGGTGTCGGCACTGGCTCCTGGGCTCTCAGGGCAGCGCACGCCCCACTGCTGCGACTGCTCCTGTATGGTGCGACGTGTGGTCACTCCAGACCACACCCCCCAGGCCACAGAGGGATTACCTTCCTCGGACCATCCCAGGTCCTCCGAGGAAACCAGCACTTCACACATGGGGCAGCCCAGGAGGGCAGCCCCGGTATAAACAGCAGAGAGCTGGGACCAGAGAGAGTCTCCCTGCAGAGGTGACCCAGGAAGGGGCAAGCCCATCTCAGGAAGAGCCAGGAAAAGCTCAGACTGCAAAGACAGCCCCAGCCTGAGAGACCTGGTGGGGAAGGGGAAGAGAGGGAGGAAGAGGAGGGGGAGGGGAAGGAGGGGAAGAGAAGGGAGCGTAGGTCTGGGGTGAGGGCGTCAAAGGAGGGAGTGAGGGTGGGGGTGAGGGCAGAGGTGGCAAGGCCCCTCATCTGCAGGCAGGAGAGGCTAGAAAGGAACCTGGGCTAGATTCAGACTGCAGGAAGTCACTCAGACTAAGAAGGATCACGCTGGCCCCCAGCTGCTACCCGTACAGTAATACCAAACTTGTCCAGCAGGTGGCGAGGTGGTTAGGGCAGCCTGATCCCACAGAGCTGAATATGGTTTGAATCCTGGACCCATTGGCTCGGAAAACTTGTCGAGACTGTGTGCGTGCGCACGTCCAAAATCACAGGAGAGACTGGAGAAGGGACTGCGGAGTGGCCATCCCCCAGGGTGAGTTCTCACTTTCCCTCTGTCTGCCTCTCTCCAGCGAGCACACGCACCGTATGGCAAATATCTAAAAAAGGAATTTCATAAACTGCTCCCTGACCCCACCCATCATCTAACATCCCTTTCTTGACTCTCCAGCAAAACTCACTGCACGATCAATCCTCACCCTCCCACCTCCCTCCTACTCTCCCCAAGCCTGGCCAGTGAGGCTCATGCCCACCTCGTCTCCACAATGGCCCTGGAGCAGCCGATGGCCTCCAGCGCTGATCTCAGGTGGGCCGTGACCTCCTTACAGGACAGCCTGAATCTCCAGTTCTGCTCCTGCGGCAGCCGCAGTCGGCTGCTCACACCCACACTGCGGAGACGCCCGAGGTCACCCTGGCCTCTCCCCCTGTGCACCGTCAGGGGCGACCACACTTCTCCCCCATTTCATCCCGCCAGCCCCACCGCCTCTGGACGCCCTGCTTGGCTGCCCCTGGCCTCTCTCCCTGCGCAGACAGCCCCAGCGAGGCAGCTGGACTCCTCCTGCTCACACACGTCCAGGCCCTCAACAGCCGCACAGGCACAGACCCCGGACGGGCCCTGCTCTAAGCTGGCCAGACGCCCCTTACCGGGAATGCTGACTGGTCTCCTGACCAGGTGCTGGCCCTGCCTTGCCCCGACAGCCAACCTGCAGATCAGAATGATCAACCAGAATGATCCTTTAAAATCCAAAGCAGGGAACCAGCATATAGCATAATGGTTATGTCACTGGGCTCCCACATAGCCGACCACAGTTCGAGGCCTAGACCCGGAGGCTTGAAACTCATGCAGGGCCAGGTGTGTGTGCACGCATGACCCAAATTCTGAGAGAATAATGGAGGAGAAAGGATTGTGGCATGGCCACCCCCACCCCAGGGGGGGGGTGATTTCCCGTTTTCTGTCTGTCCTTCTCTGTTCCCCTGGTGAACACCCATGTCCTATTAGCAAAAACGTCTCTAAAAAAATCCGAGTTGGTCACCTAGATCACCCGTGCTCGAGCCAAGGCTCCCGGTGGAACTCAGGTAAGGCTAAAACCCTCCTGTGGACGTCCGGCTCCCCTCCCCCTCCTGTCCCTCTCCTCTCCCTCTACTTCGGCCACTCCGGCCCTTCCAGCCTCAAACATGCCGCGCTCCGCGGTCGGGGCTCTTACTCGCAAGTGCCCAGGTGTGCCAGTGGCTCTCGAGCCCCATCTTCCGTGTCCTTGTGTCACCCTATCTGGCCTGACTGACCAGCCTCCGTGACGGGGTCCCACTGCACCTTGCTCCGTGCTCAGCGCCATCTGAGCGTCACCTACTTGTACGCCCGTTACCTACTTCCTCCAATTAGAACGTGAGTTCCAGGCTGGGGAAGTCCTTGTGTCACCGTCACAACACCCACACCTTGAACAGCAGCAGACATGTGTCAGTGCCTGGAAATGTGTTGACAACGCCCACGTCCTCAACCCCGGCCAGCTCAGATCTCGTGCCCCCCACTTCTCTGAGCATCATTTGGTGGACTCCCGAGCGCCCCCCCAGGAGCCTCTGCAAGAAGCTGTTCTGGGGCCGCCCTGTCGAGGACAGCGGCAGGGCTAGCACCCTGCACACCCTGGCAAAGGGCCTGGCATGCCGGGGGGCTGGCACGAACACGCGAGTTCCCCTGGCCACACCGGGCTGAGGGTACTGTGCCTACAGCAAACGAGAGCTGCAAGGGGAGCTCAAAACAGGCTCAAGAAACGCCCCGAGTCGGGCAAGCCATGTACTGCCAGCCGGCATCACCAGCCCGGGCTCCTGCCCTGGTTCCTGCGTCAGCACCTGGGCACTGCGGTGGCCGGGGGCGGCCGCTGGTCTGTCTCGGATCCCTCCCGCCGGGTACTGGGTCAACACGATGACCAGG
The DNA here is from genome assembly GCA_026018925.1 of Tupaia tana. Classification (NCBI taxonomy): domain Eukaryota; kingdom Metazoa; phylum Chordata; class Mammalia; order Scandentia; family Tupaiidae; genus Tupaia; species Tupaia tana. The sequence continues at coordinate 15,344,480 of JAKSZU010000002.1, forward strand.
AAGGCACTCGGAAGGACAGGCCAGACAAGAAGCCCTCAACTGACACACCCAGGCTTTACAAGGCCGCTCAACTCCGCGGGCCTCGAGCTGCCGGCACCGCGGAGCACGCTCGGAGGGCCCGGCCGGCCTGACTCTGCCGCCGACTGGAGGACGTGCCCTCGGCAAGCCTCGGGGTAAAGGGGCTCGGGGTTTGTTCACTTTTCGAATCCCTCCCCAGGGCTCAGGCCTTCCAGTCCTCCCAGTTCCGCATTACGTATCGACCGCGGCCTGCTGGTTTCCTCCTGCCATCTCCCGACTTCAATGGCCCGCGCCCGGCCGGCTCCGAGGAGCGAGCAGAGGCGGTGGGAGGCGTGTGCGGCCCCGCGGCGGGGTCCAGGGCAGGGGCTCCTCTCCACCCGGTCGACGTGGGCGCTGCGTGCACGCCGAGGGCTCCCGGGGCCTCCGGGCGGCGCCCCCACCCCGGCCCGGCCGAGACCCAGCGCGCGGGGCGTACCTGCGTGGTCAGGCCCTGCTCCTCGTCGTCCTGGCCGCTCAGCACCCGCCGCAGCTTCTCCATGGCCGCTCCCGGCCCCTAGCGCCCACCGGCAAACCGGATCCAAACTCCAAGGGCCGGCCGGAAGTCCGGGCCCCTCCGCTTCCGGCGCGTGCGCGCTCCTTGCGGCCGCCGTAGCAGCGCGCGCATGCGTGCCGACCCCGTGCGTGGGCGCTGGGGCCGTCGGTCTTGCCGGCCGCCAAGGGCCTCCCGGCTGTTCCTGGGCCGGTGCGCGGCACCGACCCCGACCCGCCCCGCCTGGGCTCGGCCAGCCAGCCTCCGCGAGGTCGGGAATCCCGGGCCCGCCGGGCCGACCCCGTGCGCGCGCTCTCCCGCCCTGCCGCTGCCGCTGTGGCCTGGGACCGAACCAGCCCGCTCCCGGGGCCCATCAGAGGCCCAGACACCGCATTTCGGGCGGAACAGGGCCGATACCATGAAATGAGAGTTAGAGGAGGCCATGGTTTTCCATTAGCTCCCGCACTGGGCCCCGACACACCAGACCAGAGTGGGTCACTCAAGCTAGGGTTCCGCATCCTCGAAGGGAAACTGCTAGGAGGCCACAGTTCCCGAAGTAGACCAGTGTTTCCTGAAAACGGGAGACTGGGAGGTTCTACAGGTCAGCGCTATAGGAGATCAAGTTCAGGCTTAACTTGCGACCTTAACGATGTGTATCTGAAATAGCTCTAGATGCCACCAAGACTCGGAGTCGTTCGCTTTATGATGTCCGTGTTGGGCAAATCCTCCTTTACCTCCCATCAGTCCCGTCTCCTAGAACCTTCTAAAGGTCGCGGTGCCCCAGACTTGCTTCCACAGAGGCCCTCCGGAAGCCCTTCTCTTAGGACTTAGCCAATCGCAGCTGGCACACCCCAGGACCCGCCCCCGTCTCCCAGCTCCTGCCTTTGCTGTCATCCTGACATCTGTTGGCACACATCACCGGGCAAGCTGGGTTGTTGTAGCGCCTGGGCAGCTGTTCTCACCAAGCCCCTTTATTCTTTTGTCTGTAACTGCTTTTTTTTTTTTAAAAAAAAAAAAAAAACTTGTCAGTATGTGTGCTCACCAGAGAGAGAAAGTGAGAAAGCAGCCCCTTGGGGAATGGCCACCCACATTCCCTTCTCCATTCTTCCTCCTTTTTTGGGATTTTGGGCACACCTGCCGGGCATACTTTCAAGCCCCTGGATCCAGAGCTCTAACCGGAGTCAGTCATGTGGGATCCAGCCACATTAATCATCAGGCCATGGGCTGGCCCTGCCTTTAATTTCAAAAGGTCAGAGAATACAGGATAAAATTTGTACATACATACCTCTGCTATGTAGTAAAAGTATATAGAGAACACGGAAAGAGGAGACAGACGGCCCCCTTCAGTCAAGGGAAGACTGTTAGGTAGATGTGTGAGGTTCGCCCATATGAAATTACCCACGTCAACTGAAAGACTGGTGAGCCTAGGAAAGGGTCATTTCATATGGTTCAACGTGTTCCTAGGAATAAAGTTTACTTAGAAAATAGTATTGAGTGCTGGCCCTGTAGTGCAGGGGTTAAGTGCAGTGTGTAGAAAGCTGGATCCCACATGGTTAACAGCAGTTCCAGTCCACACCCCGGTGGCTTGAAAGACAGGGTGTGTGTGCGGGCCCCTGACCCTGATGATCCTACCTGGAGAAATAAGGGAAAAATACTGCTGTATAACTGCACCCACCACGGTGTGCCTTCTGTCTCTGGCGAATGTGTATGCCCACTGCATTTAAGAGAGGCAGAGAGAACATTGAAAGTTTAAGAGTGTGGTGTGGGCTTTTTATTATTTATTTATTTTTATTTATTTTTTGAGAGGTTTTTGGTATCGGGCACGTGCGTTCGCCATAAAGACAGAGCCAGAGAGAGGAAAAGCGAGAAATCACCCCAGGGGGGATGGCCACGCCACAATCCTTTCTCCTCCATTCTCCTCTCGGGATCTTTTTTTCCTACTTTTTTTTTTTTTTTTTTTTTTTTTTGAGAGGTTTTCGCTATAGGGCGCGTGCACTCGCCAGACAGACAGAGAGAGACATAGAGACAGAAAGCGAGAAATCACCCCCCAGAGGGGATGGTCACACTGCAATCCCTTCTCCATTCTCCTCCATTCTCCTCTCAGGATCTTGGGCACTCACGCACACGCGCCCGGCGTGAGTTTTAAGCCACCAGGTCCGGTACGCGAACCGCGGTCGACTACGTGGGAGTCCAGCGACATAGCCATTATGCTAACTGCTGGTTCCCTCCTCTCAGGATCTTGAGCACACATGCACACGTGCCCGGCGTGAGTTTAAGCTACTGGGTCCGGGACTCAAACCACGGTCGACTACGTGGGAGTTCAGCGACATAGCCTTTACGCTAACTGCTGGTCCCTGGGCTTTTTATTTCTTGTACCCTAGCTTAGTTCCCAGAAATACACCACACAAAATTTACTTGCAACATGACCCTTTCGAAACGGAAAAGATGGCGAAGCGTTTTCAGGCTCTGGATCAGACTGCCTGTTTCAAAACCTGGCTCTGCTGCTCTGCAGCTGTGAGACTTGGGACAAGTCAGCCTAAACTTCCGTGTTTCCTCTTTCCATAAGTGAAGATCAAGAGGCCAATTCCTATCTTGCTGGTCTGTTAGGCTTAGATGAAATAAGGCTTCAACCACCTTTGTCCGTCAGGCTGTGTTGCAGGTGCCTCAGCTCAGACTCATTCCCCCAAATCAGGGTGTGTCGCACTGTCCAGGACATCCAGTCTCCTGCTGCCACAGCCCCAGCTGAGACAATCAGGGGTCTCTGCCTTCATGCTTCAGTCCCACTGGGAAAGAGCCCTTCTCACCACCCGTGCAGTACCACATCTCTCGCCACCCGTGCAGTACCACATCTCTCGCTGCCTGTGCAGTACCACATCTCTCGCCGCCCGTGCAATACCACATCTCTCGCCGCCCGTGCAGTACCACCTGTCTCGCCGCCCGTGCAGTACCACCTCTCTCGCCGCCTGTGCAGTACCACCTCTCTCACGTTTTTGCACTTCAATGGTGATCTCACCATTAAGACAGCCCCAAGCACTGTGCTGGGTGCAACGCACGAAAGCTGCAATGCGTCTGGTGGAGAAATGTCGTGGGCTGGGGTAGTTCAGAAAGCTCTTGGGAAACAGAATTAAAGTAGGAGCTTATTTTGGTGCAAAAATATTGGAAATCCATGCATAGCATTTTAAGTGTTTTTCTTTCATTATGGGATATAGGGAGAGATTGTTTTTCATCTTGCCAGAGGGCAGGTGCTCTCATCAGAGACAGTAAGCGAGGGAGAAGCAGCCCCAGTGGTGCCTGGCCACACTGCAGTCCCTGCCCTTCCTTTCTCTCTCCGGTCAGGATCTGGGGCATATACGCTTGCTCATCTGGTGTGTGTTTCAAGCCTCGGGCTGGGATTCGAACTGTAGTTGGCTATGTGGGGTTCAGCTACTTTAATGCTACACTACAGGGCTGACCTGAGAAATTGATCTTTGACAGGGACTTGCAGTGTCCTGATGCTCCTGCCCCAGCTGCCATCTAACCAGGATGACGGACATGTGTGACTGTGCCCGCTAGACCAGAAAGGGGACCCGGGCTTCCCAGACGGCCAGGCCCCTGAGGGATGGGCCACCACACCAAGCCAGTCTCATGACGTGCGTCTCCATGCCCTTTCTGAGGAGCTCTCACACTCAGTAAGGTGGCATTAAACAGAAACGCTTGTATTAGTGACCAGAATGTGGCCAGAGGCCGGTGGGGACCAACCATTTTGTTACAGTTTTCTGCTGGGCATTATATTTTTCCAGAAGAGAAGTTTTCACACCACGGACCTGTGGTGAGAGAAAGTGCCCTCTCCAAAAACTGTCTCCGCGGATAGCAGAGCCAGTGCCCCTGGACTCTCTGCTTTGCCTCCAGCCATGGCAACACTGCATGACGCAGCTGCCAGCGCGCTCCTGCTGGCCCTTCCAGGCCTCCCTGAGACTCACTAGTCCATGAGAAGAAACGCCTTTCACGGAGCTGGAAGATCAAACCAACTACAAGCAAGTTTTGGGTGTTGCTTGCTCAAAAGCAAAAGTGAATTCAGGATTTCAGTCATTTCCCAAACACACTTGTGGTAATCGGTTGCTGGAAACCGACGTGATAGGACATGAATGAAGGAAAGGTACTCCCATGGCAACCGTGTAATGGCCAGGGCACAAGCTACAGGATAGGAGTGGGTCAGGACAGCAGCTCACACCTGTAGGAGCACGGTGGGCGACACCCTCGTCGTGTGCTTGGCACTGGCTTCATCTCCGCCTCTGACAGTTCACAAGTTAATTGATGAAATAAGACGTTCACGATAGCGCACACGCACGCACGCGAGCGCCAGCCGGGAGCCAGAGCTCTCCCGGTACCCATGTGCAGTAACGGGACACACCTGTGCCAGGACGAAGCGAGCGACTGGCTGACAGACACCTGCAAATACACAGTCGGGGCCTGCCCTGTGGCCCGGAGGCTAAGGGGGCCGGCTCCCCCATGGTCAACCACACGGTTCTAGTCCTGCCCTGGCAACTTGAAAAACTCTCCAGGCGCGTGCCCCAAATTCCTACCAGATGGAGAAATGGAGGAAGAGGGGGTAAGCTGTGACTTTGCCCCACAGAGCAGTGCTTCCACCCGTCCACCTCTGTTTCTGGTGAGTGTGTGTGACCTCGGACAAGTTAAAATAAAAGAAATACAACCAGTCACCACACAGGCCTCAAGTCCATCCCAGGGGAGCTGGGTGGGCCCACAGAGGCTAAAGGGGCAGCCACTGGGCGCAAGCTGCTCTGGGAAGGGTGGCCTTGGGTGCCCAGGGCAATTCCTGAAAGGGGCTTGCTGGGTGCTGGCAGGAGCCAACACGCGAACGGCTTATCAGAGAGCAGGGAGAGGTGGCCAAGCAGACTCAGGGAGTGTGTGGTGTCAGGGTGCTGGCCTGGCCGCTGGGTCAGCGTGCTCTGCAAGGCCGCTCACACTGGGAGGCCACGAGAACTCTACCTGTGACCAGGACCAACTGCAGCAGCCTCTGCCAGAAGGGCTCCTGGCCCCCAGGGGCGCTTGTGAACCCTCAAGGTGCTGGGACGAAGATTAGATGCACTCTGGGTCCCTGAAGCCGATTTGGAGAACAGCAGGTTGCTTCAGGGCCCCTTAGTGAGGGCATAATCACGGTCAGGGCACCTCAGGTCTGAATGCACTGCCATTTACGTGACTGAGTCACTTGGCGTTTCCTCTGTCTGCTCTTTATCAGTAAGTGGAGACCGAAGCAGTGCCCGCACCACGGGGCTGGTGTGCGAGGAAGCGAACCACCCAGCTCTTAGAGCCTCACCTGCCGCTAAGTGCTGGCTCAGCTGAGGGGGCTCACACCGCAGTTTGCATAAGCCCGGCATTGCATCCCGGGGTGCCCTGCTGCTCGGGCCTCTGGTCTGGTCTTCACTTCCTCTTCTCTCCGCCTCTGTATCTGCCTAGAAATACATTACTCCATGTGCTTTTTGGTTGATTGCATCTTTAGGAAATTCCATCCCTGGTGGAAAGAGAACTGCAGGTTTGTGTTAAGCACTTGATTTAGACCATGAGTAAAGCTCGCACAGGAACTCTGCTATGTGATGCATGTTAGCGGCCCAGACGTGCAGCCCGTGGAGGCCCCGCTGGGCGACAGTGCTGTCGGAGCCCTGTTGCTCTTGCTGGCCAGGTGGCATGCTGTCTTTACTCCAGAGAGATTGACATTGAATTGTCAAAAAATACACTGGAGGCTGGTCCTGTGGCCCACCTGTTTGAGTCCTGCAGGTTGAAGAAACACAGCTGGCACGTGTGCACGTGTGTCTCCACTCCCAGTGAGCTGGAGAAGGGATCGCCATGTGACACGCCCCACTGGGTGTGTTTTTCCCTCTCTGTCTTTCTGTCTCTGTCATACTGAGTCCATATCACAAGTAGCAAGTCTTTCTGCATCACCAGAACAGGAAGTGCATTTCTAAAAACTTCTGACACGGACTTGGCTGCATCCCAGTCACAAGCCATGAATAGCACTGATGCACAGACACTCCGAACGCTTCATGGAAAACGGTCTGCTCTAGGCCTAGACGTGCGTTTCATGTTTTTCTTCATATTAAGGGATGCTTTGTGGCAGTTAGGACCGAGGCAGGTAGTGTGAGGGCTGCGTGTGTCACTGTGCGTAGACCCTCGGTGTCTCCCGGAGCCTCTGCAGCTGGGTCCAGCCCGATTCCTGGCTGCTGTCCAGGGTGCTCTGCAGCTCCCTGCAGACGGGCCGAGTGGCGTGGAGGATGCATTGCCCAAACTCCATGCAGTGGCTTCACTGCACACAACGTGATAACGACCCATGTGGGCTCCCTGGGACCGCGCTCCTCCGAGCGCTGTTGATAATGCAGCGGTCTGTGGGTTCCTGCAGGGCACCTTCCTAGAGGAGAAACTCCTTAAATTCACCTTTCTCATCCAGGTCTTAGTTTTGTTTCTCTCCTCACAGATCCCAGAGTCCAGCACCGTCACAGAATACTGGGTGCTCACCACGTGCTTTCTGTACGAATGCGTGGGAAAGCTATAATTCTAAAAGTTCACTGGAAATTATCTTGTCTTTCCTCCTTTTTTTTTCTTTTTGAGATTTTTGCTATAGGGCACGTGCACTCACCAGAGAGACAGAGTCATAGACAGAGAGAAAAAAGTGAGAAATCACCCCCAGGGAGGATGGTCACGTCGCAAACCCTTCTCCTCCCTCCTTCTTCTTCTTCTCCTTCTCCTTCTCCTTCTCCTTCTCCTTCTCCTTCTCCTTCTCCTTCTCCTTCTCCTCCTTCTCCTTCTTCTTCTTCTTTTTTCGGAGAGGTTTTTGCTATAGGGTGCATGTGCTCGCCAGATAGACAGAGAGAGACAGAAAGATAGAAAGCGAGAAATCACCCCACAGGGGGGATGGCCACGCCGCAATCCCTTCTCCATTCTCCTCTCAGGATCTTGGGCACGCACGCACACGTGCCTGGCGTGAGTTTTAAGCCACCGGGTCTGGGACTCAAACCGTGGTCGAGTACGTGGGAGTCCAGCGACATAGCCATTACGCCAACTGCTGGTCCCATTCTTCTTGTGGGATCATGGGCATGCACGCACACACGTCAGGTGTGAGTTTTAAGCCACTGGTTCCAGGAGTCAAACTGCAGTGGGCTGGAGTGGGAGTCCAGCAACATAGCCATTACACCATCTGCTGGTTGCCCTTTTATTTCTTTTAAACAAATCAAGGTCCAAGGAATTTTGCAAGTGACTTTCTTGCAGTCTAATTGCTGGTTAGGAGCTGAGCAGACGACATCTGAAGTGAGCCCTTTGTGACCAGAGCCTGACATCTTAACTTTTGTTCCCCTTATCCACAATAGGACACGTGCATCTGTTTGTGAAAATGAGGAAGACAGCGAGCGAGAGGGAAGAGCTCCCTCCGCAGGGTCTGATCACGCCGTATCCCCTCCTCCAGCACAGAGCGGGGGCACTTGTGTAGGCCTGGCATGCTTCAGGCTGACGGGGCAGGGGATTTGAGCTGTGGTCACCATGTGGGATCCGCCCTCTCTTTAGCAGTCCCCTCACTCTGTCTCTGGCAAGCACCCGCACACTCTGGCAAATTTTTAAAACACTGACTTGTCGCCAGTTTTAGTCGCCGATCCAATATGTTGAGTATACCAGATCCAGGGCATCTCCTGTGTCGCTGACACGGCTGCAGGGTGCTTTCGCTTTCCCGTTTGTGAGCCGAGGGTCCCCAGGGGTCACTGGTTGTGGCAGGGACTCTACATGTCCTGAAGACATTCTTGAGCATCCTTTGGTGACACCGGAGTCCTCACCACCTACATCTGCATCCAGATACATTCACGGAGGCAGGCCACGAACAGGACGGGGAGCAGAACCATTGAGCAGTCAGTTTCTTTCTTTCTCTTCTGGCATCAGGGCCATTTGCTAATTGTACTCAACTAGGCCTGGTTCCAAACAAAAATGGAACTCCATGCTTTTTCCAGACCACCTTTGCCCTGCCTTACTCAGTTCAGACCCGAAACCTGAGAAATCCAGATTTTATTTATTTATTTATTTTTTTAGTTTGCTATAGAGCATGTTCACTCCCCAGAGCGACACAGAGAAACAGAAAATGATTAATTACCCCTGGGGGATGGCCATGCCACAATCCCTTTTCTTTCATTCTTCTTTCAGGACTTGGGGCACACATACAGACACTGGCACGTTTTTCAAACCGCCGGGTTCAGGACTCAAACCACAGAGTTCACCTTACCTGACTGGCCTGAAATTTAGGAGTTCATGTGCATGTTAGAGGTAAAGGGACGTTCTAACCGAGAATGCAGTGCTGAGACGTGTCTCACACTCCTGGGGATGCACAGGAGGTGCAGGGTCACGAGTCACTCATCACCCCGGAGCGGGAAGCTCGTGGCGCCATAAGATGGTGAAATGTTGCCACAACAGTCTCAGCGCTCAGACCGGGCACCTGCAGGGCCACTGGGGTTCCGGAGGACAGGCCCCAGGCTTCCCTGTGATGCTGCTTGCCGCTCATGTGGACGCGGTAGAGTCCCTGCCACAACCAGTGACCCCTGGGGACCCTCGGCTCACAAACGGGAAAGCGAAAGCACCCTGCAGCCGTGTCAGCGACACAGGAGATGCGCTGGATCTGGCATACTCAACATATTGAATCGACTGCTAAAACTGGCGACAAGTCAGTGTTTTAAAATTTTGCCAGAGTGTGCGGGTGCCTGCCAGAGAGAGACAGAGCTAGAATGGGTGAAAGCGAAAAAGCACCCCCACGGTCACACTGCAAGTCCTTCTCCTCCCACGGGGACATAGGACACGCATGCAAATGTGCCTGGCATATTTCTCAAGCTGCTGGGTCTGGAACTTGAGCCATGCAGTTGGCGGTGTGGTATCCAACCACTTCACCACCATACCATGGGCCAGCCCCAAGTTTTTTTTTCTTTTTCTAAGCTCACATTCAGGAGGCTCTGACTCCATTGCTCCTTTTGCGTTGGCCCCACAGTTCTGCACGACACGCCAAGGCTCATGTAAATGGAAGAAAGGGTGGAGGGCTGTAAGGGCCTGGGGCCCAGGCTTCCTGGAAGGACAGGTTCATACCCTGGCTCTCTCAGTGAGTTCTGGCAGGAACCTCCCCTGGACCGGACATGCCAGTGCTTCCATCAGGGAGCTTGAGACCAGAACCAGCTACAGCCAGACAAAACTTTTCGCTCACATGGCTTCTGCCAGTCAAAGTCAGAACTGGCCTTTGGCCATCAGAAAGTCAGAACTGTCTCGGAGAACATTCCACTGCTGGGCCGGAGAGGAGGTTAAAGCGGCTGTATCTCACACTCCTGGCTGCGTGGTTCCAGTCCTGGACCACGTAGCTTGAAAATTACACCAGGTGCTTGTGAGTACTCGAAGTCCAGAGAGGAGACTGAAGGAGAAGGGAGTGTGGGTAATTTCTCACCTTCCCTCCCTCTCAGGCAAGTGCAGGTGTCCAATAGCAAATGACAAAATTCTACTGATGGAACGAAACAGAACCAACCATTCCTGGGGACCGTAAGCGTAGCGCTAGTCGTGGTTAGGTGAATGGCTTTCTGTCTGAAAGCCGGGTTAAGTTTAGAACCTCCCTGCCAGGTGGTGGACCTCAGATGAGCTATTTGACCTCTCTGATCTTCCTTCTCTGAACGGGAGAATGTGGCTGGAGAAAGAAGGGCAGCCCTGTGACATTTTCCTGTGCCTTCCTCTTTTCCCTGCTGCTTCTCCCTTAGCCCCACCCACCCCCATAAGGAGTGGGTAACAGGACGCCTGAATTTCTGGCTTATACTTTTTGCATTTCCTTAGCACAAAAGCATGGATGTGTGCACACTTTTCTGCACCCCCCTCCTTTCTTATACAAAGGGCAGTATAGTGCAGACAGTCTTTGTATTTTTCTTTAAGTTTCTTTCTTTTCATGAGAGATGGAAAGAGAAGGAGAAGAGGGTGAGAAGAGAAGATGTCTGAGCAGGTCTCTAGATGCAGTCTCCCCAGGCCTCCCAGCCTGCCAGGATCGCGGCTGTGCAGGTACCCAGGGCGTGCGGGTCACCTCGGACCCTGAGACCTCGTCGTCCACACAGCTGGCAGCACTGCAGGTCAGCACGTCACTGCTGTCTCCACAGCTGGGCTGCCTTCCTTTCCGAAGAGTATATTCTGGAAGTGGCCCGTGTCGATCCTTAGAGGCCATTCTCCTTCCCACGGCCACACGGAGCCACATCGTGCTCCTGGCTTGCTTAGTAACTACTTCGACTGCTCCTGATCCTTTCTCAGTAGCCATCAACAACCTGATGCCCACAAATGTCTAAGCTGTTGGAGACCGTAAGTCACCTCTGGCTGACCTCCAAACCCGATAGCCTAAACTACAAGCAGTCCCTCGCTCTGCAGGTCAGGGATCGGCACAGCCTGGTGGGGACTCTGGCTCAGGGTCGCCCACAGCTGCTGTCCCACGTCAGCGAGGGCCGCAGTTCCACCTGAGGGCTCGCTCTCATGGCTGTCTGCAGGATGCAGCTCCCAGGGCCGTTGGGAGCCTCAGTCCTCGCTGGCTGGAGGCCAGAGCTGCGCCCAGCCCCTCGTCGGTCCCCAAGTGCTCAGGGCGTGGCAGCTGGCATCGGTCATGGAGTGCAAGCAAGACAGGGCAAGGGGGCTGGAGCAAGATGTCAGCCCGTCACGCTGTCACCTGAGCTCAAAACGACACCCGCCACTTCACCAGATCCTGTTCACGAGAACGCTCCCACTCAAGGGGGGTGGCACAGTGGTGTGACTCCTGGGTCCCCAGGGCCCTTAGGGGCTGCCTGCCACCACGCCCCATCTTTTTTTTTTTTTTCTTAAGTGATTTTAGCTATAGGGCGCGTGCGCTCACCAGAAAGACAGAGAGAGACACAGAGACAGAAAGCGAGAAATCACCCCCCAGGGGGATGGCCACGCCGCAATCCCTTCTCCTCCATTCTCCTCTCGGGACCTTGGGCACGCATGCATGCCTGGTGTGAGTTTAAGCCACCGGGTCCAGGACTCGAACCACGGTGGACTATATGGGAGTCCAGCGACATAGCCATTACGCCAACTGTTGCTCCCAAGCACCACCCCCATCTTGCGGCCACACCCTAGAAGTAGGACTGCTGGGTCAGAAGCGGGGGTTTGTGTCCGACATTGCTGAGCCCCTCCTGCTCGTCCTCCACGCGCATCTGCTCTCCCACGTCTGGGTGTTTCCTGCGGCCTGGCCAGGGTGGTGCCTTGGTGGGCCATCGATTTTCCTCACTGTGACGGGAAAGGGGCATCTCAGCACTGCAATGTGGCTTGTTTAATTAGACATGAGCGCGAACATGTTTTTTATGCATTTAAGTGCCATTTTCCTGTTTTTTTTTTAGTTGAATTGTCTGATTACGTGTTTTCTTCATTGTTTCATTTCACAGTTTGTTTTTCCTTCAATGTTGTTTATTTACTTAAAAGTGCATTTTCTTCTATGAGAGAAAGAGGCACCGACAACAGAGTCTTCCTGCTATAATCCGCCCTCGCACTGGGCCTGGGCCGTGGGCATCGTGTGCCCAGGATGTGGACAGAGGTCCTGGGAGAAGAACGGGGGCCGTCTCACGTGAGTCCAGTCTGTCAGTAATGTGCCACTGTCTGGTGTGTTCTTAAGTGTAAGGAGGTTTTTATACAATGAAGTTATCAGCCTTTGTGATGTAAGTTGCCATTTATTTATTTGCCAGAAGGCATATGTGCTGGCCCAAGAGACACAGAGAGGAGAGAGAGACAGCACCCCAGTGGGCATGGCCACGTGCAATCCCTTCCTCTCCATTTCTCCATCCTGCCAGGGTTTTGTACACACACACCCAACATCTTTTTCAAGCTGCCGTGGCTGGGATTGGAACCGTGCAGTCAGCTGTATGGGAGATAGCTCCCTTACCCACCAGGCTGAGGGATCAGACTGCGACTATTTTTAATATTAAATAATCAGGGACCAGCAGTTGGTATAATGGCTATGTTGCTGGACTCCCATGTAGTCGACTGTGATTTGAGTCCTGGACCTGGTGGCCTAAACTCATGCCGGGGCGCATGTGCATGCATGCCCAAGATCCCGAGAGGAAAAAGGAGGAGAAGGGATTGCAGCGTGGCCATCCCCCCTGGGGGGTGATATCTCTCTTTCTGTCTCTCTGTCTCTTATATTTCTGGCGAGCGCACGCTATAGAGGGTTTTGCTATAGCAAAAACCTCTCAAAAAAAAAATAATAATAACCACACCTGAGCGGACCATTGGAATGCCTGATTTATGGCAAGGGATCAGAAGCACAGGCCACAGCTGAGGGGTGTGGTTGGCACCTGTGGGGGTGTGTGTGGCGGGGGTGGGGTCTTGTGGCCTGAGCCCCTGACCTGCGGGATCTGACCCATCCCCAGGAGCGCCCGGACTGAGAAGCACTGTTGCCAGGCAGCCAGTGTTGGCCAGGGCAACGGGCTGGGAACAGCCGGAGTCAGGAATGGCCGGCGCTGTGCTGAGCACAGCAGGAGGTACAGGCCTCTGGTCTTTGCTGGTGACACCTCCTGTGAATTCTTGGAATCCAGCCATCTCCCCCTCCCTCCTTTCCTTTCTCCTATCCTTTCTCTTTCTACCCTCCCTCTCTCCCACCCACTCTGATCAAGTGACTTGTCCGGTCCCCCAGGTTCTTCTGGGAAGGTGGGATGTGGCAAGGAGAGCCTTTCCGTGCCCGCGAGCTCGGACCTGCTACTGCAGACTCACAGCCGGCACCCCGCATGCACCTCTGCATTACCGACCCCGTCGGCCGTAAATTCATGTATTGGAACCTACCGGCAGACAATGGTCATAGGAGGTGCGGCCTCTGGGAGGTGATTAGGTCGTTAGGGTGAGCCCTCCTGGGAGATCAGCGCCCTCCTCAGAGGGGCCTTCCCAGAGTTCTCTCCCTCTTTTCTGCGAACAGTGGTCTGCAGACTAATGCAAGGCCTGCACCAGCCTCCGGGTCTCAGAACCAGGCCGCGCAGTCCTGGAGGTTGTCGTAGCCTCGGACAGACAGAGGCCTTCATCTCCAGCTCCTTTCGGACACTCGCAGGGCCTGGAGCACCCACTGGTCTCTGGGCCTGCGAAGGAGGGTCCTGAGCCCACCAGCCGCCCTGAGAGCGTACCACACTGGACCTTTCGCTGCTCCTGTCTCTCCTGGCCCCTCCCAGGAACTGTGGGTGTGAAGAGCACGAAATCACGTCCCTGCCCTGAGGGTGGGTAAGCTGTTCATTGCGAACAACAGACCCTTCTGCCCGCTGAGCACACAGGGGTTCTCTGGCTGCACCCGACCTCACAGACTCACCGGGCAGCACGGGAAGCGGTCTGGACACGGAGCCTCCGGGACCCACACGGCAGCATGCTGCGGTCCTGACCAGAACCGACCCGCTGCTCTCGCCAGAACTGCACGGACACTGGAAAAGGGGTGCTCACAGAGGGCCTGCTTGCTGGTGAGCCGGCTGCCGGCTGAGGCCGCCTGTGCTGGGTCTGGCAGGCAGCCTCCACCTCGCCCCGCTCGCAGCTGCCATGGGGGGTGCTGGAAGACAGGCTGAGAGACGGAGTCCAGTATGGCCCTCACATAACACACAAAGGCTATGCCACTATTGCGGGCTGTGGCTACTTCAGATGTTCCCTGCAGAGCCCCAGGGAGCCCACCTTCTCCTGGAGGAAAAACAGCACACAGGTTTGGCTCGCCTGGGGCTGGGCTGATGCTGATGTGGGACCGCCGCAGCAACGTGGGGACCAGGAGGCACTGCCTTCAGGTCTTGCTGCCTCTCTTTTCCAGATGACAAGGGAGCCTGTTCAATGTTGTGTTCCAGAACTGCTCAGACTACTTTATCGACACTGCAAGCTTGCCTTGTTTGGGGAGTTATTTCAGCACCGGCGCTCTCCCTGCCACTGGTCAGGAAGTAGCTGTTAGGGTCCACCCCTGTCCCCAGCTGGCTAATGCCCCTACTTGTTTGTAAGGGTCACTCTCTGCTCTAATAGTAACTTTTAAATCTAAGGTAAGAACTTGGGGCATTGTGGCCTCGTGGTGAGGGGAGCTAGATCCTCCACGGCCATGGCTCCTATCCTGGCTCCAGCAGCTTGAGAAACCCGTTCTCCCCGTGTGGGTGCACATCTAAAATGCCACAGGACAGAGGCGTGCAGAGGGGCTCGCAGAATGGGCCCGTCCCACGGGGGTGCTTCCTCTCTTTCTCCGGTGGCTGCACATGCCTTCTGGCAATTAATTTTTTTTTAAATTATTACATCAAAATTCTTAACTAGAAGAGCCTATAGAAGAAAGTGGAATTTGGGTTAAATTTAAATGAAGCACAACTTAAAAGGCCAGTCCTGCTGTTCAGTCAACCATGGTGTTTGTATGGCTCCGTCTTCTCAGATAAGTGTTAGACCTACAGCGGGCAGGGCACAGACACCAACATGCCAGCCACGCAGCTGGAGTCTGATGTAACAGTGCCCTCTCTCCTCCTGGCAGAAGTGAGATACTGCAGAAAGTCCCTGCTGCGCCTCCCGCTGTGTCGGTTAAACCAGGACGTCTCCACCTCCCCCGCTCTTGGCAGAAACCGCTCTGCAGAGATGATGTTGCTTTACAAACCGAGCAGATTTGGTCATGTAGGACCTCTAGATTTTTCTGAGTTTTTTTTTTTGGGGGGGAGATTTTTGTTATAGGGCCTATGCACTTGCCAGAGAGACAGAGACGGAGAGACATCACCTTCTGGGGAGGATGGCCATGCTGCAATCCCTTCTCCACTCTCCTCTCAGGATTGTGGCACGTGCGCATAAGTGCCTGGCATGAGTTTCAAGCTGCCGGGCCCAGCCCAAACCACTCCCACGTCAACTACGTGGGAATCCAGCGCCTTAACCACAATGCCACCCACTAGCCCCTTGTTTGAGCTTTAAAGTAAATAACTAGCCACTAAAAGTCTGAGGTGGGTGAACTATTTGAAAAGTATTGTTGTTGTGCTAGAAAAGATTGGGCCGTCGGAAAAGTCACGGCTGTTTTACTGTTATTCTATGAAAAAACAAGCCATGACTTTTCTGACGGCCTATATGTGTGTGTGTGTGTGTGTGTGCATGTGTGTGTGTGTGAAAAGAAGTCTGCGTTTTGATTTAGAGTGCAGAGATTTCAGAGAAGCCCCTAAAGAGCTTGTATGTGCATCTGAGCCTTTGCTCATGTTTGGGAACCCTGAGACATAGTTGGTCTCCTCCGACTCGCCCCCAGGAGCATGAACACTGCTCACGCAAGGTCGGGAACGTGGGCGAACTCTCTGCCCACAGGTGGAGGCTCGGTGTGAAAGTACAGGCACACACCGCTTGGCAGCAGGGCTATGTCCCGAGAGATGCGTCGTGAGGCGGTTTGGTCGCATGTGACCATCACAGGCACGCACACACACTTAGCTGGCACAGCCTGTTACTTGGAGGCTGTGTGGACCAGCCATTGCTCCTGTGGGACTTCAGCTGCCGACTGGCAAGTCTTTGTGCGCACACGCCTGCAGGGAGCGTGGTATGGCGACAGAAACTAAGTAGCAGAAGAACACGGGCCCGCTCAGCCAGGACTCACCATAGCAGACTAGACCGCGCAGAGTGGAGGCACTGAGAGACCAGATGACTGAGGTGGTTAAACCACCTCCCGTAGCTGAGAGTGGTAGCCGGAAGTATCACCTTCTAAGAATGAACCGCTGAGGGAATGCCAAATCCTTCCCAGCGAACATAAAAATAAACAGGCAGGCTCCATGGCCTGCTGGTAAAGGCAGCCAGATCCCACATGGCTGATCCCTCAGTTCAAATCCTGGTGGGTTGAGAAACACTCCAAGCACACGTGCGAAGGAGGGAGTTTGAGAAGAGGCTACGTATACTGTGCCCAGGGTGGGTGCTCGCCTCTCCTCCTTTCTCCGTCTCCTTGGCAAGTGTACAGGCCCTCTGCCCCCGGAAGAAACAACTGTACAGAACTCTGCGTGGTCAAAGTGCACGGCGAAGAGAGCAAAGGCTGCTGCGAGTGAGCCGAGGACTACTGCATGGTGCCCAGACACGCAGGAGAGGCAGCCCAAGGGCCAGACTGAAGGAGCGTGCTGGATGTTCACACAGCCGTGTCAGTGGTAATAATGCTGCTATTATTGGGAAACACGTTTTCTTTACATGTCTGGGTGAAGCATGAAATGTTTGGGTTATCTGAAATACCGCCATCCAGGATGAGAACAGAGTTGTGCGATTACAGACTGAAGACACGAAGGAGACGCTGACAGTGAAGTGGGAGTGCCCACGAGAACTTGTGATGGAAACACCACTTTCGGCGCTGCTCGGCAAAGCGGCCAGCGCAGGCCCAGCAGCAGCACGACCCATGCTGCCCTGGCTCCTGCAGACGGGCGGAGCTCCGTGGAGGAAAGGGCAGGGGGCAGGGGGCGTCTTGCACCAGGAAGCACGAAGCCTCCGAAGATGCATTGGATCGCAGCCCAAGGACAGCCCTGGGAGGCTCCTAGAGGCCAAGGCGCAACGTTGGAGCCCAAAGGAGCATCCGCTGCGGTTGGGAGAACATTCGCTCTGGTGCCCAGGAGCCCATCATGTTGGAAACAGGACACCTTCCCATCCTCTGCTGTGACTGAAACAGCTGCTGACGAATTCCCCACGTTCACACCGGGAGGCAGAGGGCCTGCGTGTTGTCCTGCGTCTGTGCACAGTGAACAGGTACAGTCGGCGGAGTAAAGTCCTTTACCTATGCCCACTGGACAGCCCGAAGTAGAAAACCACTAGTGGGGGACTGTCCGTCGTGGCTGAAATATTGTCGCATCCCTTAGACAGCTGGGCCCTGAGGAGTACCTGGGGAGAAAAGCCGCAATTTACCAAGGCCGGGAGCACCGCAGGACCAGGGCCTGTCAGCCAGTGATGTCACAGACACGCCCGCCTGTGGGACACTGACCTGCAGCTGGTCCAGGAGTAGCTAGTCCTCCCATTACTTTCTGTGGCTACTGTCACAGCCACCGACATCAAAACGGCAGAACCATGGTGTCCCATGTGACCTGCACAGCTGCCTGGGGTGAGCATAAGGACCCGGGGTCACCCTCTGTCCTGTCCATGCTCCCCCGGACACTGCCGAGGCTGGGAGTGAGCTAGAACTCACTCTGGTCTAGACCTGTAAGCAGAAATGATTACCGGAAGGCCATTGGGCGTCTCCTTGGCGATCCGCTCTTATCTCGTGTCCGTGGGTGTTCTAACACGTGTGCTTTCTCTGCACGTCTGTCTGCTCTCTTGTGAGGTAACCCAGATAGCATCCAGGACATCCAAGTAACCATGTCACTGGCCCAGCCTGAGATTCAGGTGGCAGAACCTCCCAGTCACTAGACGTGTAGGGAGAGAGCTGACAACGGACGACCTTGACATGAGCCAACTGTCGTCGGGGTGAATCACGGAAGGAAGGCCACTGATTTCGCCACTGCTTCCCTGCTGGCAGCTCCCACCCACACGCGGCCTGTGGGGCCTGACCTCACGGCACCAGGACTCACTGCCAGGCTGCACAGTCTGCGCCGTGCAGAACGTGCTTCGCAGCTGTCACCTCTGCCCAGCGTTCACTAGAACAGTGGAAGGAACTGCCTTTGGAGCAGACACCAGCATGGAGCTCAGTGTCAGCAGTGGGTCCCAACTTCATCTGGGTTGCCACAGTTCACTCTGGCCTTCGTGTTTCAGTAATTGAAGTGAAGACTATTTTGAGGCTTTGAGAATTATTTTTAGAGAAACTGTCATAAATAGTAATAAAGATTTTTGAATACCGATTACTGGGCTTTTAAAGTAACCACATCTGGCATCACCCCAACCCTTGTGTTTTCACAAGGCAGTTCTGCAGCCAGTCTTAAATGTGACCCTGTCTCCAGCAGAGCTCTCTGGAACACACTCCGAACCCCAGGGGATGGCTACTGAGACTGCGCGGGGCAGACCTGACTCCAGTCCCTACCGTTAAACACTAGGATGCAGCAGGACCAGCAGTTCTGAGAATGCACTTCATGTCTCTAGAAGACAAAGCTCTGGAAAGTCCCCAGGAGAAAGAGCAGTGTGAGCTTGGCCAGGGCCTGGTGTCAGCACTGCCCAAGGGGCCTTCCACCTCTAGTCAGGGAGCATGGGATCGAGACACCTGCCAGTCTTGTCTGGGTAAGTACTTGCTGAGGGACACTTGCCAGTTCTGAGTGTCGTTTTAGCTAACAGTTGCCATTGGGAACAGTACACAGCCTGGTGGCGGCCGATGACAAACCACTGCAGTGCTGGAGACCGCGTGGTTGATGGGTTTGGAAGCCCGGGTTGACCTGAGGGCTGTGCACACGCTCAGGATCCTGGCAATGCAGGTACATGCCCTCAGTCATGAATAAACAATCAACCTGACATTGAAGGCAACTGAATACCTGGGCAAAGCCGTGCTCTGGGACACAGCTTTCATGGCTGCTCTCAATGCTGAGTTCGGAACCGCCCTCCAACAGCGGGAAACCTCGTGCCCTTTCCCCCACAGTGAATCTATCCTGGCCTCTGTCTGCCTGTGCTCAGGGCTCTGCAGAGAGAGAGAGGCGATGGCTGAAGGCTCGTACAGCCCTCTTGGCGGGCAGGTGCAGGATCAGTCCCCCTCTGGCTGGCTCTCCCTGGGCCCAGTCAGCACCCCGGCTCTGGGCTCCCTCAGGGTGCTGCGCACGGCTCCTCCTGTGTTTGCACACGCTCTAATGCACGTGCTTCCTCATGGGTTCTTCCTCACCTCAGATGAAGCTTTGGCTGGCTGGACTTACCTCACACGGCCCCTCAGGAGTATGACAGAAGCTGCCTGAACAGAACCAAAACCCCAGTGCTCATTGGGGCCTTCCCTGATCTCGTCCCCCCACATCTGCCTGCATCTCTGGAGCCCTCTAGGCGTCCAGCTGGTCTGACCCACACGGACATCCTTTGGGGGTGAGCGTGTCTTTCTGATGGAGGTGTGGGAAGCCACCTGCTCCTTAGTACTAGAGACCGGCAGGCATTTGCAAGGTAATAGAAAGTAGGAACCACGAAAACTGACCGGCCAACTCCAGAGGGCCAGGCCAAGGGCACAGGAGGCTGAAGGTCTGAGTGAGCACGTGTGTGTCTGAGTCGCTGGAATGTTCCTGGGGCAGCATTCCTTGTTTGCTAAGTAGGACGAATGGTTTTAACTTAGCCAGTCACGACCTTAGCAGCACTTTCTTGGGCTGACCTCGACTGCACTGTAGGTAGCTGCGGCAACGGGGTCTGAGAGCCTGGCCTGGCACTGCCCACCAGGTCTCAGGTGCAGCGTGGTCTTGGGCGGATGTGGTGCCTGGGCCTGCCAAGTACCAGGTCTCACGGCTTTTCGGTCATGTTCCCTCCTCAACAAGGCTGTGTGCAGCTCAGAGAGAGAACATGAGTGGAGTGCTTTGTATACTGCACAGCACCTTGGAAAGAAAACAGCTCTTTAGAGAGCCCAAGAGAGAGAAGAGGCGCTCCTGGGGGTCTTGGCCTCCTCTGCCAGCTGCCCTCCCACTCACCACAGGCTCCCTGATGCCCTTGCAAGGCACTGCCAGAACAGGGGACCATGTGCATGTTCAGGTCAAACTTTCTCAAGACCCCACTCCAACTACAGAATAGCCCATGAGCCAGGGCTGTGCTCTCGGGTCTGTGCTCAGACCCTCGGGGCAGCTTCTGGCAGGCGGCTTTCCCTCTTCCTGGAGCCGAGCTTGCTCTCTCCAGGGCAGCACGAGGACCTAGGGCTCCATGCGCCTCCTGGTATTACAGCTCAACAGTCTTCATCTGAGAAAATAACGCAATTCTTAAAGCATTCTAGAAATCACTTTTTAGAGATGGGAAAACCAACCCAGAACACCTCGTGATGGTTCGTTAGTTCTGTTCTTTTTTTTCTTTTTTTTTTTTTTTCTTTCTCAGGTGTTTGCCTCAGGGCATGTGCACTTGAAGACAGAGAAAGACAGTAGAGGGAGAGAGAAATCGCCCAGCAGGGAAGATGGCCACACTAATCCCTTCTCCTCTATTTTCCTCTTATGATTTTGGGCATGTGTGTACACACATCTGGTGTGATTTTGAAGCTGCCGATTTGGGACTCAAACTGGGGTTGGCCATGTGGGCGTCCAGTGCCTTAACCATCATACCACCCGCTAGCCTGGGGTTATTTTCTAAATTTATCCAAAGAGAAAAGAATGCATTTAGGATAGTTGGGCTACTTCATACTTTCCAGAAGAAACTGGCTTTTCAGCTTTCCTTTCCCTCAGCAATTTTCAAAGAGTTCCATTTTTCTCCTATCACTGTCTTTTCAGTACTACAGTTTCCAACAAACACAGCAGGACATTTAATTGCACTCAGGTAACAAATATTTGAATCATTTATTGCATTTAGTTACAGCATTTTGATAAACATACTGCATGGAAATACACAGATCACTTTTCCAACACTGGAGTAGATTTCAGGTGTGTGGGTGGCCAGCTGTGGGGGTCCTGTGATCATGAAAAAGTTGGGACTCTGAGGGACTCTGCTGGTAGTTCCAAACTTGGCTCTTTTCGGGCTTTCACTTAGTGAATTCCAATGGGGAGATATGGGTTACTTCAGAAGAGCCATTTCTGGAAGTTTTTACACTGATTCCATGTTTGAGCTGCCCTCCAGGGAGGGCCCAAGCTGCTCAGTACTGGCAGCTGGGGCAATGAGCCTGCCGGGGGCTCTTGCCATTGCTATAAAAACAGCGCGGTTAGTACGCATGCTCAGTGCGGCTCCTTAGCACAACTACGTGTGAGGGGGATCTGCGACTCCATAGCAGTAGCTGGCAATGCTGTCCTTTCCAAGGCTTGGTTGTGTTTCCCGTGGCTACACAGAGGCCTTTTTAGACATCCTGGAAACAAACACAAGGACCACCTCAGTGAGAAGCGAAGTTTCACAGCAGCCTCAGAGGCTCAGAAGGCTTTAAGACACCCTTGCACACCCTGCACTTTATAAAGCAAACAGCTGTATCCTAGTTCACGTGCACCTTCGCTCTACCCAGCTGCACAGCCACACCCAGCCCAGACCCCAGTGCCTCAGGTGAAACTCCATTTCAGTCGCCCCAGTTCCTCCAAACCCAGGGCCACGGCAGCCACTTACTTGTGCTTGATGAGCCGTCCTCCCTGAATGAGCTGGGCCACCTCATTGGTCGCATGGCAGGCAAACAGAAGCCAGTTTCGAGGCTGCACCTTGTAGGCGAATCTCATGAACGTCAAAGAATAGCAACAGAGGGCTGCCGGAAATCGCAGAGAGAAGCTGTAACTCATGGTTTAGAAAACTGAGCGTGGAGGGGACCACAGGGTGACAGTCCACTGCCTTCAAAACATACACACACAATACCTGTCCTGCTAAGTCCTGTGATAGCTGATAAAAGTACACCCCTCCATGACCGGGAGGCTGCATGCCCAGCATGATTCTATTTATGAAATATGTGAGGTGCATATCAGTAAGAATAGGCTGGGATTTGTTCTGCCATTTTTCTGTCCTCTAAATTATTTGTAATTGGAACAGTTATCCCCTTAACAATAGTTTTATATTCAGACACGGGGTTTCACATAACCCTGATGACTTTCCCAAATACAGTTGATGGCAGAAATCAGTTAGGCTGCCTGTTAGAACAGTCAAGATGCACATGCTCCTGTTGGATGTACTAGAACTGAAAGGGAAGTGGGATGTTAATATTTCCTGGATAGTTCCTTCAAATTAACCCTGCTTCTTCCCCATCAGAGGACGGGACACTCCTTGATGCCATCCTATTCTTCATGTGAGTTTTTCTTTTTCATGTGTCAGAGGGCATGTGCTCTTGCCAGAGACACACAGAGAGAGGAAGGAGGGAGAACGCATCCCTTGACGGGATGTGGTCACATGGCAACCCTTCCTCCTCTGATTCTCCATCCTGGTGAGATTTGGGGCATCCACATACATGCACCTGATGTGTTCTTCAAGCCACCAGGGCCCAGATTCATACCGTGCAGTCAGTCATGTGGGATCCAGCTCCCTAACCATCTGACCCTGGAACTGGCCCTTCCTGTGACCTTCTAACCATAAAGGTAGCTGCTGCTACAAACCTAAAGGTACACAGGGGCTGCATGATGTCTAAAGTCCTCCCAATTAGCCCACTGGCACCCTTACCAAATGTCATCCGCCCACTGATAATCTCGGGAGACTTCTTCATGTCATTGATGGCCGCGATGGGCAGACCCCAGTTGGCTACAGGGCCCCAGAAGTGCTACAGAAAAATGAAAAGAGATTTAAAAAAAAAAAAAAAAAAAGAAGAGGAAAAGGTTCAGGCTGAACTATACAGAGTGGCAATTTCCTTTGAATGGTAATTAATGGGTTCTTGGGAAAATCATAAGGCATTTTTGCATAGAAAAACATAAAAAAAAATGTCACAACTTCCCCAACATAATAAAATGTGTGAAAATGAATGTTCATGTTTACATTTCATAGGTTTACTGGGTCAATTTATGGATAGTCAACATTTGATCGGTCAAATGGTTTCCTATGAATCAGCAGTTCTTACATGGTAAGCCCAGAGCTAGAAAGGATTTGGCAATAACTAAGGTCTTTACCAGTTTCCAGTTTCTAGTTTACAACTAAATAATCTTCATCCCATCTAGAGAATTTAAAAACAAAATTATCTTCTTATACAATTCACTCCTACTGTAATTTAAGCCTTATTGTTAAAACTATTCTCTGTAATATAATGCTTATCTGTCTAAACATTTTTCAAATTTTCATTATTTGTTAATAACTCTTAAAATGCAGACACTAAATTGGATAATTTTCCTTTTTTCTTTCACTTTTTTAATTGCTAGAGAGTACGTGTGCCAGCCTGAGAGAGACAGAGAAAAGGAGAGAGAGAAAGCATCCCCAATGGGATATAGTCACGCTGCAACACCTTCTCCTCCATGTTTTCACCCAGTCTGGATCCGGGGCATGCATGCACATGCACCTGGAGTGTTTCTCAAGTTGCAGGTGCTAGGATTCAAACTGCATGCCTGGCCATGTGGAATTCCTTAACCACTAGGCCACGGGTTGGCCCTGAGACTCTTCCTGAAGAAAGGAACTTAAGGAGGGAATTGCTTTTCAGCTTGTATGACTTATCCAGATCAAAAACTAGAAATTCTATACCCCAGGACCCAGATATTAAAACATTAAGAATATAGGAAAATACTTTTAAAGTAATAGCAAAAATGTATATTAAAGAAATGGAACAACATTTCATTCTACAACTATATTTCGGTATCCTGGGATACCAGAATTAAGCTGTGCATGTTTAACGACAGCCATGTCCAATTTAATTCCTGAGGCCAAAGTGAAATAAGGCCATAGCTTTTATACCTTAAATAAAAAGTTATTTCATTAATATAGAACTTGCAAATAACATTTTAAAAACGAAAAATAACTACATATTGTCGGTAAGCACTTTCTGGTTATTAGAACATTAAACAGTGAGAATGGCCCTCTCTGAACTTTTGCCTGTCAGTGTTTGAGAAATCAGTAAATTCAGACTGCAGAAGGCATTGCTAGACCTTGCCTTACTGTTATTGAGTAGGGTTGTTAATAGTCCCCAAGAAGTAGAAAACCAAGGGGAATACAGAAAAATAAGTGAGAATTACATTTGGCATGACACAAGATGTTGAAAGGCCCCAGTGTAAGCCATGGGCCCAGCTTTACTGACTACAGGGGCACAGTTCCGGCTCTGAGATTCTGGGCTAGCCAGCCCTCTCTCTGGTATTCAGACAGCTGTATGTTAGACATTGCCAAAACTTCATCTCTCATATTTAGATGTCCTTTCTCATACCCCCAGACCTCTGCAGGGAGAAGGAGGGTCTCCACCTCTTCCTGACGACTTACTTCTTTTCCTACCTTCCTTTTACTGGTGTCACTTCACTTTCCACTCTCCATCACTCCAGTGATCTTCCTTCTCGGACAGGCCTTTCTCTGCTCAGCCTAGGCCCTCTCTTTCTCTGCGGAACCTGCTCCCCTCTCTGCACTGTGGTGGCCTCAGTGTCTGCGTCATCATGTACAGACTCTGAGGGCTGTCACAGAGCTGAAGGGTTATTCTGAGAGGGGCACCTCAACCACTAGGTGCAAGCCTGTCTTCTCACAGCAGCCGGGGGTGACAGCGGCATAACTCCGAAACCTAACGCACCCTAGGGGGCTCCTGGGTCAATGATGGCACTGGAGTGTAGATGTGCATGTCAGCTGTAGGACGGAGCTCTGCCAGTGAAGCACACACACGCCCTGAGGAGCATTCGCACTGCGCTCCACTAGCCTGCTGTGGATGAAGTGGAAAGCACCGTTCCTCCGTTGTAAACTCTTACTTGTGGCCAAAAGGCAGTTCGAACCGAAGCGAGCAGCAAATGCCACCATGGGAAAGAGGGCCAGCGACAGGGAAAAATCTCCACCTTCTTTCCTCTTTTCTTGTTCTCTTTTCCCTTCATCCGTCGTCAGGTACTTTTTCTTTTTCACTCATGACATAGCACGTGCACACATGCACGTAAGGGTGACAGAGAGGGACAAGCACCCTCCACAGGGCCTGATCATATCATGATGCCTGCCTCATGGCCTTGGACATGTGCCCGGTGTGTTCAGGCTTACCCAGTCAGGAATTTGAACCTCGGTCGCTGTGTGGGATCCAGCTTCTCATGAGTGGTGCATTCCCACCGTACCATGGGCGACCCTTGCTCTGCCCTGACTGTTACCAAGGAAGCCATTATATGCTCCTTTCTTTTTTTTTTTTTAAACTTTTTAAACATTTATTTGTTGTGATTTCCAAGTCATTGGGTCTGGGACATGAACCACAGTCAGCCATGTAGGAATCCAGCGCGCCACCCACTACACCATCTTCTGGCCTAGATACGCACACTCCTACCCAAGCACAGGAGCAGGGAAGCAGCGCAACACTGCCCGCAGCCCGCCCCTTGATGGCTGCCTCCCGCAGCACACACACACACTCATCTGTTCCGTAACTGTCAGCGCGGAAAGTCTACCAAAGCCCAAAGGGATAGAAACAACTCTTACCGTACTGTTTTGTGAGGAATCACCGAGGTTCGGGCGGGAGAGGCATGTGGGAGGGAAAAAAGAAGGTCAGATGCTTTCAAAGATTTTGGTTTTATTCAGTTACTTAACCTCACCTCTACTCAAATTTCAAGTTTTAGCAACAGGGCTCCAAGGTTAACACGGTGCATTCTTTTATTCTTTTTCCTTTTTTTTTTTTTTTTTTGAGAAGATGAAGTAATATTTCTAAAAACAAGCTTGACCAAATGAAACCAGATCTTAATTTTTTGAAAAACAAGTTTAATCCTTAGAGTGGAGCTACTGAGTAGAAATACAATACAGGCCATGTGTGTAATTTAAAATTTCAGAAGCTACATTAAGAAAACTAAAAACAAGTAACAGAAACTAGTTTTTTAATAGTTTATTTACTTAAATAGATCAGAAATATTTTAATTTGCGTGTAATCAATGACAAATTATTAATCAGATGGGAGCCAGAAAGTAGTACAGGGGTAAAACAGTATGTTCTGTGAGGCCAACCCACATGGAAAGGATTCAAATTCGCGTTGAGACGTCTCCGAATATACCAGGCACACCTGTGCCTCACCTAGGGCTGGCTGAAGCTAAGGGTGATCGAAATCCTGTTGAGGGTGCTGTCTTATTCTTATATGGAATACATAAGCAAACTTAATAAATGTAATTTGATATTTTACATACCTTTCTGTGCTAATTCTTTGAAATCTGATGCATATTTTACACTTACAACACATCTCAGTTTGGACCAGCCAATTTTTACAAATTTTAAATTGTACTGTATATTGTTATAATTGCTTTATTTTACTATCAGTTGCTGTTAATCTCAGCTCTTACTGTGCTTAATTTACAAATTATCTGAGGTGCTCGTGTACAGGAACAAAAATGGCATTTATAGCATACAGTACTACCTGTGGCTTCAATGGGTCTTAGAACATATCTCCCATGAATATGAAGGATTACTGTAGATGATCCCATAATCTGTGAATGAATGTAGTTTTGCTTCTTCCTTCCCACTGTGAATTGCTTTTACTTCTTTTTCTTGTCTTATTGCGTTAGTGTGGTCTTCCAGTAAGAACATTGCAAATCAGAGGTAAGACACCATGACTGCTTCCTGATCTTAGTGGGAAAGCTTTGAACTTCTCACCATTAAGTATGACATTAGTTATAGCTTTTTTTGTAGCTATTCCTTATCAACTTGAGGAAGTTCTTATTAAGAGTGGTTTTATTTTTTGCTGTTTTTTTTTATCATGAAAGGTTATTGAATTTTTTTTTTTTTTTAGGTTATTGAATTTTGCTAAATGCTTTTCCTTCATTTATTGATCTGTTCCTGTGATTTTTTTTTCGTTAGCTTGTAAATGTGATGGATTATTTGAATGTTGAGACAAGCTTGCACACTTGGAATAAATCACACTTAGTTGTGGAACACAATCGCTTTTATACAATGCTGGATTCTATTTGTTAGCATTTTGTTGAGGATTTTTACATCAAAGTTTCTGAGAAATATTGGATCTGTTGTTTTATGTCTCTGGTTTCATTTTAGGGTAATATTGGCCTTACAGAATGAGTTAGAAAGTATTCTCTCTTCTTCTATCTTCTAAAAGAGATTATAGAGAACTGGCATAATTTTTCCCATAAATGTTTGGTAGAATTCACCAGTGAACCTGGTCTTTTTTATTTTAAAAGTTTAATTATCAATTCAGTTTCTTTAGTAAATATAGACCTATTTGAATTATTCTTGGGTGAGTTTTGACAGATGGTTCAATGGATTGATCCATTTCATCTACGCTATCATAGAGTTGTTCACAGTATTTCTTTATTATCCTTTTAATATCCTATCCTTTCTTTTCTTTTTTAAATTTTGCCAGAAACAGAGAGATAGGGAAAAGGAGAGGGAAGAGGACCATTTTCTCCATGGGGACTGGTCATACTGCAATCTCTTCTCCTCCATTTCTCCATCCTGTTGAGACTTAGGGCATACATGCACACGCACCTAGTGTGTTTCTCAGCTGCTGAGTCTAGGACTCGAACTACAGGATCAGCCATGTGGTATCTGGCTGCCTTAACCACCGGGCCACAGAGCTGGCTCTCCCTCTTTCATTTCTGGTATTAGTAATCTCTCTCTCTCTCTCTTTTTTTCCTTAGACTGCTGAGGAGCTTATGAATTATTTTGATCTTTTCAAAGACCCAGCTTTTGGTTTCATTGATTTTCTCATACTTATTTCCTGTTTTCATTTTCACTGACTGCTGCTCTAATTTTTATTTCTTTTCCTTTGCTTACTTTGGATTTTATTTGCCCTTCTTTTCCTAGTTTCTTAAGATAGAAGTTTAACGATGATATTAGCGCTTTCGGCTTTTCTACAATATAGTCAGCCCTCCACGTCTGCAGGTTTCATCTGTAGATTCAACCAACTACAGATTGAAAATATTCAGAAAAAAAATTGATTGTGTCTGTAGTGTACATGTAAAGACTCCTTTTCTTGTTATTATTTCCTAAATAATATAACTACTATGCCATTTTATATAAGGCTGAACATCCATAGATTTTGGTATCCACCACCGGGGGTCCTAGAACCAATCCTCTGCAGATACTGAGGCACGGCTATATATGCACTCGATGCTCTAAGTTTCCCTTTCAGCACTGCATTCACTGCATCCCACAAATTTTGGTAAGCTGTACTTTCACTTTCATTTACATTTTGTGCTATCTCCTGAGATTTCTTCTCTGAAGTGTTAATTAGAAGTATGTTGTTTAATCTCCGAGTTGGAGATTTTCCAGCTATCTTTGTTATTCACTTCTAGTTTAGTTCCACTGTCTGAGAGCTGACATTGTACAGTTTGTATTGTTTTAAATTTGTTAAGGTGTATTTTATATACTGCAGTTTGGTTTATCTTGGTAAATGTTTTATGTGAAATTGGGAAGAATATATATTCTGCTATTGTTGATGAAGTAGTCGATAGATGTTGAGTTTCACTATACCCTTATTAATTTCTGCCTGCTAGTGATATAGGGGTATTAACACCCCCTACTGTAAAGTGGATTCAACTGTGTCTCCTGCAGGTCTATAGGTTTTTGCTCCATGTATTTTGATACTCTTGCCAAGTGCACATGTTAAGGATTTGTTGCATTAGCGTTTTCCAGAGAAACAGAACCAATAGGAGACATCTATACGCACACACAAAGGGGATTTATTAAAGGGAAATCGGCTCATGTGATTATAGAGGCTAAGAAGTCCCACAATATGCTGGAGAACCACAGAAACCAGTACTGTAATTCAGTCTGAGTTCAAAGAGCAAGAACCAATGATTAACTCTCAATCCGAGGTCAAGGGCTAGAGAAACTGGTTGGCTGCTATGTAAGTCCCAGCGTCCAAAAACCCGCAGACTTGGAGTTTCGATGTCTGAGGGCTGGGGATAATGGTTATCACAGCTCCAGAAAGAGAACGAATGATCTGCCCTCCTGTCCTGTGAGAGCACTTGACAGACTGGATGATGACCACCCACGCTGGTGGAGGAGGGTCTGTCTTACACAGGCTCATAGACCCACCCAAAATAATGTTTTGACAGCTTTTAGGTATCCCTGAACCCAGTTAACTTTAAAATTAACCATCACAAATGTGCTTTTGAAGAGTTGACCCTTTTACCATTATGTAATACCCTTCTTTATTCCTGACATTCTTCCTTGCTCTGAAGTCTGCTCTGTATAAAATTAATATAGTTATTCATGGTTTCCGCTTTTTTAAAATTAATGTTAGCATGGCATATCTTTCTCCATCTATTTACTTTTAATCTATATATCTTTATAGTTAAAGTGGGTTTCCTTTGTCTTTTTCATTGCCAGAGGGCACATGTGCTCTCCAGAGGTGTTATGAGGTAGAGAGGGCACGGTCACATCACAACGCTTTTTCTCCCGTTTTTCCATCCTGTCAGGGTCCTGGGCATGCAGGCACAGTGCCCAGTGTGTTTTTCAAGCTGCCAGGGCTGGAATTTGAACCATGATGGCCACATGGAATCTGGCTTTGTATGTAGTATTTACCCACGGCACTATAACCCTGGCCAAAAAGTGTGCTGCCTGTAAACAACATATTAGGTCTTGGTTTTTATCCATTCTGACAACTTATGTCTTTTAATTGGTGCATGTAGTCCACTGACATACAAAATAATTATTGATAGAGTTGGATTAATATCTACCACATATGTTACAATTTCTATTTGTTGCACTAGTTATTTGTTTCTATTTTTCTGCCTTTTGTGATTAAAAAAAAAAATTGCCAGAGGGTGTGTGTACTCACCAGAGAAAGTCAGAGAGACAGAGAGGTCAAGGGAAAAAGCACCCCCAATGGAGTGTAGAGGTCAAGGGAGAAAGCACCCCCAATGGAGTGTAGACATGCCACAATCCCTTCTCCTCCATTTCTCTATCATGTAGGGATTTGGGACATGCATGCACATTGCTTGGCATGTTTTTCAAGCTGCTGAGGCTAGGATTAGAACCATGTGGTTGGCTATGTGAGATCCAGCCCTTTTATCCACCAGCCTATAGAATCAGCACAATTTTTTGCAAAACAAACAAACAAACAAACAAAAAAACAGAACACTCCACATCCATTTTCAATTGACCCTGTAACTTGTAGTTAATATTTCCACTATGTGTGCACTTTAAGAGCTAGTGTTTCCAGAAACAAGCTTGAAGGAGAGTTTAGTTATAGATAGGAAACAAGAAATAGAAATGAGGAAGGGTTCCAAGATAGAGAGATCCTAGGCATAAATCAATGGCATTCCTTTACTTATGTTTCTCGTAGCAAGGTAAAGTCATGTATATTGCTGTTCAGAGTCTGCATGGGAACGTAAGCACCAACACTGACCAAGTGCTCCTATTATTACTTCAGTTAGAAGTTTGATGACGTGTGGTGAAGAAGAAAGACGACTGCCAACCAATAAGCTTTACTGTTTCCCCCTTAATTTGGAAAAGTGACTAGTTGGCTTAAGGTTTCTCCTAAGCTCATTTCTATTTTCATAGTGTCTGCAGGACATCATAAGTCTTAGTCTCTTATTTTCTGATAGTAAAATAAAACTACTGAAGTAATTGTAAGCTTTTCATGAAAGTACTAAGACTAATTTGGGTAACTTTAACTTATGTAGTATTAAAAAGGTCCAACTGAGAGCTGACCTTAGTCTGTTTATAATACTATTTTTTTTTTTGAGAGGTTTTTGCTATAGGGCGTGTGCGCTCGCCAGACAGACAGAGGGAGACAGAGAGACAAAGCAGGAAATCACCCCCCAGGGGGGATGGCCACGCTGCAATCCCTTCTCCTCCATTCTCCTCTCGGGATCTTGGGCACGCACGCACACGTGCCCGGCGTGAGTTTAAGCCACCGGGTCAGGGACTCGAACTGCGGTCGACTATGTGGGAGTTCAGCGACATAGCCATTACGCTAACTGCTGGTCCCTATAATACTATTTTAAAATTCTTTATCCATGATAGATCATGTACGCAAGCATGTGAGTGAGTGAGAGAGAGAAAAAGAGAGAGACCGAGAGGGAGGAGCACCCTTCATAGGGTCTGGTAATGCCACTCATTCTCTCGCCCCAGTGCTCCAGCTTGGGATCTTGGGCAGTGGCACGTGCCCACGTTTCAGGCTCACCAGGCTGAGGACCCAAACCATGGCTGCCATGTGGGATCCAAATTCTCTTGAGCAGTAGATTGCTGCTGTGCCATGAAGCCAGTTCATATTTATGACATTATTTAAAATAAAACGGGGTAAGATTTTGAGATAGTCTAAATTATTGGGTTGTCAGAAAAGTCATGACACACTTTTGCAATAGGCAATGCTAGTTCATTTTTGGAAGTACCAGAGTCATTCACATCTATGTTATTGCTATGTCATTTGACAACTGACAGTTCTAGCTTCATTCTGAATAAAATTAAGTGAAGTGGAGATTTTACAGGTTGAAGAAGATCAAACTGTGCATTTTCACCATATTTTACTGTTTTACTTCCATAAAGGGAAGAATGCACAAGCTTGTGAAAAGCAGTGCAAAGTTTACAGTGACAGTGCTCTGCGAGAGTTGTGTTCCATCACCCCACGAACACCAACAATGGTTCATGAAGATCTGTGCTGGTGATTTTTTAAGAGATTTTTTTTTTTTTTTTTTTTTTTTTTTTTTTTGCCTTAAGGTGTGTGCACTTGCCAGAGAGAGACAGGGAAAGTGAGAAATCAACCCCCAGGGAAGATGGCCACACCGCAGTCCCTTCTGCTCCCTTCTCCTGGGATCCTGGGCATACATGCACATGTGCTGGTGTAATTTTCAAGCCACCGGGTGCAGAACTCAAACTGCAGTCAGCCATGTCAGAGTCCAGCAGCACAACCGCTACGCCATCTGCTGGTCCTCCGTGCTAGTGACTTTGATCTCACTGATGCTCCTTGGTCAGGGAGGCCCACTGAGGTCGAAAGCAACAAAACAAAGGCACTGATTGTCACAGGGCACGAAAGACTGCGAAAACACTGAGCGTCCATCATGCAAGTGTGCACAACCACCTGAAGTAGCTGAGATACGTAAGCAAGCTCGCTATTTGGGTTTCTCATGAACTCACATAAGTTCACTTGACAGTATGTATAAACATCTGTGATATGCTCATTAAACGTGAGGAAAACGATCATTTTTTGAAGAGAATGAGAACTGGGGATGAGAAGTGGATTGTTTACAACAATGTGGTTGGTGTGCAGATGGACGTGGTTCCAATGTGATGATTCGCTTCAACCGACACCTAGAATAGACATTCATCAGAGGAAGGTAATGCTCTCAGTGTGGTGGGATTTTAAAGGTGCTGCGCTTTTCGAGTTCCTGCCAAGGACCAAACAATCAGGTTGAATGTGCACTATTGGCAATCGGGCATTTTGAACGAATCCATTAACTAGAAACATCTGGAGCTTGTTGATCATAAAGGAGTTGTTTTCCATCATGACAACACGAGACCACACACGTTTGATCACCAGTCAAAAACGGCTGGAGCTTGGGGACCAGCAGTTAGCGTAATGGCTATGTCGCTGGACTCCCACGTAGTCAACCGCACTTTGAGTCCTGGACCAAGTGGCTTAAACTCACACCGGGCGCGTGTGCGTGCGTGCCCAAGATCCCGAGAAGAGAATGGAGGAGAAGGGATTGCGGCGTGGCCATCCCCACTGGGGGGTGATTTCTCGCTTTCTGTCTCTCTATCTCTCTCTGTCTGTCTGGCGAGCGCACGTGCCCTATAGTGAAAACCTCTCCAAAAAAAAAAAAAAAAAAAAAAACGGCTGGAGCTTGGATGGATGTGTAGCCACACTCACCACAGTCGCCTGACCTTGCCTGTCAGACTTCCGCTTGTTTCACTCTCTTCAAAACTCCTTACCGTGGTTCAATTCAGGTGAGGCTATCAATCAACACCTTGTTCAGTTTTTGTCAATAAAAACAGGTCTTTACTGAGGAACTATGAATGAAGTTCACTGAAAGATGGCAAAAGGCTATCGAACACAATGGGCACTATATCATTGATTTTTGTTCTTTATATAAATAAATGACCTTTGAAAAACAGAAAAAATATGTCAGGGCTCTTCTGACAACCCAATATAATTCCAGAGTCTGTTGAAAATACCAGCATTTTATGTATTCTCACTAAACTTTCTCTAATTTTCTGGTTCAAATAGAGAGTTTTAATATTCAGCTGCACTTAGCAGGCCAAAACTAAACTGAGTAACATTAAGAACCTCTACCAACTGGACTACTCAGCTATTAAGAGACTTTATGGCCAGTTCTGTTCAACACTTGTAGCTTCATTAAATTTCTGAAGGTTCATTATGTGTCAGGGCAGTGCTCAAAGAGACTAAGTGCAGGGTGTGGGAAGCAATGTGGCAGAGAAGGAAGACAGACAGGGAAAAAAGGTGCATAAAAAGTATCCAAATCTCATTTATTTTCAACATTTTTGTGTATTACTACTTTCTTTTAAATCCTAAACTGACATTTCTGTTTTGCTTCGAAAGTTTGGTGTCTAAAGGTTCTCAAGTTTTCTGCTTGGTCTAGATATCAGTTTTCTCATGTGGTGAGTAACACATTGGGCTGTCTGATTCCTAAGGTCTCTTCAAACTCTAATATCCCCTAAGTTTGGGAAAGATTCCCCTTTATTCTACTGCAACTTCTCACCTGAGTAATACTCAAACTTAAAGTTCTCCGGGAAATCCAGAAGTTAAAGTTAACTTGGAATAGAACACCTTACTAACTTCTGAATACTCACTACAAATATCTCATTAACTTCAGACTTGTAAGCCTGCTAAATGATGAACTGATTTGAAAGCACCGTATGATCTAGGTTCTACTTAAGAAACATCCTTTGCACATATTTCCAAGTATGTGTTCATGTGTATATCCACAACCTCTTCTCTTCCGGCCTCCTCTCAGGATTTTGGGCACACACGCCCAACATATTTTCAAGCCGCCAGGTCCGGGGCTTTCACAGTGCAGTCGGCCTTGTGGGACTCAGTGCCTTAACCTCTACACCACCTGCCGGCTGTTCTTTCAAATCAGATCTAATCAAAGCCCACACATTCATTGCCTTTGGTTCTTAGGTCTTCTGAGTGTGATGGCCTGTTCTCTTAACCCCTGTCGCTCAGTGAAAAATTCAACATTCAAATCAAGGAAAAAAGCAGAGAGGCAAGACATTTATGGGACACAGAAATGGATGATTACCTGTTGATAACATGCATCGTATCCTCAACTGTATTCATGTTGGGTAAATTAACTTTACAAGTTAAGCAATGTATAGTAATTAAATATATAAATGTAAAAAGTCAACCTTTAAATACACTTGGAAATCCACTTTAGTAAGAAAAACATATTTTAATCTTACTCATAAATCATGCTTGAAAGAAGTTTATAATATTGTGAAATATAATTTTAACTTTTTGTTGAGAAACTCGGCTATGTTGTTATTAAAATAATCTTTGAAATTCTGAAATAACTTTAGTTTACGACCCTCCACACCCCTTCCGTAGGCTGTAAAGAGGATGTGGAGCTGCTGCTGATAGAGATGCAAAAGTATACAAGTTACTGAAGGGTGCAGAGAGGAAGGCACAGACCCTCACTTCTGACTGGACAAAAAGGGTCATCATGTGATTTTCTCCTTTGTTCTTTATTCTCCTTTGCTGAGAGAAAGCAGGACTGTGGACAAGAAGCCTGGAAAAACAAATAAGCAATATTTTCCTCTGTAAGTTCTAGGAAGAAAGGTTTCCTCTTCTGCATTGGAGGGGGATGGGACAGCTAAAATAGAAAACCATAGTCAGAGTTCTGACGCCTGACCTCGAACTGGCCTTCACTCACGGCTTGGCAGCCTGGTGCGGAATCCGGCTGCTGCCAGGAAAGGTGGGCAGACCAGGCCAGCTTAACACCTCACCCCAGGTATGTCTTCCCGTGAGTAATTTCAGGTCAGGGCTGATGGGCACAGGGGGTGGGCACAGAGCTCTGTGAACCCTGCTCACATGGGACGGTTCCTGACTCACATCTGGAGACCTCTCCGAGTAGGGAGACACATGTGCCCATGTTGTGGGGTTGGCTGAGGTAGGTCATGTCGTCACTAGCCCTACTGGGGTGCTGTCTCTCTTGCTCATGGAAGAAATAAGCAAAAAAATAATAATTTCAGGTCGAAACCATACAGCTTCTTACCTCATTCTTGAATTTTTTTTTTTTTTCGTTTTAAATTGCTAGAGGGCTTGTGTGCTTGGCAGAGAGAAGCAGAGAGAGAGAAAGTGAGAAAGCACCCTCCCCGGGTGGGTGAGGGGGATGGCCCTACTGCCTACTGCAGTCCCTTCTCGTCTATGCTCCTCTCTGGATTTTAAGGGTAGACGCACACATGCCCCGCGTGTTTTCATGCTGCCAGGTCCAGGACTCTAGCCGCACAGTTGGCCGTATGGGACCCCGTCACCTGAACTAGCACACCACCGGCTGACCTATACTTAAGAACTTAAGATTTTAACTTTCTCCATACTGTCAGCTTTAAAAAAATTTTTTTTTAAAGATTTTTGCCATAGGGCACATGTGCTTCTCTGAGGGAAAGTAAGAAGTCACCCCCCAGGCAGGGAATGGCCATGCTGCAACCCCTTCTCCTCCACCTCTTTTGAGATTTTGGGCTCCCATGTATATATACCCAGCATGTTTTTCAAGCCGCTGGGTCCAGGAATCAAAGCACAGAATTGCCACGTGGGATTCGGAACCTTAACCATCATGCTACCTGCTGATCCCATCTCTGTAAATTTTAAGGTTGCTTCTACTTGCAAAAGTAGGATATATTAGCCAGTGTGGTGACACGGCCCTAACACAACGCTGTACGATGCTGAGGCCACATGGGAGGGTTCTGGGTTTGTCTCCCAGATCTACCTGTCCATGCCAGACAAATATGTACGCGCCCAGTGATCCCCCAGACTCGCTGAGCCTGGGCGTGTATGGTGGTGGGAGGACTCTGCCAGGGTACCTGGCTCTCACTCTCTCTCTCACCGAAGAAATAAATAAACTTAAAAAGAAGAAAAAGCGGCTATGGCTGGGCACTGTGGTACAGGTAGTGGCATGCTGGACTGCAGTACTGGAGGCCACGGGGTGACTGAGGATCGAATCTCCATCCTAGTAGGTCCAGAACAGCCTGAATGTGCAGGAGTGCCCAGGATCAGATGGGCTGGAGGACTGAAGGAAGGGGATCACGATGAGACTGAGCCCTATGGATGGTACTTCTCTCACGTGTTCAAGCACATACTCTATCACGAGTTTTTTAAAAATGGAGGAAGGGACCAGCAGTTAGCCTAAAGGCTATGTCGCTGGACTCCCACGTAGTCCACCACAGTTCGAGTCCCAGACCCAGTGGCTTAAACTCATGCCGGGCGCGTGTGCATGCGTGCCCAAGATCCTGAGAGGAGAATGGAGGAGAGGGGATTGCGGCGTGGCCATCCCCCCAGGGGGTGATTTCTTGCTTTCTGTCTCTCTCTGTCTGTCTGGCGAACACAGGTGCACTATAGCCAAAAAAAAAAAAAAAAAAAAAAAAAAAAACTCCAAAAAAAAGAAAAAAAAATGGAGGAAAAAATTAAAAGAATTTGGAGTTTCCAAGTATCTTCCCATTCCTAACCAAATTTAATTTTTTCTTTTCTTCTCTTTTCTTTTCTTTTTTTTTTAATTGCCAGAGGGTACATGTGCTTGCCAGAGAGACAGAGGGTGAGGGAGAAAGCACTTCCCAGTGGGGTGTAGTCACACCATAACCCCTTCACCTCCATTTCTCCATTCTGTGGGGATGTGGGGCATGGATGTCCACGTGCCCAGTGTTTTTTTTTCAAGCTGCCAGGGTCAGGACATGAACTGTGGTTGGCCATGTGGGCTACATATTCCTTTAACCATAGGCTATGAGGCCAGCCTCCCCCAATTTAACTTTCTTGACACCCCACAAGATGCAGCATTATCACTAAACCCATTTTGTGTAAACTGACGTCCACTGGGACTGGTTTGCTCAAGGTCCCCAACTCGTCAGTTACTCCCCAGCACCCCTGTTTGCCACCCACCAGGCAGTGCTTTTCTGGGCACTGCAGGCCTCTTCTTTT
Source organism: Tupaia tana (assembly GCA_026018925.1). Lineage (NCBI taxonomy): Eukaryota > Metazoa > Chordata > Mammalia > Scandentia > Tupaiidae > Tupaia > Tupaia tana. The sequence continues at coordinate 15,381,688 of JAKSZU010000002.1, forward strand.
CCTTATTTAGTCCAAGTGTAATTCAACTTTCAATTAAAGCAATGCTGAGGGGAAGTGAAGATAAAACTGCATGAGCTTAATTTTAGTTAAAAAAAAAAGTTGGATATAGATATATCAACGTTTTCTACAGAAAAGCTTGGCTCTCAAAATCCATCTAGTAGAAGAAAACATAAACTCAGAAAAGCAGAGCTCATTCTCTTACTTGGAAATAAATTCTTCCCAAGTGGCAGTGCCAGGTGATCACCCACAGCATGTGCCATGGCTAAAGTGCAGTAACTATTCTTCAGTGTACCACAGCGTCACCCTCAGCTGTACCTGTCAGGAAGGCTCATTACAGGAGGAGGGGACATAGAAAAAGCTCCAGCAGTGGTCAAAGCAGAAAAGCAACTTAGTTGTGGGGACTAGGAACACACCCTCGGACTACCACTCACCCTAACCCTGCTGTGCTCAGTGTAGACCCTGGATTCTAATCTGGCATGGCCCAATCTAAGCAGAGACACTTCTGTGAAAAGTCAGGCAGGAAGAATCTTGTTTCCAAATTTACCATATGGAAGACTGAATAATTTTTCTTCCCTAATGATCTGTGAAATTAGAAGTGTATTTGCAGTATAAGTCAGGATTAAAAAAGTTAATAAAAAGTAAAATAAAAAATTTAAAAATATTGCTAAAATCAAGTTGCTTTCATCCTGTGCCCTGTGGGCGGTGCTGTCTTACTCTCCTCAGCTGCACCCCTTCGCCTCGTCACCCAGCTACTAATCACTGAAAGATCCCACAGCCCTACAATTATCTGGATTTCAAAATCACACACGGGGAACTACAACCACACTAAATCATTTAAAAGCGGTTTCCAAGTTACACTGTGCACCTTGAAATAGCAGGAGGCGTCTCTAGATCAGAGGCGAAGTCAGTACTTGCCGGTCTCGGACGTCCCCGTCTTTGTCCCCAGCCGGCGGCGACCAGGATAGTGCAAGCGCAGCGCGGTGCCCTAGGGGCCAGCACGCTCGCGCGTGAGAGGGTCTCGGATTTCCATGCCGCACACCCGGACCCAACGTCCACCCAGGAGAAGCGCCAGGGAGCTCGGAGCACCTGCCGCTCACCTCCGAGCGCCCGGCTCTCCGCCAGCCCCGCAGCACCACGCGCGGGGGCGCCGAAGACACGCACCCGGACGCGCACTCCGACGCACACCTGGACGCACACCCGGACACGCACCGGCCAGCAGGTGCAGCGAGGGCGGCCCGCCCAACGCGACCCCTACCCGCGACCACCCCACTGCCTGGCGGAAACCAGCCAGGAGACCACCGCGGCCCGGGCCTGAAGCGGCGCCCCGCTGTCACCCGGCGGGAGGTGACACTGCATGCGGGCAGGAAGGGAGACCGCCGTCAGCTGGCCTGGAGAGGCGCCCAGGGTCACCGGGCGGAAGGGGCGGCCTCCGTCACCCACGCTCGGGCCCGTCCGCACCGGGGCGCGGGGGTGCGCGGCGCGGTCCCAGCGAAGCGTCCCCTGACAAGGGCCCCCGCTGCCCTCGGCGCGGGCTGCTGGGTCCCGACCGCCCCGGCGTCCCTCCCCCCAGGGCTACGGCCCGCGGCGTTCGTCACCTCATGAGGTAGTCCCGGAAGTCCTTGCTGCGGACATAGTCTGCCGCCTTCCGCACCAGCGCGCCCGCCATGGCCGTGCCACACACCAGGCCGCTACCCGCGCCCGCTGCGCCGCTCCGCCGAGCCCAATGACAACTCCGCCGACCTGGCAGCGGCAGACGCTCCAGAGCACCGCGGGCCCGCCTCACGACACCCGGCCACGCCTTACGGCTGGCTCTCGAACCTATGGGAGGGCGCAGCGCCGGCCTCGGGCGCGCGGATTGGCTCGCGCGCTCCGCACACCTCCTCCCCGCCCTCTGCCGCGCGCCGGGGGCGGGGCGTGCTGCCGTAAAACACCCAAGGCCCGGAGCCGATTGGCTGGCGGTTGCTAGGCGCCTGTCGCCCGCCTGGTCGTGAAAGTGACATTTCTCTGCTGTGCGACTCTGCGGGACTTCGTGCCCCGGGGCGCCCTGCTGTGGAGCGCGAGGCTGGGTGGCCGCCCCTGCGGCAGCTTCCGTCCCCGGGAGCCCGCGTCTTCGCCCCACCCCGCAGGGGCGCCTCGGTGGCGGCAGGCGGACCCAGGCTTGTCGGGGGCAGTTAGCGCCCGGGCGGGACCCGGCGCCGCTTTCGCAGGAGCGCGCGGCGGCGTGGGCGGAATTCGCCCGCAGGCCACGGAGAAGCGTTTCAAAATAGCACCAGGCCTGAGTTCCGAGGAGTGTGTTGAGACGTAGGTTCCCAAGTGCTGGTGAGGACGTCGGAAAGCGAAGGGCCACTGGCCGGACACAGCTCACACTGTGCACCTAGCAGGGAAAGGAAGCCTGGAAGGCTTTGGTTCTGTTTCCCTTGCCTCGTTCTTGTTTGCTGTACTCCTCTAAAGTACCTCTGGAGAACAGGGGCCCTGACCGCGCCTGCAGGACTGTAAATTGAGATCTACACCAACCTAGGTAGTAAAAATAATAGTGTTAATGACGAACGTGCTCCTTGACCCAGTAAGCCCATTTCCAGAGACATCCTAGGAGAGACATACACGTTTGTGCATTTTTTTTTTTTTTTTTTGAGAGGTTCATGCTATAGGGCGCGTGCGCTCGCCAAACAAAGAGAGACAGCAAGACAAAGCGAGAAATCACCCCCCAGGGGGGATGGTCACGCCTCAATCCCTTCTCCTCCATTCTCCTCTCGGATCTTGGGCACGCACGCACACGCTCCCGGTGTGAGTTTAAGCCACCGGGTCCGGGACGCGAACTGCGGTCGACTACGTGGGAGTCCAGCAACATAGCCATTACGGTAACTGCTGGTCCCAGTTTGTGCAATTTCATACGTGCGTTGTTTCATTTAAATCTGCTATAGGCCGTGTGCACCTGGCAGAAACAGTGAGAATGGGAGAAAACAGCCCCACCATGGCCACACTAATGCCTTCGCCTCCAACTTTCTTTGTTGAATTTTGGACACACACAAGCACCTGGTGCACTTTTCAAGCTCCTCCTTTACAGGATTCCAACCTGGCAGTGGGCTCTGTGGGATCGAGTCACCTTAAACCTCTGCCATCAGCTGCCCCAACATTGTTTTTAATATGGAGGGACTGGAAACAGTTTAGATATTCGTCCATAGGAGAGAATGAAATCAGCACGGGGCTTCCCTCCAATGACTGACTATACAACAGTGTAAAAGAATAAGGGCGCTTGGGAACCAGCAGTTAGCGTAACGGCTATGTCGCTGGACTCCCACGTAGTTGACTGCGGTTCGCGTCCCGGACCCGATGGCTTTAAACTCATGCCGGGCGGGGCGTGTGTGCATGCGTGCCCAAGATCCCGAGAGGAGAATGGAGGAGAAGGGATTGTGGCGTGACCATCCCCCCTGGAGGGTGATTTCTTGCTTTCTGTCTCTATGTCTCTCTCTCTCTCTGTCTGGTGAGCGCACGCGCCCTATAGCGAAAAACCTCTCCAAAAAAAAAAAAAAAAGAATAAGGGCGCTCTACTTGTGCTGATATGAAAGATCTTTAAGATTGTATTTACAAGAAAAGCACCAAGGTGCATAGCAGTGTGTCATCATGCTCAATATGTGCACGTGGACAAAAAGTGTATAAGTTTATGTGTGCAAAGATTTATCTAGTAGGGGCTGCCTCGAAGGATGGCCAAGACAAGGGGGTAGAGTGAAATGACTTCTTGTGTACTCTTGTTCCTTTTGAAATGTGGAAAGCACCTCCCCCACCACCACCATGGTCACACTAATCCCTGTGTGAACAATGAACATATGCTATTTACAAAGGGAACTGAGAAAGTTCATGAAAAATGGAATTAACCCTAACCCTTCAGAAATGAAGACCAAAGACCCAAGGAAATAGCCTATTTTTGTGTTGAGTTTCAACAAATTATGGACAGTGACAGAGAATGTGGACAGAGGGATGTGACCGGGTGATAATAGACTGAGTGAGGGACCCAGTATGGCTTCCCATCATCGCGCTCCTTCGTCTGGCGTATGGGGCAGGTGTTCTCTGGAAGGAGGGTCTGCAGTGGAGAAGGGACGAAGGACAGAGTGTCCTTCCTAGGTTTCATGGCTTGCTTTGGGGTCAAAATGGGGCAGGAGGCAAGAGGAGGGAGAAGGTCAGCGAGACCTTGCTTCCGAGGCCTTTCAGTCCCCTCTGCCCACGTGCCATTCTAGGGCCATCGTGTTCCGAGCCCCGATGTGTCCAACAGAGACAGGAGCCACATTAGAACTTTGAGTTTTTAGTAGTCACATTAAAACTGTAAAAAGACAAAACAAAACAACAGGTGAAATTAATTTTAACAGTATATTCACTTCCCCCCCCCCAGGGTTTTGCCATAGGGTACATGTGCTCACCAGAGAGAGACACAGGGAGACTGAGAAACCATTCCCAGGGGTGATGGCCACATCACCGTCCCATCTCCTCCATTCTCGTCCTGGGACTTTGGGCACGCATGCACACACACCTGGCGTGGTTTTCAAGCCTCTGGGTCTGGGATTCGAACCATGGTCAGTCATATGGGAGTCCAGCACTTGAACCATTCCATGACCTGCTGGCCTCTTAATAATATATCCTGTTTAACCCAATATATCCAAAATATTTCAACATGTAGTTGAAATATTACTGGAATATTTTATTTTCCTATTTTTGTTTAGTCTTCAAAACGTGGTGAGTATTTTACACATACGATTCATCTCAATTCAGATGGTAAATGTTTATTGGCAATCCTTGACCGATATTTTAATTTCATAGAATTTACTATTTTAAGAAGTGGATTATATATCCAAGATTTTCCAAGTACACTAACAAATTTTTCAAATTTAAAAAAAAAAATCACTTTTTTTTTTTTTTTATTGTTTGCATTCATATTGACAAAATGGGTTCATCTTATTTAAAAGAATTGATTTCCTTTGAAGCCAAAACATCAGTTTCAAAATGAGGTCACTTCAAGTTAAGTAAACTCACCACAGCTGGCGGCGGCTCCATTGTGTTGACTCTGAGTCCAAAGTCCACCGCTCAGCCTGGAAACAGCTCTTCAGTCTGGGGTGGGGTGGGGGCGTCTGCTAGCTCATCTGCCTCATGGTGCTTAGCGCGTTAGACCTCTGCCTGAGCAGTCACTGCTGCTGTTTATATACCCACACTTTCCACTGTAGATAAACGTCCGTATCTGTTTATGTCACAAATAAGATTTTAAATAAAGTGTTTAAGCTTTGAGTTTAGCTTTCACTTCATCTGTTGTCTTGACTATTAGCACACATCCCTTTATTTCAAGAAATTCTGAATTAGGGATTTGGAAAGTAGAATAAATCCCGAGAGGAGAATTTGTAAATTTCCACATGTCTCAACCAACAAGCACATTCTTACATTTCTTTGAGCAGTTTCATAAACTGTAATGTCCAAAACATTTGCACATATGTACTGTGGATCCGGCCTATAATATGGCAGAGAGAAAGTGAGAAATCACCCCCTAGAAGGGACAGCCATGCCACAATCCCTTCTCTTTCATTCTCCTCTGAGGATTTTTGGCATGCATGTATATACACCTGGTGTGATTTTTAAACTTTATTTTTAATTTCAATTTCTTTTATACATTCAATCCACGCGGGAGTCCAGCGCCTAACACCCGCCACCTGCTAGCCCCAGCACATGGATATTTTAATACGTGTCAGGAGTGGACCATGTAATGGCAATGAAGCCACAGAGGAAATATGGGCATTTTGTTTTAAAACCGTAACCAGTTTGGTTTTTCAGTGAACAGCTGGCTTGCTCTCTGCCGTGCCAGAAATTAGTGTGGAAAGATGGACAGATGCCCACACATGGGGTCTACGTTTTGGACTGGGAATTAGCAAGTTTCTTTCCACACTTGGAAGGCCGTGGTTGACCTGGAGTGTGGCCTGCGTCTGTGTCCCACTGGCCATTCCTCTGCAGGGCACACCCCGGGTAACACTGCCACGCGGTTGCAGGAAGCACTGCCCTGGGCTCTCCGCTCCGTCTGTTGCCCCGACATCTCGCACCCAGAAAGTGGGTTAAAGTCTCACTGGGTGGATTTTGTGTACTTGACCTCGGTGAGACCTCCACATGGGCCGCCGTGGCGCCTGGACTGTGCCCTCGTGGATCCAAGGCACACATTCCGTTTCCCTCGCCTGTGGGTCGCTGAGGAGCAAAAATGTTTGCTTTGGTCTCAGCTGGAAAAAGAAAACATGCCCAGAGCCCTGGTGACTCCCACAGTGGGGCCAGCCCGTGTCTCTCTCTGCTCAAATTAAAATGAATGAATGAATAAATAAAATTATAATAAATAATTCTTTAAAACATAAATGACTTAAAATGAAATAAAACCCCAAGTTCAGCTCCGTGGCAGCGCTTCAAGTGAGGGTGCGGCCAAGGACGTCAGGGCACGTGGTCTCTTCTGTCCCTGCGTGACGCCTGTGACCGTGTCCAGCGAAAGTGAACAGCGAGGGCCCACAGGCCGGTGGTCAGAGTGTAGACGGTATCGGGTGTCAGGAGGCAGGACACAGCAGAGAGGTGAGAGTGAGAGAGCTAGCTACTGGGGCCAGGACTCAGACCTGGTCAGCCATGTCTGAGCACCCAGTGCCTCAGCCACTGGGCCACCTCCCGGCCCCTAATTTTTTTTTTTTTTTTTTTTTTTGGAAGTTTTTGCTATGTAAGCGTGCGTAGGGATCCAAATGTTTAAGGCCGGGTCCGGGACCCCGTCAGACAGCTTGGTGGTCCCCCGGCCCCTACTAGGGCAAATGTGGCTACATCAGCAGCTTGGTAAGTGGGTGGGCCGAGATTAATGAGAAAACCAAAGAGGCTGGGTGCTGGGGCCTGTGGCACTGCACCCCGGAGCCTGGTCTCTCATTAGAACAAGAGCTGCGGAAGGTGGGCCAAGTGGGCATGGTGGTTAAGGCAGCTGGATCCCACGTGGCGACTGCGTGGTTCGAGTCCTTGCAACAGCCTGAAAAAGACTAGGCATGTGGGTGTACTTGAAACCCTCAAAGGAGGGAGACATGAAGGAGGAGGGTTTGCAGCGTGGCCATTCCCCATGGGGATGCTTTCTTGCTTTCCCGCTCTGGCTCTTGCCATGGAACTGGCCCCCAAGGAGTCCTTTTAAATGAGTTTTTCCCTAGTGGTTATTCAATGAAAGGTGTTAGGACAGCTGCCATGTACTTGCTGAAAAAATAAGCAGCCCTCCCCTGTTCCTTGAAGTGAATTCTAAATAAATTCATAACAGAAAATAAAAAAGAAGTCTTTCCTGTAGACTTGTTCTGTAGAGATGTTGTCTAATAGAGAAGTTCTTTTTCTTTATTTGAAGTCTTGGTATAGAGTGTGTGTGCTCACTGGAGAATGACAGAAAGAGAGAGGAGGGGATGAGATGGGGGGATGGCCACACTGAAATCCCTTCTCCTCCCGTCTCTGGATTTTGGCACGCACACACATGCATCAGGTATGTTTTCTTTCTTTTTTAAAATAAAAGATAAAACAGCCCATTTTATTAAGTAAAGTATTGCAAAATGAGGAGAGATTAAATTGTGTTAGAGAAAGGTGGCGTAAGCTTCTTTGAGTGTAGACTTCGCAGTTGTATGATCTCATTCTTTTTCTCTATGTTGACAATATAATTGCACATATACATACATGTGTGCACATATGTCTATCAGGATAGCGCTATATAATTACACATGTATTTATATTTCATTAGCATGGGCTATGCATTGAGAACTAAGTACACTTACACACATAACGCGCACATAAATACTGATGATCTGAAGAAGGTCTAAAGCAATTGTCCTGTAAGTATTTTACTTTGTAAGTATTTTTATTTAAATTTTTTCAGGTGTTCAATAAAATGTTTGCTTTTATTACCACAATCAGTATGATGCAAGGTCTCAAAAGAAGAGGGCAGGAGAACAAGAGAGCCCACCCTTGCATGCTGCGTACTGCAGTCTCGAACATACTCAACTGGAAAATCCAAAGTTTAAACACCAAAACATCTTTTTTAGTCTAAGGTGATTTTTAAATTAAATTTTTTTGTTTTGTTTTTAATTAGCTAATTTACATCAATTCGCTGAGCATTGTCATAGCATACAGCCCCTGGATCCACAACTCAAACCACACAGACAACACATGGGGTCCCACCCTACCCAGCATACCACCTGCTGGCCCAAAGAATGATGTATGAAGCACAGTACCAGCCCCCTCTGACGGGGCCCATTTTAAAGGAGAGACGTACGGTGTTCCCTATGTTAGATAACCAGGGTCAAAATACTCAGTTAACACAGAGCTGACCAGAACACGAAGAATCTCGACCTTCCCCCTCTGCTGGCTTATAATTCTCATCAGCCTAAGATGGACAGAGCTCCTGGTTCTGCGGAGGGCTCCAGGGTGTCGGCGACCGCTCTGTGTCCGGGTGAGGAGCAGTGGTGGGTCCCAGCTGGCATCCAGCCGGCTCGGTCTGGTACTGCTGGGCGTGAGGGCTGGCCCGAGGCTGCCCCTGCATCCAAGGTGTCAGGTCTGACAGGCAGGCTGGCCCCCCAGGGAGTGGAAGCTTGCCCTCTGCTGGCAGCTTGCAGCAATTGCAGACACGCAGAACTCACTAGGCCGAGAGATGCACATTTACATGAACAGCCTGCCCTGTCCAGCGAGGCCGCCTCCCACGCCGAGGAGGAATTTGGAATTTCTCACAAGCACATTTCTAGTGGGAGCTGGTAAGTCCCAGCTCATGAACAAGTGTCCCTTCGTCCTGGCTGCCCTCGTCCGCTACTGTGTTGCTTACAGAAACTCCTGAGACAGGCGATTGACAAGGAACGGAGTGGCCGGCCCTGTGGGCTGGTGGTCCCACATGACCACTGCACAGTTCAAATCCTGGTCCCAGTGGTTTGAAAAACACACCCGGCACACGTGTGTGAGCACCCCAGATCCTGACAGGTGGAGAAATGGAGAGGAGGTTGTGGTGCGGCCCTGCCCATGAGGGTGCTTTTCCTCTTTTTCTCCCCCCTCCCCCACCCCCCCCCCCCGGTCTCTTTCTGGCAAGGACACATGAGCTCTGGTAAAAACGAGAACAAAACAAAACGAAACGAGGAGCTTGTCCGACTCACGGTTCTGGCAGCTGGGACCCCACAGGTGTGTGGACGGCTGTGTCCGGGCTGCACAGGGAGCAGAGGTGGCAGGCCTGGGTAGGAGCTGAGGCCCGAGCTCCGGGCGGGCTCCCACCTGCCCCCTCCCCATTCCCCGTAAGGCCACCTGCACACGATGATGGCCGTGGCGCAGCCCAGCTGATCTGAATTCCTTTCCTGGAAAAGTCGTTTGCTCGGATTAGATACTTACCTTTCGACTGTTATTTAGAAGTGGAAAACAGCCCACTTACTCTGGTTTCTAGGTCCGGGGTCTTAAATAGTGGAGAAGCAGAGCTGAAGCCTGCGGGTCTTGTTGTGTCTCTAACGGCCTGAGCAGAGCCCAGGAGGCTAACCAGGAGGTGGGAAGGAGAACGCATGGGTACCTTCCGGGGAAGACATAACTGACTCATTCCCACCACGGTCCCGAGTGACGCACGGCTCCACACCCAGGACGGGGCTCTCTCACTGAGCTCTGGGGTGCTGGACGCTGACCACTGTCTCGGTGCCCAGCGTGTTTCCCCAGGAGAGGGACAGTCACCCGCCTTGTGTTGTGTGCAGGCGATTGTGATTTTAGATCCTGGGTTTCAGCTTCAGGTGGGGAGTAAATCAAACACACTGGGGTCGCGGGCTGGCTGCTGGAGCCCACCCCATACCGCGGCCCGTGCCCAGCGCCGCTCGACGCCCCCCTGGCGTGTATCCCTTGATCCACGTAGTTTGCGTGTTTAGCTGTTCATGTTCTCTGCCCCGTGAGAAGGCTGGCACCTTGCGAATCGGGGCTGGTGCTGCTCTGCAGAGTCTCCGAGTCCTGGCACAGGGACAGCGTTGGCCGGAGCGGTGGAATGAGGGGCGAGGGGTCATCTCACTCCGCTTCTGAACCCGGAGAAGGCTGGGGCTGGGGCTGGGGCTGGGCGTGGGCAGCCTTTGAACCCTGGCAGCTTGGTCGGTACCAGGCTTGGAGGAGGCCGCTCTCGAGTGCACTTGCCAGGCCCCCAGGTCCGGCAGCCAGGGCCCAGCGCCCAGACGGCGGCACACACAGCACACTCTCTCTCAGGTCTGAGATCGGGACTCCTGCAGGATGGCAGAGACTGGTGGGAGAGGCAGGGCTTCCCAGACCCTCCTTCCTGTGTGGCACGGAGGGCTCAGGCCAGAGTGCTGCGAGGCCGGGTGGGCCCAGGACGGGGTGCGAGCCTCAGGCCTGGGCAGAGTTCAGACCTTGGGCTACCCAAGGAGGCTCTGGTGTGGCTGTCTCTCTCCAGGGCCACTTGACCATCCTTGATGGCTCTGAAAGCCCTATCAGGCTAATCATGGGGCATCTAGGCCTTCCACATTGGAATTTTTTCAAAGTTTCTTTCATGAGAGAGAGTGAGAAAAGGACGGACAGCTTCCACCTGGTCTCGCGCACTCCCAGCCGCAGCCTGACTGCCAGCGAGGGTCTGAGCACGCCTAGCGTACAGCTGGGCCAGGACACGGCACACCATCTCCCACGTGACCCAGCATCGCCTTGGCCCCACACAGGGCTGAGCAAGCCGAGCTCCAGGGAAGGAGGCCACGGTCACACGCAGTGGCAGGGCCAGAACCGCCCAGGCCCCTGACGCTGGGCCTTGGGAGTTCCACGTCGCACCAGGATCTGCTTTCCCTGGACGGCCATGACCAGGTGCTGGGTCGGGGACCTGGCACTTTCGCTCAATGCCCCTGGGGCTGGCCCGAGGAGTCAGGGTTCCGTGGCCCTGTGAGCCTCGCTGCCAGCTCACGTCTGATACCCTCAGGATGACACCTAGGCCAAGGGACCAGCTGAGCTGTGAGGAGGGCACACACAGACCCCATCTGCAGAGCGAACGGCGTGTGGAGGGCACCTAAGGTTAGCCCTGAGGTGCATCTGAGGCCGAGGGCTAAGCTGCCAGCCCCACGGGGTAAGGCGACGGCCTGAGCGTGCACCACACCTCCTGCAGTTCTGAGATGGCATCTAGCTCTGCGTCGGGGACAGTCACCAACCGCAGCCGTGTGTGGCTGCAGGGGAGCCTCACGCTGCTGCGCCTCGGCGCACCATGAGCCAGCCCCAGCTGTCTGGCTTCTGGATGGTCTCCCCACGGTCGGTGCACAGGGGCTGTCTCTCCACAGTCGTGCACAGAGGGCAGAGCGGGGGACGGGACAGCGGGAAGGGCTGCCCTTGGCCTGGAGCAGAGACGGCGTCCCCTTCCAGGACCAATGGTGGGCTTTGCCCACAGACCTTTATAGCAAGCAGGCTTTCCTAAGCTGAGCCCCATCTGGGGGCACAGACGCCGGGTTCAGCCTCCCCAGGGGCTGATTCCCACCACCTCCATGACACTCAGGCCAGAGGCACAGACGGATGTCGGCGCTCATGCAGCTGCCGCGTCTCCGGCCCACGTCCACGAGGCTGCGGTGGGCTCACCCGTCAGTCTGCACCTGTGGTGACACCTCAGAAGCCCCATAGGCCCTGACTCTGCCTTGTCCAGTGAGAGGCCCCATGTTCCCGACTGCAGCAGAGCTGCGCTCACCGTGTGAGGACACCGGGCTCAGTCCCCGCACTGCCACGTCCACGTCCGCCCCCCGGAGCTCAGCCTGGCACACACTGCTGGGGATGAAGGCTGCGGGTGGGAGTGTTCTGCCCCCCCCCCCCCCCCCCCCCCGCATGACGACAGGGCCGCAGGGAGGGGAAAGGGGGTGAGGGCAGGTGAGGAGAGGGCTGTGCCTGTCTTACGCCGAGTTTGACGGAGGAGGAAGGGCTGAGAACCAGGAATGCAGGCAGCCCAGAAACTGGAAAAGACAACACGGATCTCCCCTGAGCCTCCAGAGAGAACCAGCCCTGACACCCGGGTTGTGGCTCGGATTCGGACCTGCAGAGTGTGAGGCAAATGGCCTGGTGGGAGGACAGAAGCACAGACACGTGGGGGGTCCCTGCGCAGGGCACAGTGCTCCCGCTCACGGTGTCTCTAGCAGGTCTCAGGGAGTCCCTCTGCAGGGAGCAGCCAGGGCCGGGGTTGGGAGGGCGCAGGCTGCTGACCTGGGTGGTAGCACTGTCTTCACCCGTGTGGGGCTGAGCCACGCTCATCCTGAAAGCACAGGCCTTGGGGGCTGACGGGCATGGCGACTCCCCCTGGATGCCAGCGCATGTCTGGGACAGCCTGGGACAGCCTGGGGCCCTAGAGCCCTGCCGAAGGATGGCCCAGCACAGAGCACAGCCACGCAGGTGCGGAGGGCTGGTGCAGACACCCTGGGGCTCTGTCTAGCGGAGCAGTGTTGGTGGGACTACCCTCGAGACCCCAGGACTGCAGAGCTGTTCGTCTGCAGAGCCCGGACCACCATGGGGCATGGGGGCTTGGACTGAGTGTGCAGGGCCAGCAGACAAGGCCCTTGGTCTTTGGGGGCCCAGTGCCCTTGGCGTGTCCAAGACATGGCACATGGGGCTCCAGGAGTGGGGTTTGCACTCGTGTGGGGCCTGCCACTCCTTCTTTCTGGTGGGCAGAATTTCTACCCCGCCTCTCCCACTGCTCTTCTTGGGGTGCAGGGATTTGCTTTGGCTTCGCAGGCTCACAGGGGTGCGTCTGCTGGAGTCTCAGATGGAACCAGCCCTCGGATCAGTGCAGGGGCAAGCCAGGACCTTCGGAACCACAGGGTGACTCAGATGGGAAGTACAGGGCAGGGGTAGGGGCGGAAAGCATGTTTGGATGTTCCCAAAGACTCCCGTGCTGGGACTTGGCCATACTGTGAACTGTTAGGTGAGAACATAAGCCCTCCCTGGTGTCCCGGGACAGGGCTTTCGGGGTGATAAGGTCATTAAGAGAGGCTATGACAGTCCTCTTGGCTACAAGAGGGAGAGCAGAGCGGGCAGGGGCCGACGGCAGCGGCTCTGCTCTGGGCCCTGCCTTCGGCTGTGTGTGCTGCAGATACCCAGAGGTGGCCCCCGCCCCCTGGCCCTCCAGACCGTGAGCTGAGTCGACCTGGTTCTTTACAAATCCTCCAGGCTCAGGGCCTGTTTCCGTGTGAGCAACCCATCACGAAGACATCAGGGCAAGAGGCATTTCGTGCCAGGAGCAGCAGCGTGTGCTGCGTGCCCAGAGTGGCGGCTGGGGTGCCGGGCATGCCACAGGCCCAGAGGGGACAGGGGTCATGGTGAGGGGTGCCCTGGCAGCCACCTGCCAGCATCCTGAGCCACCACACAGCTGGGCTCTTGACAGAAGTGCGTGTGCACACACACGCACATGTGCACATTCAGAGTGCACACACGCATTCAAATGTGTATACACACGTTCACACATACACACTATGTGCACACACCCACATTCTCAGTTGTACACAATTCACACTGCTAGAAATATGCACACACACGTAAACATGCTGGACTAAAGCACCCACACACGCATATTAACACACATGTGCATACACGCAGGGCTCTGTTCGGAGTGGATAGTGATATTGCCCCCCCATGAGAAGCACACATGTGCACACACACGTGCATACACGTGCATACACACACATAGGGCCTTGTGTTGTGATGCTGCCTTCCCTCCCCTGAGGCTCACACACACACACACACACACACACACACACACACAGGGCTCTCCGTGGGGCAGCTGTGAGGCTGCCTCCCTCCCCCAGGTGCACCCACTCACACTCACAAACACCCACATGTACCCACATGCACACGGGCCCTCCATGGGGTGGCTGTGAGGCTGCCTCCCCCCGTAGGTGCACCTACTCACACTCACACACCCCCACACGTACCCACATGCACACAGGCTCTCCGTGGGCGGCTGTGAGGCTGCCTCCCCCCCCCAGGTGGACCCACTCACACTCACACACCCACACGTACCCACACACACAGGCTCTCTGTGGGCGACTGTGAGGCTGTGGTGCACCTACTCACACACCCCCACACGTACCCACACACACAGGCCCTCCGTGGGGTGGCTGTGAGGCTGCCTCCCTCCCCCAGGTGCACCCACTCACAATACCCACACGCACACCCCAGGCTGTCTCCCCCCCAGGTACACCCACTCACACACACACACACACACACGTACCCGCACAGCCCTCTGTGGGGTGGCTGTGAGGCTGCCTCCCTCCCCCAGGTGCACCCACTCACACACACACACACACACGTACCCACACGCACACGGGCCCTCTGTGGGGCGACTGTGAGGCTGACTCCCTCCCCCAGGTACACCCACTCACAATCACACATACACACACGTACCCACACACACACGGACCCTCCCGGCTGTGAGGCTGCCTCCCTCCCCCAGGTGCACCCACTCACAATCACACACACACACACATGTACCCACACACACACGTTCCGTGGGGTGGCTGTGAGGCCCTCCCTCCCCCAGGTGCACCCACTCACAATCACACACCCCCACACGTACCCACATGGGTTCTCTGTGGGGCGGCTGTGAGGCTGCCTCCCTCCCCCAGGTGCACCCACTCACACACACACACACACACGGCACATGGGTTCTCTGTGGGGCGGCTGTGAGGCTGCCTCCCTCCCCCAGGTGCACCCACTCACACACACACACACACACACGTACCCACACGCACATGGGTTCTCTGTGGGGCGGCTGTGAGGCTGCCTCCCTCCCCCAGGTGCAGTACCCACACGCACATGGGTTCTCTGTGGGGCGGCTGTGAGGCTGCCTCCCTCCCCCAGGTGCACCCACTCACACACACACACACACACGTACCCACACGCACACGGACCCTCTGTGGGGTGACGGTGGAGAGCAGGGGACTCTCCGGAGCCTGTCACCATAGGACAGAGCGCGTCCTGAGGTCACTGTAATGCTGGAAAACTGTGACACTTCATAAAACCCATGTTTATTCAAAAAAATCCATTCAGAAAGTGTGGAAAGCGTAATAAATATCTGTACAGTGGCCGTCCTCAAACACAGAGAGTAACACGAGAACACCGAGGGCTCTGTAAACGCGACTGCCGAGCTTGTAAACTAAGCGCCGTCCCCCACTGCAGGCGCCGGGGAGGCCGCGGGGAGGCTCGGCCCGGCTCTGCAGCCCGCCGGGCGCACTGCCCGCCACCTCATTGCACCCAGAGCCGCCAGCATCCTTTTCTGTTCTAGAACTTCTGTGACCATTGGAAAGGCGGGCGAGGACCACATGTGAGACGTGCTCGTGTGTTGCCACGCAGGGACACACCACCGTGCACGCAGGAACACTCGGCTAGGACCCCACTGTTAGCCCGGAGCGGCTGGACCAGCTCCGACACCAGAGCACGCCGGGCCTAACCTAAGGATAAAACCACATCTTGTCCCTCGTCCTCGTCTGGCTCAGGGGGCTGGGGGACCTGGCAGAGCTTTCCCACGAGGCCAGATCAGGCATTTCTCGTAATGAGGGAGCTTCTAGGGTGGGACATCTACGGGTGGCCCACGAAGGGACGGGTTCTGTGCTGTTTCTAACGCTCCAGAGGGTCCCGGCTACCTATGTGGGCAGAGAGCCAGTCACTCCCGGGGAGGGAGCCATGGGGTGCCTTCTGCTACACGCACAGGGGCCAGGGCGGGGACGCGGAGCTGTCGCCACTCTGCCACCTGGAGCACGGCCGTTTCTGAACACAGGCGCCATCTCTCTGCCCACGGAGGGAGTTTCCAGGCAGCCGTGCGTAGGGGACTGCCGCTTCTGACGCGGACCTGGCGCAGTGTCCCGCGGTGGATGGTGGACATTCAGAGCACACACACACATATCCACATACACCCACCCACCCGAGGACGCACACAGGAGCAGGCTGGGGCAGGCTCACGGGCCCTCTGGTCTTGCCCGGCTCAGAACAGGCGGCAGGAACTTGGTGACAAGGAGGGATGGCTGAGGGTGTAGGCCGTCAGTGTCCTCTCTCCCACACCAGAACCCAGGACCTCAAGCAACAACCCACAGGCAGAGAGGCCCCAGCCCAGGTCCCCGGCCCTCGGCGAGCTCCCGCCGGTCACATGCAGAGGCCATGACTTGCCACTTCAACAGACTGTGACCCGAGGCGTGCTCTCCATGTCCCCTAGGTGTCTAAGAAGAACTGCCGCGGGTCACTGCAGCCTCGGAGAAGGCGTCTCTGTGGAGGAAGCCGACAGCTGCCCGGTGGGTGCTGTCGGGGGGTGCTCGCCTGCCCGCCTTGTGCGCGTGGTTGGGAACAACAGCCTAAAGCCTTGTGGCCTAAAGGCAGCGCTGAGCAAGTTTCTATTTAAGGTCTGAGAACTAGACCGAGCCGGGACTGCTGTTCAGAACGCAGCTTTTTTTTTTTTTTTTTTTTTTTTTTTTGAGTTGGGTACTGAGTGACTGGTGATGGAGGGGAAAAGAAACAAATGTCATCTTAGAGAAGACCGGGGTGCGGCCAGCAGGTGTCTCCTGTTCTCAGCGAAGCCTAAGTCCGTCCTCCTGCCCCTTCTGGCCACGTGGGTGCTGGCCAGGGGCTGGTGGGCGGCGTTCTCGGCATCCTTAAGGGACACTGAGAAGCACGGTGTCTCTCTGCAGCCGGCAGCAAGCTGAGGCCGCCACTCCAGAACCTTCTTGCAGTTTCACTCAATGAAGGACAGCAGGGCAGGGGCTCTGTCGCACGCTCACCCCGGGTGCACAACACACTGGGACACGCTAAACACCACGGAGACGTCTGAGACAGGGACACGCACGGAGCAGACCACAGCTTCTACAACGTACTCAGCCACCAAGGGCATGCCACCACTCCCGCGCCCTGGCTGGACCCAGAAAGGGCTGGTGGAGCCAGCAGGACTCGAACTCCCCCACAGTCACAGTCTTCCCCTGGACCAGAACGTGGACACGAGCACAGCGAGGTCACGGCTCAGCGGGCCCTGCAGGGTGAGCGCAGCCCGGTCGGCGGAGCCCACAGCTCTGCACAGCCTCTGGGACCTCACGGCTGCCGTGGCAGGGCCAGCATACTGCTCAGTGCCCGGCCTCCCGGGGGAGACAGGACAGGGGCCGCAGCCTCGTCCACCCCTTCCCAAGGCTCCTCTCCATTCCCATGGCATGGGGCCATCGAGGCAAAGGTGCAGCTGTCCCACCTCCTGGAGGCTCGTCACCTCATTCTGCCCAAGACAGGGGAAGGCAGACCCCCGCACCTCGTTCAACCCTGCAGGTGACGAGGGGCGGCTCTTTGGGTTATTCTGGATCCCGGACACCACAGTGCCTGCTGGTCGGCAGCCGGTGGGACGCCAGGACGCCATGCAGCCCTGGCCATCCTGGAGGAAGTGCTCTGGCCCGTGATGGGTGGGGGCATTCTGACTCCGCGTCCTTCTCACCACGATGCCTGGACGCCCGTGTAGGGAGTCTGACCACAGTCGTTGAACGCCCCGTCCGTATAAACGCACAGTTGGAGAGCTCTCTGTACAACGCCAGCGTGACATGACAGAACGCAGACTGGGCGAGCCCGCAGGCTTCGGCGAGGTGGTGCGAGGCGAGTGGACTCTTTTGGTTTTGCTGGGGAGAGAAGGGCGCAGGATGAGGTTGGCACAGCAAGGCTTTGAGAGCCCCCCAGGGTGAGGGGAACGCGGGCGGCGGCACAGGCCTGCCCTCCCACTGGAACCAGGGGGCGCAGGACCGCCCAGGCGCATCCTGCAGGCCGCTACAACCGTGTGGACGTCAGTCTCTTCATGCCTCTGCGCTGGGCCAGGCTGGACGACAGCACGGGCTCCAGCCGTGGGGCCTGAGGTGTTCTGTTCAGAGCGAAGTAGGTGGCGGCCATGGCTCCCTGCAAGACCAGGGGAGCAGAGTGGGTGCCCTGCCAGCCCAGGCGTGGGGGACACGCTCGGCTGCAGGCGGTGCGCCTCCCTCCAGGTGACTGAGCAGGGTCCCACCTTAGCCAGGCTCACTTCCTAGTCCGTGTCCACCCACCACACCTCCCGCCTCACACCGTGCTGCACCCCCTGGGGTGGGGTCAGGTGACAGATCCCTGTGCTGTGGACAGGGGACAGGTCTGCTCGGGGTCGCTGGGTCACAGGAGCACGTGCAAACGCCAGGGACAGCGACCCTTGGCGCAGCCCTCCTGAGTGGTCTGGGCTATCCCGAAGTAGGTCCGACACCCGGGGGGTGGGGGCCGTCCTCTGGGAACTCCAGGTGGTGTCTGCGGGGCTGGCGACACTCCCTGGAGGACGGCCAGGAACCCGCGCTACCCGAGAGAGGACGGTGCTTAGGGCCACGTCTCCTGCAAGGCAGGGAGTCTGTGGTCTGCCACCGCGAGTGCACACGCGAGGTTCACGTGTGACTGCCGTGTGGGACGGAATGTGGGCGACGCCTGCTCACGCCTGCCACGGGTGCCTTTGTGGTGTGTCAGGTCAGCTGTGGGGGCAGACCCGCTTGGTGCCCTGCCCACCCCCGCCCTGCGGGGACCGCTGGCCGCACCTTCACGAGGTGGACGTCTTGTCTGCTGAGCTGACTCTGTGGCAGGTACTCTCTGTTGACGACCCACGGGTGTTTGAGCACTTGGACGGCCGTCAGGCGCTGGTGCGGGTCAATGTGCAGCATCTTGGACACGATGTCCTGCCAGGGAAGGAGCGGGCTGGAAGGTCACTCTGTTGTTTGAGTCCCCCGGGCATGGGGAGAGGCGGGGGGTTGTCGCTGTGTCACTCAGAGTCCCCCTGGCAAAATTCCTACCTCCCTCTTATGACAAAACCCAACACTATCCTGAGTGACAGTTGAAAACTTGGGGACAAAAGGCCATTCTGAGGTTTATAAGCCTGGGACTGATTTGTCAGTGTTAACTGTCAACAACCTCCATTCAGAGAAGGTTGATCACTTATAAAGACCTGTGTCTACAGAAAGCTGAACACGGAAACGTCATGTAATGCGTGCCTTGGTCTGCTGTCATACGGCTAGACAGAGATACCTGAGACTCGGTGGTTTATAAAGAGTAGAGGTTCACGGCTCGGATTCTGGGGCTGGAAAGTCCCAGGGCATAGCTAGCTTCGGCCTCTGCCACATCACAGAGAAAAGCAGAAAGAGCCTCGAATGTGTGCAGGGAGAGACCCGGGCATGTGCAGAGAGACCAGAGAGACCGTGGCACGTGCAGAGAGAGACCAGAGAGAGAGACCGGGGTTCGTGCAGAGAGAGACCAAGAGAGAGACCGGGGCACGTGCAGAGAGACCAGAGAGAGACCGGGGCACATGCAGAGAGAGACCAGAGAGAATGGTGCACATGCAGAGAGAGACCAGGAGAGACTGGGGCACATGCAGAGAGAGACCAGGAGAGACCCGGGCACATACAGAGAGAGACCAGAGAGAGAGACCGGAGTACGTGCAGAGAGACCAGGAGAGACCGGGGCATGTGCAGAGAGAGACCAGAGAGAGAGACCGGGGCATGTGCAGAGAGAGACCAAGAGACACCAAGAGAGACCGGGGCACATGCAGAGAGAGACCAGAGAGAGAGACCGGGGCATGTGCAGAGAGAGACCAAGAGACACCAAGAGAGACCGGGGCACATGCAGAGAGAGACCAGAGAGAGAGACCGGGGCATGTGCAGAGAGAGACCAAGAGACACCAAGAGAGACCGGAGCACATGCAGAGAGAGACCAGAGAGAGAGACCGGGGCATGTGCAGAGAGAGACCAAGAGACACCAGGAGAGACCGGGGCACATGCAGAGAGAGACCAGGGCATGTGCAGAGAGAGACCAAGAGACACCAGGAGAGACCAGGGCACATGCAGAGAGAGACCAGAGAGAGAGACCGGGGCACATGCAGAGAGACCTGGGGCAACTGTTCCTTTGCCACTTCCTGGCTCTAGTGGGAGTGAAGCCCTTCCCATGAAGGCTCTATCTTAAAGGCAGCTCTAAGCTGGCCGTGAGGGTGCTGCCTCCACAGCTGACACCGTGCACCAGGCGTCGCCCTGAAGGTCTCATCAGCTCCCCGCACCATCACACTGGGGACCAGACCCCAAACATGAGTCTTTGGGGGATAAACTTGGCCGACCACAGCAGTGCATATGTAATTGCCAAAGCCATTTCAGTAAAAACGCTAACCTTCCCGAGCACGAACTTGACGTGGCCCATCAGCAGCTCGGGTAGAAACCGACCCGAGAACGCACGTGGCTGCCTTTCTCAGCGCTGCCATGAGACGTCTGCTGCAGGGCACCCCTGGACCTACGAAGGCGTCCGCCGTCTGCAGCCGTCAGCTACATCCAAAGGGCTCGTGTCCAGCAAAGGGGTTTTGTTATTTGATCACAAACTAATCACAGCACCAATGCCTGAAATTGGTTTAAATGCAGAGCTCCACTTTTCAGGCATTCAATACATGTTCACAATCCATAATCCACGTCCAGATGTGTGTAATACAGTCTACGTACCGACGTGAGTAATACAACTCATGTACACGCGATATAATCCATGTACATGTGATACAATCCATGTACCTACGTGAGCGATACAGTCCACACACCGACGTGTGTAATACAACCCATGTACACACGATATAATCCACGTACATATGATACAATCCATGTACCTACGTGAGCGATACAGTCCACACACCGACGTGTGTAATACAACCCATGTACACACGATATAATCCATGTACATATGATACAATCCATGTACCTACGTGAGCAATACAGTCCACATACCGACATGTGTAATACAACCCATGTACACGTGATACCACCCATGTACATGTGATATAATCCATGTGCATGCGATACAATCCATGTACCTACGTGTATGATACACCCACTATGTCCTCCACTATACCTGCCATCTCCTCCACCATCTCCTCCTCTATGTCCTCCACCATCTCCTCCTCTATGTCCTCCACCATCTCCTCCACCATCTCCTCCTCTATGTCCTCCACCATCTCCTCCTCTATGTCCTCCACCATCTCCTCCTCTATGTCCTCCACCATCTCCTCTATGTCCTCCACCGTCTCCTCCTCTATGTCCTCCACCATCCTCCTCTATGTCCTCCACCATCTCCTCCACCATCTCCTCCTCTATGTCCTCCACCATCTCCTCCACCATCTCCTCCTCTATGTCCTCCACCATCTCCTCCTCTATGTCCTCCACCATCTCCTCCACCATCTCCTCCTCTATGTCCTCCACCGTCTCCTCCTCTATGTCCTCCACCATCTCCTCCTCTATGTCCTCCACCATCTCCTCCACCATCTCCTCCACCATCTCCTCCACCGTCTCCTCCTCTATGTCCTCCACTGTCTCCTCCTCTATGTCCTCCCCCGTCTCCTCCTCTATGTCCTCCACCGTCTCCTCCACCATCTCCTCCACCATCTCCTCCTCTATGTCCTCCACCGTCTCCTCCTCTATGTCCTCCACCGTCTCCTCCTCTATGTCCTCCACCATCTCCTCCTCTATGTCCTCCACCATCTCCTCCACCATCTCCTCCACCATCTCCTCCACCGTCTCCTCCTCTATGTCCTCCACTGTCTCCTCCTCTATGTCCTCCCCCGTCTCCTCCTCTATGTCCTCCACCGTCTCCTCCACCATCTCCTCCACCATCTCCTCCTCTATGTCCTCCACCATCTCCTCCTCTATGTCCTCCCCCATCTCCTCCTCTATGTCCTCCACCATCTCCTCCTCTATGTCCTCCACCATCCTCCTCCATGTCCTCCACCATCTCCTCCACCATCTCCTCCTCTATGTCCTCCACCATCTCCTCCACCATCTCCTCCTCTATGTCCTCCACCATCTCCTCCACCATCTCCTCTTCTATGTCCTCCAGCATCTCCTCCTCCATGTCCTCCACCATCTCCTCCTCTATGTCCTCCACCGTCTCCTCCATCTCTTCTAGTACAGCACCTTCATAGTCACCTCTACCATCTCTACTATCACTTCCACTGTAACTTTTTTCACCATTACCTCCTTTATACCCTCAGCTTTGTCTTCATCCTCCTCCTTTATCACCTCTGCCTCACCTCTACACCTCTCCCACATCTTCACTGCCATCTCCTCCATCTCTTCTACTACAGCACCTTCACAGTCGCCTCCAAGTCTGCCATCACCTCCGCTGTCACACCAGCATGACTGCTTCCCCCTGCCATATGCTCTGCTCTTCAACAGTGATGGCAGCACTGGAAGCAGAGCCCCAGCCTCCTCCTCGGGCCTTTCTCCAGTCACGCGGGACTTGGCCCCTGGCACTGCTCGGGGCACTCATGCTGTATACTCTACGAGAGAGGGCTCTGATGACGTCAGCTCACACAAGCAAGAGTCTGGGGTCAGAGGAGATGGGGCAGGTCACACACAGTGCAATCAGCCCAGATGCAAAGTGCATCCAGGTGACAGGGGACACCCGGCCCCAGAGCGGTCCAGCAGCCCAGGGACCTGCAAAGCAGTCATCTGCAATGTTGCTGAAGTGCGGTGTGAGTCAGCGTGTCCACGTGGCAGGCCACTGCACCCTGCTGCGTGGCCCACCAGTCTAGAGGCTGTGGGAGGGTACCACAGGGTGTGGCTGACTGAGAGCCGCCGACTTTCGGTAGAGCAGTCAGTCTCCGAACGTGGTGTTCTCCACCCAGGCAATAGAAGGCCTTGGCGGGAAAGCTGGACCTCCCCTGGGAGGAGGAGACAGCCTTCAGGGCCACCCCAGCCCCGGCTCCGCCTGGCCCCCAGCCTGCGTCCTCCCTGCAGGGAGACTGCAGTCCCCAGTCATGTGAGCTGACTCCTGGAGCTGCGTGTCTCTGGTCTCCTCTCTACACACCCCTGCTCCTGGACCTCTGGAGGCCCCAGTACACTGGGACACTGCGGACACACTGCAGAGTCCTTTGGCCGGCAGCTTTTTATTTATTTATTTATTTTTCAGTTGAAGTTTTCAAAAGACTGTGAGGGGAAAGGACTGTTATTTTTATAAAAGGCTTCCGCTCGTTTCCTCGCACACACCTGGCCACTGCAGGGCCTCCACGCAGGACGCAGGAGTGGGGTCACACTGACCTTTGCCGCGTCCGAGATGGAATCCCAGTTGCCCCCGGAGAGGGCGTACTCCCCACTGCCGATCCTCGCCAAGATCTCCTCCGGGCTGTCGTCGGGGCCGTTGGCGAAAGGCGTGAACCTGTGTGATGGGAGGAGTCGGCGTCACGAGCTCCCATGCCCCCACCTTGTTAGGGACCCGCTCTTCCTTCTGTGTGGGGAGCAGGGCTCGGGGAGCCGGACATGCCCAGGCCGCGTCTGTCCCCCGGCGAGGCCACAGCTACAGCTGGAGGGAGCGAGGCAGGCAGTGTGCACTCAAGTCCACCCTCTCCAGGCCCTTTCTGGTCACGCGGTGACAGAGGGGTAGTGCCTGCCTGTGACACTGCTTCCATGGTGACAGAGGGGTAGTGCCTGCCTGTGACACTGTTTCCGTGGTGACAAAGGGGTAGTGCCTGCCTGTGACACTGTTTCTGTGGTGACAGGTGGGATAGTGTCTGCCTGTGACACTGTTTCTGTGGTGACAGAGGGGTAGTGTCTGCCTGTGACACTGTTTCCGTGGTGACAGGTGGGATGGTGCCTGCCTGGTGACCCTGTTTCTGTGGTGACAGAGGGGTAGTGTCTGCCTGTGACCCTGTTTCCGTGGTGACAGGTGGGGATGGTGCCTGCCTGTGACCCTGTTTCCGTGGTGACAGGTGGGGTGGTGCCTGCCTGTGACCCTGTTTCTGTGGTGACAGGTGGGGTGGTGCCTGCCTGGTGACCCTGTTTCCATGGTGACAGAGGGGTAGTGTCTGCCTGTGACACTGTTTCCGTGGTGACAGGTGGGGTGGTGCCTGCCTGTGACCCTGTTTCCGTGGTGACAGGTGGGGATGGTGCCTGACTGTGACACTGTTTCTGTGGTGACAGGTGGGGTGGTGCCTGCCTGGTGACCCTGCTTCCGTGGTGACAGAGGGGTAGTGTCTTCCTGTGACACTGTTTCCGTGGTGACAGGTGGGGTGGTGCCTGCCTGTGACCCTGTTTCCGTGGTGACAGGTGGGGTGGTGGACGAGCGTCTGAGATCGGAAGCCCGAGACGCCGCTGGCTGGGCTCCCTGATGAGCTAGGGCTCCGGGCCCGGCTGGTGCGTCCTCCTGCAGTTAAGGCACACTACGGCCGCGGAGGGCCAGGGCGGCACTTGCTGAGTTACTGCTTTTAAGCTTTTGCTGTAGGGCATTTGTGCACTCGCCAGAGAGAGACAGAGAGGGAAGTGAGAAATCACCCCCGGGGGAATGGCTGTGCCACCATCCTTCTCCATTCTCCTCTCGGAATTTTGGGCACACACGTGCACATGCGTGTGTACACACACACATGCCCGGTGTGATTTTCAAGCCACTGGGTCTGGGACTGTACCAAGCAGTTGGCCATGTGGGATCCAGCTCCTTACCCTGCACACCCCCTCCTGGCCCCGCCCTGGCCATAGCCTGAGTGTGTTCACATCGTCACTCCCGCGGTCCAGAGTGTCGCTGCGCGCTGACCCAGAAGAGGAAGAGCAGCCCACAGCACCGCCCTCTGCGGCGGGCGGAGTCCTGGCTCTGCACACAGGTGGCCTCCGAGGAGAGGCGCACTGGCCTGGCGGGTGTCAGGAGGACTCTGAGTGGCCCCTCCACGGGTCTCAGCACCAGCTCCCCGAGCGGCTGCTGTCATCGCTGACACTCTCCTGATCGTCACGGAGCCTCCAGCGAGGCCGCACGCCTTCGCTCTCGGCAGGCTGCCCTGTCCACGCGCTACCGCAGACGGGGCTGTGGGCTGGGCCCACTTCCGTGTATCTCGTCTCAAGTACGTACTGAACTTGAAAATCTCAGGGCCAAGGGACCAGCAGATGGCATAATGGTTACATTGCTGGACTCCCACGTAGTTGATCACAGTTTGAGGCCCGGACCCGGCGGATTAAAACTCACGCTGGGTACGTGTGTGTGTGTGCCCAGAATCCCAAGAGGAGAATGGAGAAGGGACTGCAGTGTGGACATCTCCCCAGGGGGCTGATTTCTTACTTTCTGTCATCCTGTCTCTCCGGCGAGCACACGTGCCCTATAGCAAAAATCTCTCTAAAAAATAAAAATAAAAAAATGTTAGGGCCGGGTCCCAGCTTCCCTGTCCAGGAGAGCACGTGCCCATGTCTCACTCGGGCTGGGGGAGGCGAGGCTGGTGCAGCCAGGAGTGCGGGCAGGGAGTGGGGCTGGAGGGCGGAGCGCCAGTGGGGGCAGGGCGTCAGCAGCACTCGGGCCTCTCTCTCTGACATGTCTCATCGCACATGCTGGCATGCCCACTGCGGGCACTCGGGCCTCTCTGACACGTCTCATCGCACATGCTGGCACACCCACCGTGGGCACTTGGGCCTCCCTCTCTGACACGCGTCTCATCGCACATGCTGGCACGCCCACCGCGGGCACTTGGGCCTCCCTCTCTGACACGCGTCTCATCGCACACGCTGGCACGCCCACCGCGGGCACTCGGGCCTCTCTCTCTGACACGCATCTCATCGCACACGCTGGCACGCCCTCCGCGGGCACTCGGGCCTCTCTCTCTGACACGCGTCTCATCGCACACACTGGCACGCCCACGTGTGATGGCCACAGCACCAGGCGTGGAGTGGCAAGGCCCAGCTGTTCTGACGTGCCGTGGGCCTGAAACTGCTGTTGGTGCCCAGGCTACACGGATGTGCTAAAGGCATGGGGTGGCTGCCGTCTGAGCAAGGGGTGCCGCCGGCATGGAGGACGTGGGCCGGAGGCCAAGGCCCAGCTATCGCATTTACAGGCTCAGCTGAAAGGAACGCACGGCTAACTTCCCTCCCCTGGTGCTCTAGGCGTCCTCAGCGTGCTCAGCAGGCCCGAGGGTGGGGCTTAGGGCCATGGGTGACGGTGCACAGGCGATCAGGCGATGTCGCTGTACGCAGACATGAGGGCTGGCCCAGGCCACCGCATGCCGTCCTCAGCGCACACTGCCATCAGAGCCCGCCAGGGCGTCCTTACCCTGCCAGCATGGTGTACAGCAGGATCCCCAAGCTCCAGACGTCACACGCCGCATCATAGCCCTGGCGCTTCAGGACCTGCGGGACAGTGGGCGGCAGGTGAGCACTGGGCGAAAGCTCCGGTTACGGCCTGTTTCCCAGCCAGTGCCCAGCCGGACGGGGGTCCAAGGAGGTCAGCACTCGCGAGGGCCAAGCCACCCCACGCACCGCAGCGGGTCCCTCTGGCCGCCCGCATACAGCGAGCCTCGGTCCCCGCAGCTATGTGGAAAAGATGGTGCCGTTTGTGAGGCAGAAGAATTTTTTTATTACGATAAAATACATGTAACATAAAAGTTTCCATTCTAGCATCACTGAGTGGCTCAGGGCCCTAAGTGCGTTTGCGCAGCTGGGCCCATTGCCACGGGCCGTCCAGGACGCACCAGCTTCCTCCCTGAAATCCTAAAGGATGTGTGCATTTGCCAGAGACAGAGATGGAGAGAAAGTGAGAAAGCACCTCCAGAGGGATGGCCACGGCGCAATCCCTTCACTATTTCCCTCAGGATGCTGGGTACGCATGTGCACCTGCTGCTTTTCAAGCCTCTGGGTCTGGGACTCGAACAGCACAGTTGGTCATGCGGGATGGAACACGTCAGCCGCTGCGCCCTGGCTGCCCCTAGACTGAAATGCACCGTTAAACAGCGACTGCCACGCTGCCACTGCCGACCCTCGGACCGGCCTCCTTGAGGCACGTCTTCCGTGGGGAGTCACACAGCAGCTGTCTTTGCGACAGGCCTTTGGCTCAGTGTGGTGTCCCCAAGGCCTGTTCATGTTGTAGGTGTGTCAGAGTTTCCTTCCTTTCAAAGGCTAGATGGGCTAGTCCTGCAGCAGAGCTGTAAGCCCATCCACACAGCCAATGATGGTTCAAATCCTGGCCCTGCAGCTTGAAAAAACACGCTAGGCACATGTGGGCGTGGGTACCCAAAATGCTGATGGGATGGAAAAATGGTGGAAACAGGACAGTGGCAGGACCACACCCACTGTGGGATACATTCTTTTTCTCTTCCCCATTCTCTCCTTCCTCCAGTGAGAGCATGTGCCCTCTGACAGCAGAGGTAAAGCAAAGGCGGGGTGACCTTCCGTTGTGTGCACAGACCATGTCTTGCTTCCCCATGACCTGGCACGGGCACAGGCTATGACAGTGCTGCCACCAACACGAGTGTGCACGTGCCTGCTCGGGGCGCTGCCTTCGCTTCTCTTGGGTACGGACCCAGCGTGGAATGTTGAATCATATGGTGCTTCTGTGTGCAAGTTGTTTTTTTTTTAAAGGTTTTTGCCATAGGGTGTGTGCGCTTACCAGAGAGAGACACAGAAAAAGAGACGGTGAGTGGGAAAGTGAGAAATCCCCTCCCGGGGATCACCGCCTGCAATCCCTTCTCCGTTCTCCTCATGGGATTTTGTGCATGCATGCACATGTGCCTGGCATGAGTTTTAAGCTACTGAATTTAGGATTCGAACTGCAGCCATGCGGGAGTCCAGCACTCCAACGCCTATGCCACCTGCAGGCCCTATGCTTAAGGTTTTTTTTTTTTTTTTTTTTTTGGAGAGGTTTTTTGCTATAGGGTGCGTGCGCTCGCCAGACAGACAGAGAAAGACAGAGAGACAGAAAGCGAGAAATCACTTCCCAGCGGGGATGGCCACGCCACAATCCCTTCTCCTCTGTCCTCCTCTGTTCTCCTCTCAGGATCTTGGGCACACGCGCACACATGCCCAGCATGAGTTTAAGCCACCGAGTCTGGGACTTGAACCACGGTCAGTCACATGGGAGTCCAGGGACATAGCCATTGCGCAAACTGCTGGTCCCTCTATGCTTAAGTTTTTAAAGAACTGTGAAGGCAAAAGAATCTTAGTGCATCCTGGGGTTGTGCACTCCGACAGAGGGCGGCCTGATAGGCTGCTAGCGGGGCAGCAATCGCAAAGGAACTGTTCAGGGCACTGCGGAGTGGGCGGCGAGCACTGGGCATGGAGCAGAGCCGTGCTCAGCTTCCGTACGCGAGAGCAGGGCCTCTCCCCCTCTGACCCTGCCCCTGTGCCGGCACGCGAGGTGCTAGGCTCAGAATCTGAACGGCCGAGTGCTCAGGCCCTGCTTCCTAACGCGGGGGCTGAGTGTTCCGAGCGCCGTGCAGACACAGAGCCTGCATTTCCCGAGCCTGTGAGGCATGGCTGACGGCACAGCCTCTGCCGGCCTGGCCCTGGTGTGGCATGGCTGACGGCACAGCCTCTGCCGGCCTGGCCCTGGTGCGGCAGTAACAGCGCCGGTAGGCGAGCTCGGTGTGGCTGAGCGACGTGCCAGCCAGGCGCACTGTCAGCAGAACCCACCGCGCGGGGATCCCTGGGCAGCCGCAGTGGGCAGGGGGCTCTGCCCCCACCGCATCCACCCCAGACCAGGCACGGATTTACAGACAAAGCGCTCAGCTCCCCACAGTAGCAGGGAGGGCAAAGGCGAGCGCCGAAGACAGCCTCAGCCCACACGGCCTGGACCCGGTGCCAGGATCCATCTGCCATTGGCCCTGACCGGCCTCCTGCCGGTTACTCGTCTTCCCACAGGCGAGTGGGAGACTCGAGTCCTTTCCCCGTTCTGTCACTTCTCTAAAAAGTCTGTCCTTTTCTGTAGACAATGTGACAGCCTGAATTCAAAGGCGCCTCTCTCCGGTGTCCCCCAGGTGGATGAGCTGGAGCACACATGTCACTGGACATTGGCTCGTTCTCGCGCGCCTGCCCTTGGTTACCAGGTCTGTCCCAGGAAGGACTCGCGAGCAGTGAGCAGAAGGTGAGCTTCTGCCTCTAGGTGGCGTCAGTGTCGGCATGGATGGACCGAGGGGTAACAGACTTGTAACAGTGTATCTGTAAAGGGCTGCAGGCGCCCAAGCATCTGGGGAGCCCCTGGGTCACCCCGAAATGGCCCCCCAGCCCACCGCATTGGATGCGTGGCCATCCACGTCTCAGAGCTTTGCTGTGGACCAGAACCGTGGTCCTCTCTCTGACAGTCCCTGGACCGACCTCTGGGAGCTGGCTGCACCCTTCCTGGCCGGCTTGCGGGACCTGGCCAACACTCCCCCAGCAGCTCGACCCAGCCCCTCCTCACCCACAGGCGGCCGCAGTCCCTCCCAAGGTCTGACCCGCTCTGGACCCGCCTCCCGTCATGTCCACATCGGCCTCTACCGCTTAGGCAGGCTGCTTTTCTGGGAAGCCAGGAGCCCGTTTATCTTCGCCAGCACAGCGAGGTGTCAGAGCCTAGTGGAGACTGTCCTGGAAACTGAAAGGAGGGACACACGACCCCTCGGCAGACGCCCGCAGCACGGGATGGAGGGAGCCGCAGCCCCAGGCCCCTCGGACCCTCAGCCTGCTTTGAAGGGCCGACTTGCTTCTCTAGGGAAAATAATCTGCAGTGAGTCCCTTCACAGTCAGTCCTAAGTCAGTCTCCCCGTGGTGAGAGACCGGCTTCTGCTCACAGGTGCCCAGCAGCCCACACCCGCCACGCAGAGACCGATGGCATCTCTCACTCTGACTCCTGACAGATACTCGGGATGATCAAGTTCTCTACAGCCCGTTGACAAACTTACACAAAGAGTCACGACTTCAAAGTGTCAAATTTGTTTCAAATATGGAAACGAAATGATGAGGACAGCTGTGTTTGAGTAGGGCTGGTGGCTGATTCCAGAAGTAATCAACTCCTAAGTTTCAGACTGTGCCCCTGAGCAGTGACACCATCTGGCCATCCTGCCTGTGGTGAGCTGTCCCGTGACCAGGGCACCCGCTGGGTGAGCGACCCACCCTCTCGTCACTTAGGGGCCTTCACGGTCGCCAGAGAGAAAAACATGGAACACAGCGACCTTCCACTCTCATGACGTGTCCTTTGGTGTAAGAGCCCCAGCGAGCTCGGCCCCGCCCCGACAGGAGCGTGTTTGTTACACAGCAGCGCTGGCTGCTGCTGGGGGCTCAGCTACGCCCGGGGGCTCAGGTTTAAGTGGTCAGTGTGACGGGGGGCCGAGCGGGTCCCTGGGAAACATGCATTCTGTAAAAACTGCGCAGGGGTCTCTTCCGCTCTTTCCGTCTGTTTTGCTCCTCTGAGGAGGAGTCCTGGGAGGGCGGCCCTGTGTGCGACTCCTCTCCTACCCCGCAGCCGGGCAGGGCCCTGGGGAGCTGCGTGTGCAGCTCAGGCTACCCTGCTGTAGGAGCTGAACTTCGCTCCACCACGTGGCGGCCAGCCATGCAGGCCACAGTGCTACCCCGAGCTGTCATGCCGGGCTGGATTTCAAGGTTATTTTGTATCAAATTAAATCTGTCCTTTATTTTTCCATGACCTTCAGGAGGCCCTTTGTACAATGGCTTTGCCGCCAGCATGGGGGCAGGTACCCAGTGGGCTCACGGGCACCCCCCTCAGATGATGGGGCTCTGGGCGGGGAGCAGGTGCCTGCAGGCAGGGGGGGTGCCCGGTGGGCTCTCACCTCGGGGGCCACAAAGTTGGCCGTGTAGCAGGGCGTCATCAGCAGCCCGTTCTCGGCGCGCAGCTGCTTGGCAAAACCGAAGTCGCAGATCCGGATGGACGCGGGGTCGCCGGACTCGTCCACATACAGGATGTTGCTGGGCTTCAGGTCCCGGTGGACCACCTGGGGGGGGAGGAGCACTGAGCCGGCCACACCCACGGCCAAGCCCACGCAGTGGCCAGGGTCAGCCATCCTGGGCAGTGGCCGCTCTGAGCAGGTCTTTTGGGGGCTAGTCGGCCAGTAACAGGATGTAGACGCTGCCGTTCTCGGGCCCTGAGTGCGCGCTCGCTCGAGCTCCCTCTCACGTTGGCCGCTTAAACCCAAGCCCCGGGCGTAGCTGAGCCCCCGGCAGCGGGCAGTGAGCGCTGGCGTGTAAGGAACACGCTCCTGTCGGGGTGGGGCTGAGCTCGCTGGTGCTCTTACACTAAAGGACATGTCATGGGGAGTTTGGGGAATGGCAAGAGGAGGGGGAGCTGGCGGCTCTCTCACACGGCCACGTAAAGTTGAGTAACTTGTACCCGTCCTCGCCCTCCTGTTTGCTGTAGGGACTGCCCTGGGACCACTGTCTTGGGGAGCGCATTTCTCGGCAATCAGGAGCCCATGTCCTCTGGGTGTTGAGCGCGGCCCTGGGTCGAATAAGTCACTTCTAGTTCGATCCTGGTTTTCACGCCTCTGCCCTCAGTTTAGGTGGCCGGGGTGGCCCGGAGCTACGGTCTGTAAGTGCAGGGCTCAGGCCAGGCCTGGAACGCGGGAGGGTCTGGTGTCCTGGCTGTCATGGCTGCTCCTGTCCAGTCTTTCCTCCACATCGGTTACAATCTGAGTTCTACACCGCAGGGAGTGAAGCCCTGGGTGCCCCTTCGTCATGGCCAGAGCACCCTTACGCTCGCATTGGTCTGAGGAAATGTGAATTTAACCTGGACTTCCGAGGCCGCCCTAATACATGCTGTTCTGGCCAGGCGGTTCTCGGGCTGAGAGTGGTGAGAAGTGGGTCTGGGTGTGAGAAGTTCTGCCCTCGCGCCGTCTGCCTAAGAGCAGGACGCATGCTGGTGAGGGTGTCCCCGTCCCCTCTCTACCAGGAAGGACGAGGCTAGCCACCAGAGATAGCTCTTGGCTACACTCATCCTGGGCTACCCCGCAGGAGCTACCGGACATGCCTCGCCACCCAGCCCCAGTCCCGTGGAGCTACCGGACACCCCTCGCCACTCAGCCCCGGTCCCGCGGAGCTACCGGACACATCTCACTACCCAGCCCCGGTCCCGCGGAGCTACCGGACACACCTCACCACCCAGCCCCGGTCCCGTGGAGCTACCAAACACCCCTCACCACCCAGCCCCGGTCCCGTGGATCTACCAGACACACCTCACCACCCAGCCCTGACCTTCGGTGAGTCCCCACACGCCACCTTCCACGGTCACTGCCCCCAGTCGAGGCCCTTTTCCCGGCCTGCCCCGCCCGCTAAGTCACTGTTCTTTTGTAAGAGACATGCCCACGTCCCCGCCAGGTGCCTTGCCTGGTGCTCCTGCGTGTACCATGTGACTCACGTCTGCTTTCTCCGGCGAGCCTGTCTTCGTCACCGTAGTCACAGTGTAACTCAGGAGCCTCGTGTAGGGAGGCACCCCCTGGCAGACACGCACCCTTGAACCGGAAACTCCCAGGCACCCAGTGCTCCGCGGGCCGGCTCCCCACCGGGCACCTACCCCCTGGGAGTGCAGGTAGTCCATGGTCTTGGTGATGGTGCACAGCACGTCGCTGGCCTCGCGCTCCGAGAAGCACCGCTGCCGGAGGATGCGGTCCAGCAGCTCCCCGCCGCGCATCAGCTCTGTTACCAGGTACACGTACTTGCCGTCGTCATAGACCTGGGGACACATGGCCCTCAGACCCTGCTCCTCGCCCAGGCTGCCCTCCCCACCCGGGGACCCAGAGGAGGCAGAGACAGAGGTGGGTGGGGAGGACGGGCTCTGTCCCAGGGAGTGAGACGAGACTCCATAGGAGCGAGGGCGTGGCCATTCTGATTCAGCCACACATGGGTCTTCTCTGGGAGGAGCCAGCTTGCTTTCTTTTCTTAGATTTTGGCTATAGAAAACGTGTGCTCACAGGGAGGCAGAGACAGAAAGTGAGAAATCCTCCCTCGGGGGAGGCCACGCTGCAATCCCTTCCCTAGTCTCTCGGGATCTTAGCATGCACGCTCACGTGCCTGGCGTGAGTTTGAAGTCACCAGGTCTGAGACTCAAACCATGGTCAGCCATGTGGGAGTCCAGCGACATAACCACTACGCCATCTGCTGGTCCTGAGAAAATGGCTTTCACAATCCGCTACTCATGGGAACAGAGGAGCAGCAGGCTCAGGATGCAGTGTGCCAGTCTGTGGCCACCCTGCAGGAGAGGCGCTTGGACAGCAGCCGTGTGCAGGCCGGCAGGACACGCCCCACGGCTCCTGGAGCTGCGCTCCTCAGGCCCTCCTGTGCTCAGGTCGGGGTACATGTCCGGGAGCCTGGCACCTGCACCCCAGCCAGCTCCTGAGTGGCCCGAGCTGCTTCATGGCACCCCTGGGACATGGGCAGCACCGGGGGTCAGACCAAGGCAGGCCGAGTCACCACTAGTCGTCATTTAATCAATGCATTTTTAGAACCAGTCACTGAAATAATATGCCTGACTTTGAACATAGAGAGACGTAAGGTTGTTATGTTTTCTTTACTGTGAGAGGGGGAAGCACGCATTTCGATGGCATCGCACTGTGTCATGAGAGCCCTCCCCAGCCTCCTAGTAGTGAGAATCATGCAGCACTTCTGACAGGTGTCTCAGCTGCTCTGGGGTCCGACCCAGGCTTCCACGTGGCTCTGCATCTCACTCGGAGCCCCACAGCCTGCGCCCATGGCTGGGCTCTTCTGGGGTTGGTGTTTCCAAGTTCACAGGCTCGGACTCTACTCTTGGGCCTGCCTGTCAGTGCGGTTGACGGCCAACGGAACCGCAGTGTGGGGGCCTCACTGTGGCAGGTTCGGACCCCAGGTGGACCTGGAACACGCTGGGTGCATACACAGGCACCCACAACCCCAAGGACACTGGCCCGGGCGGGGTGCGTGGCATGACGGAGCCCAGTGTGGGGCTCTCGTGCACACTTTCTACCATAAACGGAAGCAACAAAGTTAGAAAACCCGGGGAGCTCTGCTTCAGCAGCCGAGAACGTGATGGCGTCACTGGAACCTCTTGACCCAGGTGTGAGCAAGCGGCTCAGGGAGCTTCAAAGAAGCTGGTTTCCGGGTGTGGACCCTGACTTGTAACTAGGAAACCACGTGGCCAGAGCACTGCGGAGGTGAGCACCACCCGGTGGGTCGAAGGGGGCCTCGTTACTGCTCCTCAGAAAAAAGGGCACCCCAGGGCCTCTTATCCGGACCTGCTGGCCTGGAAGGAACCCCCTGGGCCCGGGACCCCGAGGAACTCCCTGGGTCCGGGACTCCGAGGCAAGGCTTACCATGCTGGAAGGAGAGTAGGGAGCCAGAAGGGGTGCGAGAGGAGGAGGAGGACAACTCCCTCTCCCTTCCCCAACCCTAACCCCTGCACCCCATGGGCCTTTATGGGGTGCTCTGGGTTTTCCCTACTGGCTCTTAGTGGGTCACTCCTGCTCCCTCCAGGGGAGAAGCGAGGAGCTGACCGGTAGACCAGCCTGGGGCTCCGTGGTCAGGCTCTGCCCCGGGGAGTAGGAGCCCCCGCCCCGCCCCCATCAGGTCCTCCCCCGTCCTGCCACGTTCAGGAATGACACAACAGCACCTCGGGGATCGCCCACAGAGCGGTTGTTTCCTCTCTCATAGCTGAGCATTAAGAGCTTTGGGCAGAGGGCCAGTAGTTGGCGTAGCAGTTACGGCGTGGGCCTCCCACATGGACGACCGCATTGGAGTCCTGGACCTTTTGGCATGAAGAGAACGCCGGGCGTGTGTGTGCACAAGACCTCGGGAGGAGGATGGAAGAGGGGATTGCCGTGTGGCCATCCCCCTGGGGGTGATTTCTCACTTTCCCTCTCACTGTCTCTGGGGAACGTGACTGTCCTAAGGCAAGAACCTCTTAAAAAAGAGAGAGAGAGAGAGAGAGAGAGAGAGAGAGAGAGAGATAGATAGATAGATTTGGGACGAGTCAGGGCTCAGAGGATCTGAACACACAGCCCAGCAAGCCAGCAGTGCCGGGTGCTCGGAGGCCGGCGTAGACCTGGCGTGGGCCCCAGCCACGGCGCGGTCTGTGGTTGTTGGAACCCAGAGCTGTCCCTGCGGAAGCGTCCTGTTCCAAGTGTCGGTGAGAAGCTGGCACACGAGGTCTCTGTCACCACCCGACACCACTTACGTCCTTGAGGGTGATGATATTGGGGTGCTGGCCATACCGCAGGAGGATCTCAATCTCTTCCGAGGGGTCCCTCTTGCTCTTATCGATGATCTGGAAAGGCCAGAGGGAAGGCGTGACGGTGAGTGGTCTGCCGAGGCTCTCAGTCATGCCCGGCCTTGCCTGTGTGACCACATGTCCCCTCCCCTCCGGCCAAGATAACTCCAGTCCTGGCCAGTCCTGCCTGCCCCAGCTAGGCTAAGACTTACATGGAAGATAGGGCACCAGCCAGTCCCACCTGCCCCAGTTAGGCTAAGATGGACATGGGACACAGGGACCCCAGCCAGTCCCGCCTGCCCCAGCTAGGCTAAGACTTACATGGGACACAGGGCGCCAGCCAGTCCCGCCTGCCCCAGCTAGGCTAAGACGGCCGCGGGACACAGGGCCCCCGCCAGTCCCGCCTGCTCCAGCTAGGCTAAGACTTACATGGGACACAGGGCCCCAGCCAGTCCCGCCTGCCCCAGCTAGGCTAAGACGGCCGCGGGACACAGGGACCCCAGCCAGTCCCGCCTGCCCCAGGTAGGCTAAGACTTACATGGGACACAGGGCCCCAGCCCCCTCCAGCACACACTCAGATTGCTTTGAGGTTGCATGGAGAAGGTGGGGTGGAGGCTCCCGTGGCTCCTCCTGAGCATGTGGGAGGCCAGCTCGGGTGGCAACCTGGGCTCTCCGTTATTCTATCCCAAAGAGGCCTGTGGCTGCTGTGCACTTCTGCCCTCATGGCTGAGCCCCACACCAGCAGCGAAGCGAGCCAGAGCGCATGGGTCTCATCGGAGACGCTGGGGTGGCCGGGAGGGCAGAGGGACGCAGGCCCGGGTGTGCAGCGCTGTGTCTGTCCCAGCCAGCACTGGCAGCTGATGTCTGGTCCCCCACGACAACCAGTGGCTCCCATTCTCAGGGTGTCAGGGAGTGACCCTGCCTTTGAGACAAGTCGCTGCACCTCGGGAGGCGCTGTCATCGTAACCTCGCCCAGCTCTGCAGGGCGTGCGGGGGGGACGCGCGCCATTCCCGGGGAATCGACAACTCGCAGAAGAGGCGAAGAGACTAGAAGCCTGAGGGGCTTGTCCTATGCCTGGGCACTGGTCCCACCCAGTGCCAACTCCACCATCTGGAGACGTGTGGCCGTGGCGCACCAGGGGACAGACAGACGTGTGGCTGCGGAGCACCAGACCCCTCCCGGTCTCCAGCAGGTCAGGCCTGGCAGAGCGCCGCAGCACGCCTTCTTTTCTTCCAGGGGCCCAGTGCTCAGGCCCTCGGCCCTAATCACCAGCCCTCCCTGTCACCGTCACGTGCCACAGTGCCAGCCCTTCTCTGCTAGTTTTAAGGGCACCCGCCATGCCCACTGTCCCTCTGACCACACTGAGCAAGCCCCAGGCATGCACTGCCACACGGGTAAGGGCAGGGCTCGCCTCCTGGTTGCGGACTCCTCCCTCCTGCCACGTCTGATCCACTGTTTCGCTGGGACACGGGAGCTGCCTCTAGGGGGAGCCTGAGTAGGCCACAGCCCCTGGCGCCACACTCCCCAGGCCTTTCTCTGCAATCTGGGGGTGTAAAACACACTTGTAGATTTAAAACATCCAGTAGACTATTTTTGCAAGTATAGTTTCATGCTAAAAGTGACATATTCTTAGCACGAGTCTGCTCGTCACCCTCACAAAGGGACAGGATACAGGATAAACAAGGCAGGGACGCCTCTGTTCCACTGGCAAGCACTGTCTTCAGGCCACACGGAGGGGAAACAGCAGGGCAGGTAGCTGTGTTCAGGAGCTCGAGTGTGTAGGATGGGGAAAAGACGGTGCATAGACACGTCTGCTTCCTTATAGATGCGTAACACACCCCGGGAGGGCACAGGACAAGTGGGTAACGCTGCTTCCTGTGGGAAGGGCTGGGTGGTGGGCCGTGGGAGGCCTTGCTGTTTTTCTGTGCGTAGTTTTTAAATTCTGCACCACGTGAATATGTTATCTACTCGAAAACTGAAATACAGAACTTTCAGAGATGTTCCTAAAACTCAAGCACGAGAACAATATGACCCTTACTCTAAGCCTGGCTAGGAAGGCTGGCCGGCCGCTGGTCGCTGGCCCCAGCGCCGGTGCCCTGCTGCCTGTTCTGCGGGCGGTCTCAGGAAAACCTGACTCACATAATCGGTGTTTGTAAACAATCCGTCTTTAAAGAACTGTGTACCTTAAAATCTCACTTTTGAAAACATCTTAAGATTGTAAAAGTCAAGTCACTTGCACATGTGAGCTGCACTGTTTTTTTTTTTTTTTTTTTTGGAGAGGTTTTCGCTATAGGGCGTGTGCGCTCACCAGACAGAGAGAGACAGAGAGACAGAAAGTGAGAAATCACCCCCCAGGGGGGATGGTCACGCCGCAATCCCTTCTCCTCCATTCTCCTCTCGGGATCTTGGGCACGCACGCACACGCGCCTGGAGTGAGTTTTAAGCCACCGGGTCCAGGACGTGAACCACGGTCGACTAGGTGGGAGTCCAGAGACATAGCCATTACGCTAACTGCTGGTTCCCGAGCTGCACTGTTTTAACACGCGCGGCCACTGTTCAGTCAATTCGTTACGTGGATACACGGGTGAGGACATTCGTTTCTTAGATATATTTTTACCATTAAATCAAGTTGGGCCAGTAGGTATTATGGAGACTAGGCAGCTGGCCCCACATGACTGACTACATGGTTTGACTCCTGGACCTGGCAGGTTGAAAAACACACCAGGCACATGTGTGTCCATGGCCCAAATCCCAAGAGAACGGAGCAGGAAATGTGGTGTGGTCACCCCGGAGGCGATCGGCCCGCCCCGTCAGGCTGTGCGGAGCATACTCCCTACGGAAAAACCTGACAGCAGCAGCAAAAGATGTCTGTTTATTTCTCCCGAGTGAGACAGAGAGAGACGTTCCCCAGCAGGGCCCTGACGAGCAGTGTCCCAGTCCCTTCTCAGGGAGGGTCCGGGTGTGAACCCAGACCGTCCCTGGGGGTCAGCTGCACAGGGCCATCCATCCCCCACACCAAGTTTATTGTTTTATTATTATTATTATTATTTTATTTTGCTATAGGGTGCCTGATGTGCTCCTTGGAGAGCCACAGAGACAGTGGGGTGGGGGTGGGGAGTGAGAAGTCACTCCACAAGCCCCCCTCCATCCTCCTCGTGGGATTCTGGGATCACACGCATGCGCCTGGCATGACTTTGAAGCCACCAGATCTGGGACTACACTGCGCAGTCGGCCACACGGGATCCAGCTGCCTTAAACTCTGTGTCATCTGCTGGCCCGGATTTACACATTTTTAACATAACATTTAAACCTTTTAAAATTATGTAGTTGCTGGGTGGGTGTCCCCAAGCACTTCGGTCACCAGCTGAACACCACAAAGCAGCTGCTCGCTGGCTCAGGCTGTGGGTGTGGGCCCCGGAGGCGTGCGGCCGGGCGGCTCTGGCATCCTCTGCGGAGTGGGCGCTGCTGGCTGTCCGTGAGCTCTGGTTTGCTCCTGGGGACATGGCGGCGGCCACGGTACCTCCCTGCTGGCCCCTGGCCATGGGTTTGGGGGCTCGGCTTCCATGGAGGGCTGGGAAGGTGGAGGAGGGTGTCGGCCGTCCCCGGGCCAGGCAGAATGGTGGTTATGGTGCCTCCTGGGGCCAGCCTGGTCCTGGCTACGGCCCAGCGTCACTGCTGTCCACTGGGTCTCACAGCTCCCTGGGCCTCTCCAGGCCGGTCGGCATCTGTGAACAGTGCAATAATGGATCCAGCTCCCGGCCTTTAGAGACTCAGCACATCGGCATGTGGCACCTCGGTGCCCGGCCGGCACGAGTGAGCTCTTGCCCAGCGACAGCATACTGGCACCCTAGACCCCGGCCGGGCAGGGGCTGTGATGGCAGTGCTGCCCGAACCACATCCTGCTCTCGGCTCTGAACCTCCCCTCCGGACAGTGCCCTGGAGCAGGGCGATGCACAGAACTGAGGTCCGGAGCAGAGGGGTTTCGGGTGACAGCCCAGGAACCAACGCGGATGTCCAGGCTGGCACAGCCTGGGAGGCCTGCTCTGCAAGGCGGTCCCAGGGCAGGTCTGGCTGAAGTCCGGGAACCTCCTGTGCACACAAGGCTGTGTGGATCCGGGCTGGCGGGGCTGTGCAGGTCTGGCCAGCAGGGCTGTGCTGATCTGGCGGGGGGCTGTGTGGATCTGCGCGGGTCCAGGCCGGCAGGGCTGTGTGGATCTGGGCTGCAGGGTCCGGCATAGGTCGCAACATCAAGACCCTGTTAGGGGTGCTGTCTCTCTGGCTCTTTTGCTCACGGAAGAGAGAAATAAACTAAAAGCCCTGGAAATCCAAGAAGGCTTTAATGAAGGGATAGCTTGCAAGAGCACAGCTGGTTTAAGGGGACCAGTGTGGGACGCGGTGCCTAGGGTGGGCAGCGGTGGGTGGCCACCGCCTCCGAGCCCAGAGGGGCCTTCACGTGGGTAGAGCGTTCTGACGGCAGCAGGGGTGTTAGCGGAGGGCGTGGGGACAGAAAGGTTGCAGCCCACAGCTGTCCCCTCTGCGCTCCTGTGGGTCTATCTTCTGTTGGCAGAAATGTCTGGGGCCAGAGGCAAGGCCGGCGCCAGGATGTGGTCCCCACCATGGGGAATGGGGAGCCCCCAGCCTGGGGGGAGCCCTGCCCGTGCTGTGGCAGGTTGGGGCGGTTTCTCACATCGCCCTGGACAGAGGGCGGTGCAGCTGTGACAGGCCCGACCAGCTCCACTCAGGTGAGATCTGCTCCAGTCCGGGTTCGGGTCCTGGATGGCGGCAGGGGGTGCGGGCTCCTTTGACCTGTGACCTTTTCCAGGAGAGTCTTTTGTTTTTGTTTTTATTTTCACAGGGAGGGCGTAGCATCAGGTGGTCAGGGAGAGGTGAGCTGGCCGAGTGGGCAGCGACTGAGCCACTGCAGTCGGGGCAGAGGTGGAAACGCGAGGAACGGGCTGTCAGTGAGCACCCACGGACGATCTGCTCTTCGGGGATGGTGCTTGGGACCGGCGTTACTTCTACTCGGAGGTTTGCTTCTACTCGGAGCCAGGCCCTCACTCTGAGACTAGCACGTCGTCTGCTATTCACCCGGAGAACGAGGGGGCGGGTCTCAGTGAGTGGCTGGGCACAGGCCTCCTCTCCTCCTGCTGGTACCGAAATCATCTCCACGGGCCACCACGGAGGCGTGAAAGGGACACGCTGGTCACTGTCAGTGTTCTGATTCCCATCTGGCAACAGCATGTCAAAGGACACCCACGGACGGGACCCTCCTCAGCCAGCTGCCTGCCCTGGCCATAAACAAACTGTGTGTGGTGTCACCGAATAACCACAGGTGCGTTTTCCCTCTCCCCATAGATGTCCGGTGTCTGGGTACACGTGGAACGAGTCTGGCTTCAATGGCAGACGGTTTTTCTCAGTGGGTGCCACAGAAAGGGACATTGCAAACGCATGCTTACCCCGGCGGCCGAGGATGGTCACGGCGAGCCCTCACCCCCGCCGCGTGGACGTTGCGAACGCATCAGGGAGAGGTGAGCTGGCCAAGTGGCTGAGGATGGTCGCGGCGAGCCCTCACCCCTGCCGCGTGCTCTCCGGTCCTCCGGTCTTTGTGCCCCTCCCCCCATGTTCCTCATCTCCGTGTCTCTCCAGGGCTGGAGACGCCCCCCTGAGCCACTCCTGGTGGGCTTGGCGGCAGGAAGGAAGCGAGCCGTGAGCACGCCCTGTGCGCCACTCCGCCCAGCACGGTTCCTCCCGCTCGCAGACCAAGCTTGGGTTTCAAACAAAGCCGGAAGGGCATGAACGCACGTGTGGAATTTCACGGACACCTTTTCCAGCAAAATTAAACAAACACAGAGGTACGGCTCCAGTTTTTCTTTTAGTGGAAAAAATGTTAAATTTCCATGCCAATTAGTTCTCCTTCTAAAAATAAGCCCTAACCATGCCAAGCGTCTGTCTTCGTTTCATGTCTTCTTTGGTTGATGAATTACATACACAGTATGAAAATGAGCACAGGAATGCTAACGTGATTTTAAATGGTCTGACGTGATACGAATTGGGGCTCCTCCTCGAAGGAGCTTCCCGGCTCTGGCCGTGGGCACGACGACCACGCTCCCCTGCAGAACCGGGACGGGCGGGCAGCTCGGCCCCACGTGGCTGATTACACATGTATGGGCACATGTATGTGTGTGCCTAAAGTCTTGCCAGGAGGGAGCGGTGGAGGAGAGGGGTCGTGGTGAGACCTCCCCATGGGTGCTTCTCCTTCTCCCTCTCTCTGTCTCTCCCTCTGAAGAACATGTTTGCCTTTTGGCAACAACAACAACAACAAACGGGGTGGCTCTCGTACAATCTTAAGACCTCCCTTTATTTTTATCTGACTCCACTGCTAAAGCAAACTGAGGTCACACTGAAGGTGTAGACGCACACCTGCAGAGGTGCGGGGCCTCCTCAGGCACGAGCTGAGCCCCTGGCTCTCAGCCATGCCCGGCGTGCACCCACCTTCTGTCAAAGCCTGGACCAACGAGGGGCCCAGTGAGCTGCTGGTGGGGTGCCTCGGCCCGAGCACGTGCATTTAAGGATGAACGGGCCGAGAGAGAAAGAAGGTACAGCTCATTGTTTTCGGGTTCCTCCCCTACGGCGTCCAGGTGACCGCTCAGACCCCTGGACGAGTGGAGGGGGAGTTCCCAGGGGCAGGTGTGCAGTCTTGTCTAGAACCCCAGACCACGTGTGCTGCAGAGTCCAACCAAGACCAGGCTGGAGACGCGATACCCAGGCCGTCTCTAGAGCCCCACTGAGCAATTATGCTGTAAGCCCTGATTAGAAATTCCAGCCTGGGGACCAGCAGACGGAGTAATGGTTATGTCGCTGGACCCCCACGTAGTCGATCACGGTTCGAATCCCAGACTCAGTAACTTCTAACTCATGCCGGGCACGTGTGTGTGTGTGTGCCCCAAATCCTGAGAGAATGGAGGAGAAGGGATTGTAGTGTGGCCATCCCTCGGGGGTGATCTCTCGCTTTCTGTCTCTTGGTCTCTGTGTCTCTGTCTGGTGAGCACACCTACCCTACAGCAAAAAAAAAAAAAAAAAAAAAAAAAAGAGAGAGAGAGAGAAGAGCCCAGTCTGAAGGAGAGCAGACGCTGTGGTCTCCGTTGGGTTAACAGCCCTGGCACTGGTAAGTGAGAACCAAGGACGAGACGCCTCCCCACGGCGGCCACTACGCGGCAACGGCATCCCGCATGCCAGCCTTTCTCGACGCGACGGCAGTGACAGCCCAGCGTGCCTGCTGTCCTGAAGCTGGCGGCACCCCACCGCTGGCGCCTGGCAGAGACTCAGAGTGGGCAGAGATGCTCTAGTGTGGCCAGTGGAGGCCCCAGCTGCGCCTGCTGGAGTGGCTGGCCTGGGGGCTGGCCCGGGAGCCCGTGGTCAGAGACCCATGGCCTGGGAGGGGGCGAGTCTGCTTTCTCTGGTTGGCCTTAAGTTGGAAGTGGGGAGAAAGTTAAAGAGCTTTCATTTACTACCAAGTCCTGGCCACTGGGTGTTATGAAAGTCACTGTTCCCCTCCTGGGCTGTCACCAGAGACAGTGATCTGTCCTCCCGCGTGGCTGACTCATGGCAAGCTGGCCTCCTGGGTGTTCATTACGGATGATGAGGACACTTCTGGGCAGCTGCCACAGTTGTGGGTGACAATTCTACTTCTGCCGTGGCCTCTCACCCGCAGCCCCAGAAGGTCACGTTGACGTGATGGCTGATGTGCCCGGGACACGAGCCTGGGAGGCGGAGGGTGCCCGGTGGACACGGGCTGGATGCCTGCTCCTGACAGTCCCTTCCGAGCAGTGTGCCAGATGCTGCTGGATGTGGGGGGACGGGTCTACTGGCCGCTGCCACCCCGAGGCGCCTCCAGAGCCAAGCGCTTTAAACGCACAGCACCACGGCCTCCCGGCGCGTGTCGGAGAGAACACCAATGCCCTGCGGGTCCCCCTCGGGGGCTTCTCTGGCTGGAGGGAGAGGACAGTGACGATGGGCAGACGGGAGACCCTGCAGACCCTCATCTCTGCCTGTCTGGCCTGACCTTTCTCCCACTGCAGGGAAGATGGTCCTGCCACTCCCCCCAACTGTGCACACCCACCAGGCTGCTGTGTGGCCTGCTCCTGTCAGTGCAGATGCCACCTCCTCCCGGGGGCCCTCCTTGCCCTGATGCTACATTGCGGTGGTGGCCGCCTCCATGCAGCGTCCCTTCCCGACCCTTGCCTGTGCGTTTCCTCTTGGCTTCGTGTGGTCATGTGGTTAAATGACACACGCTTCTGACGCCTGCAGCGAGGGTCAGTCCTGTCCTGCTCTGCGGTCAGCAGGGATGGCTCTGCCCACGGCACAGGCATCTCTCCGCAGGACAGGACAGCAGGCGTCACCGCTTGGGGGAGCCGCCAACGCATTTTCGGTGGTGGACCGTCCCGTGCAGGAGCCGGGGTGGGTCCGCTGGAGTCGCCAGCTCTCGCCTCCCAAGGCAGGTGGCTAAGGCC
The DNA here is from genome assembly GCA_026018925.1 of Tupaia tana. NCBI lineage: Eukaryota > Metazoa > Chordata > Mammalia > Scandentia > Tupaiidae > Tupaia > Tupaia tana. Next base: position 15,425,116 of record JAKSZU010000002.1, read on the forward strand.
CAGCTTTGCGCCCCGGGGCTGTCAGGACGCAGCCTACCAAACGAGCCACCCATCTGAGGACAGGAGCTGGGCCAGCGCCAGTGGTGTGATGGTTAGGGTGGCTGCCCCGTATGGCCGACTGCAGTGTGAGTCCCAGACTGGTAGCTTGAAAGTCGTGCCACACTCGTGTGCAAGCCTGAAACCCCGAGAGGAGAGTGCAGGAGAAGGGACTGCAGCATGGCCATCCCCCGGGGGCTTTCTCACTCTCTCTCTCTGTCTCTCTCTCTGGTGAGTGCACACCACTTAGCAAATTACAAAAACAAAAACCCACAACAAAAAAGTGGCACTTGTTAGGAAGGAGAGGGTAGGACCCTGCTCTTTCTGCCTGGGTCTTGGTGGCCAGTGGAGGGTCCTCCATAGCCCAGGGCTATTTGCCAAAGCCCCGAGGAGGCCCCAGCTGGGAACGGAGGTCTTCCTCAGACCCTGAGCCCTGCTGTGTGCCGGGCACTGGCCGAAGGTCTCGGCAGGTGAGTGCGAGGACCATTCTCACGGATCTTGGAACCAGCTCGAGTCCTCGCTTACTGAGACCTCTGGCAGTGCCCAGCGTAGAGGAGAGCTCGCTTTAAACCCACCGAGAACACGTACGGAACCAGCAATCTCACTGACAGGAAATTTCCTTGGGTAGTTGGTTTAAGTACGACCTTAAAACGTAGGTTATTAGATGGCATTTATATGATGACAGTAATTACAGTAGCAAAGGGAGAAATCTATAAGATGTAGAAATAACTTAAAACACAATACAATATTTTAAGAATGTGTGCATCCTGACCCAGAAATTGAAATCTGAAATACTACAAAAGCCGACACTTTCAGGGCCAAGAGGACGAAAGTGGAAAAGCCATGCCACCTGCGATGGGAAAGCCAATGCCGTAATAGCCAAGCCCCATCAGTTACCTTCGGGCTCGTGGGTACAGAGCTCCGGGACGGATGACAGGTGTTTAGACGTGAGCCCCCCACATCATCGCTAATCATCTGTGTGCAAATGTCCCAAATCCCAACTCCGAAACATCTCTTAGGCCCTGGCACTTGCAAGCAGGGACAGCTAGTGTGAACTGTGATCCCACGTCTGCGAGCCCGAGTGCCTGGCCCTGGCTGAGGTGACGCGCTGGCCCCGACCCCTGCCCAAGGCCTGGGCCTGGTGAGGTCCGTCCTGAGCGCTGAGCTCCTGGTCAGACCATCATCCTGCTGATGAACGTGTCCCCAGATCTCCATAAGGAAGGGAAAGTCCAGCCTCTGAAATTCCCTGAGATTGCCCCAGCCCCCAGAAGGCTTCTCCAGACTGGCCGTCTCGACCTGGCATTGCCCACATCACGCTGGACAGTTTCTGTTGGGGGGATGGGCTGCAGGGGGCCAGCAGGGGTGAGGCTGTCTGTCCTGTGCAGGGTGGGACGTTCGGTAGTACCTCCGCCTGTGTGTGGCAATGCCAGTCACACCCCTGCCCAGCTGTGACAGCCAGGTACCTCCTGCAGTGCCGTGTTCCTGGGGACAGGCTCACCCCAGCTGACTGTGACCGGAACCACGGCCTCTGGGTGCCCCGACAGGACCCGCGCGTTCCGGCCACAGCCCTCATTGCTCAGCCAGGACCGCTGCCTTGTTCTTCTGCCCCCAGACCACAGGCAGTTTCTGAGTCACCCGCAGAGCTGGAAGAGGGGCATGCCTTGTCTGGCTTGGTCTGGATTGTTTCTCAGAATCGGTCAGACCCCCTTTCTCATCCATGAGCCAGGGAGCTGGGTGGCTGCGTGTGTAAACTATTTAAGCGGCAGCGGGCAGCGGACAGCGGGGCCACGTGGTCCCCATGATGGGCTGTATGGGCTCTTTGCTGAATGAAGACCAATCCCTATGCCCACGCGTAGGTGTGTTTTGTGGGGACACACTGCTTCTCAGCTCCCGCTGTGTGGGGACAGCGCCGCTGGCCACGGTCAGCTGTGCAGGACAGAGCAGAGTATGGCAACTGCACCCCCAGGGAAGGCCGGGCACGCAGGCTGAGACCTGCACACGCTGAAGTGGGGCCGTGACACGTGGGCAGCCTAGACACTGGGCCACAGACGTGGGCCAGTCAGCGCGGAGAGACCCCACACTGCTGTCCACCCTGGACAAGTGACCTTGCTGCTGCCCCCGTTTACCAGCTCAGATGGGCCCCAGGACGGCTGTGGTTGTGTGGAGCGCCCCAGGCCCTGAGCACACCTCCCGAGAGCACCGGCCCGTCCTGCTCCTTCCCGGGCTTGGCTAATTTAAGCATCTTTGAGACAATGAACTGTGACCGACCGTGGTCTCAGGAAGGGGGGACATCACCCAGCTGGCCACCTCCACCAGCTAAATCTGTCCAGGGATTTGGCGGCTTTTAAAAAAGACAAGGAAGAGCGGGCCCTTTCTTCAGCATCAGCCATTGCAAAAAGCCGGGTTTGGCCTTGGTCTGAGCGCTGGGTGCCGAGCTGGGCGCCACCACCGAAGCTGGGTTCAGGTGGCCTGAAGAGCAGGCCCGGGCACCTGGCCGGTGAGCAGCCACCCCTGTTAACGTGGGCTGATCTGCAAAGACACAAGACCTTGCTGGGCAGCTTCCGCCTGCCCCTGCTCTGGAGGGCCCAGGCCGCTGAGACCGACGACTGCCTTGCTTCTCAGTGCCAGTGGGCAGCATGGCTTCTGGGACTGACCGCCCGGGCCGCGACCAGAGGAATGCGGTGGGAAGTGACCGCGGGAAGTCTCGGAAGCTGAGGTGCACATACCAAGTGTGAGGCCGTGCAGACGCAGACGAGTCCTCTCCTGGAAGGCAGACACTGGCCGCTCTCTGCACTCAGCTAACTGGACCCGAAGGGCCTTGGTATGGGCAAATGTGGGGGTTGTTCCAGCTTTGCCCCCAACGATGGGGGAGCAGGAGAAACCGAACTCCCCGAGCCACATCCCAGAGCTACATGGCTCAGCCCTGGCCGTGGCGGAGCCCCTCTGACCAACCTGGCTCCCCGGCCCCGGGTTCCTGCTGGGTGGCCCGCACCCCGGCCACTCCCCAACAGCACTCCTGCAGGCTCACGCTCCCTCCCGGGAGCCCCACACCACGGCACTTCCTTTAACGTCTCTTCAACATGTTCGAGACACTGGGCAGGCTGAACACGGAGTCTATGGGCGAGGCTCACAGATGAACGTATATTCAAACATTCTCCTTTGAGAAGTTTAAGATAAATTGGTCAAAAAGCCATAAATTCCTGGCCTAGCTGCTGTCAAGGGGCCTTTCGGCTGGCGTCTTTTCTGGCAGGGCTGTGCACACCCACAGCAGGAAATGGCAGGCAGCCAGTGCCGGTGAACACGCGTGCACACTTGTGGAGGCACGTTTTGCAAACCTAATTACAAATGGCAGCGGGGCCGCGGGCAGGCTAGGATGGAGTGGGGTCGCGTCTCGGTGGCCGTGTCCTGGAACCACCTCTGCAGAGCTTCGCAAACACCACGGTGGGTGGAAACGACCCTGCACACCTCCCTGGGCAGGTGCCCTCTCCCTGGGGCTCTCCGTGCGGCAGGCACCATGCCTTGGACGTCATGTGCTCACTGGACACACACCCTGTCGCTACGCGCTGTTCTGGGTGGGTGGGGTACAGCCTCCAGCTCCGGCTCGGGGTCTGCATGGTGACCACTGATGCTGCTAACCTCTGACCCCTTTAGCCGGCCCTGCCCCCCTTCCCCCTGCTTCCCTCACCCCTTCGCTCTTCCTTCCGTTCTTCACTAAACAAAGTGCTGCTTTCTTAGAACGCTGGGCTCCGCTGCCTTCATGCTCAGCAGCTACACACACCTGGAGCCACTCCGGTGGCCGCCCTGCCTGTGGACACACACTGACAGGCTCAGGATTTGCAAAACCGTTTCCAAAGTCCCCGAAGCTGTCCCAGATCACAGCTCGGCAAGTGGGCACAGAGGGCCTGCCTGGGCTCTGGCACCCCTGCCGGTCACCACGCGGCTGAGCAGGTGTGCACACACATGGGGCTAACACGTGAGGCATGCACACACGGGCTCACACGCACCGCTCACTGGACTCTGCCTTACCTTCACGGCATACTCCGCATCGGTGGCTTTATGTACGCACCGCTTGCACACCGAGTAGGAGCCCACCCCGATGTCCTCCTTGACCTCATAGCCGTCGGTGAAGTGGACATTGTTCCCATGGAGCTGCTGCAGAGACAGGAAGAGTGGGCAGTGAGGCTCTCAGGCCCTAGCGTGGGACCGAGGGAGGCTGACAGGGAGTGCAGTAAACGGAGGCCCGGCAGCTCGGGAGTCCCCTTGTCCGAAGTCATGGAGCCATGGTGAGGATTCTAGACCCAGACCCTAACTTCCCGGATCCCTCAGACGAGGAGTCCTAATTTTTCTTTTTTGTAGAGATTTTTGCTATAGGACGCGTGCACTCGCCAGAAAGACGGAGAGACAGAAAGTGAGAAATCACCCCCAGGGGGGATGGCCATGCTGCAATCCCTTCTCCTTCATTCTCTTCTCGGGATCTTGGGCACACACGCACATGCACCCGGTGTCAGTTTAAGCCACCGGGTCTGGGACTCGAACTGCAGTCGACTGCATGGAAGTCTAGCGACATAGCCATTACGCTAACTGCTGGTCCTGAGTCGTAATTTTTAGACACCAGGTTACTCTGTGCTCACAGCCAGACACGTTTCTCCCAAACACTTGAGGGCTGGAGGGCCTGGGAGTGAGAAGACAGAGGCTTGTAGACTGCAGCGTGTGCCCTACGCTCAGAGTGTGGGCTTGCGTGGAACCAACCAGAATCCTGACTCTAGGATGTCAGTCACAACCTGCACGTCCCTACTCACGCCGTCAGGCCACACCATAGACATGCCTCCACACTGCACATGATCTAGTTTTTAGAATTTGCAAAAGGGGGGACCAGCGCCTGACGTAATGGCTATGTCACTGTACTCCCATGTAGTCGATCGTGGTTCGAGTCCCGGACCCGGTGGCTTAAACTCATGCTGGGTGCGTGTGCGTGCGTGACCAAGATCCCAAGAGGAGAATGGAAGAGAAGGGATTGCAGTGTGGCCATCCCCCCGGGGGGTGATTTCTTGCTTTCTATCTCTCTGTCTCTCTCTTTCTGGTGAGCTCACGCGCTCTATAGCAGAAACCTCTCAAAAAAATACAAATTGCCAGAGGGGTGTGTGCACTTGCTGGAGAGAGAGCGAGCGTGCACTCCCGTGGGGCCTGGTCACGCCACACTCCCTTCTCCTCCATCTTGCTCTTTCAGGGTACTGGCACACACAGGTGCCGGTGTACTTTTGAGCTGCCAGATCTGGGGACAAACTGTGCAGTCGGCCATGTGGGATCCAGGCGCCTTAACCATCAAGCCACGGCCTGCCACCCATTTTTCTAAAAGGCGTTGGGGAGAGAGACGCGGGAATCGTTTCTCCTGGCGGGGCTTGTAGTTCCTCACCCTCCTTAGGGTTCTCGGTAGCCAGCCACATTGCAGGGGGGCCAGTCCCACTGCCCTCCCAGGGCTGTGTGCTCCGTGGGGAAGCGCGCCACACACCGAACCACAGCCTCGGCGCTTCCCACGGCAAAGATGCCCAGGCTTGACCCTCAAGGGGCTCTGACCACAGACACGTGAGTCAGGACGGTGTCCCTCCTTATGGTGTGAGGCAGGGGAGACTGCAGAGGCTCTGTCACCCCAGGCATCGGCATCGGCCCAGTCCATGCTCAGGAACCTGGGGGAGTGCCGAGGACAAGGAGCTTGGCCGAGGCCCCAGGCCCCGCCAGCTCCCTGCGTAACCGAGCCCACGGTGAACACTGAAGCCAGGCCCTGGCGGTGCCCCTCCCACCCGGCCCTGCAGGACGGCATTACCTGCACGATCGGGTGCACTGGGACTCGGGGTGCGTCCTGCTGCAGCGGCTCCTGGACCACGCTGGAGGCCACGAAGCTGAAGCCCCTAAACAGGTGGTGTGCATTGGCACTCGGGGGGACGCCGGGGGAGTCTGCAAGAGAACAGAGGGGTCAGGGGTCAGAGAGCCAAGCAGCCTCAAGTGAAATGGCAGGGACTGCACGTGCATGTGGGTGTGCACGTGTGAGTGTGCGTGGGAGAAGGTAAAGCAGACATGCAGAAATGCTGAGCCACACAGGTCCACGCTATTGTGGCTGGTGCCGACACTTCGATCTGTGAATGGTAAAGATGTCCACAGCAGGAACTTCAGGGTAACCAGGGGCCCTGCCTGTCACTCTGCTGCCCTTGGAACCTTGTACGTACTCTTGGCCCCAGGCTCAGCCCACCCTACTCCAGGCTGAGACAGAAGCTGCCAGTAACCTCAGGACGGAATGAGGCCACGTTCTCTGGTTTCGGCAGGCCACGTGTGGGGACAGCAGGGACGGAAGTGGGGTGGGGACAGCTCTCCATCCCCTTGTCACCCACAGCCTGCAGAGCTCTCAGTGGCTCTCGGCGCCACAAGGACATGTGGGCAAAGTCCCGGCTGCCCGCCCAGCGAGGCAGGATAGTGGGAGGTGTGACCCCTCCCTCTGGACTTCTCAGCCCTGTGACATGTGTCCGGAAGACGGCTGTGTGCGACTGGCCGTCTCAAGCCTGTCCTGAGTAAAGGGCACATGGACGACAGCAGGGAGACGCTGTCACTGTACGGCATGGACGAGGGCCACGCCCCGGCTCTGCAGAGCGCCCAGAGACCACGGAGACAGCAAACCCCGGACGAGACGGACGGCTGTGCACGGGAGACCAGACGGCTCTACAGCAAGCGTGTGCACATGTACACGCGATCACACGTCCACCCAGCCACTAGCATGAGGAAAGGACGCAGTGCCCGGGATTGGCTCAGGCGGGGCCACCTCGCAAGGCGGCAGGGCCTAACCTGCCCTAGCCTCTTGGCAGTGCGGCCGGCGGTGCCCTTGAAACCCACGTGTCCTCTAGGCACAATCTGCGGTCCCCAGGGTACGGGCACGTCAGTGTGGACTGTCCACATCAGGACGCTCTGTGAGGCCATCAGTGACAGAGCGAGCCAGTGTCATCAGAGCCAGACGCCGTGTGGATGGACACAGGGGAAAAAGAGAAGTCGCTGCAGGACCACATGGAGAGCGAACCTGAGAGGCTGGATTTTCTTTAATAATTATTATTTATTATTTATTTATTATTATTATTATTATCTTGGAGAGGTTTTTACTATAGGGCACGTACGCGTGCCAGAAAGAGAGAGACAGAGAGACAAAAAGTGAGAAATCACCCCCCAGGGGGCATGGCAACGCCACAATCCTTTCTCCATGCTCCTCTCAGGATCTTGGGCACGCATGCACACGTGCCCGGTGTGAGTTTAAGCCACTGGGTCCAGGACTCAAACCGTGGTTGACTACATGGGAGTCCAGCAACACAGCCATTATGCCAACTGCTGGTCCCTTATTATTATTATTTAAATTTGATGAGAGAGAGAGAGACAATGGGAGAGCAAGTGAGAGAGCAAGCTGCCAGGTCCAGGACTTGAACGGCGGTAGTCCATGTGGGAATCTGGTGCCTCAACCACCATACACCCGCCAGCCCCAGAAAAAGTTTTAATATGATACATAACATATATTAACGTGTATTACAACATACGTTAAATATTGTCTACAACATTATATATGAAATAGTGTACATATTTAACACACATTAAAATATGTTCAGGTCAGCTGGTGGTATACTGGTTAAGTTGCTGGACCCCAACATGGCCGACTGTGGCTCAAGTCCTGGACTCGGCAGCTTGAAAGTCAGGCTGGGCGCGTGTGTGTGCCCGCGATCCTGGGAGGAGAATGGAGAAGGGACTGAGGCATGGCTATCTCCCCGGGGGCCATTTCTCGCTTTCCCGCTCTCACTGTCTCTCTCCCTCTCTCCAGCAAGCACACGTGCCCTATGACAAAAACCGAGAAAAGAACAGTTATCCTACATTAAAACAGGAAACTGATCTAGGGCCAGCCCTGTCCTCTAGTGGCTAAGGGAGCTGGTCCTGCATGGCCGGCCATGGCGCTCATCCGGCCTCTGCAGCTCGGGAAGCACACAGGGCGCGTGTGCCCCAACGCCCCGGGAGGGGAGAGGGAGAAAGGGCGGAGCACGACCACCCTACGGGATGCTTGGTTTTTCCACCTGTCTCTCATGGGAGTGCATACATCTCTAGTAATTAAAAAAAAATACATACATATATATATATATATATATATATATAAAATATATATATATTATATATTATTATATATATATATAATATATATAAATATATATATTATATATATATATAAAACACAACATATGCATGTCTCATGGCACATGTTATATAATGTATATTGGGTTGTCGGGAAAGTCATGACATTTTTTCTGTGTTTTCTGTCTATGCAAAAATGCATCGTGACTTTTCTATCAACCCAATACATTTGTAATATGTATTTAATTTTTTTACAGAAAATCCATATGAACACTTAAAATACAAATTCTGGCCATCCCTTGGTATCCTTGGGGGACTGGTTCCAGGACGCCCCGTCCCCCACTCCCACACCCACAGGTGCTCACATCCCGGATACACAGCAGTGCGCGTGTGCATGCACCCTATGCACACCCTCCATGGACCCGCAGTGCCTGATGCGATGTAAATGCCACTCGAGTCACTGTGTTGCTTTTGTTCTTGAGATTTCTGCTATAGGGTGCACACTCGCCAGAGACAGGAGGTGAGAAAGCACCCCCCAGAGGGATGGCCACACCACAATCCCTTCTCCTCCATTCTCCTCTTGAGATCTTGGGCACGCACGCATATGCGTGAGTTTCAAACCACCGGGTCCAGGGTTCAAGCTGAGTTCAGCTACATGGGAGTTTAGTGCCTTAACCATGACGCTGTATTCTGCATTTTTAAAATTCGTTTTTATTATATTTTTATTTTCATGTAATTAACGTATTTATTTTGCATATTTTTGAATTGCAGTGGTCAAATCTGTGTATGCAGAACCCAAAGATCCGAATGCTGACTCCACACACCCTTTAAAGGGGCGTGTACGTGCACGTGGGCACACGCCCCGGCACTCTGGAGTCGCTCACCCTCAGTCGGCCCCTCCGCCCTGTCTTTTCTCGGTCAGGCACGTTACTGGGAGTGCGAGATGACTGTGCCTTGGTCTCCCTCCTCGGTGACATGCGGGTGGGGCCAAGGGGCAGCTGCACAGTGTGTAGTTTTTGTCTTCAATGGTTGATTTGGGGATGGTGATTCTAGGTGACTACTTCGGAGCCTGGATCGCGGGTACCTGTGGGGCCTGTCTGCCACGCACCGATGAACAAGTGCCCATGCCCCACGCACTTCTCCTGGGGAGGGACCCAGAATCATGTGGGGTGGAGGGGAGGACACAGGAGTCTCCTCCTCCGGGCAGCAGTAATGGCCCCAGACTTCAAGGGCAGTCACCACTGTTGACAGGGCTGGTTTCACCTGGGGACCGCAGAGGAGCCCGAGGTCCCGCATGACCCGGGACCATCATGCAGTGAGTGATGGTGTCGAGACCCCTGCATTGCAGGGCCCAGAACTGGCGTCCTTCCCATTCCTGGTGCCGGTCCGCTCCGGCAGGAGCTGCCCAGGGCCGAGAACCTGTGAGAGCCAGCGGGAGCCCATGGCCTCCATGTCCGTGAGGGCACACACCCATTCCCCGTGCACACATACATGTGGAGATGGAGATGTGGCCGACAGCCTGGGCCCACAGGGACACGGGGATTCTCCAGTCCAGCGGTGCCCCTCTGAGATTCGGCACCTGACCACCCACTTGTCTCCTGATTCTCTTAAAATTCAGCTCTCAGGTGCAAAGCAGGTGACCCGGGACCATCACGCAGCCTGGCCTCCCCGCCGGTGCACTGCTCTCATGGCTGCGGAAGGGGCTGTCGGCTGGTGGGAAGTGCCCACCACCTGACACGGTCTGGGCTAATCATGCACCAGACTCGTCTGCTGAGGTCACGGCCCTCGAGATGGTGTTCCTGAAGACAGGGCTTTGAGCAGGCATTAGGGTTAGACCGGCCACAGGGGTGGCTCTGGCTCTGATCAGTGTGCTCATGACAAGAGGGATATTAGAATGTGTGTGCCCCCCCTGCACACGCAGGACACAGGGGCGAGTGGCCATCTGCAAGGCAAAGAGGGAGCCCTTGCCAGGAACCAACTGCAGTGTGGCCTCACCTGCGGGAGGCATGTGCTGCGTTAAAGCCACCTACCCTCGCTCAATAGGACAGCGTGTCTGAGAGCCACACGGAGGTCCCACAAGGGTCATTTTAAAGGGCGCCCACCTGCCCTGGCTGAATTTGACAGCCCCCAGAGTACCCTCAGACGGTCCGTCCGACCCGCTCGGGCCTAGTGGCCGACAGAACTTTCTGAGGGCTTCTGCTCCCTGCCCGAACACACCTGTGGCGGCCCAGCTGTGGGCTTCTCTGTCTCCACCCTCCCTGCCCGCACACACCTGTGGCGGCCCAGCTGCGGGCTTCTCCGTCTCCGCCCTCCCTGCCCGCACACACCTGTGGCGGCCCAGCTGCGGCTCTCCGTCTTCCCTGCCCAAACACACCTGTGGCGGCCCAGCTGCAGGCTCTCCGTCTCCGCCCTCCCTGCCCGCACACACCTGTGGCGGCCCAGCTGCGGGCTTCTCCGTCTCCGCCCTCCCTGCCCGCACACACCTGTGGCGGCCCAGCTGCGGGCTTCTCCGTCTCCGCCCTCCCTGCCCGCACACACCTGTGGCGGCCCAGCTGCGGGCTTCTCCGTCTCCGCCCTCCCTGCCCGCACACACCTGTGGCGGCCCAGCTGCGGGCTTCTCCGTCTCCGCCCTCCCTGCCCGCACACACCTGTGGCGGCCCAGCTGCGGGCTTCTCCGTCTCCGCCCTCCCTGCCCGCACACACCTGTGGCGGCCCAGCTGCGGGCTTCTCCGTCTCCGCCCTCCCTGCCCCACAGTGGCAAGCTGCTCTAACAAGAACCTAGGACTTCTCTGTTTGGGGGCTCGTGTCTGTGAGGACCCCAGGAAGCTGGGACTTGACTGGCAATGCGGGATGAGGGAGGAGGGGTCGCCGAGCACCCTGGCGTCCCCAAGGTGGTGCCCAGGGGCCGACGGAGAGCTGGTCCTCCACGTGGACTCCTGTCACCACAGAGGAAACCAGGATTAAACAGAACTTTCAAGGCTCCCCACTAACGGCACTCTGAACCCGGATCTCTGGGTCTGCCACGTGGCCAGGGCGAGCAGGAGAGAAGGGCAGCCGCACCCACCTGTGGGGGTCCGTGCTGTGAACTCGGGGTCGAAGTGGAAGGTGTCCTCAGGCCGTCCCACTGCGGGCTTGAAGGGCGGCTTGATCTCCTTCCGGTACAGCTTCTGGAGGAAAACAACACAGGGCACTGAGGACCCAGACGCCCAAAGCCTGCCGGGGAGGGAGGCATCCCGGCCACTCCTGTCCCCATGAGGCCCTCACGCAGCTCCCGGAACACTGCCACACGTCTGAGCATGTCCAAATCCCCGCGGCATGGAGGGCGAACACATGCGTGTGGCGTGTGATGGCGTGTGATCGTTGCACGGTGCGTGAAGACACACGCGTAGCACGGATGCCGTGGGCTCGGGGTCTGCTGAGTGCTTCCTTCCAAGGCGATAGTTTTCCTACCTCTTTTTGGTGCAATTTTCTGCTAATAAAATTCTACAGGACAGACACTTCTCGTCCCCACCCAGGGGCTAGCAAGGAGCCACATGGCTGTCCTCGCCCTGCCTGGTGACCTTGGAGCCTCCGCTGAAACATCGGCTCTGTGGGGACATGGTGAAAACCGTCCCAGGGCCGGGAACCCACCTCGGGGTCACAGCCAGGGCACCCACCAGCCTCACATCTGCGCCCCGCCAGAACCTCACCGGCACCGCCACGCCCGGGCTGACCTGGATTCCCGGACCCCTCCTTGGGCAGGAGGTGCAGAGTGGCCACCCCTCCACAGCGTGGGCCCTGGAGCCCCGTCTGAGAACGTGTCCCCACCCCAGGCATGCTCAGCCTACTGGGGGACAGGGGCTTCTGGGACCTGGTGTGGCCTTGGCCCTGAGCACAGGCTATGGGGGCCACGAGCACAGGCCATGGGGGACCCGAGGAGGCGGCCGGCTGCGCTGAGGAGGCGAGCGTGGAGGTCCAGGCTGCAGGGAGTGCTGGCCCCGGCCTGCCATGGGGCGGGGGCCAGCAGAGGGCAGGAGAGGCTGGACCAGTGGCCCCAGAAACAAAGGTGGGCGGGCCCTTCTGTCCTGTGGGGCACAGGAGGGCGGGGCAGAGCAGAGGGTCTTGCTGCTCACGTGGGGCAGAGCTCTCCTGACCCTGTCTGGCTGGGGTTCCCCAGGCGTGGCCCCAAACCACTGATGTCCAGGTCCTCGCTGGGTACTTCTGCCCAGGTCAGGAGCCCAGCTTTCCAGCTGGGGCCGGACGCTCTGGTAGGTCTGGGAAGTGGACACGATGCCCTGAAATCTCAGTGACACTGAGAAGCAGATTTTGTCACTTGTCAAAGGGGAGCCACGGCTGGGAGAGCAGTGACACCTCTGGGATGCAGAGAGGTCTGATGTCCATCTGGGACTGCTCGTCTGTGTCCTGCCCAGATCAAAACTGCGGGGCAGCCCCAGAAGTGCAGGCACTGCTGAGAGGGCTGAAGATGACCCGTGCCCCTGACTCCTGCTGGGGCTCAGTGGCGGCAGGGACCAGTCACTACCCACGTTTTTACAGGGAATCCATCGGACGTGGACTCAGCCAGCAGGGGTGCGGCTGGGACCCCCACCAGGTGGAGGGGACCCCGTACTTCACTCTGAGGCACTTAGCGTGACCCTGGACCCTGCCCCACAGCTCAGACTGTGGCCGTGTGGTGCCCTGGTCCCTCGCTCTGCCCACCGAGAGCTCACAGAACTCAGAGGACCACACGGTACCTCGCGTTACGTGGCAGCACGTGAAGTACACCTCCGGGTCCTGCCTTTTTGAACCTCAGCCCTGAGCGGTGTCCCAGCTGAGGTGGTCCTGAGTGTCTGGGTGTGCATGACAGTGGGGGGTGTGCGTGACAGCAGGGGGTGCCAAGCGTGGCCTTCTGGGCACACCCCTGCCTTCCAGGGACTGCAGCCCCTGTTAGGCTGCCCTATGTGGGTGGCACTGTGGACAGAACCTCCACCTGCCAGACCTCCTCGCTCTGCGCCCCTTGGCCGCGGCAGGTTCACACTGCCTGGGATAGGTGACCTGAGCACTCCTCCCGGCTATCGGGGGCCACGCTGGCCTGGGCCGGCTTCCTTTGCCTTCTAGCGCCTGGAGGTTGGGCAGCTGCCCGGCCTGCCCGCACTCTGGCTGCCTTTCCTTTCCTGCGTCCCAGCTGAAGAAGGGGTCTGAGGCTGTGGGAGGAGGTGGCCTGGGTGCTCACTGCTGTTTCCCTGCAGTCTCAGGGCCAGGTTGAAAATGAAGGCGGCGTGTTCCCCAGCGCCATGTTGGGCTGGGCAGGGCATTAGTCACTGGCCCAGATTCCCCTCTGTGGCTCCGGATGTGTCCTGCGCACACTGACGGGCAGTCGGGCCTGTGACCGGATTCACCGGGCGTTGCTGTAAACCACAGCCATCCAGGCATTAGGATGAGGCCCGGGAGCCATCCTGGGAGGCTCTTGTGTGGCACAGGAGACGGGAGAAAGGCTGCGCGGGCACACGGGGCTCCATCCACCCTAGAAGGCCTCCAGACAGCTGGGAAAGGACGGAGGATAGGCAGAAATGGTAGCTGCGTGGCCGAGTGGGGACAGGGTCCGCTTCAGGGACACACTCTGCATCTGCCTCTACAGACAGCACTCAAAATCCAGACGCTCCCCTACGGCAAAGGCACACTTGCACGCCATCCCGGACAGTATGCAAAACACGTGGGTGCCGGGCAAGGGGAGGCCAGCAGGGGCCCTGCACAGCCTGAGCCCGTGGCGCCCTGACGGCTCTGAGCCAAGGAGAGGAAATCCGGGCTCTGCACATGGTCAGACACAGGGAGAGCGTTTCCAGAAAGCGCCCGCTGGGGCCCGCGCGGAGCGGGCTGTCCTCATGTCCTCACTGGGGAGACGGACAGGAATCTCTATTGTGCCAACAGCAAGTGCCACCCTGGTGGTGACATGTGTGTGGGTGGACTTCAGAAAGCCCGCTGAGAACAGAATCGAAGTATGAGGTGATTCGGGAGCAGAAAACGCTGAAGCCTACGCAGTCTTCCACTCTTCCACAATACCATTTTCCATGAACCTTGTGAAGACCCGTGTGGGTGAGGCCAGCCCCGCCTCTGTGCATCACTGTCCCTGTGGGCAGGAGGGCCACAGCAAGCTGTCGCGCACCCTTCACCCTCTCCTGAGGTCACGACAGTGAAGGCCACCTCCATGCACAGAGGGCCCTGGCCTTGGACGATGTTCTGGAAAGTGACAAGGGGCCAAGGGAGTCTGGGTGCAAGTCATTCTCCGCCCGCGAAGTGCCGGTCTCAGCCCGGGTCTCATGGCAGGACGCTGCTGGGCTGGGGCCTTTCCCGGGCTGCATGGCCGTGGTGACACCTGACGGGCTCACGCTGAACTCGTGCTAACTCTGTGTTCTCAGCATTGCTTCAGCTGTGGGGAAACGCGCCTCCGCTTGCTGGACACACCCCCACCCCCCACGTCATTGGCCACTCCTCACTGGCCCAGCCCGGAGCACACCCTCAGAGGGGCACCTTCCACACGAGCACAGAGGTGCTGGCTCGCGGTGGGCGAGTTACCAGGCACGCGGTGGGCAGCGGCCCAAGTTCCTGGTGTGACTGACACGTCTGCTCCAGCGGGTGGGCCGTGACCCAGGCAGCAGCTGGATGGCAGGTGCCTCCTTAACGGTAAAAAGAGGTCTGCTGGCAGTCTGGGGTCCTGGGCGGAGGCAGGAAGGGAATAAACACTATGTTGTTTAGCTTCCCGGCTGGGTCCCGAGACAAGCCCCTGGGTGAAGCCCTCAGGGATCCGACGTCAGGGCAAGGTCTTCTCATGGGTCAGTCCCGAGTGGCCGCGCTGCAGAGGGGGTGCTTCTCGGTATCCGTGGTTCTTGCGGTTAAGGCTCCAAGGGGTGCTCAGTTATCTAAGCTGCCGACGAGCGGACTGGGCTCATCTGGACAAGTGTGTCCGCCAGGGAAGTGACGCTAAGTACCTGGAGACCCTGCATTTCCGCCTCCACTCGAAAGAGCCTACGGCTTGGCTGGGTGTGTGCCGGGCCCAGGTCTGCCATGGCAGACAGTCACAGGACAGCCCACCGGAAGCCACTCAGGGGAAGAGGCCCAGCCAAGAGGGCAGGCTGACAGCGATTAAGTGGTCCTTGGGGTGACCCGCGTTTCTGCCCCTGGGCTCTGTTGGCCCATCCGACCTCTCCCCAGCACCCGTTCTCCTGGCTAGCCCCACTCGCCTGCCCCAGGCCCTGCTCTCCTCTGACCGGACGCTGGCCGCTCTCCTGGTTACCCACTCGCCTGCCCAGGCCCTGCACTCCCGGCATGGATGGCGGCCCAGCTGCATGGTGCGGTTGTGAGTCACAGACTGCCCACCCATGACTGACCCAGGAAAGCAAGAGGGATGCCCTGCCGGGGCAGAGAGTGGACACGAGGTTACGTGGTCCGCAGGGAAAGGCCCCGGGCAGAACAGCCGGGCCATTAGACAGCTCGAGCGCCGTGGCTGGCGGGTGCCCCCGAGGTGACCACGCCGATGCTCCCCCACAGAGCTGGCGCCACGGCAGGAGTGGCCGGGGCCCGCACAGCAGGGGACCGGGTGGTGCAGGGGTGTCACAGCCTGAGGAGCCGGCCCCGGAGCCAGCGCCGCTCCCTGCAGAGCGGCTCCAGCGGGCACCTTGACGCCGTGGCACTGGCTTGTCCAGAGGGCCTGGCGACCCCCGCTGGCACCCCGTGGCCGGGGCCATGAAAGGTGGAAACCACGGCGTCAGACCAGGCTCACCATGGCCCGGGTGCCGAGAGGGCCTGGCCAAGTCGCTCCTCCGCTCCCCGTGTGACCCCTACTGGGTCATGAGGCGCCCTCTCCTGAGTTCACCAGGGAAACTCCTGTCCTCAGTGAGGCTTGGGGGCGGTGCACGGCGAGGTCGGCAGGGCAGGAGCACGGAGGGCGGGAGGGGGTCACCTGTCTGCCCCCGAGGGCCAACCCATCTGAGGGTCCGCGTCTCCCTCCAACTCCTCTCACCTGTAGTAGCCCTGCCCCACCCATGCATCCCACCCTCCACTGCAGTCGGGGACATCGGGGCCACTTACATTCCAGTCTATGGTGACAAAGAAGGGGTGCCGCTTAATCTCCTCCACCCCGTCAGTGCCGGCACCTGTCAATGACAAGAGAGGTCAGTCACGTGGGGCAACACCAAGACTCGCTCAGGCCTGATGGCTTCTGCTGTGGCGGGGCCGGCCCATGCAGGCAGCCCCGACCCTCCCCCAGTGGAAGGAGCCTCGTCCCCCACTCCCGCCCACCCAGTGTCCCCTGGCTTGGGAAGTCCGGTTCAGCCTTGAGGGCTTGTGACTCAGAGGAGGCCAGGGGTGGCGGAGGGTGAAGAGCCAGCCTTCTGCTCCGGGAGCACGGCCAGACACCAGGGAGGGACGGAGGCCGGGGTGCCCTGTGGTCAGTGTTAGGGCCTCCGGGAACCTGAAGGACGCAGAGGGGGCTGGCGGGGCACAGGGCAGATGCTGCGTGAAGCTGCTAGGGCTGCGCCGGAGAAGCTAGGACACGGCAGTTTGGGCAGGACTGTCCCCACCCCGGAGGAACCTGAGCCTGCCCTGTCCACGCCGGCCCCGGGGCGGCTCAGCACGGTGACTGCGTTGAGCTGGAGCTTGCTCCGACCCCTGCCGCACCCCGTTTTCTGCCAACCCCTCCCTTCCTTTGGTGCCTTCAGGAAACCCTAAGGCGTGGGGGCGGGGCAAAGGGAGGAGGCGGCACGGGGAGTCACAGGGCTCTGAGGTCATCGGGTGACCCTGTCCTTCCCCTTGCCCAGACCCAGCGCTGTCCCTCACGGCAAGCCCAGTGTAGCCTGGACCGTGCTCAGGAGGAACGGCCAGTCCCGGATCACCCCTGTGAGGGCGTGCCGGCCGTGCTGCTTCACGCGACATCCGTGTTAGGAGTCACGGGCGTGCGGGGTGCAGGATGGCGGCGCGCTCTGCAGTTTCCCTGTGAACTTCAAACTGCTCGACGTGCTAACGTCCCTAAGCCTCTTTCCCTTACCAAAGTGACATCGTTGTCATACCCTTGATTTGACTATCACACGTGGAACACAGGCTTGGGGACCGTCTTGTGCCATGGACAGTGACATGTAATAAGAAACTATAAAATTAAAATCTGCTCTGAACAGTCTGTTCGTTAGAGCCGAGCTCCGGGCTCGTCCTGAAGAGGAGCTGCGAGGGTTCCAGGCCTCCTCCACCTGAGAGGCCGCCGGACCCCGCCCGCGTCCCGGCTCTGCCCCCAGCTGTGAGGTGGGGTGCGACTCGGTCTGTTGAAGAGACTGGGGCAGCCCATGGCCACCTGGGACACTGTGGTCACCAGCTGCCCTTGGGGCCTCTCTGTCTGAAGGGAGGGGCTGGTCCCCTGCTCCTGGAAGACGGTGTCATGGTGGACTTGATGCAGTTCAAGTCTTGACCCCTCCGTCCCCAGCGCTGGGCTGCCACGGGGCGTAGACAGGCCCATCACACAGAGGCTGGGGA
This sequence comes from Tupaia tana, assembly GCA_026018925.1. Taxonomy (NCBI): domain Eukaryota; kingdom Metazoa; phylum Chordata; class Mammalia; order Scandentia; family Tupaiidae; genus Tupaia; species Tupaia tana. Next base: position 15,442,789 of record JAKSZU010000002.1, read on the forward strand.
GCTACCATGGAAGGGACACAGGCCCAGGGCACCTTCCACCTCCCCTAGGCAGCTTGGCTGCGAGGCCTGGAGGTGGTGACCAGCCTCAGCCCAGCAATGGCACCCTCGCGTCACAGCCAGACTCACAGCTCAGTAACTGCCAAGAGGGAGAGCGAGAACTCCACCCCCAGGGCAGCGACCTGCCACAGTCCCTTCTCCAGTGTCCTCTCCGGACTCTGGCTACGCATGTACACGTGGCAATGTGATTTTCAAGCCGCCAGGTCCAGGACTTGAACTGAGTAGTCGGCCACGTGGGAGCTAGCACCTTAACCACCACGCCGCCCGCTGGCCGGTTAGCTGCCTGACTCTGACGGAAACACACACTCACAGGCGCTGCAAGGGCAGGCCCAGGTTGCACACTCGCCAGCATCCGTTAGCTGCGCCCACAGGAAGTGCCACAGGCGCCACTCCCGCTCACGGGCGCCACTCCCGCTCACAGGCAGGGCACCGAGGTGCCTGCAGGCTGGGCCACATGCTCACGGTCGCACGGGAGGTTATGAGCGGCAGAAATGCAGCTCAGGTCCGCTGAGCCCCCCCGTAGCGCTCGGCCCGGAGCCTCGGATCTGACTCAGTCTCCTCTGAGGGGCTGGCCTCTGCTCACCATCTCCCCTGTTCTATGAACCCTGCGCCCAGAGATCCGGCCTCAGGCCACCAGCACCGAGCACAGCCCTCCACATGCTCAAACGGCTGCCATAACGAAACGTCCAACGTGGTGCTCCCCGAGTGCCCGTCCTGGGTGTAGACCACCTCTGACGGTGACTGGGACTCGGGGGATCCCCGCGCCCCTCTGGGCGCCCTTGGTGCCCGCAGGATGCTTCTGTCGGGGCGGTCTGAGCGGCAGAGGGCTGAGTGCTGGGACGTGCTGCGGGGTGCTTCGAAGACCTGCTGCGCGTCTCGTGCTGTCGGGGCGCACTCCCATCATCAGCAGGAGTTTCACGGAGACGCAAAGGCTCGCGGGGTCGGGCAACCGCGCTCTCGGCCGGCCTGACAACTCGCCGTATCTGCAGCCTCTTCCTTTTGCCGCAGTGAGACTGCACCTTGGTGTGTCGAGGCCTCGGAACTCAGGCAGATGGCGAATTAACGCCGTTACTCACAAGTCATCACTGGCTACGTTAATTAAAACGTGAGGCGGAAGGAAAACGCCCGCACTGGATCCTCGGAGGCTTCGTCAACTCTCGCAGGGCAAACGTGTTCCCCAGGAGGTGCGTGTCGACAACTGGCTGGTGCTGACAACCGGCTGAAGCCGATCTGCTCAGGACGCCAGGCCGACGCCAGAGAGCCTGCTGTGCCCCAGGACAAGGGCCACGTCCTTCTGGCTGGCTGGGCACTGAGGCGCACACCCTCGTGGCTGCGTCCTCGCAGGCAGAGCGTTTAGAACAGGAGCACTTTCTCCTGATGGGCTGGGAGCGTTTTCGCCAGGTCCCCACCGCCAGGTGAACGGGAGCTCGACAGCGAGTGGAAGTGCAGATCCGAGATCCACATGACCCGGACTGAGAGCTCAGGACCGGCTCTGCGTCACACTGGGGCCCAGCTCCCCACGGGCGCCACGGGCACGTCGCTCTGTGGTCTGCGTTAAGGGCCTGCTGTGCGGCCAGCCGTGACTTTTCCTCCCACGTGGGTTACGATGCCGCGCTGTGCCTGGCAGGGTTACTCTCTCGCTCTCTTTTTTAAATTTGCTGGAGGGCACGTCTGCTGGTCAGAGAGAGCGCAAGAGGGAAAGTGAGAAAGTACCGCCACCCAATGGGGCACGGTCACACCGATCCCTTTTCGAGATCTTGGGCATGCACATGCACACGGACTCCTGGCATGTCTTTCAAGCCACCCCATCCAGGACTCGAACAGCACAGTCGGCCATGTGGGATCCCGTAGCGTTAGCCGCCATGCCACTGTGGGCTTCTGAATTCTCAGGAAACCACACTGAACCCTCGGAATCCAGGGGGACCAGTTCCAGGACTCCCTGTGGCTACTAGGACGCATGGCGCCCTAGTCCCTCCTGTAAACATTGCAGCGCGGCCGGCTGTTCCTGAGGACGGGGCATGGCAGATCTGAGGGCCGACTGTATTCCCAAGAGGTTCTGCATCTGCCAGAATATCTCCACTGTGTCTTTATGTCCATTGAGCTGCTTACTTCCTGCATCCTTTAAGGCGCTTTTGAAATTTTTGCATTTCTGTTGTTTTCGAGTCACGCAATCCAACTTCCTTCCTTTGGGACCACTCAGATGGTTCCCCTCACTTGCTACGGAACTCTCCTCCTGGCGGTTTTAACATCCGGTCCGCACTGCTCCTGGCGACTTCAGGACCGATTTAAACTAGACCTACCTTTCCACCTAGCAATCGCTCACCGGTTCTCTGCACAGCAGCGTAATTGTTTTATTTTCTGCCTGTCTGAGAGGTCATTCATGAATGGGTGTGGACTTGGCCTGGTGGTCACTCATGTCCCATGGACCACGCCACGAGAGGCATGGGAGGGTGGGTGGGTGGGTGGGAGCAGGTCTCTGGCAGATCCCGGGCCACTCAGGGCTTGGCAAGACTAACTGGCTCCAAGTGAGGGCTGGCCGGGTCTCGAGCAGGCCATCGGAGGGTGACTCCTGGCACCAGGCCACAGCAAGGCCAACGGGAACCAGGGTGGGGCTGTCGGAGACCAGCACAGACCACACCGAGTCAGGCCATCGAGCATCTTCTGCAGCTCCACTCAGCACAAAATGAGAAGCCGGAGGCGGTGCGGTGAAGGCACTGGACACTCCCATGTGGCCAATCACAGTTCGGGTCCCGGACCTGGTGGCTTCCTTCCTCACTTCCCTCTCTCTTTCTCTGTGTCTCTCTCTGGTCAAATTAAAATAAATGAGCGAATAAATAAAATTAAAGTAATTGTTAAAAAAAAAACAGAAGCAGGAGAAACAGAGGCCCCTCTGCCAGTGCACAAGACAGGCCCGGTACGTGCTCCCTGGAGTGTGAACCTGCTGGCTGACGATGAGGGTCCCACGGTGGAGGCCCAGGGTTGTGGCCCCACGGTGCCATTTTTGTGTTCATTAGCGCATCTAATTCCTCTTTAACTGTCACCTCAACTCCCCTGGGAGTCCTAGTATGTTCTGGGAACTTTGAGGAGAACCCATGGGTGCTCCTGGCATTGAGCGAGAGCGGACGGCTCCGGAAGACCGACTTGGGATGGGCTTGGTGGTTGAGCACGGGCACTAGTCTGGCCTGCGGCAGTGGCTGGACGGTGACCCTGAGTGCTGGTTACGGCCTGCCGCAAGTGTCGCAGCATTTCCTCAGTCGGAGCCAACAGCAAGCCTCCCCCACCAGCCCGCCAGGCCTGCTCCCACCAAGGATGCTGTGCACCTGCGGTCTGTGTGGCTGTGGAGGTCAGCTCGCCCCTGCCCGTCTCCACCGCCAGAATCCTTTTCTTAGGTAGGAGGGGTGAACCACCACGAGGCACGGTAAGGTCCCGGCTGAGGTGGGAGTGAACCACCACAAGGCACGGTAAGGTCCTGGCCGAGGTGGGGGTGAACCACCACGAGGCACTGTAAGGTCCTGACCACCTAAAAGCACAAGAACATTTGTGGAAAACAGCCAAAGACGTCTCTGAGCGGCCACATGACGGACAGGGAGGTCACAGGTAAAACCCGAGTCCTCACCATGTTTCAGATCTGGTAAAGACAAACTATGGTCCTTAACATTGTGATTTTAGGGGCCAGCAGGTGGAGCAGTGGTTAAGATGCTGGACTTCCACATTGCTAATGGCAGTTCGAGTCCCAGACCTGGCAGCTTGAAACTCACACTGCTGTGTGTGCGTGTGCACCTAAAACCCCATGAGGAAAATGGAGAAGAGGGGATTGTGGCATGGCTATCCCCCTGGGGAGCGATTTCTCACTTTCCCTCTCAGTTTCTCTCTCTGGTGAACACAGGTGCCCTAGGGTAAAAAAAAAAAGTGTGATTTTTTTTTTTTTTTAAATGTAATTGCCTTTCTTCTTCTGTTTTTCTTTTTGTCCAACTTTTCTACAGAATGGAAATTCTGCGTAAGATTCAATGAAAACAAATGTGCTGAGATTTTCACACAGTCCATAAAATTCTGCTGCAGTGGGATTTGGGGAGTTCCCTGGAGGAGAAGAGAGAAGTGACGTCCTCAGCCCAAATTAGCCTGAGCAGGTTCAGACGAAAAGGAATCGAGCTGAGGATGGGAGACGGCTCGCTTTCCGAGTGGAGCGGCAGAGCCTCGGCCTCACGTCAGCGGGGCAAGCAGAGCCGGAGGACGCTCCTGGGAACCCGTTCGATTTCTGATGAAGACTTAGGAAAGGCGCGTGGGGCCTTCGCCGCTGCAAAGACGTGCAGTGAATGAGCTCTGACTCCTCACAGGGGACTGACGTCTGACGCTGCTCTAGAATTCAGCCGGAGCACCCTTTAGATGGAGTCGGTGCACCCTACGGTATTCCACTCAACCACAGGTTACCACTTTCCTGCCTTTCTGTTAGCTAGGCTTGCCACGGATGAGACTCAAGCCAGAGAAAAGTACAGAGATGTCTCAGGGGCTTCTAGAAATCTCTGCTCTTCTCATAAAAGGGGCAGATGCAGCTGGCCTCATCCTTATCTTTCTCTTTCTCCCTTCCACACGGGTGTGATGCCTGGAGCAGTTGCATCTATTTTGTGATCACAAGACATTGAGCATGAGGAAAAGGCAACGCACTAAAGATGGAAAACTAAGAAGACGAGTGACTGGGCCCTTCGTGACGCCTAAGTCAATGCCTGCAACTCACCCACCCCACGTGGCTGTTAGCGTGAGAAAAGTAAATTGCGATTTGAAAAACTAAGCTAGCTGAATTACAAATTTTAAATTATGTAAGAGTTGTTCCTTGCGGCTAAAAGTGATTCCTATGGATACACCTCTTTCATACACGACCTGAGAACTCCCTTTTACCCGCTGTGAAGAGTCGTCACGAGGACGTTGGTCTATAACGACCGCCTCAGTGCAGCACTTAATGACTGGCCTGGTCATCGTCATCCCGGGGTCCGAGGTTCAGGCCTCGTTCACTGCTCAGGCCGAGGAATGGCAGGGGCTGCCCCTGGGCCTGTGCTGCCTCTCACATGGCCCCTCTCACCTGGCCCGCCTCTCACCTGACCCGTCTCTCACCTGGCCCTGCTCTCACCTGGCCCCTCTCACCTGGCCCTGCTCTCACCTGGCCCTGCTCTCACCTGGCCCTGCTCTCACCTGACCCGTCTCTCACCTGGCCCTGCTCTCACCTGGCCCCTCTCACCTGGCCCTGCTCTCACCTGGCCCTGCTCTCACCTGACCCGTCTCTCACCTGGCCCTGCTCTCACCTGGCCCCTCTCACCTGGCCCCTCTCACCTGGCCCTGCTCTCACCTGGCCCTCCACTCACTTGGCCCCCCTCTCACCTGGCCTGCCTCTCACCTGGCCCTGCTGGCCTGCCTCTCACCTGGCCCTGCTGGCCTGCCTCTCACCTGGCCCGCCTCTCACCTGGCCCACCTCTCACCTGGCCCTGCTGGCCTGCCTCTCACCTGGCCTGCCTCTCACCTGGCCCTGCTGGCCCCCCTCTCACCTGGCCCACCTCTCACCTGGCCTGCATCTCACCTGGCCTGCCTCTCACCTGGCCCTGCTGGCCTGCCTCTCACCTGGCTCCCCTCTCACCTGGCCTGCCACTCACCTGGCTCCCCTCTCACCTGGCCTGCCACTCACCTGGCTCCCCTCTCACCTGGCCTGCCTCTCACCTGGCCCTGCTGGCCTGCCTCTCACCTGGCCCCCCTCTCACCTGGCCCGCCACTCACCTGGCCCACCTCTCACCTGGCCCACCTCTCACCTGGCCTGCCTCTCAGACTGTGGGCAGCAGCCAAGCTTACTCAGGGCAGTGTGGAGAACCTGAGGAGGGATCCAGCCTAACATGACCTGTTAATACTGCCAGAGAGCACACATGCTTGCCAGAGGGTGGGGACACCCCGACGTAACACGGTTACACCGCCGTCCTTTCTCCCCCACACCTACACCCCGTCAGGCTGGGGCATGCATGCACGTGTGCCCAACGTGTTTTTCAGTGTGATTTGAACCACGTGGATGGTCGTGTGGACTCCAGCTCCCTTAGCCGCCACATGGGGTTGGCTCAAAGGAATCTATATTTTACCAGGTGTTGAGATTTCTTATTTTAAGCGGGGTTAAATTAGAAGCCTCTTTCAGTTGCCGTCTTTGGTTTCTAGAGTCCCAAAGTAAGAGAGCAGAGGCAGCCCCGCCATTCGGTGTACATAGAGGGGTTCCGGGGACTAGTGGGCACCACTGCCACGGAGACGCAAGGGTGCCGGTGGCCGCACAGCTTGGGCCGTCCCACTCCTGCTCCAGCTCTGCACCCTGAGCACGCCCAGGAGAGCCCATTGTGCATGCTCAGTGCGGGTCCTTCCGTCCAGGTCCCTGCAGGGCCTGGGGACTCTTACCCAGCCGGTTGCAGGGGTTCCGCTTGAAGAGGGCTCTCAGCAGACTCTGGGCCTCCACGCTGAGGAACTGGGGCATCCCCAGCTTGGCTCTGAAAGACAAGGTCACACGGGGCTGAGCACAGGCCCGGGGGGCCAACATGTTTTCTAAAACCGAACTAAAGGAGCGTCGGGGCTCTGTCTTGCACTGCGGGGAATGTCCTCCTGGCCCCATGGAGGCAGCGGGCTCTCACCTGCCTCTGTGACTGTCCCCTTGCAATTCTATGACGAGAATCTGGGACAGGAGGACCCTTGAGCCTCTGAGAGGGCCTCGGGGCACCTGGGGTTCCTCAGACCACAGAGAGCCGGGACCGAGCCTGGTGTGCCCCACGGAAACGCTCCGTGGCCAGCCCCGAGCGCCTGTGACTTTCTGGAAGGGGCGATTCTGGCTTTAGGAAAGCAAGGAGCTCATTCTCCTTTAACCGCGATGAGTGGGGCGACACGGCTGATGTGGGCACTGCGGCCACAGATGTCACTGAGGCTGAAGGCCTCTCAGTGGAGGCCACTGACCACTAGATGCACTGGACTGAGTGCCCTCCCCAGCTCCTCCCATGGGCGGGGACTAGCCACAGACACCCCACATAGTGTTCCTTTCGACTTCATTGCAAGTGACAGGGGACAGTCCTGAGGACAGCTCTGCAGTTTCTCCACCCAGTGGCTGTAATTCTGCTCCTGGCCCCACAGGGAGGACGGGGCCTGGGTCTCGCCCTCCGACAGCTCACATTCGGATGCTGTGAACACCCTGGCCCGGCGCGGGCTCCTGCAGTGGCTCTAAGAGCGAGCGCACCTGCCGGGTAAGCCTCCTTCATGGAATGAGGCAGGAAGTGGCCTGAAAAGCCACAGGGCAAGGCCCTGTGAACCCCGGCAGGCCAGCAGGAGAGCTTGAGGGACACCCCGGGGAGACGCGGCCCGGGTGTGGGCGGAAAGCCTGCCTTGCACTCCCTGGCGTGTGGCTGGTCCTCGTGCCCGGGAGCTACCCGACTGCAGAGGCCGGCACTGCGTGATCCAGGCGACCTTCGCTGACAAGGCTCTGCTCATCCGCTGGCCAGGCCGCCCGCCCGTAACAGCCCAGCATCGCAGGCTGCCGCTCTGCCTCGGCGGGTGCTTGCGTGCCCCTGGGGGACCACCCCTACTCACTTGAGGATGAGGGCCATGGTCTCCTTCCGGTCCTTCCCCTGGAACGGCAGCGACCCGGTGAGCATCTCGAACTGCAGAGCAGAGAACAGCGTGAGCGCGGCCGCTCAGACTGTGACCTTGCACGGGCCCCGGAGGGCCGGCATGGCGGTTCCTCTGCTCCTTCAGAACCCGACCAGCCGAGCGCTGGCGGCCTGGAGCTCGGGATAGGCCTGTGGGCAGAACCCCCTCGGGAGCGTCTGTCCATGGGTGCGCGGCCAGGGGCGATGTGGTGAATGACTCCTTACCCATGGCTCGGGCAGGGCCACGGGGAGGAGACAGAGGGCTGGGTCTGGAGCGGGCGGCTGGGCTGACACCTGCGTGTGGGTTCCAACTGCTCCTCCTGGCCAGGTGTGGTGGAGGGGGCTGAGCCAGGGGGCGGAGCTGCCCTGCCCAGTGTGGTGTGGCCCCTGCCAGGGTGGGCGGGCCCTGTGCTCCCAGGGCAGAGAGCGCTGCTCACAGCCCATCCCATCCCCTGGAAGATGGCACCGCAGTCTCAGACTCGGCGGCCACCCACCAGAGCACCATTCCATAGTCAGTGGCCACTGGCCAGGAGAGAGCTCGGGCGAAGGGGGCTGGGGCCGCCGACTCTGCACAGGGCCGGCAACAGCTCCCACGGCAGACAGCGCTGATGCGTGGACCATGGGCGGGAGCAGTGGCCTGGAGCTGCACTGGCCACAAGGGTGCCCGGCGTATCTGACCACTTCTGAGGAAGGGCCTGGGGCGGCAGTGACAAGACCCTGCATCTCCGGCGACCCTACAGCGCATCTACAACATCAGTGTGCATGACGCGGCGCCTCAGTGAGCTCGCCGCTGCCCCCGTCCGGCCTCTCCCTGCAGCCCTCCAGCTCCTCACGCGCACAGCGGCCTCTCAAGGACACGCAGGCGGGAAGGCAGCCCACCTCCTCTTGTCTCGTCCCCGAAGGCGCCCACCATTCACTGGTGACACTTCCTCCTTTTCAAGTACTTCACACTGTCTTACTGTGTGTTTTTAAAGAATTATTTAAGTTATCATCATTATTATTATTTTAATTTCTTATAAGACACATGAACTCACCAAGAGGGACAGAGAGAGGGAAAGTGAGAAAGCCAGCCGCAAGGTCTGGGACTCGAACCACAGTTGACCATGTGGGAGTCCAGTGCATTAGCCACCACACCACCTGCTGGCCCCTTACTGTTTGTTTTAAAAAGACAGATAAGGGTTCGTGTACCAACTTTTCCCACAATACTATCAAACCTCCGATGCCCACTGTAAGATCCACGATAACATCTCCATTTCTCCATCCTGAGAGCATCCGGCTTCCCTTAGCCACCTGGCTACTGGGCCAGCCGGAGACGAGGATGTAAAAGCAGTCGCCATTTCAGGGCCTAAGCCTGCGGCCTGGGAGGAAAGCTCGCCCCGCGCCCCGCACCCCACACCCTGCGCCCCACGCCCCATGCCGGCTGAGCGAGAGCACGCAGGGCAGACAGGCTGCAGGTCGAGCACCAGGGATGGAGGTTTTAAACAGACGAACGTGACTCAGTGGGAAGACCAGCCCCCCTGCCTGGCAGACAGTTGTTCATCTGCAAAACGGGACGCAGGCTTGTCGCGGATCCCACGGATGAAAACGTTTCCTGAAGCAGCAGCGGCTGAGCAAAGGGAGTGCTCCTCCCATCCGAGTCTCCCCTCCTTTCGCTCCTTTTCTGAGTTACCGTGACCAGCACTCAGGGGGTCCTGTCTCTGGTGAAATGAGAAAGCCGCCGGCCCTAATCCTTGCTGTACCCGGGCCCCTGAGGCCCTGTCCCAGCCCTGGGCCGGCCGGGGCGCACCATGGGGACCCCAGCCCTCCACAGCTCACGGGACAGCTAACACGGGGCAACATGCCGTGAGCACGTGCTGCTGCCGCTGTTGGTTCTATTTTTTTTGCTGTAGGGCACATGCGCTGGCCAGAGAGCGATAGAGAAAGGGAAAGTGAAAAATCACCTTCCGGAGGACAGACACGCCGTAATCCCGTCTCCATTCTTCTCTTAGGATTAGGGACACACACGTGTGCCTGGCACGTTTCTCAAGCCGCTGTGTCCGAGACTCAAACCGCACAGCCAGCCACGTGGGCACAAGGCATGTTGACCTGCACGCCAGCCGCTGGCCCTAGTAAGTGCATCTCATCGCGACGACAGCACTGGGGCGGGTGGGTGAGGCATTTCCTTCTGTGACTGCCAGTCATGGCCCTTGGTGTCCGTGGAGAAAGTAGATGATTTCACGTCGAGTGCCCGTCTGGGACCTCTGTGCTTTCCCGAGGCGCTTCCCTGGGACATGACACACACAGCAAGGCTCTTGGCCTGGACTGGCCGAGGCTTCCTGGCAAACAAGGAGAGGGGCTGCTTCACCAGGTGGAAGGGGCGCTCTCGTGACGCGTCCGCACACCAGCTCCGAGGCAGGCTGGGAGATGAACAGCCCCCAGCTGCCCCCAGCTCCATCGTGGGCTGTGCTGAGGTCAGGACTCCGTCAGAGAGTGGTTCTTGCCGCAGCTTCCCGTCTGGAGACATCTGATGGTCTGCTGGGGGTGCTGGCATCGAGGGGACCCAGGAGGCAGCTAAACGTCCCACGATGCACAGCGCGACCCCCAACAAAGACTTTCCTGGTGCCAGACCTCACCCGCGCTGGGACTGAAAGCCCTGTCCTAGAGACATCCGTGGCCACCCTGGGCACAGCATAACACCATCGAGGGCCCCAACGGTCCAGGGCAGAGAACGAGAGGGCACTCTAGGAGGGACGCCTGGTCAGAGGGCTCGGCTCACCTGGCCGACCGACGACCGTGAGCAGCCAAGTGCAGGACGAGGTTTCCTGCCACGAAGCCATCGCTCCAGGTGGCGGCAGCCACGGCTCTGCGGCGTGGGCTGGGCTCTGGCGGTGCAGTGCTCATGGCACGCGCATGCGTCTGGTGTGCGACATTGACTCAGCAGGTGGGCTGGCCCCACGGGCATGGCACCCTACTCTGAGCACTGAAGGTGCACGCACCAATGGGAGCCTCAGGGCAGCCAGGAGGAGGTGCCGCTCTGGGCTTCTACAGGTGGGGGCTGGCAGAGGCAGTCGTGGCCGCCCAGGTCACCACAGTAGAGCTGAACAGCGAGCATGGCCGTGGGCGGCTCCCGGCACCTGTGCGTGTGGAGAGGTGGGAAAACTCCCGTGGTGGCCCAGGAAACCAGAGTGCCCAACGAGAGGCCATCCCCATCGGCATTGTGGCCCGGATATCCTGCAGAGGCCGATGGCAGCCGGCACAGAGCCCGGTGCACCAACCACGGTGACAGCGCCTTCACGGTCCCCGACGCACAAGCAGCCGGCCAAGGATGGCGGCTCCCTCGGCTGGTGCAGGTCCTCCCAGCTGAGCTCTGCCGAGGGCCTCAACCTCTCTGGGTGGTATGACGCCCAGCTCGGGGGTCCATGTGCACGTGTCTCCAGGGGAAGGGCTGATAACCCGGGTCTCCATCTTCCTCAACAAAGCCAGGGGGTGTGCCTCACAGACATGCAGTCACAGTCCCATGGTCCTGGCCTCGCAGTGGGGACAGTTCCGTGGTCCGGGCCCCACAGTGGGGACAGTCCGTGGTCCGGGCCCCACAGCGGGGACAGTTCCGTGGTCCGGGCCCAACAGCGGGGACAGTCCGTGGTCCGGACCCTGAAGTAGGGATAGTCCATGGTCCGGGCCCCCACAGTGGAGACAGTCCGTGGTCCGGGCCCCCACAGTGGAGACAGTCCATGGTCCGGGCCCCCGCAGTGGAGACAGTCCGTGGTCCGGGCCCCCACAGTGGAGACAGTCCGTGGTCCGGGCTCTGCAGCGGGGACAGTTCCGTGGTCCGGGCTCCGCAGTGGGGACAGTTCCGTGGTTCAGGCTCCGCAGCGGGGACAGTTCCGTGGTTCAGGCTCCGCAGCGGGGACAGTTCCGTGGTTCAGGCTCCGCAGCGGGGACAGTTCCGTGGTCCGGGCTCCACAGTGGGGACAGTTCCGTAGTCCAGACCCCACAGTGGGGACAGTCTGTGGTCCAGACCCTGCAGCGGGGACAGTTCCGTGGTTCAGGCTCCGCAGCGGGGACAGTTCTGTGGTCCGGGCTCCACAGTGGGGACAGTTCCGTAGTCCAGACCCCACAGCGGGGACAGTCCGTGGTCCAGACCCTGCAGCGGGGACAGTCCATGGGAGACACCGCAGAAGTAGACTTGTGACAAAGGTAACAGAGGTCAGGCCTCAGCACATTGAACGAGGACACAGAGACAGAGCCATCTGCCACACAGGAGAAGACAAAGCGTCCGCAGTGGCTGTTCTCTTACGGGTCAGTGAGGTGGGGACTGAGGGCGGCTCGCCCCGAGTCCGTCTCCCCTTTTTCTCCGTTCCTCCTCAGTCTCTACCTCAGGTCTTTCAGTTTTCCTGTAGGTATTTCTGTTCGTCTTTCAACATCTCTGTTGATTTCTTTAACTTGCAATGATTTAGACCAGAAGAAATTGAAAGCTACATTTTATACAGAGGCCCCGTCTGAGAAGACAGGTCAGCGGAATGTCCTACCTCCTCCGCGCATTGCCCAGAACCCACAGACCAAGTCGATCTGGCCCTGCGTGTGCGGTTGTGGGCGCTGCGTCTCTGCTCTGAGACAGGGAGACAGAGTCTCAGACCGGTCTCTTTTTCTCACAAATGTCCGCCACCCCGAGGGGTGATGGCCACACTCTCAGACTTGCGTGTAGTAGACAAGTCTATCTTGCAGCCCCGTCTGCACCCTGCCCCAGCCAGACCCACCCACCCTGACAGACGTCGTTATGCCACACTCACCCTCCCACTCTACCCCGCCTGCTCACACGCACCCAGTGTGCTTTAGGCCGACCCAGCGATGTGACCTGCGGCCGGCCACGTGACCTCCCGCCTTGCAGGGCACCGTGCTACTGCTGTGCCACGCGGGCTGGAGGTCACCCAGGGGAAGGGCAGAAAGTGACATGCAGCCGGGACCAAGCTGGTGTCCTCAGGGGCTCGCCCTTGCAGACCTGGCTCTCCAGGGAGGGGCTCTCAGAGGCGGGGTGTGAGCTGAGGTCACGCCTGGAGCTGCAGGCCTGAGACCTTGGGCCGACAGCCCAGAGTCGGGGAAGGGCGTGTCCGAATTCCCAGGAAACTCTGCAGGCTTGAGGTGGGGGCCTTGACGAGGCATCCACCCGGACACCCACCACCAGATCCGAAAGGAAGCCGATATTCTGGAACGGGAGCGGGACCACCCTGAACATCATTTCCATTTTTTAATTGCCAGAGGGCGTGTGTACTCAGGAGGAGACAGAGGGAGAAACCATCCCCACCGAGCTCGGCCACTGCAGCCCGTTCTCCTGTTTCTCTTTCCCGTTGGGATTTGGGGCACTCCTGGTATTTTCTCAAGCTGCCAGAGCTGGGATTCAAACCCTGGTTGGCCATGAGGGATCCAGCCCCCTTGACCACGAGGCTGCAGGGCTGCCCGCAAAGGTGTCTTCAAAACAGCTCACCCCCCGTCTCAGCAACCTCTCCGGGGAGAGGCCCTTTCAGTCCGAGGGGAAGCAGACTCCCAGACTCCTCCAGGTGGAGGGTGGACGTGGTGGGCCCCAGCCCCGAGGAGACCACATCCCAGCCAGTGTCCCTACACACCCGAGGAAACAGACAACAGGACGCCGGCCCTCGGCACACGCGCCCCTGGGCCGGCAGACACCGCTCCAGCGCTCTGCACGAATGCACGCATTAGCGGATCTCACTGAGCGGCTCTTTGCTGTCACCCACTTCCCCAAGCAGCCTCCTCGTTGTGACTTGACGTCCTTGAAGGCTGTGGGCAGGGTGACGAGTGCTGTCCCTGTGGGAGGAGCACCCCAAGGTAGCCAGGACATCACTGCTCTGAGTTGGTCTCCAGTCTGGCTACCCACAGAGGAGTCGGCGTCTGTGCCGACTCTCAGGTCCAGCCAAAACTCTGCACCCTGAGTTTCCCTGGAGCCCCTGGCCCTGGGCTCAGGACCGCGCCCGTGCTCTGTGGACGGGAGGCAGCTGGGTCCTGGAGGTGTTAAGTGCTGGCGTGCGAGCAGCTGGCCAAGATCCAGCTGAGCGCTTGTCACCACGGAGACCGAAATTCTCCTTTGTTAAATGCACAGAAGCCGGGCCACCCTGACATGCCACGGCATACTATCCCGGATGTTGGATTCCAGAGTGTCAGGATCCAGTCCACACTGACGGTGGCGGGGCAGCCTGCCGGGGTGAGCACCTGCCCCGAGGAGGGTGGAGTGACAGGGAGGAGAGGGGAAGAGGGGAAGGGGGGCAGGAGGAGGGAGGCTGGGGAGGAGTCCCCTGGGACTGGAGAAGGGGCCACGGTACACCAGGGTTAGACAGTGCCGGGTTACAAGCTGTCTGCAAACGTGCTCTGAAACCTCAGGCTTCTGGATGGGAATAAGAACGTTCAAGCCCACGTATGCTTCAGTTTATGCTAATTTCACAACTAAGTGGGAGGACTTTGTATTGAAATATGGAAATCGCCACAGCCCTGAGACGCTGCCGTGTAACTGCTGAGCGCGTGAGAGGGCGGCCTGACCTGACAGGGCCTCTCCCTCGAACCCCAGGCCCCTCTTCTGAGGGTGGCAGTCTGGACAGAGGAGAGGCTGCCAGGACACGCATGGCTCGACCTCCTCCTCCCCGGAGGTGCAGAGCGGGGCTGGTTTCCATGTGGCCGAGCCCGCTCCCCTGATGCCAGGATCCCGGCCAGCCTGGGGACGCAAGGTTACCATGAGCACGCCGAAGGACCACCAGTCGGCGCTCTGCGTGTGTCCACGCCGGTTCACCACCTCGGGCGCCATGTACTCGATGGTGCCGCAGAACGAGTAGGCTCTCTTGTCGTGGTCGATGGCTTCCTTGCTCAGGCCGAAATCTAAAGCAAGCACAGCACAGGGCCATCCTCAGTCCCTGGGCAGGGCTCCCACCAGCCCCGGGCGTCCCTGCGGGTGCGCCCCGCACGCTCGCCTTCTCCAGAGCCCTGTGCAGGCGCACTGTCATCACAGCCCAGGTCTTCCCCAGCCCGGAAGTCCAGCAGCCAAATGCACAGACTGGCAATTCTGTGAAAGTGTCAAATTCAGGCATGCCTGGGACAGCGTTCTCTGGTAACCACACGCTTCCCCACAAGGACATGCATTTCCTCATAAGTGACGTGTTGCTGAACCAGGTGGCCCTTTCTAGAACGAGGGTGGGCGGCAGACCTGTGCACCTCGGGCCTGGGACCAGGACGGGGCGGGAACGGTGCCCCATGTCTGCTGCTCTGACGGTGCCAGGATGGTGCGTCCTCCAGAGCAAGATGGGGAGGGGGGGCTGTGGGCCAGGAGGGAGGATGCTCCTGGCTGGCAAGGGACAGAGGGGAAGACGGATGGTCTGACGAGGATTTGGGGCAACCACTGGGGGGCTACGGTCTGTACTGCCCATCTGGCTCCTAGAGAGCCTAGACCCAGCCCGGGCTTTCTGGGGGTGGATGGGTGTGGGGGGCATTGCCCAGCTCGGACACCGGGAACAGGTCGGTTATAAGGTTACAGACAGCTCGCGTGCAGCTCTCATATCCGTGAGGGTGGGGGTAAGATCACCCCCTCCCAAGGCCACGGCGAGGTGAGTGAGACCTGGCTTTAAGCCCAAGTACTGAGCAGGGTGGGCCTCAGTCACCCGCTGCCTGGTGGCCTGTGGAGCAGGGCGGGCCTCAGTCACCCACTGCCTGGTGGCCTGTGTCTGTGCCTGGTCAAATCCACCAGTCACTGTATGTTAGCAGCCAGGGGTCACCAGGAGGCGACAGAGACCACGTCTCAGAACGCAGAGAAAGCAGGGTCTGCGCCACAGTTAGACCTGAGGTGGTGGCACCCCGGTCCCAGCGTCTGCTGCACACTTGGGCTTTACGTGGTGAATGCCGAGCCAGGCACAGAAAGCCTACGAGGAGCTAGCAGGACCTGGTCTCTCTCTGTGCGATGCTATGCGGCGGCACCTTGAAGCCGCCTGGACCAGCCGAAGAGCTTTCTGTCTCTGCTTGGTATGGGTGACTTTCTTCTGCCCCCGTGTGTGAGGGAGGGGCAGAAGGCCCAGATGGACAAGGAATCACACACAGGGCCCCGAGCAGCTGCCAGGCAGGCGGGCGTTGACCAGACACCACGAGCCCGAGCCCAGGCGTGCACAGCAGGTACACGCGGACGGACAGGCAGGCTCTCGTGCTACCATAAAGAGGACTAGACAGTGGGGCCTCGGAGACTTGCATGGGCATTCAGAATATCTGATAATATCTAACACGTCATCAGTTTTCTCATGTCCTGTGTGCCGAGCACGGTGCACTGCCCTGGGGAGTGGGGGCTGGAGAGATGGAGACAAGAACAAGTGACTGGGCAGGTGGGGGCTGCAGGGAAGGGTGGGGGGCTTGGGGAGCTTGCCAAGGCACAGGGGTTCACCAGGCACTGAAGCAGGGAGGGCTCCGGAGGAAGCGTAGCCAGGCTGGAGAGAGCGAGAGCACGCTGGCCCAGGGAGGCGGGTGGGTGGACCCGTGGGCAGGACAATGCCACGTCCTGAGCCCCAGAGCCTGGCACAGGCCCCCCCCACGGCAAAGGGACCGTGCAGGTGTGATTCAGTGAAGGGCCTCCAGGGCGACTGTCCTGCACGCTCTGGGGGAGCTGAAGGCAGCACACGCCTCTAGGGGAAGAAGGTGGCAGAGGGGCCAGGGGCTCTGATGTCACACTGAGGCTCTGCAAATGCGACGGGACCCTGAAGCAAGGAAGAGGCTGCTTCCAGAAGCTGGACAAGCAGGAAAGTGATCCTCCCCAGGGGCTCCAGAGGGACGAGGCCCACTGAAGCCTGAGGTCAGTCCTGAGAGCTATGGCCTTCAGGAAAACGTCACGAGTGTGAGCTGTTGAGACATGCGGCTTTTGGCCATTGCTATGGAAGCAACAGGACCTACACAGCAGGCAGCGCACAGGGCCTGGGGCGTGTTCCCTGCACTGGAACCTACTAGAGGCTGCAAGGTGTGAGATGCCAACCGGGAGGGCTAGGCAGCCACTGCAATGGTCCAGCGGGGGAGAGCAGGACTCCGCGCAGGGATGCATCAGAGAGGGATTCAGAGATCTGCTCTGAGAAAGCTCTGAACACCAGCATTATGGAACACACCTGCAGTGGTTCCAGAGGCCCATCAGTAGGCAGGGGCTGCCTGGGGCCTCAGACAGCGTGGAGGGGGAAGGGAGAGGGATGGACGAACGGGGGGGGGGGGGGGGCAGCCCCGTGGCTCTGACACGCCCTGCGAGCGGCCACAGCTAGAACAAGCCAGCCCAGGCCGAGATGGGCGTCCGCAGACTGGGCGCTGAGGGTCCCTGCGTTCGCTGGTGCTGCGAGGGTGCCGTGTTGCTTACGCACCTGTGATCTTGATGTGTCCCTCTTCGTCCAGGAGGATGCTAGGGAAGGGAAAGACGACACTCAGACCAGCCGCCACGGCACGGGCCCGGGGACTGACGAGCACACGCAGGCTGGCCGGGCCGCTGGTTTCCCAGTGCTGCTTCCCAGGTCTGCCTGCAGACCGCGCGTGTGTGCTGGGGGTGGGGCGCTGTGCTCTCGTGCCTGGGACTGCTCTGACCTGGGAGAGCAGAATGGGGGCCGCCTTGGGCCGCCATCGCCCCCACCCCCTCCGTGGAGACCAGGTGCCTCTGAGAAGGGGTTTTTGTGTGCCCAGGAGGCCCTGGGTGCCCGGAGACCCCCTCCCCCAGATCCTCTTCCTGAGCTCGGGCCGGGCTCTCAGGACTGACCCTGACCTCGGTGAAGCCTTTGCAAGCCCGTGCCCCGGCTCCGGGGCCCCACAGGCTCTGTCTCAGTAAGATGGTCCCAGCTGGCCACCCTAGGGTCACTGGGCCCCTGCCCAAGCCCTTGTCAGGTCAGGCCTGACGTCTGCCTCCTGAAGTGCAAGCGCTCATGGTGCTCTTCCCCGCCACAGTGAAGACCACGGTCCTCCTTAGAGAACAGGGATGAGTGTGCAAATGGTGGGTGTGCAAATAAACCCCTTCTTCCGGCCACTTCAGGCTGGAGCTGGGCTGTCGTATCAGAGACCCCGTGGCCTGTCCGTCCCTGTCTTTTAGCGGTGTGATTAAATCCCGTCCCACCAGCCTAGACCTAAAGGCCCAGACTGGGCTGGAGAGCCCCGGATGCAAGGCCCTGCGGGCAGTACAGACGATCTTTAAAAATCCTGACCCACATTACAGCACGGCAGACCGTGACCGCACTGCGCTGGGGCACAAGCAATGCCACGTCACTCCACGCACTGAGGTCCCCGGGTCGGGTGGATTCAGGACAGCGGTGGGAGGGCGGGGCTGCGGGGCGGACGGAGCAGGTGAGGGGGAGGTATGCCAGCTGCAGGGTTGTGGCTGTACGTGTGCGCGTGGTTCAAAGGCAGACTCTACAGTACGTGCATTCTACCACAACTAAAAACATGTCATGTGATTAGAAAGAAAACCTGCTATCTTCAGGAGACGAGAAGGCAAGGTGTACAGTGTGCTGTTGAGACGAGAGTCTCTAACCAAAGAGGCAAATGCTTTTGTCTCTGCTTTTCGGTTACATGCTATCTTTGCCCAGAATTAAGTGACTTTAAAGATTAATTCCCTAATAATTCTAATTGAGCAACAAAACCCTTTTAACCCTGCAATGAACATTGTAGTTTTGGCCGTCAGGATCACTCTGACCTTTAAGGAGAGTGAGAACAGCATTTCCTGCCTTCCTGAGAGCGGAGGGAGCTCTGAGTGCATAGGCCTCTGCTGTGCACCGGGGCTGCGCAGGTGTCCAGGGTCTGGACCCCGGGGCCAGGGATAGTGAACTTCAACCGATCAACTTCTGGGGTGACCTTCATGATGGCCCAGGAGCCGGGCCAGGCTCCATAGTGCCCTGGGTTCGGCCCGCGGAGGGCACGTTGGTGGAGTCTGCTTGTAACTGGGACGTGGCCAGCGCGCCCGTGTGTGAGTGGTGCGAGGATGGCTCTGGGCTCGCTTGCTACGCACTTTACGTGCAGCCGTGGCATTCCCAGGCAGCAGCTGAGTCAGAGCCACGCGGGACACACGCAGGCAAACGTGGTTTACATCATGCGTGTATATAAGTAACCCGCTCTCTGGGCAAGCCCAGCCAGGTCCCACAAATGACAGCCATGTCTGACCTGGCTCGGGCTTGCGTCAGTGCGGGTGAGAGCGCAGAGATGTGGGTGTGACCCAGCTCTGGGGGCTGCCGTTTGTACTCAAAGCTGGCTGGTCCACCAGGGGATGCTCCGCTTGGTGGCACTAATTGGCTTCATGGGCGGTGACAGTGACTAGGACAATACCTCCTACACCTCAGGGATGCTGCTTAGGTCAGCCCCCCCGGACCTGAGACTCCATTGGCCAAATCTCGAGTGGCTCACTTCCAGGTGACGTGTGACAGCCACACGCGGAGCGTAAGGGGGAGGAGACCCGGGACGGGGCCCTGCTCCTCGGGGCCTGCCGTGGTTTAGCTGAGACCAGACTACAAACTGTCCCAGGAGCAGAAACATCACAGGCTATGGTGGCCAAGGACGTGTGGGCGGTCTCCAGGGGCGTGGCCTAAGGGTGCTGAGGCTGCAGCTCCCTCAGGAAAAGTCTCGGGAAAACTGCCCTGACCTGTCACCCCAGTGTGCCCAAGTGCTAGGCCGGCAGGGCTAAGGACCGCGTCCTGGGGATGCCGCGGAGCGGAGAGGGCTTTCCTGGACCTGCACGGGAGGGGAGAGGAGAGGGCTTTCCTGGACCTTCAGGCCGGGAGCGGAGAGGGCTTTTCCTGGACCTGCATGGGAGGGGAGAGGAGAGGGCTTTTCCTGGACCTGCACGGGAGGGAAGCGGAGAGGGCTTTTCCTGGACCTGCACAGGAGGGGAGAGGGCTTGCCCGGACCTGCAGGCCCGAGCGGAGCCAGAGACAAGCAGCGTGGAAGCAGAGCTTCCGCTCCTAGCCCCAGGCGAGTCTCACCTCCGAGGGGCAGGGAACACCTGTGCCCACCAGCCCAGGCTTCCCCGTGCACCAGGTAAGGCCCAGGCCTGCCTCCCTCCAGGTTCTGGGAGGAGCAGGTGAGAGGGGCCAGGAAGTTCCTACACGACAGCACGCCCACTGCCGGGTTCCTCAGCGCAGGGCAGAGGTGACATTGGCCTCTGTCCCAGGACTTCTTGCCTGGGCTGTGGCAGCACAGAGGTGTCTCCAGCCGGCTTGGGATGTGAACTCAGAAGTAACTGAGTGGCAGCTGCCGATGGGGGCTGGCCCTGAGGTCCCCAACCACTTACTTCTCGGGCTTCAGGTCCCTGTAGATGACGCCCAGGCCGTGGAGGTGGTCCAGCGCCAAGGCCAGCTCGGCCAGGTAGAACTTGACGTCCTCCTCGGTGAACATGACCTGGAGAGACAGGGGCACTGTCCAGTCCCCCACAGCCCACGGCTCAGCCCAGAGCTGCAGCTCGCAGTGGCTCTTGCTCAAGTTGGGGCTCCCCGAGCTTTTCTGGCCCTCACAGACAAACGCGTTCTCGACCGCTCACCCAGGGAAGAAGAGCGCGCCACCCAGCGGCCCGCCCAGTGCAGACACGGCTGTCCACCTTCCCCTGCCCCGCGCCGGCAGCCTGGGCGACTCCTGCTTACATTCTAGTTCGATGCTTCTGTGGGGACCGCACCCTTGTCCCACGACTGAACCTCACTGTGACAGCTCAAGGAGCCACTGCAAACGGGTCTAGATTCTCATTCTTTCTCCCTCCCTGGGTCTATGCCAACTCGTGGCCTCAGCAACCTGTCCTGTCAAGCCGGGGTTGTTCTGCCAAACACGGCACGCCGGCTGCAGGCCCGGGAGGGTGCCCCGTGCCGAGGGAGTCCGGCTGGAGAGGAGCGGTATAGGTGACCGCTCTGAGCTCTCCAGGCTGGGGCTGTCCACACTGACACGGGCTGCCTGAAATCTGGGCAAGGCCGTGACACCGTCTCAGCATGGCCGCTCCCATCCACGGCTGTTAGAATCCGCACCTACTTTTTTAGAGTCGCTTCAGTGGGAAGCCGCGTTGTTATCACTACCCGTATTAACATCTACCGTGAGAAACCAGCACCGTGAAGACCAGCAGCCACAGCCCACCTACTCTCCCTGAGAGCAGGCCCAAGTCAGCCGTGACCTGAGGCTGCCTGGTTAGTGGAAGGGAACAGAGGGCGGCACCAGGCACCCCGGCCGGGGCATCCTCCCAGCCCGACGGCTGCCCCAGCCCGACGGCTGCCCCAGCCCGATGGCTGCCCCAGCCCGACCGCCCCTCCTAGCTGGGCCCTCTGTTCTGGCGTCCATGCTCAGCAGCGCCGGGCCTGGTGGCTGCTCCTGTCTACACTAACACAGGCGCTGTTTCCTCCCGGCAAACTCTGCGGCTGTCGACCGCTCTTCTGTCCGACTGTCCACAGAGGGGCTGACCCTCTGCTGTCTACACTGCAGACAGGGCAGCACGGTCCCCTGCTCTCCCAGCTCAGGCACGTCTCAGTGTGGCCCCCGAGTACGACAAGCAGCAGAACACCTCGGGTGTGAATTCTGAGAGCAGTCAGTGCAGTAGAACACCTCGGGTGTGAATTCTGAGAGCGGTCAGTGCGGTAGAACACCTCGGGTGTGAATTCTGAGAGCGGTCAGTGCGGTAGAACACCTCGGGTGTGAATTCTGAGAGCGGTCAGTGCGGTAGAACACCTCAAGTGTGAATTCTGAGAGCGGTCAGTGCAGTAGAACACCTCGGGTGTGAATTCTGAGAGCGGTCAGTGCGGTAGAACACCTCGGGTGTGAATTCTGAGAGCGGTCAGTGCGGTAGAACACCTCGGGTGTGAATTCTGAGAGCGGTCAGTGCGATAGAACACCTCGGGTGTGAATTCTGAGAGCGGTCAGTGCGGTAGAACACCTCGGGTGTGAATTTTGAGAGCAGTCAGTGCAGTAGAACACCTCAAGTGTGAATTCTGAGAGCGGTCAGTGCAGTAGAACACCTCGGGTGTGAATTCTGAGAGCGGTCAGTGCGGTAGAACACCTCGGGTGTGAATTCTGAGAGCGGTCAGCGCGGTAGAACACCTCGGGTGTGAATTCTGAGAGCGGTCAGCGCGGTAGAACACCTCGGGTGTGAATTCTGAGAGCAGTCAGTGCGGTAGAACACCTCGGGTGTGAATTCTGAGAGCGGTCAGTGCGGGGCACGGCGTGGGAGGATGCCGAGCGAGGCTCTTGTGAGAGGAGCAGGTGTGAGGGGAGAGTGGCCTCCGAGGGCCCACCGCATCTGACTTCTCAGGGAGATACTCCCACCGCGAGGAGTGTCGCCTTTCTGGTCCAGAGGGCCGACCAGAGGGGAGGACGGACAGTGGGTTGTGCGGGAAGCTAGCCGCCGTCAGGGTTGGTACTGTGCACACGGCACGCTGAGGGGCTGGCACCTGCCCCAGGAGGGCTTGTCTGTAAATGAGGGTCTGGGCCTCGCCCAGAGCTTCCCTGAGGCTGCGAGGACCCGAGAACTCACTGTGCATGCCCGTGGACCATAGGACCTGGAGGAGAGGGCGGCCTGCAGGCCTGGGGACCCGCTCCTGCTCCAGCTTCACCCCTGCTCTCTTTGCGTTTTATGCAAGGGAGAGGGGTCTGCCAAAGAGTGGGCAGGTGGGAGCGAGGGAGGGGGCAGAGGGAACCCCAAACAGTCACGTACGCTGGAAGCCGCGTCCTAGCGCAGGGCCTCTCTGGCGCTGCACTGGCAGGTCGTGGCCTCTGATCCTGTGTGTATGGACAGACGTCAGGTGGAACCGTCAGAACACAGCCCAGTGCGATCATGGCCAGGCCCTGCCTTTCCAGCCTGTGGAGCAGAGGGCTCTACAGGGCAGGTCAGGGCCGCAGTTGATCCTAACAGTGTTCTGGAACATTCCGTGAAAGGAGCCAGGTAGTCAAGGGTAAACCCCAGGGTCCCGCGGTGGCTGAGGGGCAGGGAGACACGTATGTGGGGACTCGACCTGATTCAACTCCTAAACACAGCCGTGTGCAAGAACCACCTCCGGGCGGTGGCCGGGGCCTGCAGAGGGGCTATGCTGGCTGGGAGCACCAGGAGAGGGCCCGAGGGGCCTGTGCTGCTCCCCGCTCTCGACGGCAGATTTCTTACTGGTGCACAAAGTGTGCCTTCTTTACAGCCAGCCAGCATGTGCACACACCACGCTGCACTGACCTCACGCACGCACACACCACACATGCACAGCACCAGGTGTGTGCACACAGCACGCGTACGCACAGCACATACACAACATGTGCACACACCACGCTGCACTGACCTCACGCACGCACACACCACACATACACAGCACGAGGTGTGTGCACACAGCATGCGTACGCACAGCACATACACAACATGTGCACACACCACGCCGCACTGACCTCACGCACGCACACACCACACATACAAAGCACGAGATGTGTGCACACATCACACACACACAGCACACACGTACGCACAGCACATACACAATATGTGCACACACCACGCCGCACTGATCTCACGCACACACGCATCACACATACACAGCACGAGATGTGTGCACACACACGGTGCACAGCACACACATGTACGCACAGCACATACACAACACACACACACACACACACACACACACCATACCACACTGATCTCATGCATGCATACCATATATCACACACATACACAAGATATGTGCACACATCACACACAGTGCATATCACACACGTACACACAACACACACCATAGCATACTAATCTCACACATCCATACATCACACACATACACACCACAAGATCTCTCTCTCACACACATACTGTGCACATCACACACATGAACACACTATACCACATGACATCTCATCCATGCATACATCACACACACATACACACAAGACATGTGCATATTACATCACACACACGGTGCACATCATACATCATACACATACACACACCACATGCGCACACACCACATGAATGTACACTGTATCACTGCACACATTACACCCTACCACATCACACACACATCACATGTGCGAATTACACTACACATACATGCACAGTGCACCAAATGCATGCACCACACCACATCACATGCACATACTGGGTCACATGCACACATCATACTGCACCATATCACACGCACACACCATGCACAACACACACACTCCACATCACACACACACATCACATACACACGAGAACTCATCACAGCACGCGTTACATGCACACACACACCACATATACACACATGCATCTCCCCTCGCCGCTCCCGACCCTCCATCCCTGGAGTCCAGGCAGATGGGCTGCTCCCGGTGGGGTGGTTACCTCTTTGGAGAGCCTGGTGAAGAGGTCCCCTCCCCGCAGGAAATCCAGGATCAGGTAGAGCTTCCCCTCGGTCTGAAAGGCTGTGGGGAGAGAGGGGTGTTCAACCGGGCGGCGGCCGCTCGGAGTGGACGGGCACCACCAGCTATTGTCCCCCGTAGTCACGACAGGGCCTCCTCCCAGGGCCTCCCTGCTCACACAGCCCCGCGTGGGCCGTAGGCTGAGACCTCAGAGGGCACAGGACAGGGGCCCTGGCCAACAGCTCGGCCTCTCTGTCACCTGTGCTTCGAGCTTGGGTTTCCCTTTTCTTTCAAACTTGATCCCATCACGGCGCTAGTGTTGAGAGCACCAGGCACGCCACAGCCCAGGCTCCTCTGGAAGGTGGACTTCTGTCGTGGCGTATGTCGTGAGTGGGCGAGGTGGAGGTGTGCGGGGTGTGGGGCTGGCCCAGTCTCCTTGTGGCAGAGCTGAGGACCGGTCAGCCCCCGGCCCAGCTCTCCATGTGCTGCCCCACAGATTCGCACTAGCTCTGTCCATCCTTGCCACGGCACGCCTGGTCAGGGGAAGCAGGCGCACCCGGGTCGAGAGCACCCACCCTGTGCCTGCGTGGTCAGCTCAGCCTACTTGGGGCCTTCTGCGTCCGGCATATAACACAGGAGGGATGGCCGGAGGAGCCCCGACACCTCACATCCTACATACGAGATGACTCTTTGTGGAAGTAAATGCCCGAACCTGCACACACCGCGTGGCTTCGAAACTGAGTTGCTGGGACCAGCAGTTAGTGTAATGGCTATGTGGCTGGACTCCCATGTAGTCGACCACGGTTTGAGTCTTGGACTCAGTGGCTTAAACTCACGCCGGGCGCATGTGTGTGCGTGCCCAAGATCCTGAGAGGAGAAAGGAGAAGAAGGGATTGCGGCGTGGCCATCCCACCTGGGGGGTGATTTCTCGGTTCCTGTCTCTCTGTCTTTCTGGTGAGCGCATGCGCCCTATAGCAAAAACCTTCCCCCCCCAAAACAAAACAAAACAGTGAGTCGCCTGTAACTAGAAAGCCTGTGTCAGACCACGCTGGTTGACTGCAGGTTAACCTTTCCTCCGCGGGCTCGGTGGGCAGACGGGGAGCTTGTGAGCACAGGGGTGAGGCCGGACGGCTGTTCAGAAACCTCGCTCCTACCAGGGTCCGACAACGGTGACCTCGTGGGAGCAGAGCGGTGAGGAGTGACTACCAGAAGCTGGGGCCGGGGGAGCCGGCCGAGGCTGCTGGGTGGCACGGGTTGGGCAGAGGAGGAGACACGGAGCCTGGAGCCCACCGGGCAGCGCCGCCTTGTTCTCCTCTGCACTGTATGCACAGCCCCTCCGAGCCTCCTACCGCAGGGGTGCCATTCCGGAGCCCCCATCCTGGCATATGTTTGTAATGGGAAGGTTTCACGTATGGCTACCCCGACCGATAGGAGAGAGCTCAGGGAAGCCGTGTGCGGGCTGAACTCATCTGCCCCGAGCCACTAACATGGACGTAGCAACCGGCCGTGGAAGGACTTTGGGGGCTCGAAACTCTACCACCCTTAAAGTAGGAGGTGTTACCATCCCAGGGTAACCGACGCCATCACAGAGCACTCACGCTGAGAGCTCAGAGATTCGTGGGCCAGGCCTCGTGGGCCAGGCCTGTGGCCACGGCACGATTTAGGATGAGCGCATCATCCAACTGGGGTATGAGATACACACAGCGCCTCGCTCCTTCCGGGGAACAAATACGACAGAGAGGGGCCTGGGCGGAAGAGATACCCGTCCCCACACGGGAGGGGCTGCGGGATGGGGGAGCCTTCTCTCCGACCTGGCTCATTTCCCAGCCGTGGCCGGGAGCAGGCCGCCCAGGTCGCCCAGGCCCCCTCGGTGGCCGCCCTGCTCACTTACCGTAATGAAGCTTCACGATGAACGGGTGGCTCACTTCCGCCAGGATGTCCCTCTCCATCTTCGACCTCACTCGGTCCCGAACTGCGGCAAGAAAAGTCAGGGCTTCAAGTCGGAGAAGCCGCGCTCTGCGGAGCACCGAGGGCAGGCGCTGCTTGTCAGTGTCGTCCCAGACCTCACCACCAGCGTGCCGACGGGGGAGAGCAGAGAACGGTCACCCAGGTCCCGCTCCTAGTCTGACGCTCCTCTACATGGGAACCATTCGCTCGCCCTCCTTCTTTCTCTCACCAAAAAAGAGAGAGAGAAAGGGAAGAAATTGCAGCCAGTAGCCACCGTGACACTTCACTCAGCAGCATTTGCACGTGACTAAGACTGTGGATGACCGCTGACATGGCTCATGGGCGTCGCACCTCAGGACCCCGACGGTCCTCCCGTGTTCCCGTCCGACAGCCCGCCGTGTCCCACGCCCACCCCCGCCACTCACAGCCCTCTTTCCAGACGGCCCAGCACATGCTGCACTGGCTATTGTAGTTCCCCATTCTCTTCGCTTCTGGACGAGCAGAGCCCCACATTCCCCCGTACTTTGCATAAAGGTGGACTTTTTGGTGTGTCCAGGCTAGTTTCCTACAGAACATTCCACGTTCTAGGTTTTTCTGTTGCTCAGTTGGTTTTCTTTTTATGGTCATTTTAAAAATTAATTTTTAAATTATTATTCATACATTAAATCACTATACATCATTTAGATTATGAAGAGACTCCACCCAACGTAATATACACCTCAGGCCAGCCCAGTTGAGACTATTATACACACCCTCGTCAACAGATATAAGCCTTATCTGTGTCCCACAAGCGTCTTACCTCTCCGTCCCACACTCTCCCTCCACTTTACCCCCGTGTCTGTAACAATCCCACTGCTTTATGTCCCCAGTCTCTCAGCCTTGACCATGGAGTGCGGACAGCTGGGATATGTTAAGTGGAGACATGCAGCGTCTCTCTTGCACAGCCTGACTGGCTTCCCTCAGCAACACATCTTCCATGCTCGTCCACCTTCTATCAAAGGCCAGGGCCTACCTCCTGTGTTTCTTGTAAGTGCAGGTTGGGTCTGGAGGTTCCTGAGGCCGGGGACAAACATTTCTGAAGGAAATACTTCCCAGGTGACTGGGGCCGTGGGCACTGCTGGCGGGAATGCGAACGGGGCAGCCGCTGCGGAAGTGTGGCAGCTCCTCCTGTGACTGGCAGGCCTGCTTTCAGGAAGTGTCCGGGAGGTGAAGGCAGAGGTGCCAGCAGGCGGCTCCACCGTGTTCGCAGTGGCTGAAGGGGGACACCGGCTCCACAGAACAATGGATGTCTAAACAAAATGCGGGGTATGCGTGTGCACGCACGTGGGGCTGTGAGCGGCCTAGAGAAGAGCGGTTCCGGAACCTTCACCACACGGACGAACTTCAGAGAAATCACCCTAACGGAGGCTGGGAGCCCACAGAGGCAACTAAGGTCACGGCACGTACAAAGGCACAGAGGACACGGATGTGGGGCCTTGGGTACCGGGGCCTGCTGGGCAGTGAGCAGCCGCTGCTTAGCGGGCCTGGGTCTCTATCTGGGATGACGGGGAAGTTTGGGTATAATATTGGTTATGGTTACCCGACACTGTAAATGTACCTAATGCCACTGACCTGTACACTTACGGAGGGTTAAATTCATAAATATGCTACATATGTTTTACTACAATTAAAGAAAGAAGTCCTGGGCCAGCTGGTGGCATGGTGATTAAGGCAGCTAGATCCCATGTGGCTGGCCAAGGTTCAAGTCCCAGGCCAGGCAGCTTGAAAAACATGCCAGGCACATGTGTATGTGTGCCCAAAATCCCAAGAGGGAAAGGGACTGCAGCATGGCCTTCCCCCACCCCCTCGGGGGTGAGTTCTCACTCTCTGTCTCTCTGGCGAGCGCATGCGCCCTATACAAAAATCCGTCTCTTGAAAAAAGGCAAAAAGAACTGAAGGAGCAGGGAATGAAGGGAAATGGCAGCGCCGTGTTCAAAGACACAGCCGGGCCCTGGGTGTGCACGGACTCCCTTCCCGTCCCCAGCTGTGGGTCAGCATCTTAGTGACTCACGTTCTGCATTTCTGTCAGGGCAGTATTTTTATCTCTCCTGAGAGAGAGTTGGAGAGAGACACACAGTCCCCCCGACAGGGTCTTAACGCCCAGCCTCTGCCGGCTGGGTCACATGTGCTGGTGTGTACACGGGGCCCTGAACACGAGCCTAGGTCCTTCCCGGAGGGCCCGGCTGTGTCACTGCTGTGCCACGCACGGTCCAGCTGGGTTAGGGCAGCTTTCTCTGTGGATGACCTGGAAGATGGGGCAGAAGCTCTGGGGTCTGGGGAGATGTGGAGGGCAGAGCAGAGGGGGTGGTCAGCCTGGCTTGGGGAGCTGCAGGCACAGCCCCTGCCCAGCCCCCAGCCCGGCCTTGCCCCCGCACAGCCCCTGTCCAGCCCCCAGCCCGGCCTTGCCCCCGCACAGCCCCTGTCCAGCCCCCAGTCCGGCCTTGCCCCCGCACAGCCCCTGTCCAGCCCCCCCAGCCCGGCCTTGCCCCCCCAGCACAGCCCCTGTCCAGCCTCCACCCAGTCTTGCCCCTGCACAGCCCCTGTCCAGCCTCCAGCCCAGTCTTGCCCCTGCACAGCCCCTGTCCAGCCTCCAGCCCAGTCTTGCCCCTGCACAGCCCCTGTCCAGCCCCCAGCCCGGCCTTGCCCCCTGCCCGGCTCACCCCTCCTGCCCACCCCCCGCCCACCCCACTCTCTGTACTATCTCAAGCCTTTCTGCTGTGTGAGAAACACAGGGCTGCAGGCTCTGCTCCAGGGACAGGCCGTGCAGGGGCTGCTGCCCCTGCCTGTCCATGCGGTAACAGAGGCCAAAGGTGCCCGGTAAAGACGGGAGAGAGCGGGTGTGCGGAGCAGCACAGAAAGGCCGAGCTGAGATAGAAGTGAGGGCGAGGAGCCGCAGGGACTTGGCACCGAGGTGGGGCGGCAGGGAAGCCGCGGGTGGGCGAGGCACAGTGGGGCGGGCTGGCCCTCTGAGATGCCGGACAAGACAAGGAACCTCTCTCCCCTCTTTCTCTCCGAGCAACCACCTACTGTCAAATCAGGTTGAGCTCAATAAGGAAAATCTCTTGGCCATGCATGGACGTGGGGGTGGGGTGGCTGCCGTGGCCCTCGGTGCTCTGTCACCCCTAGGCTAGGGCCACGTCCTCAGGGACACCTCATCAAGTGCATCTGGCCAGGCTTCTGGCCCTGAGCCTCAGTCCCACCAGGGTAAGGGCCTGCGGGACCACAGGTCTCAGTCACTCCTCTTCTCGGGAGTCCCTGTGATCTGCCTGTCCCCTGATGCCCCGAGATGTGACGTGGGGAAAACCTCAGGCCTCGACACCAGCTAAGATGGTCTGAAACGCCACTTCTGGGGTTGATGCGGAACTCACCTCTCCCTGGAATAAGAGCGGATTGGCCACAACCTGACCCAGGGCTGGGGATGCGAACCAAAGGCCACAGCGAGCCGAGAAGTCAGACGAGGGCACGTCTGAATTTCCAAGGGGCTGCCCATTAGGTGGGTGCACTCGGGTCTCTTTGCACATCTTACACTAAAACAAACCCCAGATCCACAGGGGCTCAGTGTTAAAACATAGCCATGGGAATTCCAGCTTAGGTGAGCACGTCTCTAATGTCTGGACTGAAAATCTCTTTCCAGATAAAAGCAATGAAGAAATAACATAGGAAAGACGGACAGACTGCATCACAGACACCTACAAACGGGCCGTCCCGAAAGAACTCAAGACAGAGAGGTTTCTGCGCTCACGCAGAGGCAGGCTGAGAGCCGAGGCGGGCCACGTCCAAGAACCGTCATGCCAAGACTGAGAAGGAGACTGAGAAGGAAACCGAGAAGCCGAACCCGACGGGGACAGGAAGGTGACGTCTTATCAAATGTCAGTTAGTGGATGACGTTGGCCCGTGTTCACCACGGTCACCTCCCTGGGCACAGAGTGGCCAGATGCAAGCACGCAGGGCCGAGGGTGACAGGAAACAGGGACAGCCCGTGTGCACCCGGTGTGGGGCTGCATTGCCATGACAACTGCTAGGTGACTGGCAGGGCCTGCTCCCATCCATCAACCCAGGTGCCGAGTGGACACAGCGCAGGGACAGTCCCCTCCCCACCGCGGTGCTCCCGCGTGTGAAGTAACGTGGAAGCAGTGTTCGCCACAGGGCTGGGCGGGCCTGCAGGGGCAGCCGCACTCTGCCCTCGCCACCCTCCGTGGTGTCGATTTCTGTCCGCCATCCCCGGGATGGAGGGACAGGGCTGGCGCCGCTCTGCCCATCATTGGGCACCCACGCTGCGGTCCTTCCACTGAGAACCAGGGGCAGGAAACGGTGCAGAGCCACCTCTTCGACAGCTGAGAATTCCTAAGCGTTTGGATTCCCAAGATTTAGGTTCTCTAAGCAAACCCAGAGAGGTGGTTCCCCTCCTCCATCGTGACCTGGCAGTGGGAAGCTGCGTCCCCGGGCGTCCACCCGGCCCTCCAGGAACTTCAGCCACCACCTCCTAGCCTCTGTCCACGCAGAGCCGGCCCACCTGGCCAGGCCGCGGCCTCTTCACGGTGGTAATTCCCGGGGCTCTGTCAGCTGAGCCTGGAACGGACGGGGCTTGCTAGGGTAGGAGGGAGAGAAGCCCACGCTGTGCTGCAGGTCGGCGCAGGACCTGGGGCTCGTCAGCATCCTGTCTGCTGTACGACCTCCGCTGGCCTGTAGGTGGGGGTCAGGGTGCCTGGTCTCCACGGTCCGCTCTGCTCCGTGATCCGTGCCTGACACCAGTGTGTCTGCCGTGAGCCTGTCACCGTCTCGGCCCTGCGGCTGTCCCCGAGGGGAGGAAATGCGAAGGCACAGTACGTTCATTCTACTGTGAAGAGCAGCTTGTTTTCCAAAAACCTGCGAGGGAAGCTCTGTGCGTTTACCACGGCGGGCGGCAGACAGACAGCTCCCCTGAGAGCCCCGTCCGGAAGTCCTTTCTCCAACGTCTCAATTTGTATGTCCGATTGTTTTTAAGTTGCCAGAGGGCATGTGCACTCAGCAGAGACACGGACAGAAAGACAGACAGAGAGAGGAGGAACCTCTTCCGATGGCCGTGGCCACACCATGACCCCTGCCCCACTTCTCCCTCCCACTGGGATTTGGGGCATGTGCACTCAGCAGAGACACGGACAGAAAGAAAACGAGAGAGAGAAGACCCCCTTTCGATGGCCGTGGCCACACCACGACTCCTGCTCCACTCCCCTCCCGCTGGGATTTGGGGCGTGTGCACACACATGCCCTGGTGTGTCTCCAAACAGCCAGGGCCAGGATTTGAACCACGGTGCCTGTGCGGCATCCACCTTCCTTTCCATTAGGGTAGGGCCAACCCTGTCTGCGTCTAAATGACCTCCATGAATACACACCAGCTGTACTACATTACATGGGGGGACCTCCACAAGTTCCCCGAAAAATGGAATTGAAGCATGAGTTTATTTTGGTGCAACACCCCCTCTACCACCTGAAATCTATGCCTAACTTTTTTCCTAACACACATTCCCCATGAATGTGTATCACACAGCATATCGCTCAGTGATGGTTAATTTTATGTGACACCTTGCCTGGGCTAAGGATGCCCACATTATTTCTGGCTGTGTCCGTGAGGGTGTTTGTGGAAGAGAGTGGCATTTGAGTTGGTGGACTGCATACTGGTGGGCAGAAACCAGCCGGGATGAATCATCCAATCCCTGAGAGCCCAAATCCAACACAGAGGCAGAGGACGGGGGACCTTCTGGGGTGCCGGGCCCTTCTCTTCTCCAGCACTTGGACATCAGCGCGTACTAACGAGTGGACCTTTAAGTACCATGCTGGCGAGGACTCGGAAAGACAAGAGGAGGGCTGAAGAGAAAGCCTGGCTCCCCCTAGAGAATCTGAAGTGATCCTGAACAGAACGTGGGCAGGACAGGCCACTCTGCTGAGGGCGCAGGAGTGAGGGACGTGTCATGGCACAGCAGAGGGCTGGCCACCGGAGGGGCCAAGTGGCAGCAACGGCCGAACTGTGTGTGCTGGTCTTTCTGCAGAGGTGGAGCCTGCCACGGCGCTGCGTACGTGACGGAGGGAATCGCTAGGCTGGGTGTGCAGGGAGCAGCTGGTCCCTCTTGCATGCTGGCAGTGACAGGTGAGAAGCAAGAGATGACTTCAATGGAGGAGCGGGTCATTATCTGCCGGGATGATGTGTTTTGTTCCCTCAGCTAGACGGCCGTGCAGTGTATTCATGTGGAGTAAATTCAACTTACAAGTGATATATAGTGATTAAATGTGTAAAATAAATTAAAAAAAATTAAAAAAAGAAAAAGGAGCAGAAAATGATTTGGAAAATTCTCAGCCTACCCATATTGAAAATAATGAGAGAGACCAAGAGAGAGTCAGAGACAGAAAGTGAGAAATCACTCCCTGGGAGGGTGGCCGTTGCTGCAACCCTTTCTCCTCTTGGGATCTTGGGCACACATGCACACACACCCCACATGAGTTTTAAGCCACCGGGTCCAGGACTTGAACCGCGATCAACTACGAGGAGTCCAGCAATGCAACCATTCCGCCATCTGCTGGTCATGTGCGTTTACCCCTTGATGAATTGCAAGAACTGTTGCGTGGGCTTTAGGAAGACCCTCAGCTGACAAGTGCTTAAGGCGATTTCTGTTTAAAGGGGCAGCTGTTGAGTGAAGGGATCATTGTGTTAAAAGCCGTGAACGGAAAATGAAATCTGCTCTGTTCCCATACAACTTCTCACCAACAGGGAACAGTTCTTTGAAATAATATTTTTATGAGGATCTTAGAACATGAGGTCATGTTCAACTGAGAGCGGTGTTAAGCATTTTATTACACCTACAATGAAAAGTTTTACTCTGAAGGGAAGGCTTCAGTGATGCTGTTACTGACGACACTGAGCTAAAGCTCCACGCCCGTCAGAAGCTGCAGTGCCTGCATGAGGCTCTGCAGTGCCCGCGTGCAGCTCTACGGTGCCCGCGTGCGGCGGTCCGCGGAGCTCTGCCCAAGATTGTGGGACAAGGTGTTCAACAAGTGGGACCGCAGCTCTGCCCCATGGCTACCACAGGCAGCACAGGAGCAGGGCCTATGACGATTCCCCCCACCCCTCCCCAGACACCCAGGCACGTTGACGGGGCCCCAGCCTGGCCAGAGTGGCCGGCACCGGCAGCAGAGTCCGGGCCCGTGGTGCACCTGCATGGGGCCAGCCCTTACCTTTCAGGGTGGCTTTCTTGAGGACCTTCATGGCGTAGAGCTGTCCGGCATCAGAGCCCCGGGTCTTCCTCACCAGGAACACCTGGCAGAGAGAGCAGAGACACTGGCAGGAGCCCTCAGGCTCAGGGCACGGCCGGTGGTCAGGGCGTTTCTGACACAACGACCGCACTAGGAAAGCTGAGAACGTGGGCACCTCGGGGCCACCAGGAAGACTCCATCTGGCACACAGCTGGGGACATCATGACGTGTCTGAGAAGGGTCACCGTGTGCTCTGGACCAGTGGCCTTCTGCAGGATGGCAGAACTGACACCACCCCCTCCTCTGGGAAGACCGGGTGTTTAGGAAAACCAGTAACGTTCCGAAGTTTTCAGGGAGGTTACTGGTTTATTTAACACCCTCGGTAAATCTTTTTTCCCCCCTTGCTACACAGCATGAGCATTTGCTGGAGAGAGACAGAGAGAGGGAAGTGACAAATAACCTTTGGGAGGATGGCCACTCTGTAATCCCTTGTCTGCCAGTCTCCTCCAGGGACTTTAGGCACACACTTGCACGCACTGCTGTGGTTTTAAAGCTGCCGGGTCCGGGACTTGAACCACGCAGTTTAAGTGGGATCCAGTCACCCCAACCACAGTGCTACCTAACTGGCCGTCCCCTGTAGGTCCTCAGGGCCAGTCTACTCCGAGTGATTTTTACTGTTAATCACAGGAAACAGGGCCTGTCTTGTGTCCAATATGAGATAAGCCAGTTTCTCGTACTGCACTTTCTTCACCGGAATTTTAGCTGTGAGCAGCTTTGGTTCATAGGCAGAGGGAATTTCTTTTTTTCTTTTTCTTTCTTTTTTTTTTTTTTTGAGAGTTTTTTTTTTTCTTTCTTTTCTTTTGCTATAGGGCGCATACACTAGCCAGAAAGATAAAGACAGACAGAGAGACAGAAAGCAAGAAATCACCCCCCAGGGGGGATGGCCACATTGCAATCCCTTCTCCTCCATTATCCTCTTGGGATCTTGGGCACGCACGTACATGTGCCCAGCGTGAGTTTAAGTCATCGGGTCCGGGACTCGAACCATGTTCAACTACATGGGAGTCCAGTGACATAGCCATTACACCAAGTGCTAGTCCCATTTCTTCCTTCCCTTCCTTCCTTCCTTCCTTCCTTCCTTCCTTCCTTCCTTCCTTCCTTTCTTTCTTTCTTTCTTTTTCTTTCTTTCTTTCTTTTTCATTAATTTACTTTACATTCTTCACTACCCTCATTCACTGAGCATCGTCACAGCATACAAGATGTGATTTCCCATCCAGAACACACTGCTGCATAGTGGCTTAATCATACATGTTATCATCGGCAAATAACTTTCCATTTCTCGTCTCATGTATTTATATGTATGTATCTATATCTATATCTATATCTATATCTATATCTATATCATCTATATCTCTATCTATCTATCTATCTATCTATCTATCTATCTATCTATCTATATCCCCTATTTCTCACCCTCTGCCATTTCCCACCCTTCTCCCACAGTCTCTGGTGTCTATAATTGCTTTCCAGTCTTTTTCTTCCCCAGCCGCCCCCCACATTTCATTGATTCACAAAATATCTTAATTAATCTAACTACTTTCCACAGCAAGTTCAGCCAATATATCCCTATCGGTGAACACAAGTCTGACTTGAGGCGTGAAGCTCTGAGTGGAATGAATAAACTACAAAGCAGCACCTGGCTGATGCTATATATCTTACTGAGGCCATTAAATAGGTATTTTTAAATATATTTTTTAATTTCAAGAAAAGCAGTTTTAGCGTTAATAAATCAAAATTTTAAAAAATGCTGAGAGCTTTGCTTAGAACTTAAAGCCAGGAAACAGGTTAGGATTCTGTTCAAATAGTAGGTGCATGAACCTATCGGCAGCTCAAGACAAGACACAAATCCTTAAATCAGGAAAACAAAGCCTAGAAGAAAATCAGTACTGTTTTAGTCAAAAGTCATAAGACTCTATCTCACCAGTTCAGTCTCATGCACTTTATCTTCTGTCGTGCTCTGATCTTCCTGTTTAAGTTCTGGAAGATAACATTCAGCTCCAGACTTGTCACTATCATTAAGTAGGCCATTTTCTGATTTGTTATTGAACTCTTATTTCTCTGTGTCTGTATTTAGTTTTCCTGGTATAGGACTCCCTTCAAAACTTCTTGGAGAGCTGGTCTGGTGTTAGTAAATTCTTTCAGGTTTTGTTTATCTGAGAATGTTCTTGACTTTTCTTCCCATATAAAGGAGAATCTTGCTGGGTACAGTATTCTTGGTTGAAATTGTTTAATCCTTTGAA
The DNA here is from genome assembly GCA_026018925.1 of Tupaia tana. Taxonomy (NCBI): domain Eukaryota; kingdom Metazoa; phylum Chordata; class Mammalia; order Scandentia; family Tupaiidae; genus Tupaia; species Tupaia tana. The sequence continues at coordinate 15,478,301 of JAKSZU010000002.1, forward strand.
TACATTTTCCCATTCTTCCCTTGCTCTCAGTGTTCCTGATGAGAGGTCGCTGTTAGAATGAGGGATATCCTTTGTAGGTAACTTGCCGCTTCTCTCTTGCCAATCTCAGTATTTTGTTTTTGTCTGTGGTTTTGGTCAATGTGGCTATAATGTGTCTTGGAGAAGATCTTCTTGGGTTGATTCTATTTGGGGTCCTTTGTATTTCTCAGAATGGGATCTTTGAATGCCTCTCTAGGTTTGGAAAGTTCCCTTCCAGAATTTCATGGAACAGATGATCAGTGCCCTTAATAGTCTCTTTACCTTCTGAGATACCCATTCTCCAGATGTTTGGACATTTCATGGTATCTAGTGTTTCTTGTATATTATTCTCATTTTGGAGGGGCTATTTTCTCAGTCTTTGTGGTGGATTTTTCTAGGCCAGTGTTTCTGTCTTTTACATCTGAGATCTGATCTTCTGCATGATCTAGTCTAGTTTTAATACTCTCATGGGAGGTTTTGATTTCCCATATTACAGCCTTCATCTCTAACGGCTCTGTTTGACTCTTTTTTATGGTGTGTATTTCCTCTTTCGGATCGTGCAAGAACTTCCTCACCTCCCTTAAAGAGCCACACGGATGTTTGACAAGTCCCTGACATGTGTCATAAAGGAAAACAAAAAAGAAAGGGTAATCTAAAGGTGAAGTTTAAAATCGTCTTCATGATTTTCTTATAGTATATGTATTTTTTAATTGCCAGAGGGAGTGCATTCTCACCAGGGAGAAAGAGAGATAAAGCCCCCCCCCCCCCCCCCATGGAGTGTGGCTTCATTGCAATCCCTTCTCCGTTTCCGTCAGGATTTGGGGCATGCACCCCCACATACCTGGCATGTTTTTAAAGCCACTGGTACTGGGATTTGAACCACAGTCGGCCATGTGGGATCTGACTCCCTTAATCGCTATGCTACAAAGCTGGCCCCAAAGATTTTGTTTTAATAAGGAAAGTGAGAGGGGGAGTGGGGAAAGAAGGAAAGCAGAGACAGTGATGGGTATTTCTACAGGGCCTCACAGAGCCGCACCTTCCGGCACCAGCCGCTGGTCAGCTGCGGTCCCAGGTATGAGGGCCACGCCTGGCGCACTCAGGTTGGCCTGGGAACTGAAGCGCGGCCTCCGGGGGAAATGGACTTGCTTCCCTTAAAGTATTTCCAGGAGATGTGAAAACACGCAGGCTCGAGAGCGGCCCCGTGAGTTTCTCCCTGCTGCGCGGGCAGAGGTGCTTGCCTGTGCGGAGATGCCTGCTGTCTACCCCGAAGACTCCACCCAGACCCAGTGAAAGACCAGCCGCTGCAAGTGCAGCATGGACGGTGTAGCACAATGTGAACTCCCCGTGGCCAGTCCAGCCACTATCTCAGAGCCACCGGGGCCACACAGCCCGACGTGCGCGAGCACGGGGTGCAGTCAGTGTGCAGAAGCAGCTGGGGACGGTGGCTCTGCCTGCTCTCGGCCAGCGCCGAGAGACAGGGGAGTGGGAGCCAGCCCAGCACAGGACCCCATGGCAGGCTGGGGTGCAGGCAGACCAGAGGAGGCCCTCGGGAGGGCGAGATGGTCCAGCATGCATGTGGATTCCTGGAGGCTCAATGTCACTGTCCTGTTGGGGCTACAAGCCCTGGAAGAGTCAGCTGCTCCTGACTGGTATGGCCCCACTCCTAAAGATCACCTCGCCAACCCCAGCCACTCCCTAAATGGGGCTATCCCGTGTCCATGGGGACTGCCCACATGCCTCTGCCCAGGCAGATCCGAGGGTGCAGGGGCAGCCTGGCCCAGCCGTTCCACACCAGGCCACCTCCAGGAATGAGGGAGGCTCTAGGACCACCGCGATTAGAAGTGGGTCCCCCTTCTCCCAGGGCTTTGGGCTACATCTTCACTGAGAACCAACACTTGTCCTGGGGAAGATAAGGCGTGGCCTGAGTATGTGTGCACGCTGGCGTGTGTGCGCTCACAGCCGGTGCACACCGGCCCACCCTGCAGAGCCTGCAGCCTTCACGTGGGGCGCGGGTGCCCAGAACTGACCCCGCCGCCGCCTCCTCACCCGGCCCCGCAACAGCGAAGGGCGGACGGTGAATGAGTTCAAAGAACAGGGAAATTCACCTCCCTGAAGTCTGAACGGGACACCCGTCTGCGTGGGACACCCACCGTTGTGGGTTAGCTTCACGGAGAGTCTGCGTGGGACGTGCTGCTCTGCAGCACTTCAGGGGTTAACCATAAGAGGGCCGGGGCTGGGCGGTGGCAAGTGGTGAAGTGTGGCACTTGGCTGACCCAAGAGGGAAGGTTCAGCTTGCTTCCAGGGACCTCCCTGAGGGCACGGGGCATGTGGGGTCACCTGGGGCCTGGCCTGGGTGGCTCAGGTCGCCAGGACCCTGTGGAAGGTGCGCTTCCTCGCTCTGTCCCCCTCCCTGACTTTCCTGACCATGGGGGAGATAAACTTAAAAGATGCTTGATGTCATGGCTAAGGATTTACACATACCTGTTTTTATTTAAAAACATTTTAAGTGCACATATTTCCTGTGAGAGACGGACAGACAGAGGGAAAGGGAGTGGCCACCAGCAGGGTATTTGCAGAGATCCACCCCTGTGCACACGCGTGTGCCCGTGTGTGTTCATGCAGGCCCCAGGAAGGGACCCGGGCCTTACACGGCTTCAGCACTGCAGAGCCTGCATCCGGCCGGGCCACTGCAGCCAGCCGCTGTCCACCCGCTTCGTGCTCTTGAAAAGACCAGGCACACCCCGCCTGTGGGTGCTTACCTGGCTCCCACCCGGGCGGGCACTGTGGGCCGCAGTGGGGCAGAGGTGCGCCCTGCTGGCCGGTGGGGGCCCCAGCAGGAGGTAAGTTCAGCCGGACTCAATGACCAATGGCCAACCCTCACGCTCCCCTGCCGACCCACACCGTGACCTGAACACGTCCCTGCATGTCCCCGCCTCTCTGTCCAGGTCACCCGTCGGTCCTCGGGGAGGCGGTCTGCGTGTGGTGAGGTGCGTTTCGGACCGATGCTGTGGGGTCAGTGGGCTTGAGTCTGAGCCTTGGTTTGATGTGCTTCCTGGCTTCGCTTGGAGCTGCCCCTCCAGGGGACCAGCAAGCCGCACACGGACACGTTGGTGACGGACGGCCATCACTCCATGCTGCCCCAAATGGCCTGGAGGTGGGTCTGCAGCCACTACCTCGTTGTCTTGGAGACACTTCCGTTCTCTGAGCTGGGATGTGGCCGTGGGTCTGCAGAGTCCTCCAAGCTCAGAGCGACCGAAGGCGAGCCCTCCGGGGTCCCACTCCCCTCAGACACATGAAGCCCATCCTCAGGACGCCACCAGTTCAGACGCGGGACAGCAAGGCACGTCGGGGTGTTGGTTTGCTGCCCTCGTAGGACACGGGCCTGTCACCTGTAGGCTGTTCCCCAGGACCCTGACAGGCCAGCTTCTGTATCCCCCGGCCGGGCACCAGGGGAAGCCCGGGGAGTGGGCGAGGTGCCGGGCCAGGGTTGGGGCCCAGGGAGTGGGCGAGGTGCCGGGCCAGGGTCAGGGGCGCAGGGAACGGGCAAAGCACGGCAGGGCTCAGGGGCTCAGGGAGCGGGCGAGGCGCCGGGCCAGGGCTGGGAGCTCAGGCAGCAGGCGAGGCACAGGCCGAGCTCTGGAGCCGGAGTCCCAGCGCGGCCCGACCCTTCTCTGCGCTCCCAGGGAGCACGCAGTCTGGCTGCCCCGTCCCTGGTGTGCTCACGGCCACACTGCATGGCCTCTCCAGTTCCATGTCTGAGCCGCTTCCTTGGGAGGCTGAGGCTGTCGTGGTTGTGTGTCCTTCCCTCGTCCAAGCCCACCCCACACTGCCCCCTCCACACTGCACATATCCCGTGGCTTCGCTTTGCAGAAGGGAGCTCAGACATGACGGGGACAGACATGTGTCCAGGATGTGGAGACCAGAGGCTCTGGTGCGGCCCTCCCTCTGCTGTCCGTGCCGCTCCCAGGGACGATCTCGTCACGGTGGAGGACAGCATCCGTGGGGTGTGATGAGTCACTCAGGTGTCCCTGAACAGTCTGGACGGAGCCAGGCGCGGCACCAGGACAGCCACCACAGACCACGTCCCTCAGTCTGCGTCTCCAGCGTGTTTGGCATCAGGTGGAAGGGAGGAAGAGGGGCTGTCCATGGCAGGCAGCCAGGAGCCCTGCTCACGGGTTGGACCCCGGCAGGCCTGGCAGGGCCCGACCCCTGCTCCCGGGAGCCGAGTCCGCGGGAAGTGCTTCCTGCAGGACGGGGACGCCCTCCCTGCCCCGGGCCCTGTGAGGACCACTGTCTGTGGTTTGGGGAGCACCGTGAGGAGGACGGACGCCCCCTGCTGGCCCTCAGTGCTGCTTTCATAACCCTCCTAACCGAGGACAGGCGTGCACTTGCATGTGTCTCTGGACCCTGCTGGCTCCAAGCTCTCCACGGGGAACTGCTGACGCGGCTTTCCAGAAAACACCTCCTTTTCAGGCTCCTGCTCAGTCAATCCACGGAGGGGCCCTGACCCTCATCCCGTGCCACGGCGCCTGGCCTGGCACCCCGGCCCACACACAGCAGCCTCCACAGGTCGGGGGTGGGCAGAGCGGCCCCTCCTCGTCCTGTTCCTCCTGCTTCCCGTCACACCCGGAGCTCCCTCGCCTCCACACAGAGCTGTGCCGTGAGCACCATGGGCGGCGGGCCAGGGAGAGTGGTGTGAGCTCACCCTTCCGGGGTCAGCAAACACCACCGTTTCGCTTAGTGTTTTCTGAAGAATGTTGTTTCTACAGAAACTAAAATTTGAAATCTGAATGAGGATATTGGAGAGCCTTTTCTGCTCTCATCAGTACTGCCCTGTGTCTGGGGAGGACACTTTTGAGGGAACCTCGGGGCCAGTCCCGCAGCTGCCCAGACACGGAGCCCTGGGCAACAGGTCCTTTCCCTGAGTTCGAAAGGCACATCCCATCCCCGCGTCCCCAGCACTCCCGGGCCACCCTCTGTAGCCAGGCAGGTGGGGCCACCCTGGGGACACTCCCAGCAGGCAGGCAGGTGGGACCATCCCCTGGGGCCATGCCAGCTGCCTTTACTCAGACAGGGGGACTCCACCAACCAGACGCTGGCATGGCATGAATTCGAATTCGCTCCCCAGGGACAGCACGCGGGCAGCGCCTGTGAAAGGCCTGTTTCCAAATCCCCGTGGGCAGAGGCTGAGTGAGCCCCTCCCTCACTTTTCCCGTGTTTCTAAGTGACGGCAAGACTTCGGTCATGCCACATTCAACCGGCCCTGCTCCTACGTTCCTAGCAATGGCTTCTCTCATCACGAGAGGCTGGCACCCTCACTTCCTGCTTCATAAACACCGTGGAAGCCGCACTCCAGGGCCACGGCGTAGGCCCCAGAGGGCTGGGCGTGGTCATCGTACAGCCCCCCTAGTCTGTGTGCGTGTGGCGTGGGCACATGCTCCTGAAGGCACCCCACTGGGACGAGGGGGGAAGACGTCGAGCATGACAAGAGGGAGACTGCAGCCACACCCAGGCGGACTGTAACAGGTTACCCCAACACCAGCACGGAAACCTGGCCCGTCAGCCGCCGGGGCCAGACTTCACGAGGAGGGGCGAGGTTTGTGACGGCCCGTGCCACGCAGAGCGAGGTCCCTCAGAGCTGGCGCCGTTCAGGCCCTCATGCTCTGCAGGGCAAGTTGTCCAAGCTTGCTCCATCCCTCTTACGGTTAGCCCAGGGGCTCAGAGAAGCGAGCCGTGAGGGGGGCAAGCCGCGGCGGGGAAGCCGCTCTGACCGCCCATGGCATCCGAGTGGCACTAACGGAAGGCCAGCAGTTCTCACTCCTGAGAGGGATTGCTTTTACTGCTGAACCTTGAAGGTGAAGAGGGAACGGGAATGAACAGTTCTAGTGCATGAGTAACCACTTAGACACTGCTCTGTGGAGCCCGCCTCAGCTAATCCATGCACGAACCATACACAATACCCATTTCACAGATCAAGAAACTGAAGCCGTGGGAGGCAAGACAGCAGCACGGGGTGCGGAGGAGCCAGGGTGTCATCCCAGACCTGCCTCCTCCCTGAGTCGCATCTCCTCTCCCGACACACACGTCTTCCTTTCTGAAAAGCAGCCGTTGAGATGGCTCGAGTTCAACGACCTGCTTGCCTTGGCAATGAACCCAAGGCCTGCGAAGCCATCAGGGGAGGGAATGAGCTGTGCGTGTGCGCATGTGTATGTGTGCACGTGTGTGTGTGCACGCACATGTGGGGGGCAGCGGCCGGGTACAGGTGGTCCTCGCCACAGCGCTGTGGGGACGGAGCCCGCTGTGCAGTGAAGCCACGGTCTGGTGTGTGCAGGTCCGTGTTCACACGGGGCCTGCCTGTCGCCGTCCCCAGGTCAGGCCCAGCCGAGGCTCCTCGGCGCTCAGGACGGAGCCGCGCCTGGAGCCGAAGCCCCACTCACCTTCCCGTAGGAGCCTTGTCCTAAGACTTTGAGCAGCTCGAACTGGGACGGGTCCGCCTTCTCGAACCCTTCCTTCACATGGTGGCTGATGTCGATCTCCTTCACGATGCCTTCCTCCTGCGACAGAGCGAGAGAGCGACAGCACGTGGTGAGCACAGCGAGGCCCCGTGTCAACCCAGCACTCCCGCCCTGCCGCGGCCACGGGGTGGACGCCAACGTCGGGACGTCAGAGCTTTCCGCGGCGCCTGGCTAGGTGCCCAGCGCTCGCCTGCCGGCCACGTGAGCCTTTCATTGTTTCTGTTCCCTACGCCTTCTGTCCCTCACTCTGTCCCTGGAGGACACGTCACTGCACCCACCGCACCGCACCCTGCTTCGCGACCATTTGGGCAAGTGTTTCGGCAGGGACAGCGAAGCAGCTCTGGAATGAGACGACCTGCGAGTGTCCTTGTCTTACATCTGCACGCTGTGCTGGGGAGGGCATGGCGGTCCCCGCAGGAGGAAGGAGTTGGAAATGCAGTTACTCTTTTTCACGGTCCCTGTGTTTTAGCACAGAGTGCCAAGAACCCTTCACCGCCATCCGACAGACAGTGTTTCAGGAAGATTTCTACAGCCTGGAAGCTGTTTCAGTCAGAGAAGATTTCTACAGCCTGGAAGCGCGGTTTCTTTGTAGGAAAAAGAGCCCTTCGCCTTTAAGTTAAAACATGACAGAAACCACTGCGCCTCTCATGACAGACCTTCCTGCCCTCAAGGACAAATGCTTGACTTGAAAGGGGCGGCCAACTGCCAGGCCGGCCGCTGGGAATGCAGCGGGGCAGTCGGTGCTCTTCCCGACCCGAGAGCCCAACGGCCCGGCTCTCCCCGGCATGTCTCTGAGGGTCTCCCTTCACCCCTGCCAGAGCCTGACCGCCATCCCTTCTGTGGCCCTGCCTTTGGGCGAGGTGCGAAAGCATCGCTACAGGCTGGCTGTGGAGCGCACCTGCAACAGCTCCCGGGACACGCAGGTGCGGCCCACTCCAGCGCCAGGGCTTCCAGTGCACCACGGCCTCCACCCCTAGGGAGCCCCGTGGGTGGCGATTCCCCCGGGGTGCAGCAGCACAGCCGAGGTGAGAGAGCTGGGTTTCCAGTTAGCGACCAACGCGAAGCCATGTTTTAGTCTAAGAGCAGATACTTCCAGATGTTACCATGACGGGCACAGATGGCACAGTGGTTAAGGTGCTGGACTCCCACACGGCTGACTGTGGTTCCAGTCCCGGGCTTGGTGGCTTGAAAATCGTGCTGGGCACGTCTGCCCCAAATGCCAGGCGGAGAATAGAGAAGGGATTGTGGCATCTCTCCCTGGACAAAATTTCTCACTTTCCCTCTTTCTGTGAGTCTCTGGAAAGTGCACACACCCTATAGCAAAAATCTCTCTTACAAAATGTGATCATGATTGTAATAATTGATGTGGAGCTGTTTGAAACATTCGGTGTCTCAGAAGTTACTTATACATTTTATTATTTACTGAGGTCAGAGAGAGAGAAACGGGCCGTGGGCCTTGCTGTGCCGCTTGTATGGCTGCATGGAAAACTGCACTCAGAGCGCCGCTGGAGAGGACTCCCCGCCCAGAACACCCAGAGACAGCCCAAGTCCAAAACCCGCGTGCGGCCCCTGCATGCACTGCCTTTCCCTGCCACAGGCCTGCACCAGGGAGGAGGACACGGGCACCAATCTGTCCTTTAAGTAAGAATGAAGGCCCCTCTGCACGCAGGACACTACCCCGGCCCTGGGTGCCAAGTGCCCTCTGCGTCCAGTGCGGCGCTGAGGCTGCGGCAGCCCGAGCCCCGCCCAAGGCAGCTCGGCTCCGCGTGCCGCTGGGGGAAGGCAGCACCTCCGTGAGAGGGAGCAGGCGCTGGGCACAGCTCTCTGTGACCTCACTGGGGTCATGTGAACATGACAGTCACACTGCTGAACACGGAGCAAAATCCAACACTGCCCCAAAGCAGTGGGAGGAGGACAAGCTGGCCGAGGGGCAGGTCAGGGCAGCTGCGGCTAGGCCCACTCCCACACCTCCCTGCACTGCCCACTCCTGCAGATTCCGGGCCACGCCTGGCTGTGGCTCCTCCCCCCCGAGGCCCAGGGCCCACCGCTGTGTAAATGAACTCAACAGCCAGCTGGGGGCCGGTCCCGGCTGTCCCTGGGACCCACTGTCAGACAGGCATGTCCGGCGTGAGCCCCACGCGGTGTCTGCCGTGAGAGGAGGCCTGGCCACGAACTCCGCACTGCGGGACTCCCAGCAGGGCCTGCTCGGGGAGGCCGGTCTCCTGGGCTTCCCGGGCACTTGCACACTGGCACCCTCGCTGCCTCTGCTGCTGTGTCCAGGGCACCCTGCCTTCCACTGCAGCTCACCCTCGGCGTTCCTTAAACCTCACAGCAGAGATCTTGACATGGATCGCTCCTAGGATCTCGGTCCCGTGCAGATTCTCGCCATCGAAGCCTTAGAGGAAACGTGCCCAAGCACACGTGTCATTTCACTTTGGAGGAGAGCACTGAGGCCCCGCCTTTCTTCCCTGCCAGTGTCACGGTACGGTTAACGCCTCACTTAAAATCAGCGAGGTCTTCAACTGCGAAGGGTCTCGCTTCTCCGTGGAGCAAGGAATGCAGCAAGCCCGTTCCAGACTGGAGGTTCTGCAGCCCGGGGATACCGAGCTTTGTCCTCTTTCCCAGGAACTAAAACTAAACGCAGAAGGGCCTGGAGCCTGGGCCTGAGCACTGACCCTAGGGCGTGAGGGCAGAAGACGGCAACGGCCGGGCGCAGCTGCTGTGCTGGACGGCCCTGTGCTCTACTCCCCGATCACCGTCCTGCAGAGCAACGAGAGCAGTTGGAGATAAATGCCTTGGCCCTTCGGCGAGGCAGCTCACTGTACCCAGACTCTGTCCCTCAATTGGCCACACACGTGGCCCTAAGCATCCGGGTTTCAGCTCAGCCCCGTGAGCGGCACTTTCCAAATGACCCAAGAGGTCTCGAGGGAGAAGCTGGTCACGTGACCAGGAGCTCAGTCCACAGGCAGACCCCAGAACGGGGAAGAAGCCACGCGGCAGGGCTCCACGGCCAGCGCCACCCCCCATCCAGCCTGCCTGGGGTCCTGGCCGGGTGCAGGCTGGGAAAGGGTCACGGTGCAGCAAGGCCCTGTCTGGGGTCCCCCCGCCCCAGCTCCCTCACTTTCTCTCTCTCAGGAAGGAAACTTAAAAAAGAAAGCGCTAGAGAAATAAATCGCTGAAGTGTGATGAGGTGACTTGTGGCCGCGAGTTGGCGAAGCCCCTGTTGAACGGCCCGACCATGCCGCAGGGATTCCGGCAACTGCAGGAAGGGCTGGCAGCTGAGGACGCACTGGAGGGAAGAGGAGACCGGCCGGCTCTGCTGCACCCTCCTGGCCGAAACCGCCATCCCAGGTGGTCTCCGTTCTGCAGCCCCTGCTCTCCATGTCGCCCGAGGAAAGGGTTATGAAGAACAAACGCAAACTAAATTCAGGAAGTATTAAAGGCACAGGAGATGGCAGTGAGGAAGCCCCAGCTTTACTTCCAAAGAAGTGCGGTCCGAAAGAGTGAGGATGAGCTCACCCTGGAGCTCACTGAGTACTGAGTACAAAGTCAGTCCTCAGGAAGGTGACAGCGTGAGTGCACAGGCGGTTCAGAGGCCTGTGGGAAGGACAAGGAGGTCAAGTCCGGCCCAGCCAGCCCGGTTCTCCTCCCATGCTGGTGGGCTAGAGGCACAGCCCGGCCCGATGGGAGCTCTGCGGGGCAGCCTGAGACCTGGTCAGTCGGCCTGTGCCACGGGGAGACCCCGGTCAGCCGGCCTGTGCCACGGGGAGACTCCAGTCTGCGGGCCTGTGCCACAGGGAGACCCCGGTCGGCGGGCCTGTGCCGCGGGGAGACTCCGGTCCATGGGCCTGTGCCACAGGGAGACCAGGTCGGTGCCTGTGCCGTGGGAAGGGCTTAACCACGAGTTACTCTTACGAGTGGCAAAAACGAGACATACTTGTCTGGGAACATCTTGTCCCAGGGTTCTCGGCGCCTTTGGTGCCTGTCTGCTGAGAATCACCCAGAACTTGAAGTGCAGATGGCAGGCCCTGGGGCGGCCACATTGTCTGGGCTCTCTGGGGGCCGTGGTTCAGCCTCTGCCCCTCTGACAACCCGACTCTCAGCACCTCCTGAACCTGCTGTTGGAGCCACCCAAATCTTTCAGGCTGCCAGACCCAGCATGGAGTTTCAGCCCTCTCAGCGCAGTGCACCTGTCACCCTCAACTCCTTGACACAGCAGCCCGCGGATTCCAGACCCTCGCATTCCCTGGGCCCACCCACTGACCACCTGCCCCCTTCTGGGGGTCCTCCCTTCTCCCCCATCTGCCATCATCACCAGGCCCTGTGCTCAGTCCCCGCCTGTGGTCCCCACGGAAGCAGCCCTGGAACCTCCCCGTCTGGGGCTCTACGTCGTCATTTAAACACCGGCAAATCAGACTTCGGTCTCCTGTGGGACCTTCCCAGACTTCCAGTATCGGCTCATCACAGGCAAGTGCCCTGCGTGTGTGGGTCTGTGTGCACACATGGAGTCACACCTGTGGACACCTGTGTGAGTGTGTGAGAGGTGTGAGGGCGCCAGGGCTTGTTCCCATGTGGGGTACAGCCCCCAGGGCAGGCTGAGAGACAGAGAGAGGGAAAGTGAGAACTCACGCCCTGGGAGGGTGGTCCCGTCGCAGTGCCTCCTCCATTCTCCTCTTGGGATTTTGGGCATGCGTACACACACATCAAGAGTGATTTTTTTTCCCCCACGAGATTTTTTGCTATAAGGTGCGTGTGCTCACCAGAGAGACACAGAGAGAGAGAGACAGAAAGGGAGAAATCACTCCCCCCAGGAGGGATGGCCACACCACATTCCCTTCTCCTCCAGTCACCTCTTGGGATTTTGGGCACACATGTACACATGACCGGCATGAGTTTTAAGCCACTGGGTCCAGGACTCAAGCCACGATCGACTACTTGGGAGTTGAGTGACATCACCATTATGCCACGTGCTGGTCCACACTGGGAGGGATTAGCCGCGTGGGGCCCACCGCCTTAACCTCCGTGCCACCTGCTGTCCTCTTACTGTTTAGATCCAGTGAAATAGACCCAAGCACAAGAGTGGGCCCTGAAGTGACAGCCACACGAGGGGCAAGGTGGGCTTCGGTCACCGCAGAGAGGAGCCCACTGACGCGACCAGGCTCAGAGTGTGAGCGGGCTCAGGCTAAGGTGGGCGACAAGCGGCACCAGGGCAGCGGTGTCAGGGGAAGAAGCAACAGGAAACGAGGGAACAAGTCATTTGCTCTTTCTGCCCAAACGCGAGCCATCTGTCCACCTTCCTCCACTGAGTAACCTGGGCTAAAGCAGGACGACTTCCCAGGCAGACGCTCTTCTCTGGTCGTGAACGACAGCTTCGCCCTCCTCCTGTTGTCTCTCTCCTTTGCCTGTCGTTCCCTCAAATGACTTCCTTCCACTTGTCCTTCGGAAAGTCTCTCGGGCCTGCTGGTATTTTTAAAAAGCACAGTCTATGCAAATTGGGCTTTATGGAAACTTTGATTACAAGCAGACTGACAGATGGAAAACCCTTTTGGTATAGGGGCCTCCTTCCTGCAGACGGCACTGCAAGGAGACTGGAGCATCCGCTAGACATGCAGGCTCCCGAGTACTGAGGATCCGTCCCCTGTGGGGCTAATTCCAGAAGCTTCCTTGGGTCCCAGGTCTCCCTGACAGGCAATATGCAATGAATGCTGATGCTACGTCATCGCCACAGGAGGCGTCATCACCCCGGGAGGCGTCAGCACCCCAAGAGGCGTCATCACCCCGGGAGTTGAAGTCGTCATCACTGCAAGGTCACTGCAGGCATGAGGCCTGGTCCTGGGTGTGGACTTTAGGTGTGAGCTGTCACTGCAGCCTGGTGGCCCTGTCCACCGCGTCCTGAACATGGTCCTGTGACTTGCTCTATGTGGAGCCCTTTCTAGCCTGGGGATGAGACGGGAGTTAGCGGTGGACTTAAGACGCTCTGAGCTTCGGAATCCGGAGCGGAGGACAGTGTTCGGTGCTCCCCGGTGGAGCGCGTGGCTTTCTGCCGCACCGTGTCTGCCTCGGGCAGCCAGCGAGTGCCCACAGGTGCTAATATACCCACTTCTTTTGGCACAACTTGAAAAAACATGCCCGGTGCAAACTGCAGAGGGTAACACAGTGACAGCGGTAGGAGGCTACTCACGCTATGTCCCTGACCCGTAACCCACGTTCCCTCTTCCTCTTGTTCCCACTGAGAGCTCTCTTTCCTGGTTTTGAGAGGTACAGAGCACACTGCAGCGGGACGAGAGCAAGTGAGAAGGCAGGCCTCCGAATCGCGAGTGACAAAGGCATGGCACGGAAGGCGGCAGTCACCGTCACCCGGAACGTCGCGGTCATGTGCAGGGAGCTGCCGGCATAGACCCGTGCTACATGCGGGGCACCGTTCCCACGCAGGGCACCTGCTCCCAGACGCCACACCTGGTCCTTCCGCACACGCGCCACATCAGATCACAGAGGAGGGGACAGCGCCAGCTGAGACAGGAGAAAGCAGGCGGAGTCCGTGGGCTCTCCACGCACGCTGATGATTCTCTAGCTCGGGGTTGGCAGGAATGGATTGTGGTGGTCGTGTTGCTCGGATCGCTCAGACACTCGGAGGACGACCCACGCTGGTGTCCAGCCGCCCTCCTCCGGCAGGCAGACACCGCCTGGAGGACTCGGGGCCTCTGCGGACAACGTGTACTAGGAAGGGCGAGCTGAGCTGTGCAGAGGGAAATCGGCTTAATACATCGTCTTAATAGTCCAGTAAACACACATCATCTTCAAAAAGCTCATGGAAATACATATTTTGAAAATCCACGCGTGGATTTAAAAAATCTTTTACGCAAAAATAACTTGAACTTTAATTCCTTTTTTTTGGTCAGCTTTTCAAAGCCTCCTTATACACAGCAATAGGTATCAAAACTGAATGGAACACCTGAAAATGTCTTATCCGTATTCTGGTCACTGCCTTACCCTGGAAGGACAGCAGCTAAGTCCAGCTCAGGCAGCGGGTGTGGTCAGCGGTGCTGGCGGTCAGTGGTGCTAGTGGTCAGTCAGTGGTGCTGGTGGTCAGTGGTGCTGGTGGTCAGTCAGCGGTGCTTGTGGTCAGTCAGTGGTGCTGGTGGTCAGTGGTGCTGGTGGTCAGTCAGCGGTGCTTGTGGTCAGTCAGTGGTGCTGGTGGTCAGCAGTGCTAGTGGTCAGTCAGTGGTGCTGTGGTCAGCGGTGCTGGTGGTCAGTCAGTGGTGCTGTGGTCAGCGGTGCTGGTGGTCAGTCAGTGGTGCTGTGGTCAGCGGTGCTGGTGGTCAGTCAGTGGTGCTGTGGTCAGCGGTGCTGGTGGTCAGTCAGCGGTGCTGGCAGTCAGTCAGCGGTGCTGGCGGTCAGTCAGCGGTGCTGTCGGTCAGTCAGTGGTGCTGGCGGTCAGTGGTGCTGGCGGTCAGCCAGTGGTGCTTGTGGTCAGTCAGTGGTGCTGGCGGTCAGTAGTGCTGGTGGTCAGTCAGCGGTGCTAGTGGTCAGTCAGTAGTGCTGGCGGTCAGCGGTGCTGGTGGTCAGTCAGCGGTTCTGGCGGTCAGTGGTGCTGGCGGTCGGCTCGTTCACTTGCGAACATTGCGGCCTGGATCCAGGCATGCAAAGCCAAGCCCTGAGGTGCTGAGAAGGATGCATATCCGGCTGACGGGCTAGCAAATGGGAGGGTTTGCAGAAGGGTCGTAAGAGACCGGGTGGTGGCAGGGGTGGACGGGGGAACAGTCATGTGTGCCTTGTAAAGGACTCCATGTCACTTGTGATGCGGAGTGCACAGCCGTCACTCGGGGCAGGACCCATGGAACTGCTGAGTCCGAGTTAGGAGTGAAATGCCGCTGCAGCGTGTGACGGCACCAGGTCCCACTCTCACGGGCAGGCTGGCGGGGCACGACAGAAAGGCCTCGTGGTGTTTGTGACATACTAAGAGGTCCGACACGCTTCTGTCTCTGACCCAGGGACTCTGCGCCTTGGAGTCTATAAAAACTTAAATACGGAAAGCTATGCGCCGCAATTTTATTTGTAGGAGTCAAGAGCTGGGAGGTAAGTGGGACGCCGGCAGCAGCGGGGACATGTGAAGGCCAGGATGTACCCAGCAGGGTTGGGCCACCTGTCCAGGATGGCGAGCGCCCGGGTGCAGCCCAACGAAGCAGGAACGGCTGTCAGCAGAGGCCGCGCCACGCGGCCGGGGTCAGAGGCCCGAGTCAGCAAGCCGCGTGCTGCGCTGACGGCCAGGCGGACGCACGTGGCCAAGCCGGTGACTGTCCAGTCTGATCCGTAGGCAGAACCCAGCTCTTAGGGAAACGGGAGCAGGCCCCTCTAAATACAGATATGCTTGTTCTCGGACAGATGCAGGGAAGAAGAGACCTTAATAGCCAAAACAATTTAAAAAAAAAAGAATAAAGAGAGAGGAATCGCTCTACCCACATTTGGGGTTCCTGCAGAGCTGCGGGAACCAGACAGCGTGCTCCGGGGCTGGCAGGTACCAGGGGCTGGATCGTAACAGAGGACCAGGGACACATGTGTCCAGATGCAGCCTCGTGATCTGGCAGGGTGGCAAAAGCGACTCCAGGGAAAGACCGACTTCCAGCAACGGAGCCCACCCAGGGAAAGAAGACCTTTGACCCAAACCCCGCCCTCACACAGCAATGAGCTGCAAAGGGGTGGCACCCTTCCATCAGAGGAGAACACAGGAGACACCCCTCAGGACCCAGAGCTAGGTAGGGGGTATTCTCAGATAGGGCACCAGAACCACGATGCAGAAAAGAAAAAACGAATACAGTAAACCTCATCGAATTTTCCACGTTTGCTTTACAAAGACCCTGTTTCGATGGAAAGATGAGCTGCGCAGTGAGAAAATACTTGCAAACCACAGGAACAGGGTCTTACATCTGTAATATATAAAGGATTCTCAAAAGGGAACAGTAAAACAAAATAATCCAATTTAGCACAGAAGATGAACGGGGGACAAACGAGCGGATGGAAATCTATTCACCTCATTAGGCGTCGGAGATGCGAAGCCAGTGAAGTATCGCCACGCCTATCGGGATGGCGAAAGTGACAACAGTGACAGCACCCACGCTGGCGCGCTCACGCCTTGTGCTGTGAATGTAAAGTGGTGCACCCACTCTGGAGAACAGTGATCAGTTTAATTTTTTTTTTTTTTTAATTTTTAAAATTTGCTATAAGGTCTGTGCACTCATGGTGGGGGATGGGGAGCGAGGAAGCCAGGGTGGGGGTGGGGCACACCCTCCTCCATTCTCTTTTTCAGATTTTGGATGAGGGACGGGTAGAGGCTTTTCCAGCATCCTGTGATTTATAGTTATTAAAAAATAAAAAAAAAATCAAAAGTGGTTCAATGGCTATTTGCAAGCGTGAAAGAGCTTTGTTGTAAGATTTCAATTTTAAAAGTCAATAAATTTCATGTATATTATAAAACACCTCATATCTATTGTTTAGTGTATGTTATCACACGATGTATATTATGTGACATTTTGAAAATTTGGTCAGAAAATACAGAAAATAAAATAAGATATTGAAAGTGACAACATTAGAAAATACAAGTGATTAATTTTCTTTCTTTTATTTTTGAATCTTCTACTCAGAAATAGAAAGCTGGCCAGCGGAAGCAGCCTTCTACATAAGGGAGGGGAAGTCTGGGGGTCCTGCTCACCCCCTGCGGTGGCACCCAGCTGCACGGACTCCGAAAGCAAGATCAGATGCAGGTCTGCGCGGTAGGGAAGAGGGGAGCCCACAGGAAGTAGCTGGCCTACGTTTCCAGATGCAAAGAACAACCCGGACCTACGAATCGCTAACACCAAGTACGGCTCCGTATTTTCACAGCAATCACAACTTTTATACTCAACACGTCAAATTCATCTGCCCGGCAGCATGGGCAGGCGGGCACGCAGGCGGCCAGAGGTACCGGGGAGTGGGGAGGGTGGTGCCAATGTTCCGGAAACTGACAGGTTTCACTGAGAAGTGGACTCCGGGGCACTGCCTGCCGCCACCCATCAGACAGAGAACCAAGTACGGAGTAACTTCATTTCTCTTGGTCGGTTTTCTAGGGGTGACCATGAAGGGTCTGGGGTGGTCATTAGTCATGTGAGCGAGCTGGCCGCTGGGCACTCTGCAGACGTCCGTGTGCGCTGGGTTAGCAGTCCCCGAGGGAAGACGAGCCCTCGTTTAAAGGCGTTAACTAAGTACCATCCTTCTTTCTTTCTTTTCGAACCAACTAAGTTATTTTAGGTTTTAAACGATTATAAAACATTTTGTTAAAACTAAAAATTAGATCTGGCCTAAAGTTTTCAAATGGCCCTACCAGCCCGGCCCACAACATACTGCCCTCTGCCCTGCAGAAGTGGCAGAGCGTGGAGAAGGTGGCACAAAACCATGGCCCATGTGCCGTTAGTGAGCTGGGGATGTCCACAGGCCACAAAGTACAGATTCCACAGAGCCCTGAGCGCCAATGAAGCGTGTCAAGTTAGGAGGCAAACCGAATTGGTTTACACAGCACAGGGGCTACGACACGGCTCACTTCTACCCACCCTTCCACTGCTGTCTGCAAATGCCAGATCTCAAGAACCTAAAGACCCACTGCGGGACCCACTCAGACCCTGCCCACTGAAGTCCCGCCCTGTAACAGCTGGGCTCGCGCTACTTCGAACCCGCTGTTCCCCACTGGCGGTGCTGCTGCCGAAAGCAGGGCCCTTGCTGGAGAGACCGGAGCTCGCACGTGATTAAGCAAGTCCACGACTCGGCTCGCGGCAGTGTCCGTAGTTGGCCTGCGTTTTCACTGACGCCTGCTGTCCTCCCCCTGCAGCCATCCCGCCCCAGCCCGGCACCAGCACGCACCCAGCGAGCATTGTAACAGGGCCAATGAACCCAGCATGGCAGGAAATCCGCACCAGCCTCCCTCCTGGCCCTCCACAGGTGCCCGGCTCCAGACGCCAACCTGTCCAACGCCTGTGGCGTGGGCTTGCCACCTCGAAGGCTGCACCCTACTACAGAGGAGACGGCTTGATAACCATCCACACTACAGAAGCCATTGTTGCATTATAGTGGGTTCTTGGAACAGTTATGACATATTTTTTCTAGGTTTTTCTGTGCAAAAATGCATCATGGCTTTTTCGACAACCTAGGACAAAGGATTTTTAAAAATTCAAATAAATCATATTACAGAAGTTTTTAAAAAAACCTATCCTAGCTGCAGAGTTGACAAGATGCTTCAGTCACATCCAACACTCTGGTGTCTGGCTTTCCACAGAGACCACGTGCCTTGTCTGCGAGAGACTCGGGAGACGACGGGGACAATGCAAAGGTTTGGAGCTCTGGGAGCAGCGAGTCCAAAGCTAACTATTCAGACTAAGACAAGCAGGTTGGAAGCATGGGGACCGACCCACATTGAGGGTGCTACTCTGACTGGCCCAGTAGAACTTCTGCTCCCTGGTGGGGTCTGGAAGTGAGCCACTGGCCACATACCACCCTGAACTCTGACATGGCTGGTGTCCCAGCAAAAGCTACGGGTCTCACTGGCACCCTCAATCCCACAGGCTACGGCACCACTCTACTGGGTTAATTAACTAACCGGTCGATTTAGTTAGTTAGCTTCACTGCCAGTGGAGGAGTCCGACCCAGCGGGGCTCCAGGACCTGTCTGAGCCCTTTGACCTTTGAGCTCTGCTTCCGTTGGTTCAGTACGTTGGCAAGGCCGCTACTGTGCACCCCCCAACCTTGGAACAATTCTTGGGTCAATTAGCATGTCGGCAAGGCCGTTTGCTATCCGCTCCGGGAAACGTAGTAGCCTTGCTGGGAAGTGACCCCCCTCTGACTCCCCGATATACTACTATAAAAGAATTACATAGCTCCCTCGTACATCTTGAGTGTGTGGTAAGATTTCCCAAAAGTCCCCCGACCACTCCCCTTTACCCTGACCACCTACTGTTAATTACAATGCTTCATCCTGCGATCATAATGGAGGGTGTGCTGAAGTTCTATCTAGGCAGAAATCATCTTGACCTTTGGAAGGCCCTTCAAGACACATTTAATATAAATAATCTTTTTACATACAATAGGACTAGGCCGAAACTGGCCCAGGACACTCTCATCCCATGGTAACTAATGTTCTAACAAAATACACAACAGTGGTGCCATGGGCTACACAAGGGAATCCACAACACCATAAACCCATTTTAAAGTTTTTCATTAACTTATTAGTCACTTTTCCGCCAGCTGAAAAGGCTGTCCCCACCCTCACCAAGTGAACAGTAACTTCACCCCTTCAGGATAGGCAAATATATTAGGATTCCTTAAGTTTTAGATCCCTATAGAATTATATAAGTATCATTCTTTATGAAAATCCATAATAACTAATATATATGCTTGAGATTTTCTTTTAGTAATCATAAGACGGCTGCTGCTGAACATCGGCTGATAATTAACTCTACCTGCTGGAATTGTTTCCTGAAACTGCACTGCTTGAAGTTACCAGAAACCTGCTTTCATCAATCAAACAATTGTTGAACTGTATCGATGATTAATAGACCTGCCCTTAATCAAACCCTGAATGGTCTCTCTTGTTAAAACCTTATGAATTGATAATTAGAACACGTAGCCCCTCTCCCGTTTACTTGCATGTATCACATTTTCAATAAAAAGGCACGATGATTCCTAACAGTTGTCACTCCTCAGAGAGATATCCCAGAGGAGTGTCCGGCTGAGGACGTGCATGAAAAGGCACCGAGACCTCAGTCTTCCTTTCCTTCGCCGCCTCCAACGAGTCAACCCACCCCCGCCGAGGCTGGTCCCCGGCATGCCAGAGGATACATGTGCTAGCCAGAGAAGTGGGGGCAAGGGAGAGAGCGCACACCCCCAATGGGGCATGGTCACGCCACAAGCTCTCCTCCGTCTCTCCTTCCCGTCGGGACTCTGGGCACACACACAAGTGCCCGGCATGATCCACCCGCTGAGGCTAGGAGCCCAGCCCCGGTCAGCCGTGTGGGGTCCAGTTTCCTCAGGCGCTGTGCTGTGGGGCCGGCCCGACTAGTTTCCGTTAGCAGTTCAGATCTGAACGACTGCCATCCACCGCGTAAGGACATGCTCACGCAGATGAGGGTCTTCAAAAGTTCACAGAGAAAAAGTGCATGGATTTCAAAAACCGTTTGCTGCACAACAAATTCGTACTTTAATTCTGTTTCCCATGCTTCTGCAGCCCCAGGTACGGCTAAACTCAGCATTCCCACGTCCGGCTGAACTCGGACCCTGGATGGTAGTACTCGGTGCTTGCACTTGTTTACTGTTTTTGTTCTATTTTAAGCTCATCTCTTTCTCCTGTGATAGAGAGACAGAGAGGCATCTCCACAGGGTCTTCGCAACATGATCCACCCCCACGCCAGCTGGCCCAGATCATGGCAGGGCACGTAAGTCTGGTATGCCCAGGGACGGACACCAACCCCGGTCCCCTTGTGGAACCCGCTGTGCCACCGCCCAACCACTGGTCAAACTTCTTAATACGAGACAGTGCTCAGAAGAAACAGGACTGTTTAAAGGGCACGGCAACCACTGACAGTGACGGGCGAGCACGGGTACAGGCACCGAGCCTCGGGACAGCGCAGCTGGCCTGGGTCTCCCTCCACCGGCTCCTGCCTGGGTCCCTTGACCACAACAGTCACATGGGCACTGGTCTGGCTCATCCCATTGCTGGGTGACACCATTACGGAGCCCACCACAGGCCGCTTTCAATGGATGTGGCCAGTCTCTGTGTCCACACAGGCTGACGCGCCGAGACTGAGAAGCAGCCTACCCCCATGTTTCTGGACATTTCCGCACTGCTCTTCCTGGAGCAGCTGCGCAGTCCCCATGGGGTCTGCTTCCTTACCTGGGTCCCGCCAGGACGCTAGCCCCACTGGACACAGGTAAACCAGCCCTCGCACCCCCCTGCCCACCGGGATGCACGCCCTGTTTGGAGGAGGCAGTGACAAATTCTCGGGAACCACAGCGACCCGAGTCGTGGGGCCCAGTGTGATGTAGAAATGGAGGCGAGCTTGCAGGTGGTGAGGAGCCCTGGGCTGGGGCTTGTCCCCTTCGGTCTTGAAAGGACACCACTCTCCAGAGAGGGGGGCGCACTGAGGAGAGCCGGCATCTGTCAGAAATCAAGTTTTCGCTTTCTTTTTTTCAGAACACCGGGGTGACCTCCCACCTCGGGGTGAACCCACCTCTGCTGGGACTCCAACTCAGCTGGGGAGATACGCCGGGCCAGCCTGGAGCAGGCCAGGGCTCACGAGTCTGATAAGATGAATCGAAACCTGGTTTTGAGAAGCCGTTAGAGAGCGGGCGCCCCCAGACCACGGCCCCGCGGATGGAGAGCGGGCGCCCCTGGACCACGGCCCTGCAGACGGAGAGCGGGCGCCCCCGGACCACGGCCCCGCGGACGGAGAGAGGGCGCCCCCGGACCACGGCCCCGCATACAGAGAAGGGCGCTCCCAGACCACGGCCCCGTGTACAGAGAACGGTGGCAGCGCGAGACTTCTGCACCCTCGTCATGCAAGGATCCACGGCTTGTCCCGTAAACTGGTCTCAATGCCTGCACTGGCTCGAAGAGGCTCAGACCACCACGCAGCAGATGGACTTCCTCCCGGGCACAGGGCAGGGAGCCTCACGATGGGTGGGGAGTCTCCTCGGGTTACTCACGCATCTGTTCTAGCACGTCCTGCTGTCTGTAACACCTGAGAGTCTTCATTCTGAAAGAGGAGGAAGAACCCCGCGAGGTGACAGCCCCTCCTCACCCAGCCCTTTACCCCGGCCCTCGCCCTGCGCCTGGCCTGCAAGTGAGCACGGATCTCAGGGAGACCCTGGGAGGAAGGAGAGCGATGAGGCATCCTGCCTCCAGACCAGGTGGAGGGTGGAAGGGCAGGGTGCTCCGGATGTAGCAGATCCTGCCGGGGGGGCAAGCTGGGAGGGGCCTATGAGCTCAGGGGCTGGGGGAGGTTCCACACCGGGAACCCTGGGGAGGACCCGAGTTCTGATGCTCTTTCTCCTGCAGTGCAGGCACAATCACTTGTCTTCACCTGTCACTGGCCTTGGGGGTCGTGGCGAGCAGAGTGCCCCCACCACTCTGCTCCCTTCCCAGAGCTCCAATAGGGAGTTGGGGTGCCTCTCTCTGCTGAGGGTCCTGACCTAACCCACAGGCGGCTTGCCCTGCCCCGAGTCCCAGGATGCGCTGTCGGATGTCCTGCTCGGGTCCCAGGAAGGCCTTGCTCACTGGCCCAGGGGCACCTGCCTGCTGGTGTCATCGGCACTGGATCCCTCATGATTCTCCCCCTCGTGCTGGACATCCAGGAACGGCCAGTCCTACAGCCACTGAAAAAGGCCTCGATACGCTGCCCCCACCTGGGAGCCAATGAGTCCTTCAGGGACCTGCCCTGCCTCGCCAAGACTGTGCTTCCACGGTGAGCGGTGGCCGACTGAGAAGGCAGCACAGTCCACCTGGACCCGGACTTGGGAGTGGAGGGGCGCTCAGCAGGCCAAGAGGACCTGGCCAATGATGCAAACCCTCCAACAATGCGATCTGAACCAGAATACAAACCCCAAATGGAAAAGGCAGCTGCCGCTTGTTTTCTCATAGAAGCCAGCGGTCTGAACCAAGCACCACCGTTCTAGGAGGGCATCTGCAGTTTCCCAATACCTCCCCCCAAAACCCAAAGCGCAACCAAGAATCTGTCAGGACACCCTTAGCAAAGTGCAGTCCTCTTAATAAGCACTGTTCTCCCTTCTCTAAGACAGGCCGAGAAGTCTGTTGGGGACCGGGCGTGGCTGGCATGAACATGGCGGTGGGCCCCTGTCCTGTGCTCTGACCACTTCCATGAATTCCCAGTTGGGCAAATGCCAATGCTCAGACCCCCTGGGCATAACCAATCCCACCCCGGCTCACCAACCGCCTCTTCCTTCCCAGCTGCTCAATTCCAGCTGACCGGGCTGATCGGGAGAGCGCAGAGTGGCGTGTGCCCCCCTGGCCGCTGCATGGCGCCCACTCCTGAGCTTCGATGGGGTTGTTCCTGGCGCACACACAGGCCAGGGACAACGGCAGCCCAAATGTGCAAAGGGCACTCACGCAGGGGCAAGCCGTCTGGGCACACGGCACTCTTCCTAAGCAACACAGGCAGCAGTGGCCCCTCAAAGCCCAGGTGGGCACAGATGTGGCCTGCCTCCATGTCCTGCACGGGGCCCCAATGGCCATGCAGCTCAGGCCTCTGGAGCTGGCCATACCCACTGAGCTGGCCTACAGCACCAGGCACTGGCACAGTGCAGATGGACTCGAGGCTGAGGGTCGTGACCCAGGGAGGAGTGCACTGAGGAACGCCCCCTCTCCTCTGCGGAGTCCTAACCGGTAATGGGCAGCCCTGTCCCTCAGGGTGACAGAAAATCAGCTACTGTGTGTGTGCCTGTGTGTCATCGAGAAAAGCGTCAGTCGTTTTCTATCCCATTGGTCAGGCTGACAGAAAGTCTAGAAGCTGAAGAAGATAATACAGCTACAGTACAAGGAAGTCCAAGTTACTCTCAAGTGAACACCAAGAGTTCGGAACACCGGAAGTCCTCTGGCTCCCCGTTTACAAACAGCTGCCCTCCAGCCTGTGAGCCCTCCGCACCCTAACGTTCCTGTAATGGACCCCAGAGCATTTATCTCCACTCCACTATCCAACAGACAGCTCATCACAGCAGCTCTTCTGAGAAACCAGCCTACGGGGACCGAGGTCTCATTGGTCTCTGCCTGTCGTCTCTCAAGAGGCTCACTGGATGGACTGGCCCGCACACTTACAGAAGCTGCCAAGTCCCCAGATCTGCAGGTGGCCAGCTGGAAGCCCAGGAGCTGATGTTTCAGGCTGATCCAAAGGTGGGAAGAACCCCATGTCCCAGCTCAAGGCAGGCAGGCAGGAGGTGCTCCCCCTCATTGCAGAGGGTCAGCAGTCCTCAACTGACACCCCTGCACGCAGGTGCACACCTCTCTCAGGAGAAGCTAGGGGGTTGCGATGAGGACCCTCCCACTGAGGAGCGCCATCCGCTTTCCCCAGTCTATCAAACACTAAGCCTATCCACAATCACCCTCACAACACACCCAGAAAAATGTTTGACCAGACCTCTGGGCATCTGTGGCCCAGCCAGGCTGACGCACGGTGTCACCCTGCGTCACTAATGACTGCACATGCATGCCAGTGACAGTGCACATGACTGGGCGAGAGGATGAAGAAGCTGAGAGGCAGGAGGCCATACCCCCAGGCACATGTGTGCCTGCCTCACTCAGCAGAGGCTAGGGTGTTGCAGTGTCACATGAGCACACAGGTACACGCCTTACTCAGCAGAGGCTAGGGTGTTGCAGTGTCACACATGCACTCACAGAGTACAGTGTCACACGCGCACACAGGTACACTCACTCAGCAGGAGCTAGGGTATGCTATGTTACACCTGCACACAGGTGCACACCTCACTGAGGAGAGACTGCGGTGTGCTATGTCACACCTGCATACAGGTGCACATCTCACTAAGGAGAGGCTGGAGTGTTGCAGTTTCATACCTGAACACAGGCATACCTCACTGAGGAGAGGCTGGGGTGTGCTATGTCACACCTGCACACAGGTGCACATCTCACTAAGGAGAGGCTGGCGTGTGCTATGTCACACCTGCACACAGGTGCACACCTCACTAAAGAGAGGCTGGGGTGTTGCAGTTTCATACCTGAACACAGGGGCACACCTCACTGAGGAGAGGCTGTGGTGTACTATGTCACACCTGCACACAGGTGCACACCTCACTGAGGAGAGGCTGGGGTGTACTATGTCACACCTGCACACAGGTGCACACCTCACTGAGGAGAGGCTGGGGTGTGCTATGTCACCCCTCACACAGGTGTACTCCTCGCTCAGGAGAAGCTGGGTGTTGCAGTGTCACATCTGCACATGGGTACACGCCTCACTCAGCTCCCTTCTGGGCCTTCTCTCCTGTAAACATGGCACCTTTATCTCAGATTAAAGACACCCCCGTTGACCTGCTTCCTCCTTCCTGCTGCACAGCTGCTCATTCTCTTTATAGGTGCATTCTAAAAAGGGGGCTCTGTCCGCTGCCCAGCTTCACCCTACATGCATGCTCTGAAGCCCTGGACCTAGCCTGGCCCACAGCCCCTGGTGTGACGCGTGCTGGTTGAGCCCGGGGTGGAGTGCTGGGAAACACTGACCAGTGACTTTCCGGGCGCAGGGTGTGAAGGGCGCTGGGAACTGGGTTGCTTAGTGCTTGTCCCAGTTGCTACTGTGGCTGTGATCAACTCCCGCCCTGCCTGAAACTCAGCACGGTCTGTGTGCACACTTTTGGAGGGAGGTTCTGGAGAGATCGCAGTGACCGCTTCAAACTGCGATGTATGGTATGAGGATGCGGGGCTCGCGGGGGCCGAGATGCCGACTGCAGGGCGTGCCAGGCTCCTCAGACAGGTGCTGTGCTCCCCGGCCAGGTCAGGTCAGGTCAGGGGCCATGCTCCCCAGTCAGGTCAGGTCAGGAGCTGTGCTCCCCAGTCAGGTCAGGTCAGGTCAGGGGCCGTGCTCCCCAGTCAGGTCAGGTCAGGTCAGGGGCTGTGCTCCCCAGTCAGGTCAGGTCAGGGGCCGTGTCAGGAGCCGTCCCTGGTCAGGTCAGGTCAGGAGCCAGTGCTCCCCAGTCAGGTCAGGTCAGGAGCTGTGCTCCCCGGTCAGGTCAGGTCAGGTCAGGAGCTGTGCTCCCCGGTCAGGTCAGGTCAGGTGCTGTGCTCCCCAGGTCAGGTCAGGTCAGGAGCTGTGCTCCCCCAGGTCAGGTCAGGTCAGGTCAGGAGCTGTGCTCCCCCCCGGTCAGGTCAGGCATGATGATGTTCCCCAGTCAGGTCAGGACACACACGATGCTATCTGGCTGGCCCGGGTGTGTGGCCCACAGATGGAGGCTCACAGCGACCTGACTTGTCACGTTAGTGGCTCTGCCTGTTTGAACCTCAGGGAGAAGAGGAAGGAGAGGCTGAAGGCGTGGGAGTGTGGATGGACCTGAACGGCCAGGAGCGGTTCTGAAGTCGTGGGCGGAGAACAACAGCGGGGAGCAAAGCGTGTTCTCGGCTACAGCTGAGGGGCACGCCCCAGGCTGTGCAGCAAGGCATGGGGAGGGCGGGGCAGTCTGAGAGGCCCAGGGCCCGGGAGTGGCCACCACTGTACTCCGGTCCCTTCCGTTGTAGTAACAGAAATACCGAGTCTGGGGACTCCCTGAAGACAGGGCTTTGCTTAGCTCCTGCTGTGGCGGTGGAGGGACTGCACAGGTACACCACCTGGGGTGTCAGGGCCACTGGAACCGAGCGGGCACCGCCACACAGTTTCTAGTACTGCAGAGCTCCGGCCTGTGGCTGCAGCGCTGCCCCAGGCCCACCAGACGTGGCCCACTACCTGCCAAGCCCTGGTTCTGGCTATTGGCTTTCCGCCTCCAGGCCCAACCTGGTGGGAGACAACACCACGTACACTCATAGAATTCCAGGAGTGGGCCTTGAGGGGGGTCACCCTGGGGTTAGGAGTCTTGAGGGCTGGGGGGACGTGGAACCTGTGACGCTGCGGGGTGGAGGGCCGGCACAGCCTCCCTGGAGGGGCCTGGGTATAGCTCCAAAGGTCAGGGAACACTTCTGGAGGCAGTGTGGGGTGTGGGGGGTGTTTGCATAGCGTTCGGCAGAACAGCAAGTGTGAAGCCTGGCTGTGGGGTGGACACAGTCATGGCAGGGAGAGGGGGTGGGGGTGGCATGACAGGGAGGTGGGCAGAGCAGGCGCCGTGCTGAGTTCCCTACAGGAGCAGGGCCCAAGTGCGGGAACAACCTGACTCAGTTCTCTGGCCCTGCCGTGCCCTTCCCATGCGGGGCCAGCCAGGCAGTGCTGCGGCAGGGGGTGGTGGGTGACGCTCACTCTGCAGGCAAAGCGGACCGGGGCTTCCCAAGAGCGGCGGGAGCATCCGTGTCTTAGAAGGACGCCCTAGGACTCTGCAGGGTTGCCCAGCAGCGGGGCGCCCCGGAGTCTGTGTGTGTGGGGGCCGGGGAAGAGCCCTGGTCCCCCTCTCAGACGCGTTCCTCCCGGCTCGTCCACCCCAAGCCCGGGCATCGCCTTCTGGGAGTTCCATGTCAGGACATAGGTGCAAAGGTGTGTCCTGCACCTGCCCTTCCGTCCCCCCGGAGTTCCAGAGACCTCTCTCATGGCCACACCCCCAGGTCCGCTCCTCCCTGTCTGCCCTGTCGGCTGCTGACTCCAGCAGCCCCCACAGAGGGCAGACCTGACTCCAGCCAGAGGAGCCAAGACTGCCACCCCAGGCGGAGATCCGCTGGGCTGCTCATTTGTAAGAAAAAGTTTAAACTAATTACAACATTTTGGCGAGGTGATAAGTTGGCTCAGGTGTTATAGATTGGACTTTTAGGATACTATTTATAATATGCATGTTATTGTAATACTAATAATACTGTTTATAACACTTCCATAAAAAACATTTCCATGTTTATCATCCAATTTACAAACTTTACCTACTTAGGAAGTAGGAGCTTACAATATGCAGGCGGAGATGGGGAAAGGACAAATATTTGCTGTTTCACAGCATGGAAAACAAATCTTAGCCTGCAAATGGCTAGGCACGGGGTGGTGCCCACTGGCATGGCCGGGTCACCTGGGGCACGCCTGCCGCCGAGGGCCGCTGGCTCTGCCACTCGCAGGGTTTCCTTAGACTGAGAGAAGGGCCCAATGACACATGCCGGGAAAGTGCGAAATCCGTTTTATGAAGCAATGAGGCCCACGTGACCCAAGCCCCCCCCCCCCCCCCCTCCTCCCCCCCCCCGCATACTCGGACCAAAGGCTGCTTGTAAATCTCCCACGGCAAAGACCCTGCCCATGTGTGCTCAGCCGGCAGCTGCAGCCTGGCCCACGTGGCTTCTGGGGTCCTGGAGGGTGGCGCTGGACAGAGGCTGCTCCCTGACCCCAGCTCTCTGGGAACTTGTGTGCTAACACCCAAAGCCAGGTCAGCCTGAACACGTCCCCGGGCAAAGCACCGGCAGTGGTGTTTACTCCTGTGGTTTCACTTGGCTGAAGATATCTGCTGTCCAGCCACACAGTCCCGCTGTTTTCCTGGCTCATCTGCAGCTTGAAAGAGCTGGAGATGAACATAAGAGTCTGCAAATTTCTAGGCAGTTCTTGTTAGGGCTCTCTCTGCATGGCTAGCTGGCCTCTGTTCTGAACATCTTCTCTGCTGCAGGAGTTCTCACCTCGAGACTACAAAAATGGCTGTTTCCTGACATGCAGACAGAAGAAGCAGGCGCTTTCCACTGAGCTGAGCTGTGGCCTGTCGCCGAGGCCACCTGCTCTCGGTCACCTGCAGAGTGTCACCCTCCCCTCTGAGGCAGAGAGGCCTCCTTAGACAGTGGGCCTCGGGGAGCGGAGGGAAGCTCTAGGGCCTCTGGACCCCTTTCCGGTCTGAGCTGTCCTACGGGGCCACCAACATGCTTCCAAGGTGACCCCTTCAGCAGCCTATTCAGAGGCCATCACTTCGTTCCCTACTAGGGGCCATGCCAGGGAGGAAGCAGACAGCTGAAGGCCACTCAGTGAAGTGGACAGGGCTGTGGTGACACGGCTGGCCCTCGCCTGCCCGGCTCCCCGCAGGACACACGAGGCGAGCGTGAACTGTTCCAGTATTGCAGGGTTCTAAGACACAGAAACTGCCTCTCGGGTGACAACGGAGTCCGACTTGTTTCCTCTCAGAGGCGCCTTAAGTAAATCTCTAACGTGAAGAGGACAAAGGAAAATGAGAGTTGGCTCCACGCTCCACGCTCCACAGGACAAAACCGCCTTAAACCAGGGAGGTGTGCCTAAGAGAAGCCAGCTCGACTCTAATCTAAAATTGATCAAAGTGGTGTGTCTGTTCCCGGCGGGCAGGGGGCTCTTTCCCACACGTCCTGGCAAGCCTGGGCCTGAGAAGGGGCGGCCAGGCTGGGGCAGTGCCCTGCCACCTGCCACGGAGACATGGCTCTCCTGCACAGCACCCCTCACCTGTCCAGTCAGCGCGCTCGGACTGGAGGGGCTGTTGCTTGAGCTGAAAGACAGTCATGCCAAGGGAAGGGCCCAGCTGGCGGCTCCCAAGGCCCCTCCTTTGCGCAGTTCTTCAGATGTCTCTGAGTGCACTGGGCAGGGTTTGATTTGGGTCCACGAGTCCCTGGGCCCCGCCAACCTGTGCTGAAACCTGAGGTCCCTCCCGACAGCAGTCACGAGGCTCTCCTGCCCGCACACGGTCCCAGGCACTGGTGGCTCTGGACGGCTGAGCTGTGCCTGCTGGGGGTCTCTGAGCCCCGCACGCGCCCCACACACCCCCCGCCCACCTGTAGCGTCAGTCGGAGTCCGGTGGGCAGCGCCCTGGCACTGCTCGCCACGTGCAGAACTGGCAGCAGATGAGGCTGAGACCCTCCTCAGCCTGGAAGGCACCGGACTCAGCGTGGCCAGTGGGTAGGCTGCAGGGCCAGCAAGCCACAGCCCGGGCAGGCCCTGAAGGCCTGGAGCCCAGAGCTGCACAGGGCACTGGGACTGACTGCCCTCCGGATCTCAGCACTTCACTGCTGGTGCTAGGGCTTCTGCCTGGACACTGCCAGAGGCTGTCTGCAGACCACCCTGCAGCCCCGGGGACCAGGGCAGCAGGACTCACCACCCACAGCCACTGGCGCTCAGCCAGCTCCTCCACCCTGAACACCTCCCTGTCTCCTCCAGGCCCTCACTGAGCCTTGCGGGAAAGAAGCCCTCTCCACTCCTGCCCTCAGGGCCCTGGATGTGAAGCTCCCTGTCAGAGAGGGTCAGCCTCCCACTGCCACGTGCTCCCACCTCACTCCCGTACCCAGCCAGGCCAGAGAAGTCCAGTGACAGGCTCCAGGTCACACGGCCGACAGAGGCAGGGCAGAGGGAACGGTCTCGCCTCCTGCACCTGTGCGCACGACAGCAGGTGTGGCAAAGGCATGTCCCCTCAGCTCCCGAGGCCGTCGCGAAGCCTACTTCATGACGCTGACGTGAACAGCCAGCAGGCCATGAACCCACGAAGGACAGCGAGGGCCATGTGGGTGGGTGGAGCTCCCCAAGCGGATTAGGAAGATGGAACCACGGCGGGCTCTCAGACCCTTCCGTGAGGTGCCACGGTCACCACCTGCAATCACTCAGGGGCTGGCAGGGCCACGCCCACAAACCGGGAGACAGATCTCTCTGCAGACAGGCGAGAGGTCACTCCCAGCCCGGCCACCTGCCTGCAGCCTGCCTGCCCCGGCACGGCCTGAGTCTCCATCTCTCACATGGCCCACAAGGACGATGGGCAGGGGACTGTCACCACTGACGCGTGCCACATGCTAAACCGAGCAGGTGGCTGTGTTCAGGGGCAGATGAGAAGGCGCAGACACCCAGAGGAGAGAGAAAGATGACGAGTCAGGCACCCCCAGGCTGACCTCGCATCAGGACACAGGTGCAGAGAGGTGACCAGGAAGCCCGACACAGTGGTCCGGGGCGCCACACTGACACTTCCTGGCCAGGAAAGCAGCTTACTCAGGGGCCAACGCCGGCCTCGGGATGCACCCACACGGCCGCAGTCTGGCCGCCGCCGAGCCGGGACTGAAAAGCAGAGGACCACTGGCCCGTCGGAACCAGGAAGCTCATTCGGAGGAGCACGGAGCTTCTCCAGGCCCCTGGGACAAACTGAAATTCCCTAAGGGTCTCGCAGCAATGACGGTGGAGAGGGACCTGCTTCCTCCTCACTGTGAGACCTGAAGTAAAGCTGCTGCAGCACAAGTGGGCCGAGCCACCCGGGGGCCAGGTCCGGCTCCAGGCCCAGCCTGAGAAGTCGGGGCGGTGGCGTGTGTCTGTGCGCCCTGCCGCCTGGGAGGCCAAGGCAGGAGGATGGTGACTTGGCAAGCACCCCCACATGTTCTCTCCTACTCAGTACAATAAAATGGAACAGTGTTGGTGACAAGGGTCACTGGCCCGGGAGTTCAGGAAATCGTACACAGGTCGGAGGACCTGGCTTTACACTGGGGTGAGGAGGGTCGCTCCACTCTGCCCTGCCCAAGCCGGGGCTCTGTCCCCGAGACTTACTGAGCACCACGCTGCCATTGTGTCTGGTTCACGCAGCAAGACAGAGGGCGACGTGGTCTGGCCCGGACAAGGCTCCTGCCAAGGCCCAGGGCCCAGAAGGAGCTGCTGTTCACACGCAGGACCCAGCCATGACTCGGCACAGAAGGTCACAAGGTCATCAGTGCCAGGGGTGAAAGGGACCACTCAGCGCTCACCTCGCGCCCACCTGCACAACCAGGAGCTGTTCTCACAGCTGTGACAGTGGGGAAGTACGGCTGCCATGACAACGTTTTATTTTTCATTATTATTATTTAAAAAACATTCACAAGAGGGTGTGAGCACTCAGCAGAGAGAGACAGGGAGACAAAGAGAGGGAAAGTGAGAACACGCCCCAGGGGTAGCATGGTTACAACGCAAGCCTTCTTCTCATCTCTGCCCGCCTTCGGGATTCGGGGCATGTGCATTCACGTGCCTGGCATGCTTTTTAAGCTGTTGGGGCCAGGACTTGAAGCACATGGTTGGCTGTGTGGGATCCAGCAGCCTTAACCACCACGCCACCAGCTGGCCCCGCTTTATTTCATCTGCAAACACACGAACACAAAAATAAAATCCTAGGACTTACAAAGATACACAAAATTACCACCATTACTTCACACACTCCTGGAAATTCTGGAAAATGAAGTAAGAAATATATTCAGCCCTGAAGCATAATCAGGAACTGCCGATGCAATGGGAAGACAGTGCATGTACACGCGGCAAGCAGCATGCACGTACATGCGACATACTAAGCATAAACCAAAACCACCATTGTTTTAGATCGAATAACAGGGGTGCTGATGTAGAATGAAACACACAAATTCTCCCTTTTTTTGGAAAGGTTTTTGCTATAGGGCGTGTGCACTCGCCAGAAAGACAGAGACAGAGAGACAGAAAGTGAGAAATCACCCCCCCCGGGGGGATGGCCACAACACAATCCCTTCTCCTCCATTCTTCTCTCAGGATCTTGGGCACGCACACACATGTGCCCGGCGTGAGTTTAAGTCACCGGGTCCGGGACTCGAACCGCAGTCGACTACATGGAAGTCCAGCATCATAGCCATTACGCTAACTGCTGGTCCCCCATTCTTTTTTTGGAGAGATTTTTGCTATAGGGTGTGTGTGCCTGCTAGAGAGATAGAGAGAGAGAGAGACAGACAGTAAGAAATCACTCCCCAGGAGCATGACCATGCCACAATCCCTTCTCCTCTTAGGATTTTGGGCATGCATGCACGTGCGCCTGGCATGAGTCTCATGTCTAGGACTTGAACCACAGTGAACCATGTGGGAGCCCAGTAATGTAAACATCACACCATCTGCTGTCCCAATTCTTTCCATTCTTTTTTTTTTTTTGGAGAGGTTTTTGCTATAGGGTTCATGTGCTCACCAGAAAGACCTGAGAGAGACAGAAAGTGAGAAATCACTCCCCCGGGGGCATGGCCACGTTGCAATCCCTTCTCCTCCATTCTCCTCTCGGGATCTTGGGCACGCACGCACACGCACCCGGCGTGAGTTTAAGCCACCGGGTCTAGGACTTGAATCGCAGTTGACTACGTGGGAGTCCAGTGACAATAGCCATTACGCTAACTGCTGGTCATCTTACCATTCTTATAAATCAAAATCAGCAAGACTGGATACAGCAGTGAAATCGGATAACATTCAGAAGAGTAAATATCAATATAACTGAAGGGTGTAGAAAAGCAATAGAAGAAGAGTACAGAAAGGTAAAAGAAGTCTAGAAAAGTAAACTAAAATATTAGAGAGACACAGGTAGATCTGAGTAAGTGGAAAGATATTTCGGGAAGACTGAAGATTATTAATTCCTGCAATGCAATAAATATTCAACTTGATTTAAATCCAGGTTTTAGGGGACTTTTTTTTAGAGATTTAAAAACAGGCAGATTCCACTGCACAGTGGCAATGCACTGCTAAAGAGAAGCAGAGTCCACGTGGTGACCCTGGACTGGAATCCCCCGCCGGTCAGCCCGACACACGGCAGTGTGTGTGCAGGTGCCCAAGGTCTGAGGGGCTGGAGGAAGGAGGTCATGTGATTCTCTATCGTGAACAAAATAAATATGATAAAAATTATAAAATGCTTCCGAATGCTACATAAAACAATAAAGAGCGGTGTGCAACTGTGAAGAAATAAAAAGCATCCCGGAGGAAGGTGCAAGCGTCTGATACCGAGCCGCACCGCGAGCCTGCAAGGGCATGGGTGCAGCCCAGGTGCAGCGGCTGAGGCTGGTACCAGCCAAGCTCTGTGCAGGCCCAGCGGGCACAGCTCCTCCCTGCCATGAGGAGCCCACGCGGCCCAGGGAGGGCAGGACCAGGGCGGCAGTGCCTTTGAGTGTGGATGGTAGAGCCCCGCTCCAGGAGACAGCGGGTCCTGAAACTTCTTCTAGCTGCAGGCCCGTCAGAGGCTCACACTCAGGGACTCAGAAACACAGGGTGAGGTGGCACACACACACACAGGCCCTCAGACACGCGGGGTGAGGTGGCACACACACACACTCACACACACACAAACACACAGGCCCTCAGACACGCAGGGTGAGGTGGCGCACACACACACACATACACACACACAGGCCCTCAGACACGCAGGGTGAGGTGGCACACACACACACTCACACACACACACAGGCCCTCAGACACGCGGGGCGAGGAGGCACACACACACACACACACAGGCCCTCAGACACGCGGGGTGAGTTGGCACACACACACACACACACAGGCCCTCAGACACGTGGGGTGAGGTGGCACACACACACACACACTCACACACAGGCCCTCAGACACGCAGGGTGAGGTGGCACACACACTCACACACACACATACACAGGTCCTCAGACACATGGAGTGAGGTGGCACACACACACTCACACACACACACACACACAGGCCCTCAGACACATGGGGTGAGGTGGCACACACACACACACACACACAGGCCCTCAGACACGTGGGGTGAGGTGGCACACACACATTCACACACACACATATACAGGCCCTCAGACACACGGGGTGAGGTGGCACACACACACTCACACACACACAGGCCCTCAGACACACGGGGTGAGGTGGCACACACACACACAGGCCCTCAGACACACGGGGTGAGGTGGCATACACACACACAGGCTCTCAGACACGCGGGGTGAGGTGGCACACACACACTCACACACACACATACACAGGCCCTCAGACATGCAGGGTGAGGTGGTACACAAACACACACACAGGCCCCCAGACACGTGGGGTGAGGTGGCATCACCCCAGGAGAGGACCAGACTCGGCCGAGCTGCAACAAGAAACGTGGGACAGCAGATGCTTAATGACATGAAAAGCTTTAAACTTTAAATTCATAAACCCAATGAAGAGGCCAATGACAAATAGGGAAACATCTGGAGTCACAACAATAATGTGTGTGTGCATGCATGTGTGAGTGTGTGTGTGCATGTCAGTGTGCAGGCGGGTGGGTGAGTGTGGGGGTGTATGAGTGTGTGTGCATGT
This sequence comes from Tupaia tana, assembly GCA_026018925.1. Classification (NCBI taxonomy): domain Eukaryota; kingdom Metazoa; phylum Chordata; class Mammalia; order Scandentia; family Tupaiidae; genus Tupaia; species Tupaia tana. The sequence goes on from JAKSZU010000002.1 coordinate 15,512,525, forward strand.
CAGTGTGTGGGGGTGTACGAGTGTGTGTGACTGTATGTGCACGTGTTAGTGTGTAGGTGGGTGGGGAGTGTGGAGGTGTATGGGTTTGTGACTGTGGGGAGCTGTGGGTGTGTGTATAATAGTGTGTGAGTGTCTGTGTGCATGTGTCAGCGTGCAGGTGGGTGGGTGAGTGTGGCAGTGTATGAGTGTGTCAGAGTGTGTGTGAGTGTATGTGTGTGCATATGTCAGTGTGCAGGCAGGTGGGTGAGTGTGGGGGTGTATGAGTGTGTGTGAGAGTGTGTGTGTGCATATCAGTGTGTGGGGGTGTGTGAGTGTGAGTGTGTATGCACATGTTAGTGTGTAGGTGGGCGGGGAGTGTGGGGTGTATGAGTGTGTGACTGTGGGGAGCTGTGGGTGTGTGTATGTGAGTGTGTGAGTGTGTGTGCTGTTAGCGTGTAGGTGGGTGGGAGTGTGGGGTGTATGGGTGTGTGATTGTGGGGAGCTGTGGGTGTGTGTATGTGAGTGTGCGTGTGTGCTGTTAGTGTGTAGGTGGGTGGGGAGTGTAGGGGGTGTATGGTGTGTGACTGCGGCGTGCTGTGGGGTGTGTATGTTAGTGTGTGAGTGTGTGTACACATTGTGTAGGTGAGTGAGGAGTGTGGGGGTGTATGTCAGTGTGTGGGTGGGTGGGTGAGTGTGGGGTTGTATGAGTGTGTGTCAGAGTGTGTGTGAGTGTGGGGAGCTGTCAGTGTGTATGTGAGTGTGTGTGCCGTTAGTGTGTAGGTGGGTGGGGGTTGTGGGGGTGTATGGGTGTGTGACTGTGGGGAGCTGTGAGTGTGTGTATGTGAGTGTGTGCCGTTAGTGTGTAGGGGGATGGGGGTGTATGGCATGTGACTGCGGGGCGCTGTGGGGCGTGTTACTACGAGTGTGTAAGTGTGTGTGTGTGCAAGCAGCTGCCAGACTGCAGACACCGCACACGTGTGAGGAAGTCCAGCACCACGGGAGTGCATCTCGAAGGCCGTCTCCTTTGCGATCACAGAACTACACCGAGGAGACGACTTTCTGCTCCCCGCGTGCCCGAGGGCTGAGAAGCAAACTCCCCAGCGTCTGCAGGTCGGTCCGTGGCCACTCACTGCCGAGGTCGGGGCAAGCGCAGACTAGATGAATATTCTGGAAAGCAGCCTGGCGCCTTGTCAAAACCTCAGTCTTCAAACAGCTGACTTCACGCTCAGGACTTGGGGAAACAGAGTGAGGGTCGAATACCTACGTGCTGTGCTTCTCAGACCAGTCGGCCGAGAATACTGCACACGCCATCGTCGACGGGGAGCAAGCCGTCTCTCCCCACTCGCGTCCTGCCTCTCTATTTGTTCTCCTGCTATCTTTCTCAATCCTTCTCTTTATGATGGGAAAAGTCTTTTTACAAGCAATATGAGAAATAGTGATTGACTGTTTAAAAAAATAATTGGAATAATAATAATAATGATCGGGAAAAACAATGAAAAGATATTGAATGATGAAGTGAGAATTTTAATGTCTCGGTATTGACTGACATGCATGGCACTCCCTTTTGAAAAAGCAATGTAATACACTGTAAAGTTATATGTAATTCAATGTAATATAAGCAAGATTATGATGATAATGAATTTAAAAATGTCAAAAAAAAAAAATGACGTGCTAAAGCGCCATGTCAGCACCGAGTAGGGAAGGGCAGCAGAGGGGACAAGCCCGCGATCGTCCATGCTGCCGCATGGAACCAGACTGCACGGGTGGCTCACGGTAACAGTCACCAGCACGAGAGGAGACTTCTAACTCCGTTTCTTTTTAAAGGACACAAAATTCTGTGGTCAGAGTTTTATGAACTTTTATTAACGAAATACCTGAGCCGGTACAAACTTAAGAAAGAACAAGGATGCGCGGAATGCCCTGCCTACACCCGCGTGGTGGGACCTCCGAGGGCCGCTTCCCGCCGCAGGCTCTGGTTCAGGTGTCTGATGGCGTCTTCCTCCATTAGCCCCTCAGGGGAGCCCAGGGGCAGGGCCGGGCCGCCTGGACCTCTGGCTACACACAGCGGAACTGAGGGAAAGTGGCCAGGCCAGACACTGAGGGGAGCCGTGGGGTGTCGGGGGCAAGGCTCCCCAGCAGAGGGGGCTGGCGGCCTCGGCTGCCTAAACCACGGGATGTTTACCTTCGCGAATTCTGCAGAAACCACACAAGTGACAGTGACATAGTTAGCTCTTTCCTCAAAGTAAACCTTGGAGGACCCTGAGCGTGGAGCCAGGGAGCCCGGGCACAGTTCCCGCTGTGGACGGCACCGGGTGCCCCGTGCAGAGCAGGCTCTGGATCACGCAGGAGGGATCGTGCTGTCTCCACGTAGGCGCATGCCTGGGAAGCCCACACGGGCCGTGACATCGATGTCACTGGCCAGCCACACAGTCCCCTGTGATCCTCCTCCATCCCGCGGTCTGACTACGCACTGACGCTCTCCTGGGGGCCTAACTGCGCAATTCCCCTGGCACCAGCATGCCAGGCCCTGACCTAGTCTGGGACTCGCCAACTTTGAAAGGTAAAGCTGATCTTTAAATAGTTAACACACAACCCAAGGCAAGGAGGGCACTGTTCTCGGCCCCCACGGAGCTACAGGTGCAGGAAGTGTCACCTGCTCTGGTGGTGTCACCCTGCACACGGCAGCTGGTCCCCGCCTGGGAGAGCTCCTGCCAGTAATCTCCCATAAGGCACTTCCACGCACGGGGGTCAGGTCACGTGGAGCACACGTCCCCACACCGGCTGGATCCCAGCCCTCAGGAAGCACATGTCCCCCACCCAGCCAGATCCCAGCCCTCGGGGAGCACACGTCCTCCACCCAGCCGGATCCCAGCCCTCGGGGAGCACACGTCCCCACACCCGGCTGGATCCCAGCCCTCGGGGAGCACACGTCCCCACACCCAGCTGGATCCCAGCCCTCAGGGAGCACACGTCCCCACACTGGCAGGATCCCAGCCCTCGGGCCTCTCGCAAGCACTAACACACTGCCCAAGTGCTGGTGCGAGAGTGCTTTAAATATAACCTTATGTAAATACAATTAGAAACAGATACCAAGAAATGATAACAGAAAAACCAGGTTAATTCATCAGGCAGCTTGAGAAGCCAGACCTGCTGTAGTAAGATATCTGAACAGACTCGAACAAGTAACATTTGTATGATTTTCAAATTCAGTACACATGACCTGACTTACGGGGCTACGTCCTGATAAAACTCACGGTAAGTTGAAAATATCATCAGTCAAAATGCATTCCCTGCCCCAGCTGCCCTGCGCCGGCCTCCTGCCGGCCTGCCTAGGGGGCCGTGGCTGGGCAGGGCAGCATTTCCAGGAGAGCAGGGTCCTCAGTGCTGACTGACGGTGCCCCCTGTGGTCGTGTGGCTAATGGGGCTGCAGCTGCCTGCTGCCCAGCGCCGCCGCGAGCACACCACCCCTGTATCACCAGCACGAAGAAAACCGGAATCCAAAATTCCAAGCATGGTTTCTGTCGAATGTGTATCCCTTTCATACACTCTCAACATCAAAACTCGTAACTTGCAGGCCAGCAGGGGTGTGATGGTTAGGTGCTAGACTCACACATGGCTGACCATGGTTCGAGTCCCAGTCCTGGTGGCTTGAAAATCACACCAGGCACTTGTGTGTGCGTGCCCCAAACCCCAGAAGAATGGAGAAGGGACTGTAGCATGGCCATCTCCCTGGGGTGATTTCTCATTCTCTCTCTCTGTCGCTCTCCACTGAATGTGTGTGCCCTATGGCAAAAACAAAACAAAACAGAAACACACAACAAAACAACCTTTAAGAAAAACGTAACTCGCATGGCTGTAAGTTGGGGCGCCTGCAGTCTTCCCGCCCGGAACCGCAGGGCGCACCACAGCACTGCCCCGCTTCTGCCCACAGGTAAGAACGACTTCAAGTGACACTCAGCCGCTCCCTGCCTGCCCCTTCCTGCGGTGGCCATCGCCCGGCCGGGGGATTTCTCATCACTGAGACTGTAGGTGCAGAATTCCAGGCTCTTCCAGACATGGGCTTCAGTTCCTGAGCACGCTGGGGGACAGTGTCAGATACAGAGCCATCGGAGTGGGGCGCGAACAGGTGGGGCACAGCAGGAATGCCAGCTCTGCGGGGCTGACCCACACAGCAAGGTTCCAGGTTCGCGTCCGGGGGGCACAGTGGCACATGTGTTACGACCCAGGGCCAGCTGTGGCTGGGAGAGGACTGTGGCAGCAAAGCCCTGTTGGAAGGGTCTGTCTCTGTTTCTGTCACTCATGGAAGAAATAAATTTAAAAAACATTAAAAAAAAAAAAAAAAAAAAGAAAGAAAGAAACAAAGAAGCTGGACTGCATCACTCCAGTGAGTCACACGCTGACCTCTGTCCGACGCACACGGCCGGGCCGCGGGCTGGCCAGGCCTGGGGAGAACGGCCGGATCTCCGGGAGACTGGCAGGCCAGAGCCAGATTGGCGCCAGCTCTTGCTTGGCGTCCAGACTTGCCAGATTCTGCCAGAGCGGGAGACTTCCTGCCAAGACAGAAAGCGCTCGGACGGCAAGGTCGCTCGTGTCATGGCTGTCCTGTTCACTGTGATCGGCCAGACCTCCCACAGGACACAGAGCGGGCCCATTTCTGTTGGAAACGACTCGCGGGCGGGCAGAGGGGCCGGTTGCTGTCCGTTTATCCCCAATACATCTGGAAACATCTCAGCGCCCTCTTCACAGAAGGGCAAGACTGGCCCTTTCTAACACGCTCCCGTTATCCAACTGATGACCCGAGGGCGGTAAGAGCTCAGGACCCCACGTCGAATGGAAGGAAACAGGTCTGCCCTGCGGCCTCTTCTTCAGGGAGTCGGCCTCTCTGTGAACGGGATTCCTGCGGTCGCCTGGATTGCAATCCAGGTGTAAGGGGCACATCGCGGCAGCACCCAGTTTGCTTCAGATGAAGAACCCCAATGGAAGACAAGAGGGGCTGGCACAGGGTCCTGACGGGACTCGGCAGGACTGGAGCCGGCCCTGTCCCCAGACGCTGGGCCTAGTGTGCCTCGCTCAGAAGGTAAGTCACTCTGGGCCGTCCCGCCACCTCCACCTCAGCTATGGCCGCCATTTACACGCACGACCGGTGAGGAGCGGCCCCCGGAGACAGTGCGGGTGGCGAGGAGCCTGGCCCCCAGCAGCCTCCACGTGCAGCGTGCCAAGCTGTTCGGTGGGACTTGGACCCTGGCTCCGGCGTGTAGTGACCTGGGAGAGGCCCGTGGCCACGGCGCCGTGGTTTTCCGTGGCACAGAGCAGAGCAGTGCTTGGCCTTACAGGTAGGAGTGGCCAGTATGAGGGGAAAGCATGTGTCCGCACCAGGACTGGCCTGGGAGAACTGCTGAGGCCGAGGCTAAAGGCACCTGCCAACGTGACCCTTGGGCCCAGGCGCTCGTGGTGCTGGGTCTGGGCACAAGGATGCACAGCAGGTGCTGGGCTGGGCAGGCCACGCAGCCCTGCAGGAAAGACGGAGGGAGAGGGCAGGGCTGCCCAGCATCTGTGCTGTGAGACGTGCAGATATCCACGCAGGGTTCCAATGGCAGGAGACAGGAGCAGAGCGGCCAGGAGGGGCTGGGAGACGCGGCGTGCTATGCACGGTCTTTCAAAGTAGTTGGGACCAGCTATCACCCCAGGGCCCACGCCGCCCTCCTGCTCCACCCTGGGTCCCTAGCAACACCCCCACGAGAGGGCCTATCCCCACCACGCCGCAGCTTGTCCACGAGGGCGTGGTCCTGCCTGTGGGCACTTGTTCCCTGGGGTCAGGGCCGGCTCAGCAGTCCCTGCAGGACATTCTGCAGCCTTATATCTGGGGCAGAGGGACAGGGGGACATTACATCTTTCCATAGTTGGAGACACAGAACCCACAGGGACTGTTTGGGTGAGCAGAACAAGAGGAATGGAAATCCGCTCCAGCACCCACTCTGGATCCCATGGCGGGTCTACTGCAGCCCCTGTCCTCGGGGTCACAGCCCAGGCTGCAGTGCCCAGCCCCTGGCTGTTCTCCACGCCCCCCGGCATGTGAGGGTCGCCTGCTCTGCTCCCGATAGCAAGGCTGCCCGCTGCCCCCAGGGGCTGCGAGTGTGGCCATGCCCGAGGTGGAAATTAGTGTGTCCACAAGCCTGAAGGTGGGTGCCACACTGCGGTCTGGCCACAGGGGGTGGCGGTGAGTCTGGGGTGCCGGGATTCCCGGGCATCACCTCCTGGCTGGGTCAGGTACATGGTGTACTCCCTTGGGCCTGGCTAGCTGGAGCCTGGGGGAGGAGGGTGGTGTGGAGACGCCCCATCAAGGGTGTCTGTCCCCCTGAGAAATGTTTACATGTGACACCACCATTGGAAACTAAAGCCGGGCCATCCAGGTGGTGTGGTGGCTAGGGTGCTGGGTCCCACGCGGCTGACCGCGCAGTTCAAGTCTCAGACCCACACACTTGTAAAACATGCCAGGTGCATGTTCGTGTGTGCCCCAAACCCAGAAAGGAGCATGCAGGAGAAGGGGTTGTGGCCATGCACAAATTCTTCTGGATCAAACATCAAGGGCTGAGCGCCGAGTACTCCTGCTCTGGCTGGCAGGGCTGCCCAACGAGGCGGTTCCCGTCAAGGAGACTCCGCGGGAACACAGGGCCGTGCACCGGGGAGGGGGCTCTGCTCGGGGAGACCGCACATCTGCTGGCCGGGGCCTTGCTGCATGATTTTACTCCCATAATTGAACATGGACTCTATCTACACAGCTTAGACAAGACAGTCAATGCATTGCTTCCCTTATGATAATTTTCCAGTTGTGACAGCGTTTCGAGTCATAGAAAATTTAAAACCTAAAATACATTTTATAGCTATAGTACACTAGTTATGCAATGAGATATGGTTAATTAATTAAAAAATGCCTTGGCATATTCTTTTTTCTTTTAGTTTTCTTTGTTTGCCAAAAGGCATGTGCATTCACCGGAGACAGAAAGCACCCCGGGATGGCCATGGTGTAACCCCTCCTCCTCCTAGGGTTCTGGGCACGCTTACAGATGCACCCAGAATGATTTTCAAGCCACTAGGTCTAGGATTCGAACCATGGTAGGCCACGTGGGAGTCCAGTGCCTTAGCCACCAAGCCAGCTGCCGGCCCCGCATTTTCTCTCAGTCGCTCGAGCTGCCAGCATCAAAGGCCACAGACCGGTGGCCGACACAGCAGGGGTTGCCCTCCCGGCTCCACAGACTGGTGGCCGACACAGCAGGGGTTGCCCTCCTGGCTCCACAGACACACAGCAGGGGTTGCCCTCCCGGCTCCACAGACTGGTGGCCGACACAGCAGGGGTTGCCCTCCCGGCTCCACAGACCGGTGGTTGGGCTCCACAGACTGGTGGCCGACACAGCAGGGGTTGCCCTCCCAGCTCCACAGACTGGTGGCCGACATAGCACCCTCCCAGCTCCACAGACTGGTGGCCAACACAGCAGGGGTTGCCCTCCCGACTCCACAGACCGGTTGCCCACACAGCAGAGGTTGCCTTCCCGACTCTGGAGGCGGCCAGCCCAAGGTCCAGGTGCCAGCGACCCCGCTCACGGTGAGGCCCACTTCCCGGCCCACAGGGGCACTTCTCGCTGCGTCCTCATGGGTGGAGAGAAAGCTCCGTCTCTCTCTGTAACGGACACTAACCCCACCCCATTAGGGCACCCCCTCGGACTTAGTTATAAGCTGTGTCTGCAAATCCAGTGCAGGTGGGGCTGGGCCTGTCACCTGGGAGGTCTCTGGAGCCAGCGCGGTCAGCCCATGGCAGTCCGGCCCTGATCTGCACGGGTTCAGTGACCTCCCTTGGCGGCGACGGGACGCTCTCAGAGCCCCCACGACGCTCTGCCGTCAGGGCCATCTCACGGCTCTCGCACAGTCACGGCGGCAGTGAAAGCGCCGGGCACGTCGCGGACACCAGGCAGCGTCCAGCCGTCCAGGGACTCACACGGCACTCACGACTCGCCCGTCACCCGCGACCACGGCGTCTCCACCTCCACTCAGTTCCGCCAGCCAAACGTTTCAACTGAGCCGAGCAGCCACTCGGCCTCCGCCGCACCGAGTCTTCGGAAAGTACGCGGCCCGTGGAGAAGAATGTTTCCATGGTGTGCGAGGTAATCACGGCACCCATGCTAAGAAGGAGATGTGGCTGCGGCTCACAGTATGTGCACGAAGGTCCCAACACGGCTCGCTGCTCTCCGGGCGGAGGTGCCGTCTATCTGAACGCGACGTCGGTCTGGAAACTCAGGGACATCGGGCAGAACGGGGTTCACACGCCACCACCACCCTGAGTGTCATCCCCAGACAGCCTAGAGACACAGCAGGTTTCTACCTCAGCCACGGGCACTGGGCCTGCGGACTTCTCAGTCTCTCGGCGTCTCTGAGGGCCAGGGGCGCGCACAGGGGCGCGCGGGGCTGCGCCGTAGGCTTGGGAGGCCCACGTTCCAGAGGAAGGAGAAACTAACACGTCTAATCCCACCGAGTGTCTTCAGACACTCAGCAAGCGAGACCTCCGGCCACATGGAAGAGGCAGAGAAGGCGCAGGGAAGCCCAGGCGCCCGAGACGGCATCCGTCCTCCTGTCTGGAGGAACCCGCCTGGGCTGTGATCCCCACCCCGGGGCAGGGAGGGGCCGAGGACGGCTGACGTGTCGGAGTCGGTCAGTGCTGTCATGCTGGTAGAGAACCTCGTTCTGAAGTGCGTTGGGAATTACGTGCGAGGGTCTGGCTGATACTGCATCGTGGGATTGACTACTTGTGCTCTGAATGAGGATTCATGAGAAATGCCCCTTTTTCTCAGGGCCGAGTCCCGCATGGTTAAGGGAGCTGGGCTTCTCGGCAGGACTGGAGAACAAGCCATGTGCTGAGGAGTTGCAGCTGAGACTCAAGGCGGTTGTCACTGGCCTTTCAGAAGCTTCGTGCCTAAAAGAGTCAAGCTTTCTGGAAGCCGGTGGGAGGCAGGCTGAGCGAAACGGAAAACAAACCGCCCAGGACCTGCAAGGCCAAAAGCCAGTTTTCATATGCCGGCCGGCGTGGAGGCAGCGGCTCTGGAGCTCCAGGCCCCTCCTGGGAGCACCTTCGCTCATTTTCCCCTGGACAAAGGTAAACCAGGAGAGGCAGCAGAGCCTGCACGGCTAAGCTTGGGGCTCCTCACTAACATCCGAGCTCACAGCTAAGCTCAGGGCTCCTCACTAACGTCCAAGCTCACATCTAAGCTGGGGGCTCCTCACTAACGTCCGAGCTCACAGCTAAGCTCGGGGCTCCTCACTAACATCCGAGCTCACATCTAAGCTGGGGCTCCTCACTAACGTCCGAGCTCACGTCTAAGCTCGGGGCTCCTCACTAACATCCGAGCTCACAGCTAAGCTCGGGGCTCCTCACTAACGTCCGAGCTCACATCTAAGCTTTGGGCTCCTCACTAACGTCCGAGCTCACGTCTAAGCTCGGGGCTCCTCACTAACGTCCGAGCTCACATCTAAGCTGGGGCTCCTCACTAACGTCCGAGCTCACGTCTAAGCTCGGGGCTCCTCACTAACGTCCGAGCTCACGTCTAAGCTCGGGGCTCCTCACTAACGTCCGAGCTCACATCTAAGCTCGGGGCTCCTCACTAATGTCCGAGCTCACGCCTAAGCTGGGGGCTCCTCACCTAACGTCCGAGCTCACGTCTAAGCTGGGGGCTCTTCACCGAACGTCCGAGCTCACGTCTAAGCTGGGGCTCCTCACCTAACGTCCGAGCTCACATCTAAGCTCGGGGTCCTCACTAACGTCCGAGCTCACGTCTAAGCTGGGGGCTCCTCACTAATGTCCGAGCTCACGGCTAAGCTGGGGGCTCCTCACTAACATCCGAGCTCACGGCTAAGCTTGGAGCTCCTCACTAATGTCCGAGCTCACGTCTAAGCTCACGGCTCCTCACTAACGTCTGAGCTCACATCTAAGCTGGGGGCTCCTCACTAACGTCCGAGCTCATGTCTAAGCTGGGAGCTCCTCACTAACGTCTGAGCTCACGTCTAAGCTCACGGCTCCTCACTAACGTCCGAGCTCACGTCTAAGCTCACGGCTCCTCACTAACGTCTGAGCTCACGTCTAAGCTGGGGGCTCCTCACTAACGTCCGAGCTCACGTTTCAGCTCACGGCTCCTCACTAACGTCCGAGCTCACGGCTAAGCTGGGGGCTCCTCACTAACGTCCGAGCTCACGGCTAAGCTGGGGGCTCCTCACTCAATGTTTTAGCTCCCGTCTAAGCTCAGGGCTCCTCAAGCTCAGCGATCTTCACTCAAAGTCCAAGCTCCTTCCCTCCCAGTCCCACGACAGGTCATAGGCGAGGGCGTCGATGGGCCAGGAACTTAAGGCCGCTGACTGTGGAGTGTCCCGGAGCCACAGGGCTGTGCTTGTCACAGAATCCCACGGCACCACAGCAGAACGAAGCCAGTCTCTCCTCACAAAAGCATATGCAGATGAGGGCCAGGAAGCGAGCAGACAGCACACGGCCACACAACATGCCACGTTTTATTTGCTCTGACTGTGATGACGTGCACGTGTATAAACGAGGTGTGCAGTCTCATGTGACTGTGACGCTTCCTGCAGTGGGTACGGACTGATGGGAGCGAGGTGCAGACCGGGAAGGGGTCCTCGCTCTGGAGGACTGGCTGTAAGTCTCTCTGAGCCGTCATTAAACAGGCAGGGCATTACGGGAGGAGTGGCTGTATCCAGTTTCACAAACACTCATGCTGAATTGCTGCTATTCCATGTTCGCACTGGAACTGAAAATAAGCCAGCAGAGAAGCCAGCAGGTGGCGTGTTAGCTAAAGCCCCGGACTCCCACATAGTTGACCATGGTTCAAGTCCCAGACCGCTGGCTGGAGACTCATGCCAGCACGTGTGTGAGCCCGAAATCCTAGAAGAGGAATGGGGGAGAGGGGACTGGGGCATAGCCATCCCCCTGAGGAGTGGTTTCTTTCTTCCCCTCTCTATGTCTCTCTGTCTCTCTCCAGTGAGTGCACATGCCCTGTGGTAAAACCCTTAAAAAAAAAGAAAATCAGCAGCTGGAGTCACTGACACAGCAGACCTAGCCTCTGTCGCCACTGTGTCCCCCATTTTGACAGGCAGACCGTACCTTTAGAATAGGAATCGGTTGAAATCCGTCATGCTCCATGGAAAAGCTGAATTAACAGCACTATTCTACCTTGAGGTCTTATTTTACCCTTATTTTTTCTAAGGTTTTATCTTCCAGGAGAGAAAGAGACAGAAGTAGGAGCCCTCGGGGTCTCCACAGCGTGACCACCCACGGCCTCCGCCTGGATGGGGGACACGTGGCTGAGGGCCCAGCAGGTAGGGGAGACCTCAGGATATGAACCTGGGACCTTCCAGCATGGTCCAGCGTCACAGGCCACGGCCGTGCTGCCGCCATCCAACCCGGCCTTACTATTTTTAAGCCAAGGAAGACGAGCGTTAAAGATACACGAGGAAACTGGAGACGCCGGGCTTCTGCTGTCAGCCCTGCTTCCCACACAGACGCGCAGAAACGCCCCATCGCTGTCCCCGACAGCCCTGATGACGCGGAGCACCCCAGAGCAGGCTTGTGAGGGACTCGCAGAGCGGAGCTGACGGGAGCTTCCAACCCCACTCGCTCACTGCTCAGCTTCACTAAACCCTGCTAACATGAACCGAGGGGCGAACCGGTAACCGAGCTGGAGACGGGTCACACCACACTGAGGACGCGCAAGGTCGCGGGTGTGCCTCGTGACACCAGGGACAGTGAGGGCAGGAGAGGCGAGGCCAGGCCTGGTGAGGGCGGGGTTCACCCAGGAGGCAGAGTAGGGGTGAGGGCGTGAGCACATTCCAGGCAGGACTGGCTCCAGCGAAGGCCAGAGGCCGGGCCTGGCCTGCTGCACTCGGGTGGCGCAGTCAACGCCGGCCAGAGCAGTCAACGCCGGCCGGAGCAGGGCAGGGTCTAGTTCTGCTGCTGTTTCGCCTTTTTGTTGTTTAAAACATGGAAATAGTGGGAAATAAAACTAAGTTACTAGTTTCTGCTTCGACAGGCTCGGAGTGGTGCACAGACCAGACTGGCAAGAGCATGTCCCTGGGGTCAGACAGACGGACGTTGGTGTAAGACTGGGTGTGTGGACTCTGGGGTCCTGATCGGGGGAAGAAGACCCTACTTCAGGGGTTGGAGTTTCCCAAGGGGAACCCTTGCCAGGAAGGTGAGTCAGGCGAGAACTGTGCCACCAATCAGTCTAGAGGGATCCAGAAAGGCAACAGCATGACTTGAAATCCTCATTGGGCCCCCCTGGGACCTCAGGTCACACGCTGGGGCCTACGTGGGGCCAGCTGCAGAGGGGAGCTGAGCATTCCTGCACGACCCAGCACACGGGGCGCTGTGGACGAGGTCTGTGCCTGCCCACCGCCAGAACACCCATGCAGCCCATCACATCACCCTGTGGCCTTAAATGTACACAACGAAATCGCTTTAAAAAAATCGGGCAACTGGTGGCATGGTGCTTAGGCTGACGACCTCACATAGCCAAGTGCAGTTTAAGCCCGAATCTGGCAGCTCAGGAGACGTGCCGGCCATGTGTGAGTGCCCCAGATCCTGAAAAGAGTGGGAAATGAGTAGGAGGAAGTGCCGTGTGCCCGCTCCCCATGGGGGCTGCTTCCTTCTCTGTCTCTGTCTCTCTCTCTCTCTGAAGCAGGGACACAAGCCCTTAGGCGAAAGCTAAGATGAACTCTTACTGGGACCGTGTATACACAGCCCTGAGAAAAATCACCGCGAAGCTCTGCTACAGCGGCAGGAAACGGCCAAATGAAGATGCCTGGACCAGCCAGACGGGCTCGGACCGAGGCAGAAGACACGGCAACGGCTCTGAAACGGGGCAGGGACCGTCGCAAACAACAGAATCGGCTCTGGTTTTAAAAACAAAACTGAAAGCAAAACGGGTCTTCCTGCCACGTTACAGCAGACACTGAAGAGTCGGACGAGAGTGCTGTGTATCACAGGCACCGAAAGGCTGAGTCCCCGTCTCCGCAGTCCATGCCAGGGACAGAGGGGACACAGAGACTGGCGAGGAGCGACCGCTGCCCAGGGCCTGCACGGGCACCCAGACATCGGACAGACGTGAAGACAGACACGGAGCCTCCGCACCTCCTTCCAGAAGGCCTGCAGGCTCGAGGGACGTCGCGTGTGAGCCAAGTTCGCACCCGACAGGGACAGTCCTGACATCAGCGTGGTTTCAGGCTGCAGGCCTGGGGCGGCCTCAGTAAGGTGCACTGGCAGGAGCCACGAGCTCAACTGGGGCCCCCCAAAGCTTATGTGGAAGTCCCAGACCTCTAAAGTGCCCTTCTTAGGAGTCGGGTCACTGCAAATGGAACCAGTGAGGCTGGGTCCCGCGGGCAGTGTGCCTGGGGTCCTTCTGGGAAGGTGCTCTGTCGGCGCCCCCTACCGGCGATGAGGTGGCCTGTCACTCACTGGGAGAGGCTGGGACAAAAGGCCTTCTGGTGCCAAGTGCACAGCCCAGGGAGTGCAGGGGGTGAGCTTCCTGAGCCCACGCTGCGGGGCCGAGCAGCTCAGAGCTCAGTGAGCGTCAATGGCAGAGACCCCAGGCCAGCAGAGGCCAAGAGGAAGGCGGGCCGGGGGCGAGGCTGGCGCTGCCCTGAGAGCACAGGTCTGCAGCACTTCACCCAAGGAAGGCCTTCTGCTCCAATTCTCGGGAAAACTGGCCTGGCACACTTGCACCGTTATTTAAGGAACAGGCCTCCTGGGAAGGCAGGACACACGAGCTAGCCGTCTGAAACCCATCCATTTATGCATGAGAGTAACTCAGTAAGGGGGCGCCACCAGCTAAGGACAGACGTCGCGGGGGATTGTGAGGGAAAGGGTTTCTGCAACTCGGTTCCAACATCTAGCTGAAATATTAATTACAGGAGAGAACAAAACAGTTTTGGTCATTCAAGGCTTCAAAACTTGAATACACTCTATTAAAAAAAAAAAAAAAAAAAAAAAAGGAGCAGAAAAGCAACAAGGAGGGGTGACAAGAGTGACCAGGAAGAGCAGCTTCTGACCGAAACCTGAGAGCCGAAGGCGACGGTCCAGGGAGTCCAGTGGGCAGGTAACTCACCGAATAAGGGATGGCTTACTTGACTCCCAACCGCATCCCAGTGGGTACGTGGAGTCTAAGCATTTAGAAGGGACCTTCTTCACAGGTAATACCAGTGCTGGGCCAGGAGTGGGTAATGGTTAAGGCCCTGGATGGCCGCACGGTTGCCTGCAGTCGGAGCCTCGGACCTGGTGTCTTGAAACTCACGCAGGTCATGTGCATGTGCCCAAGATCCTGAGAGAGATGGAGGAGAAGGGACTGTTGTGTGGCCATCCCCCCTCGGGGTGATTTCTCGCTGTCTGTCTCTGTCTCTCTGGTGAGTGCGGACGCCCTAGAACAAAAATCTCTCTTTCTCAAAAACAAAAATAAAGTAATGTCAGTGCTGAAGGAGAAAGGACAGAAGAGGGACAGAATGACAGGGAAGGGAACAGAATGGAATGAAATGGGAGGGGCTAGAATGAAAACAGGTCTGAGTTTATCTGAAGAAGGCACACACGATGAAAGCAGCACCTACAGCCCTGGTGACATACAGCTGGTTCAGAAAAGCCTCTCCCACTGGAATCGTCAGGAATGCCCACGACAGTGTCACGAGTAAAGATAAAATGATAAGAAACAGCACAGGTGAAAATACGTGAGGTCTCCCTAGATCTCACAGTAGTGTAGACTTTTCTTATTCAGGTATGAGAAAAGGGAATTATTTATGGAAGAAGTGATTCATAGATTTGGTAACGTTAAACTTTAAAACGTACTTGTTCCAAAACGCCCCATTAGAAAAATAAGAAGAGCTCACTGGTTTTTGAAGACACTCGTAAAAGGCAGATTGCTAACATTCTTCACGGTAAAGAGCTCTTCCAAATCAACAAAGAAAAGACAAATAACTCAATTAAAAATGGCAAAAGGATCCAAACAGATGATTAACCCAAAGAAACAAATAATCAACGAGCCTATGAACAAATTTCCAATGCGCTAGTTCTCAAAGAACAAGAATGTCTCATGTTCAGTGTGTCAAACTTCCATAAAGAGGAAAGTGATGGCCTTAAGCCTCTGCGTGGACCGGAAACAAAGCTCTTAGACGATTCAGAAAACACCACTACAGATAAATGTTTCCATGTGCTTCTGTTCACGCCAGCAACCCAGCACGCCACTTCTGAAAACGTGGCCTAAGAGAGTAAAACTCCACGGACGATGTTCGGGTGCTCATCAAAAAACATTTGTTGAGAGATTTTTGCTACAGGGCGAGTGAGCTCACCAGAGCTACAGAGAGAGACAAAGAGACAAAAAGCGAGAAATCCCCCCGGGGGAATGGCACGCGGTAACCCCCTCTCCGTTCTCTGGGTTTGGGGCACACACACACACACACACACTCAGGTGCCCAGTGAGGACCAGCGTGTGGTGTGGGGGAGGAGATGGTTGTGCGTGGGATGGCTGGGCATGGGCATAGGGCGAGGGATTTGCACACTAGATTTCCACTCTGACCAGAGCGACGGTGATGTCATGAAGCGGGAGGTCTGGAGGGGGATGTGCTGATTCACCAAGATGTGGGGTCAGAAGCTCAGAGGACTGAGTGACAGCTGCCAGAGAAGGGCAGCGAGGTCACGATGTGGACGACGGGGAGGAGGAGGGGAGAGATTCTGAGCCAGGGTCTGTGAACGCATCTGGGCTTGTCCACTCTTCCCGTGTGGAAGACAACAGATGAGAAATTAGATGAAGTGGGGTAGCACAGAAAGGAAGAAAGCGGGGCGCACACAGGACAGGGAGGCGGTGGTGGTCCCAGAGAAAGGGCACAAAGGGCTCCAGGGAAGGTGCCGCGGCCCCGCCGCCCGTCATTCCAGACCAAGTAGCTGGCAGGACTGAGGGTGGACTCGGGCAGGCAGGCCAGCGGCCTTTGTCTGCAGGGGGGACAGGAAAAGTGCAAGGGCAAGCTAGAAGCAGCCAGCTGGCAGCCGGTGCAAGAAGCCAACTTGAGATCTTTATGGTGCAGCGACACAGGACTGGAAGACGGTCGGGCACAGGAGAAAGGGTGGGGATGGTGGGCAGAGTTGTCTAACAGATAAAGGAAAGTCAGCTACACCTCAGGTGATTGTAGACGGACCTCGCAGTGCTCCTGTGCTCCTGTACGAGACTGTGGCTCGAAAAGCTAATACAGACAAAATCACAATTTCCACACATTTTTTTTCTTGGATTTAACTAGTAGCACCAAAACAACCATTTCATGATTAAACAACAAAAGATGAGAGATACCCAAAGGGGCACGACACCTTTCAGGAGAGGAGAAACATGTTCCTAGGCCCCAGGCTCTGGCGGAAACGCCTGCCCAGCCATGCTCCATCCTGTGGATGGTTCCATCTCTCACTTCCTGCTGCTTCATCTGGAGTACCTGTTCACCTACCAGAACCACCACAGCCATGCAAGGGACAGAGCTTTTGGGCAAATGGTGTTTTCCTCTCTACTAAAACTTTCCGTCCTGTTCCATCCAAACAAGTTCAGGAGCATCTCCGCTAGCACGGAGGCAGGGCTGGCTTCTACATGGGCCCTGACAGCCATAATTGCTGCTGGGATTTGCTCCTTAATGTCCACTTCTCAGGCAGAATAAACAGAACACTTCTCAGGAGGAAAGGGGAGAAAGGACAGAAGACAGCCACGTGGGGCCCAGCTGGGGCACAGGACAGTGTCTGTTCACGTTCTGATTTCTCTGGATGCCTTCCCCCCTGCTGCCGGGGATAATACCTGTGCTCCCCCAAAGCCCAGTGCAGAAGGCAAGGGGGTGGTCAGGCCATGCTCGTATTTTATTAGAGGCATTCATGTTCTTACAGGAGCAATTTAGAGAGGCTTAGGATGGATTAAATGTTTTGAAAAATGAAGACTGGACTGTCCGCAATGTACATAGGCAGGAGGCGATAAAGGAGTACAGAGGCAAGCTCTCTCTGCAGCTGATGAAACTTCAAAGCCAGTTCTGGATGGAGGGGCTGAAATCCGATGACTCTTTGAACTTTATGACATGGTTAAGCAGCCTGGCGTCTGCTGGCCATGAGCTACATCTCGGGTGGTTTGTGTGGTAGGAGCTCTAAACATTTGGGTTCTAAGTGTCTCTGTTTATACAACATTCTTTCCTATTGCGTCAGGAAAAGGAAGTCTGTTTTCTTTGGGAGAATGGAGGCAGGAAGAGAAATCATGTCCTGGCTTTGCTAGATTTTTTTAGAAGTCCAGAAAACAACAAGGGTGTTCTCTATATAAGCAACTAGCATCTCTTTTCTGTTTCCCTTCTTCCTTCCTTCCATTTTTGTATCCTTCCCCTGCAACTGGAATTCATCTCACCCCCATTAGACCTGACCTCTATCCACTCTCAGATAGCAAACACACAACATCATCCGGTCCCTCACTGGCCCAGGTGGGGGATGGATAGAGGGGATAGCAGATGTGCAGGAAGGGCCCGGGGCACAGACATGTCTAGGGCAATGTAACTGCTCATCCAGGTTTATAACTGGGTCATGAACTTAATGACCAAAATCTCTAGGATGAGTTCCAGCCAAGAAATCATTAATGTTTCCAAAGCATGGAATTCCTTGGTATGTGCAGTACCTAAAGGCCACCTCTTCATGGGTCACTGGATTGGTACCAAAACCAAAAACAGGCAAAGCTTTTTAGAAAGTGTGTTCTGCACACTACAGACCAAAAGATTTGAGATCAGTGTGAAAACATCTTAGAGAGGAAGCTGTGATCAAAAGCTTCTGCACAGCAAAGGACACGATAAACAGAGTAAAGAGCCAACCCACAGAATGGGAGAAAATAATTTGCATACTATACTTCAGATAAGGGACTGATAACCAGAATGTATAAGGAACTCAAATAGATCATCCACAAACAAACAGAAAATATAACTATTATTCCACCAAAAATGGACAACTGATCTGACCAGACAATTCTTCAAGGAAGATATACAAGCGAAGAGCATACACACACACACACACAC
Source organism: Tupaia tana (assembly GCA_026018925.1). Classification (NCBI taxonomy): domain Eukaryota; kingdom Metazoa; phylum Chordata; class Mammalia; order Scandentia; family Tupaiidae; genus Tupaia; species Tupaia tana. Next base: position 15,530,603 of record JAKSZU010000002.1, read on the forward strand.
ACACACACACGTTCAACATCTCTTGCATGAGGGAAATGCAAATCAAATACCACAATGAGGTATAGCCTAACACTGGTCAAAACAGTTAAGATAAAAAAAACAAATAATAACAATTGCTGTTGATGTTGTGGAGAACAGGAAATCCCAGTACACCATTGGTAGGAATGTAAGCCATAGCCACTGTGGAAAATAGTGTGGAGGGTCTCCAAAAATCTAAAGAGAGAACTACCACATGATCCAATAATACCATTCTTGGGTATTTACCCAAAGGACAGGAAATCACTCAGTCAGAGACATTTGCACATGCACGTTTATTTCAGCATTGTTCACAATAGCTAAGACATGGAATCAACTTAACTGCCCAAGAATGGATGACTGTATTAAGAAAATGTAGGACATATGCACAGTGGAATACTACTCAGCCATAAAGAACAACAACATCCTGTCATTTGACAAATTGGAGAAACCTGGAAGATATAATACTAAGTGAATTAAGCCAGGTTATGAAAGGCAAACACTGTATTTCCCTATTTAATTGGATATACTGAATATGCACATTCCCTGGATGAAACTGAAAGGCTTGACAGCATAGAGGTAGAGGGTAATGGCAGATGCTAGAGCTGAGGGAGCTGGCTAGAGGGAGAGATGGGGAGAATATAATTACAGACGTAAGAATGCACATAAACAAGGGGAATGGGTTATGGAATGGTGTGCCACAGTAGAGAGGAAAATGGTATTGATTACTCAATATATACTTGCCCTCCCCCCCCCAGAAGCTAGTAGAACTATTATTGAATGTGTACAATATAATGTAATGGTCAGTGTTGAAGAGGAGTAAGCCTATAACTGTAATTTTATAATTACACACTGTACGCATACTGTGAAAAACCGTACTGTATCTTCCACCCACAAAAATAATAAATTAATTTTAAAAATTTGAGTAAAGTATATCACTCTAATGCAGTGGAATACTTTAATATTTACTTTCAAATATACATAACCATTCTGAAAAAAAAAGTGATCAAAAGATATACTTTTATTCTTGGGGGAGGGGAGAGATTTTTGCCATAGGGCACACGTGCTTACTGGAGAGACAGAGCTGGGAATGAGAAAAATGAGCAATCATCCCCCAGGGGATGTCCATGCCATAATCCCTTCTCCTCCATTCTCCTCTTGGGATTTTGGGCATGCACACACATGTGCCCAGTGTGAATTTCAAGCTACCAGGTCCAGGACTCAAACCAGTCAGCCATGTGGGAATGTCCTTTCATTATGTGCACTGAATAAAATAAAGACACGGCGACTGGGGTCTCTGCCAAAGGCAAGGAATTAACCAGCCTGTGTCAACCAGGAAGGCAGGGCTGATGGGCACACGCCTGACCCCACATGGGCCAGCACTCTTATTGATGCCTGGATAAAGCATGAGGCTTCATGAAGCTGTGCGGGCCCGTTCACTTGCAGAGTGACAGAATGTGTATCTTCAAACTACTTATAAGTGGGGGGCTGAATTCAGCAACAAGAACAAGGATAGCAACAGAAATAACAGTCTCTCTCTTGTTAATAAAAAACAAACAAGCTGCAGAGCAGAAGGGCCAGACCAGCAACGGGTTCGAGCCCAAAGTGAGTTCAGCGACGCGCCACAGGAAGCAATGGCGAAGACAGCCTGAGTCTCTTCCAGGCAGGCCAGCACACCCACGAAGTGGCTGTCCTCCCAGGTACACTCCTCCGAGTGTGGCTCATGCTCACTGCACGGGCACCCCCTTCCTGCCATCTCCACCGCCGTCATGTCACTCACTCTCGAGACGCCCTTCCTGCCCACTTCCGCACACGGATCCCTTTGCACAAGAGCCCTCTATCCTCTTCAGACACTCCCGAAGTCACTGGTCTCGTGTCTGTCGTCACGGGCAGACCGTGGGCTCCAAGGGCAGAGACTGTCCCACGCTTGGATGCTTTCCCAGTGCCTAACGCACCGCAGAGCCCCAGAAGGACCCAGCCAGTGCAGAACGGGGGTCACTCCCGTCAGAAGTGACTTTATTCCCACCTGAACTCATCCAGCTTTTCCTCTTTGACGCTGGCTCAGAAATCTGAGGACGTCTCTTACTCTGGATCTGAAAATCCTCTAGCACAGGTTTAATCTGATTAATCTTTGACTAAGCACCTACAAGAGTATTATACCCAAACACTGGATGAGAGAACAGAATAATAACTCTTTTCATAAAAAAGTTGCTGCACTTACCCTATTTTCAGAACTGAGTAACAAAGCTGCGCGAAGAACACGCTGAGTGAAAGGAGAGGTCTGATGCACAGAACTCAGTGGAAAAGCTCAGTGACTCCACAAAGTGAACAGAAATGGGAGACTGGTACATTCTAGAACTGGTCTTATCAAAGAGAGTAGGAAATTAAATTTTTAACTCAGAGTCATTTGTATTGGATCATTTCTATGGAAATCTGTCTTGTGTTTGCCTACTAGACACGAGCACCATTTATTAAAATGCTCTGCCTACCCGGTATTTCTTCAAAGAAAAATAAACCAAAAACATCTTGTACTCACCTGGAAAAAAATGGTGATCCATGAAGAGTGAAAAGACTTTTTAAAATAAAAGAAATGGAAGCAAAGCATCGATAGCTACAAAGAGTGACTAGAACCTGCTCACAGGGGCGGCCTTGCAGGGAAGGGCAGGGAGGGCAGACAGCTGGTCTGTGTCATTGAGAAAACTTACTCTAAAATCAGAAGACAAATTACACCCACCCAGGCCACGACAAACCACGTAAGCAAGGCCGTAGGGTTAAAAATGCAACTACAACTTTCAGCTGATAGAGGCCAGATGGGGGTGGCACCTCGGTAAATTCAACGGTCTGCGGGCTACTCCCACAGGGAGGTTCAGCTCAAGTCTGGAGACACGTGTGCCCGGGATCCCGGCTGGCTGGGGTCAGGGCCGATCGCATGGAGACCCTGCTGGGGGGCGGGGTGCTGTCTCCCTGTCTCTGTCATTCATGAGAGGAAGAAAGAAAGAAACTGAAAACCTGTTCGATAACAGATGACTTTTATGACTTTAGAGTAAGGACAGATTTCTTACCTGAAACACAGAAAGCACACGCTTATAAAGACACAGGCAATAAGGTCAGTCACGCAGGAGTAAGAGGCTTCTACATCACAAGACTCTGATGGAAAGGTTAAAGAAATGGACCACAAACTAGAGAATGCTGGGTTGTCAGGAAAGTCATGACACACTTCTGCACTGAAAACATTGAAAAAGCATCAAGACTTTCCCAGCAACCTAATACTTACAATACCTGTGGCCGGTGAACAGTTATTATTCAGAATTCAGAAAGAACCCTCATAATCAATGAGAAGCGATGGAAGGAAAACAGAGTCCCTTACGGGCCGTGCGAGAGGTCTACGGCCGCCACGCCTGGGGAGCCGCCCGGCGCTCGCCTGCACCAAGGACGTCTTTCCTCTGAGCATCGCGAACGGGCTACGGGAGGCACACTCAGGCCATCTCTCCATGTCCTGGACTGATCTCTGCAGGGCGCTGTGCCCTCCGTGGTGAAAGCCGGGAGGGATTTTTCAGGGGTACTGGGAACGCGTTCTGCTCCCACCTTCTGAGTCGTCCATTCAGAGACTAAGAGAGCTCAATGTAAATACACTTAAATCTATAGAGATGGTCAGTTTCAGGCTCTTCTGAAATAATATTATCAAAGGGGTCTGGGATATGGAAAACCAAACATTCTAGATCCAGAAAGAGCCTTCCTCTGCCAGCTTCCCCTCCGTGTGACCCACGCGGTGGTTTCTGGGGACAAGGGGAGCTTGCCCAGATGGCCCCGCCGTCTCTGCCTCGTGCAGGCCCTTGGCACCTCCAATGCCAGCGCTGTGGTCCGGCACACATAGTCAGAGGCGCCATGAGGCCCCCAGCGTTGGGGTGGCTGGGAGCAAAGGAGGGTGTGGCGACTCCTCTCAGCTCTTTGCCACCAGAAACACGGGGCCTAGTGTCGGATGTGAGACCTGAAACACTTCATCTGGCCTCTGACATGGATGCGCATGGGGACAGCTGAGACCCAGTCCCCTTTGGAGTGGAGGGTGCCACGGCTGAGCTTCGGTGTGAGAGGTGGCGACCAGGGAAGAGGTGGGAGGGCCAGTGGAAGTCCCAGCCCCCACCGCGACTGGCAGAGCTCCTGAAAGATGGCGGGACGATGAGGCCGACCATAGGCACAGGCTGCATGGACCAGAGCAGAACGAGGGCCCTCCATGCTGTGAAAGTGAGGCAGGCGGTCAGGGAGCCGGCTGTGGCCATCCTGCAGTTCAGGACATGGGCAGGGATGCTGGGGGAGCCACCCCACCCCAACGTCACCGCACCGGCAGTCGGAGCTGCTCTGGGCAGGCCGGGAGCTGGACTAGCCAGGAACTCACGCCTCTCCCTACCGCCGCCTCCCTCCAGTGGCCTCGAGGGAGCAGGGGCTGTTACAGAACCGAGGAAAGAAAAGCTCCCAAGAGAGACTTGCATAGAGAAAAGCTTTCCTTCCTAACCCAGCCACGAGGCCCCAAGCAGGAGACTGCTGGGATGGGAAGGCCCCCGAGTCGGGCTATTTTGCAGCTATTAGTCTGTGCACTAACGCCCTCCCCGATGGCAGCTCTGCGCTGAGATGCCGTCTGGACGGACTCGGGAACAGTGCTTCCAAGTAGCGCCTGCAAGTTCCAGTCCCTCAGATGGGACGTGACAGCTTGCTGATAAAAACAGGGACCTCTTACTTTCTTTAGAAACCCTTCCCTCCATACAGGCTTGCCCATGACCTACTGGGGCTTGGGGCGAGCGTGTGGAAAACTCCAAAAGCAAGAAAGTTAGCCAGAAGTGAAAAAGGAACAAGCGCCATACTTCACTCCGCCCATAGCCCAGCTTCCTGGCAGGAGCCAGAACTGGGTGGCACTGCTTCCGGCTGTGGTCATGTGGCAGACTTCTGGAAGGGCAGCTCTGGGGCTCCGGGGCTGTGGGCCTGTGGCAAGTCACTAAGCCGCTCGGTGGCTCCGAGCCGGAGTGGCAGCCAGAATTCCCACACCCCGACACGGGTCTTTGTGAGGGCTAAGCAGAAACAGAGCGTGCTCAGAACTTGCCTCAGGGTCCGGGGAGCAGGCTGTCATCAAACGCTGACCATTCTACAGCAGGACGGCCATTCTCCTGGTGGAGCTGGGGAACAGTGCCAGCCCGCACTGCCCGCGTCCTCCTGCGGGGCTGCGGGGTCCCCACAGCCTCTGGGGGACAGCCTTCAGTTCCCAGTCAGGGTCCTCCCTCCTGCCCCCAGAGCCAGCTCCACTCAGACTCTCTGATGGCAGCTGGGAGAAGCTGCCACCTGCCTCTAAGTCCTCAGGCGGGAGTCCTGGACCCCAGGCCCCGGAGCACCATCCTGGGGGTTGTTCACCTGCAGACGGCACCCTTTCCTCGAGAGCCGCACCAGCTGCAGTCCAGGGACCGTGTGACCCGACATCTCCCGCACGCAGTCTTTCAGGGGACACCTGACTTCCCCATTGGATTCCAAGCTCCTTAAAGGCAACCCTGTATTCATCACTTAGTCCACTTTGTGGTCGAGAGCAGACGGGACGGGAAAGCGCTGCCTCCGATCTTACATGCCTTAGGACTTAACCAAAGCCGGGTATCAGAGCTCAGAGCTATGCATCTCTGGCAGATGCTCCCGTTCAAACTTGAAACTTCGTGCTTTCCGTCTTGAAATGTGAAGGCGTTTGAAAGGTGGTCCGACATTAGGGCAAGAAATCAGCACGCCTCTGGTCCGAACCATGCGAGGGCAGTGTCGGCCTTTCAGGCAGGGCTGCACGCCCCCGTCTCCCCCGTCCACTCGGCCGAGATGTTTCAAAGAGGACGGTGAAATAAAGAGAGCAGACACATTCCACAGGAGAGAGCAAAGCGGAAGACTCCTTCCCACGGCAAGGAGGCCCGAAACGAGGGCAGGTGAACGGTGCAGTAGGGACGCCGGACTAGCAGGCGGCTCTCCGCGCAGGCTGCCCGACGCACTAAATCCAGGCCTGTCTGCTACCAGCTCTCCGGCCTTGGGTGTCACTTCCACCTCTCGGCTCAGCACCTGTATGGCCCACAGGAAGCAGGGCCACTCAGGATGTGAGCACGTGGCTTCATACACCAATGCTGCCATGTTTTTATTACAGCTACGCCCTGTGGCTGCAGCTCCGGCGCTTCCTGTCTTCATGAGAATAACTGTGTGGGGAGATGTCTTCAAAAAGTTCATGGGAACGCATATTGTAAAAAACCTATGCATCAATTCAATATGTTTATACACCAAAATTAACTTGTGTATACTTCAATTCCATTTGTCCACAAACATCTGAAGTCCCTCATTCAAAGGCGTGTGCCCGGCAGAAGACTGTTTACACGGGCCAGACCTCAGCCCTCTGTACCCCAATTCTGGGACCCACAGACCTCAGGGCTTGCTAGAGTGAAAACGATGTCCCCTGAGATCCGCCCACCTGCCCATGTGACAGAGAGGACGCCAGAAGCCCCGGGCCTCCCTTGCTTTCTCCCATGACAAAAGTAGGAGGAAAAGAGCAAGTGGCACTGAGAATAGAGTCCTGCCCGAACGTGTCCTGAACACAGAGCCCTCCAGGAGACCGGGGCTCTTGGCAGTGCTGCCTAGGGCCGTCAGGCCACTCCAGGCCCTGGCACGATGACATGGGTGGCATGAACGTTACAGCATGTCTCAGAACGGATTCTGTCAAGAAAGTGGAAAGATGACCCACACGACACAGCAAGGTGGACGAACCTCTGCTAAGACACTCACATCGTGAACACACACGCAAATCTTACAGCTCACAGACAGATAAAGCCCTCCATGTAAAAACCAGGCTAAGGATCTGAGCAGGCAAATCTCCAAGAAGACATGGACATGAGCAGCTAAGGACGTGACACACGTCCACCGCCGTCAGCCACCCGGGAAGGGCAGACCTGGGCAGGCATGTCTCCAAGAAGACACGGACATGAGCAGCTAAGGACGTGACACACATCCACCGCCGTCAGCCACCCGGGAAGGGCAGACCAGAGGCATGAGGGGACACTGCTTCCCACCCACGAGGATGAGGACGTCCCAAACGGGGACAATAACAAGGTTGAAACCCTGGGTGGGCATCGGGCCCATCACCGATGGCGAGAGGATAAAAATGTGGTCATCTGGAAAATGGTCTGGAAGCTCCTCGAGAGGAGAAGTGTGAACAGCGCTACTGTAAGACACAGCAACTCCACTCCAGGGAGACAGCCAGGACAGTGAGAACGCGCGCCCACACACGCTGGCACAGACGTCCACAGCAGCGCCGGCCAAGTGCCAGAAAGTGGGACGACTCGAATGTCCACCCGCTTCCTCACAGATACGAGGATACAGCTGTCTGCACAACACAGTGCTATTCAACAGGAGGAGGAAATACCTGCCGTCACCCCGAGTCACAGAAGCCTCTCGTGAACCCCACGTTTTATGATTCCGTTCATGTGAAATACCCAGAAGAAGCCACTCTGCAGAGACAGAAAGTCGGTTGGTGATCGCGGGGCTGAGGGACAGACAGGCAGTGACAGAAAGAGGGCCAGGGTTTCTTCCGAGGTGATGAGAAAGCTCTAGATCAGGTGACGGCTGAGCAGCTCCGATGATGCTGACAGGATACTGTCAAGGGGGCAAAATGCCGACCCACACGGCGGGAAAGGTATCTGCAAGTAACACGTCTGCTAAGCGATGGTATCGGAACACACAGCAAATCGGACCACCCGGATGAAGATAAATGACTCAGTTTTTAAAAATGGGCAAATGACCTGAACACACATTTCTCCAAGGAGACGATCAGCCAATACAAGCACGAAAATATACCCACTGTAAATGGTGAGCTTAGCGTGTAGGAGTTAGTCTCAAAGTCGTGCATAGACATTTGTAAAAATTCTTGGCATTCAAGACAATTTAGAATGAAACAAATTCAGGGTGGTTAAGAAGAGAACTTAGGGGGCACTAAAGAATGTATGAGTGAACCGGCAGTTGGATCCCACATGGCTGATTCCATGGTTCGAGTCCCAGGCTCAGCAACTTGAAATACATACTGGGCATGTATGCATGCATGCCCCACATCCTACGAGCAAAAATAAAGAAGGGATTGTGGCGTGGCCATACCCAGGGGTAATTCTTCTCTCTCTGGCGAGTACATGTGCCTATAGCAAACTGAAAAAACAAAGCAAAAAACAGTGTTGTGAATTATTTCATGATAGCACAACTTATTTTTAAAAGGAGTGGGACACATTCTTCTCACACAACTAATTTTAATGTTGATACTCCGGAAAGATTTGGGATTTTTCCACCCAGACTCCCAGAGGCACTGGCTCCACTTAGGATGGGCAGTCTCCTCCGAAGCACTGCTTACCGACAAGGTGAGAGACTTCAGGACGCGGCGGTGAGGCGTGCCCTGAACCGGGACCCCAGGTACGCACAGCGCTGTCTGGCATCGTAGAAACCGCCTCTCACGGGCGGACGCTGGCTAACTACTGTACAGCGGTAGCGAGGATCTCTAGACCCACGTAAGACTAATCCAATTTGGTGCTTGACTCAATTCTGACATCCGTATTAATAATCCGTTCGTACATGAAAGAAACAATTCCCATCTAAGAACTCCCAGTGAATACATTCAGGATTCTTTTTTTCTCAGAGGGAGGCAAAATCAGGAGGAATCCTGGGATCTCAGGGACGTCTCCTGCCCGTGGCTTAACCCTAAGGGCAGGTAGGTGTAGACATCTCTGGGGACCACCAGAGAAGCCGTCAAAGCGCTCATGGCTGTTTCCCCAGGAGGGGTCGGAACTACCCCTCATTGGCGCCCCAGCCCCATCCTCAGAGGACTTTGGACACGCCGGGCTGCAGCACTGGCTTGTCGTGGATGGGAGCGGTCTACCCTTCGGGTGTTTACCCCGGGCCTTCCAGGGCTGATGTGTACTTAGCCACAGTCATGTTTACTTCCAAACCCAAACAACCCGGAAGCTAAGGGTATTTTTATAAAAACGGAATTTCTCGGAAAATAAAGAAGTGAATACTTAAACAATTTCAGATCGAGGCCTGACTCTGGAGGGCAGCTTCCCCAGCGTGTGGCAGGGTCGTCCCCAGAGGACCCTGTCCCGGTTTGGAACCTGCCCGACAGCAGCGAGGGCAGTGTGTTTTGCTTTCTTTGCCCTCTAGGACGAATGACTGCAGAAGTCCCAAGAACAGAAGTTGTCACATAGTCCCTGTCTCTGGATAAAGGTTTGCAGACCTGGCTCCTGGTTTGCAAAGCGGGCTGCTCTGAGCCCTGAGCTCTGCCGGGGAGGTCCCGGGAGACCAGGCAAGCACCCCACATGACCAGAGCAGCACCTATTTGACATCTGTCTCAGACATGGGATGCTGCTAAGGTCTGAAGACGGGCCCTGTGTTTGGGTGAGCAGCAAGGCCTGACTTGAGCCTCCTTCAGGGGTCACTACGGAGAGGCCCCGGGCTGCGGGCAGGTAGATGGCACGGTCTCTGACCCCCATGTATGTACCGCGGAGGCCATGGAGCTGTGCTGGTGCTTGAGATTCACACCACCAGCCCAGGAGCCCTGAAACGCCGCCCAAAGCTTCATTTCATTTAGGAAAGTTGTAGTGCCAAACACATTTGATTAATTTGTGATGATTTAGAAATATGCAATTTACAAACCAGAGTACTCGGGCGATTAGAATACCCTCCCGCACTGACTTCACGGTGAGAAGTGTCTCCCCTGACCCTCTGCCGTCTGCTCTCGGACCCGTTCTCTCCCATTCCTGCTCCGTGCTCCTCGTGGGCCTTCCCCCAGCTCCCCTCGGCACACCCCCAGCTATCCGCCTCGACACCGCGCCCTTCACACCGCGCAGCCTGTGAGACGCGAAGCTTACTGGGAAACCGCGTGGGGAAAGGTGCTCGGAGACACTCACGTGAGCATGCCAGGCCCTGAGCGACGCCGGTGGTCGCTGAATACACGTATAACCAGCAGGTCGTAAATCACTCTCACGCTCGAGCGGCGTGGAATATCCTGGAGGGTCACGCAAATGGCTCCCACCTTCCCTGAGAAGCACACGTCTGGGTCCTCTGTCTCAGGGGAGTGTGGTTTAGCAGTCAGGAGACACTCCAGTCCGGAACCGTGGCTGCCCCCGCCTGGACCTTCACTTACGTGGCAGCTGCAGTTCTAAGACTTTGGCACCGTGTTTGATAAACCGGCTGAGTTGTGGCAAATCGGCCAGGGCTGGCCCCAGGGCTGGTGTCTGGCAGCCAGGAGCACCATGGCTGTGTTGTGGACCCCGGTGGGTGACCGCGTGGAGACAGGACCCACTGGCCAGTTGTAATCCACAGAGCGGGCCCTGCCGGAAGGACTGCAGTACAGGGCCAGCTCCCAGGGGCGCCCGTCCTCCGGGGTCAGCACCATCTTTGTCTGGCAGCTCAGGGCACAGAGCCGGGGCCCCGCCTCCCTTTCATCTGGACTCAGGTCCAGCCCCGCGTGGTGTCCATCCTGTGTCACGGCGGTAGCTCCGAGAGCTAGCTGGCCTCCCCTGCCCAGCGGGGGTCTGCGTCCCACTTGTCATCCTGAAGGTCTAAACCGAGGTACAATCCCAGTCCCTTGAGAGAACCCCGTGGGCCCTGGGATGAAGTCCAAGTCCTTTCTGAGTCCACTCGCTCTGCCCCCACCCCCACACCCAGCCCCTGGCGCCCGACCTTCCCTTCCGGCCGGGCTCATCCCAGCTGGCCCCAGGCCCCTGCGGCTCCTCAGAGGCGTTCCCTCCACCCACAGCCTCTGCAGGGTCTGCCCTTCCGTACTGCTCAATGAAAGGCCCCTCCACGCAGGTCCCCAGGGCTGCACTGTCAAAAATGGTGCTCTCTATCCCCAGGGTCCCACTCCACTTGTGCCATGGCTAGGGACTGCCACGCTGCTCTGAGTAAACCCGACTTTCCTCTCCCCACTGGAACGCAGGCCCATGAGGACAGAGTCTCCGTCCTGCTCGCCCATGGAGCAGACCCTGGGACACCACGCAGATGACCGATTGGACTCAGCACCTCAACTCCCTGCAGGACCCCGCCCTTGGCCGGGCAGATGGGGCTCCCAGGACATGCCTGAGTGCAGGTGTGCCCTCCGTGCCCAGAGCCCCGCCTCGCTGCCTGGCAGCCACCTCACACCCTGGGTCCTTCCCGCGGCCTTCGTGACCACAGCCCTCGTATTCTGTGACTGCCGTGACGACGCTCACGGGGCTGGGAAGGCGCAGAGGCAGCCTGTCTGTCTGAGTCCGTTTCACTGTAGCTGGTGGGCTGGTCCCTCCCGGCGGCTAGGGTGTGGGAGTCCCCTTGCCTGCCAGCTCCTCGGGGCCACCTGTACCCCTCGCCTGTAGCCCTTCCTCCCTCACCCCTTCTTCTGTCTTCCTTTATGAGGACACAGTGATGACAGTTAGTGCCCCTGGATGACCCAGAGCACGTCCCCATCTCAGCATCCTTGATTGCATCTGTGAAGCCCCTCTTGCCATTTGTGGTGACATGGTGACATTTGGGATTGGGTCCCAGGGATGGGGCTGTGACTAGCTGGGGGCCACTGTCCAGCCTCCCACACCACCGGACTGCACCAGTGCAGCTGCTGAGTTCACGCTCTGGGCACCAGGCAGGGCCGTCTGCAGCTCCGGGGGCCATGGGGTCAGGCAGGAGCGCAGTGGGCAGCCCACCCACACCACGCCTGCAGCCGGGCACAGCCCTCCTCCGCCGTGCACACGCACACCTCTGCACTGTTCGCTGACCATGTGCAAGATGCAGACAGGGACTGGGAGAGCACAGGGAACAAAGCCAGCTGCCGCGTGACAGGGGTGGCAGGGCCCTGTGAGAGCTCTGATGTCGGGCACGAAGCTTCTTTGTAACCGAGGGGAGGCGGGACGAAGCCGGGTGGGCTTACAGGTGAAGTCAGGAATCACTGGGCACACGGAACTGCAAGAAGCTCGTCCTGTCTTCGGGCCCATGGGGACACGCGGCATGTGCTGCTGGCCCTTGCACACGCCTCTGCTGGCACGAGGGACAGTGGCCTGGGCCCACAGGGACGGAGCCTCCCGATTAGACCCGAGCGCCCCGTCCGGGCGGTTCTCTTCTGCCCCTTAAGTCCTCTCCTGGCAATTCCAGAGGCCACAGGGCACCCCAAGGGAGGCGGGGACTCTGGAGCGGATGCCCTGCACACCACCACGTGGAGGCGCGCCGCCCACGGGACCCACATCACTCAGGAAACGCCCACTCCGTGCCTGCAGCGGGCTCACGCTGACCTGCAGAACCCTCCCTGTCATCATCCCCAATGCAATTCACTTAAAAGAGTTTTTCTTTTTTAGAGATTTTTGCTATCCGATGTGTGTGCTGGCCAGAGAGACAGAAAGTGAAAAATCACTCCCCAGGGACGTGGTCATGCCACAATCCCCTCTCCACTCTCTCCGTGGTAGTTTGGGCACACACACGTGGGCCTGGCAGGAGTTTCAAGCCGCCAGATCCGGGACTTGACGTAGGAGTCCAGTGCCGTGACCACCACACCACCTGCTGACCCCCCCCCCCCTTAAGGAATTAAAATATGTTTAAGTTTGTTTCAGAGAGAGAGGGAGAGAGAGAAACGCATCCACAACAGGGTCTTCAGTGCCACAAACCCCCTCCAGCCGGCTCTGCCAGCGGGCCAGGGCTGTGCCACCCGGCATGTGCAGGTTGACTGGACACAATCACAAGATCATCCATACGGGTCGTTCTGTGCCACCGCGTAGACCCAGTGTTTTCTTTTTTCTTCAGTTTTTACATTTTGCCAGAGGGCACATGCACTCGGCAGACAGGCAGGGAGGAGGGGAGGGAGAATGCGCCTCCCACGGGCCTGGTCTCCCGGCTCTCCCTTCTCCATCTCTCCCTCTTTTCGGGATTTTGGGCACACATGTACCTGGTGTGTTTTCAAGCTGCTAGGTCGAGGACATGAACCATGTGGTCGGCCGTGTGAGGTCCAGCTGCCTAACCCCAGTCCACAGGCTGGCCTACATCCCAGTCATTCTGTGGCCCACCACGGCACGCCCGTCCCTGCACTGGGCCTTCCCTGGTCTCTGGCACGCGCCCCGTGTCGCTGTGGCGGGAAGAGGCCGCGGAACCCCAGCAGCCCACCTTGCTGACCACGCTGCTTCGGGCCAGGTGCCAACAAGGTCCCCTGGACGGCCTGTTTCAGGAGGACGTCACGCTGGCCTCCCAGAGGAGGACAGCAGTAACCTGTCAGTGTCACCAGTAACTGATGGCTGGGTAGGATTGGAAATGTGTGCCTACCCCAGTCCCCCCGCTTGTCACGGGCACAGATGGCCTAACCTAGGGCCCAGCCCTGAGCTGTCCGTGGCCTCCTGGTGCCGGGCTGCCAAGCAGAGCTGGCCCACCTGCCGCGTAGCAGAACCGGGTGGCGGGCAAGCGGGGAGCCTCTGTGTTTGCAGCTCACGTGGCCGTCCAGAATGCCGTGCAGTCGCAGCAGCGAGGTGTTCGACTCTCCTGTGCGTGTTGCCGCACAGCAACGTGGCCGTGGTGGGAAACAGGTGCACGGTGAGTGTGGTGTACCTGGGTCCTCTGGGGCCACCCCACTCTGCCATCCACGGAGAGACTGTCTTCTATGCGGCTGGCCCCTTGAGCCAGGAAGGCTGGGAACCCCTGACCTACTGTCCACGGTAGGATGGAGGAGCAAACGCAACAGCAATCCCAGAGTCCCCAGCAGACCCGCCCACTCCCCACTCCCCAGTCGCGTCAGCCCAGCCCCTTCCTGAGCAACACACCTTGGAATTTGTGATGGGCAGCTCGGGCGGAAGCTCCATGGCAGGAAGGGGGAGCCCCTGCTCCTGCGGTGCCTCAGGTGCCTGCGGTGCCTCAGGTGCCCACGGTACGCGGATGACTAACACGCTGATCCCGGCTTCGAGGCACTCGCTCAGTGGCTCTTGCTGCTGGCCCATCCTCCCTCCTCCTCAGCCTGGCCAGGACCAGGACATGGAGTCTCAGCCGACCAGAGTGTCCACCATCTGAGCAGAGGGGCGGGACGGCCCTGTGTGGGTTCCAGTTTGTAGAGGGCCTTGCACCACAGACGTGGGGCTCACACGGCTGGGAGCCCTGGCAGGGGGCTGGATAGGGGTCTCGGCAGGAGCAGAGAGTACTGGCCCAGCCCAGAGAGCACTGAGGTGGCCTAAGGCCGCGGACCTAGGGAGCCCTGGGAGCTGCAGGCCCCCAACTGCATTGCGAGGGCACCGCTGGGAAGAGCAGCACAATGTGGGAGAGAGACCTGGGCCCGAGGGGCCACAGCTCCAGGTGTGGAGAGACCTCCACGAGCCTGGTTTCCGAAGGTCAGGTGCACGTGCCCAGCACTCACGGGACCAAAGCAGTCATGGACCTGGAAGCCTTGGCGTGAAGTGACTCACCGCAAGGCAACGGCATTAGTGCAGGGGCCTTTGAACCTGATCAGATATCCCTGAGATGTCACGAAAGCACTTGCTGGCAAGGTAGCCTGTTCTTCTATGGGCACCAGATTTTAACATAAACGTCCTTACTGATGTTTTTGTTTTGTTTTGTTTTTTGTTTTTTTTTTAAGAGAGATTTTTGCTACAGGGCACATGTGCTCACCGGAGAGACAGAAAGTGAGAAATCAGCTCCCGGGGAGATGGCCACACCACAATCCCCCCTCTCTCAGGATTTTGGGCACACACACACACACCCAGCATGAGTTTTAAGCTGCCAAGTCCAGGACTCAAACCACGGTCAACTACGTGGCAGTCTGGTGACCATTACGCCATCTGTCGGTCCCAGTCCTTACTGATTTTCAATGCTTTTCTCAGTTCCTAGTGTTGATACATATAGAAAGTCCCACGTTTGTTTTTAAACTGTTGATAGTCTCCCAATCATTTAAGATATTTTGTTGCTTTAAAAATATTTTAAATGATCAAAGTCGTCCGGAGAGTTCCCGCTTCTCTCTGAGATGACGCATGTCCCATGCATGTGGGCCCCGGAGAGGCATGATCTCACGCGTGGTTCCTGGGTTGAGCGGCGGAGCTGCAGCCCGACGCCAGCCCACCTGTGTGTGGTTCCGTGGCTGGGGCGCAGCTCTTGGTTATTCGGTTACTGTGGTGGTTTTTGTTTTAATTTCTATATTTTTATTTACATCTAATCACTGTATATCTTTACTGTACAACATGTTTTTCCCAGCATGAATACAGTGCATCTTAGTCAAGCCAAAAGCATCAGCGCATAGGTCACATCAGCAAACCTTTATCTCCGCGCCCATCGAACGTCTGTTCCCTGTCACCTCCCGTGGTGCTCCCTGCACCTCCGTCGTCTCAGGTCGTCACCGCTTGTAATCTGCAGTGTACCCTCAAACTCCAAGTCCTGTGGATAATTTCTAGGCGCACAGCGAATGCTGCGCCCACGGCCAAGGGCTGAGCTCGTGACTTGAAAGACCTGCAAGGACGTCTCACACGACCAGAAAGCACATACTCCGCACAGCGCCATGGCAGCTACGGCACAGCGGCGGCCCCGTGGCGGTGCAGGGAGGCCCCGAGGTCGAGCCCCAGAGCGCGGCCCCGCTGTCCCCTCTGCATGGCGGTGCTGGCGTTCAAGAAGGTTTTCTCTAAATTCACCTTCAGCACAAAACTGCTGAGGCACCCGGACTGATGCCGCCGTGGAGGGCAGCGAATCCCCAAAGGGCCGAGGTAACCTGGCGTGCGCAGACCCAGAGCCTGGCTGGGTGGCAGTGTGGGACCCGGTGACTCAAAATCGAGCCACACGGGTTCCTGCGCATCACCCAGGGCTGACGGCCACAGACGGGGTCCGAGGGCCCTGCTCCCCAACACCCCGTCTTCCTCACACAGAAGGCTTCTCTCTGCTTAGACCAGGTGTGACCTGAAAATACTCCCTCTGGCTGGGACTCTGGGGCAGTGAGTGCCGCAACCTCCCCGGTCCCTGCTCTTCTCCAGCCCCTGCCCACAGCAGAGGCTCTGGGACCAGCCTTCAGAGAGGCCCTGAATCCCACCTGCATGAGCTCACAGCCAGCAGGAGGCTAGGGCGTGGCAGCAAGCTTGCGTGGTGTGCAGCTCACATGGTGTGGGACAAATGTGGGGCCCTGAGGCAGGCAGACAGCCCTAGGGGCAGTCAGGTGACCTGGAGGAGAGAGCAGCCGGACAGGCAGGGCTGGAGGAGGAGTGATGGGAGGTCACGGAGGTGAGGCCACATGGGGCTGTGAGACCACATGGCTGGGCCGGAAGCGGAGGGCTCACAGGAACACTGCTCTTGCTCCATAAGTCCCACGATGACTTGGGCAAAGGCCCGTCACTTCCATAAATACGAGCTCCATCAAGGGAGGGACGGCACCGCACAGTCACCTCTGCTCCGTGGAGCGCGTGCGAGCTGCCTTGGTGGGTTCATTTCAACAAACGGCTTCCATGTTCCTCTCCTGCTGTCAGAGTCCTACATGAACCTTAACCCCACAGGACGTCAGAAAGGAAGACGAGTTGATGACTTTGTAGTTGCCCAAGGGCTCAGTGGAAGCGGATGGGCACGAGGCCTCTGTACGTTACTCCAACACACCCACCAGCTCGGAGACCGGGTCCGGGCACTGCCGGGCTGGGCTTGGCCCTGACCACTGCACAGCACATCTGTGCACTCTGCTAAAGTCTACAGATCCGAAGTCACACCTGGCCCCGTGCTGCTGCTGCAGGCTGTCCGGGATGAAGGCAGGCAGCGAGGACCGCCTCTGACTCACGGCCCATCGGCCCTGCTCCCTGAAGTGGTGACGAGCTAAGCAGAACTCAGGAAGCCCAAGGTGTTCTAAAAATAGATGCTCTTTTTCTTCTGTTTGTCTGTTTTTCTTTACCTTCAATGTCAACCAACCAGTCACTTTAATAAGACACGAGACCAGAGGGTCTCTCACGGCACCTCTGCGAGTGCGCTGTGTGGGCCATGGGGACGTCACACGGGGCAGCCTTAGGGACCCACGGGAGCTGACCGCCCGGCTCCTGCGCCCCAGTGCCACACTGCCATCTCCTTCCCAGAGGCCGTTCCGGGCGTCCTCCGTGCTCCTCCTGGACTTAGAGTAGGATGTCGCATTTCAGAGCAGGAGGCCGTCCTGTTTTCCATCCTCAGGAACAAACCGTCCACACGATACTCTGGATATGAACTGCACGGGGAGGCTGACGCTGTCTGACCTTCATTCTAGAGAGGCTGCGACTGTCCTGGGCCGGCAGCAGTGACGTTGGCACTGGCACAAGCAGCTTCTCGAGTCACCCTGGGATGCTTCTCGTTTACCCAGTGAGATGAAGGCTTCCAAAGTAAGACCCTCCTCCTTTCCCCACAGATTCCGCACACGGTGCCCAAGTGAGGACGGCCAGCCCATGGCCCTTGGGCTGGACAGGGCGCCGACATCTCACTGCAAAGACGGTGACTGCTCACTCTGACCGCAGGGACTTCCTTCCGGAGCTGGTCCCAGACTGCTTTTTGGCTAATGTCCACCCAAAATCCAAAGACGATGATACAGCATCCGAATGTCTCAGGGACACCAAGCACGCCGTCCCTAGCTGCCCAATCACAGCAAAGCCCTTCTCTGTGGCCACAGAGGAGACACACTGCACGGTGGCCTGAATGCTCCCTCTCATGTTTCTGGAACTTCCTGATTTCATCCGGAGATGCAATAGCCAGAGGAGAGCACAGTTCTTTCTCCCAGAAGCCGACTGCTCCTATTAGGCCCTCCTGCCATCCCAGTGCTCCAGCCCAGCCGCTCGGGAGAGCCCACCCTGGCAGGGCTGACACCAGAAACAGCAGGGACCTGGCTTTGTTGGGCAGGAGCTGCTATTTCCATAAACCATCAGTCTAGAGTAACCCCAGCATAGCCAGAGTCTAGGAAGAGCGAGCTGGGTGGTGGTACTCTTCACTGGAAAGAGACGTGTACTTAACAGGGGTGAGGGAGAGGACGGCGGCAGGAGAGAAGCGTTCTTATCCCTACCGTTGATGCACAGTCCATCCAGCTAGGTGTAATCGGAGCCCGCTGCAGCACCGCAGACCGCCAAGGGCAAACGCTTCCTGACCAAGCACATGGTACTTGCCGAGCATCCGATAACTCAAGGATAACCACGCACAGGGCTAGCCCTCATTGATAGCTGGGGAGATAGCACCCAGGACTAGGTGACCTGGTGCGCAGGGTACAAGAGGGCAGGGGAGTGTAAGAAGGGGCAGCTGGCCAGGTCTGGGCAGACCCTGCAGCAGGAACTTGGGTCATGCAGGGTGGGGCTCAGGGCCGGGAGGGGGACGCACTGCCTGGCCCCCAGGGTGCAGAATCCTACCTCATGGGTAGGAGACCAGGGCCCTCGGATCAGAGGCATCCTCAGGAAGTCCTTTACTGGACCTCAGGGACCCTATGGACATGACCATAAAACAATGGGTACACACCTGGGCGGGTCTGAAACGCTGGCCCTGCCTACCTGGAGCCAGACGACAGATGTGTGCTTCCGCACACTTACCCTGCGTGGCCCGAGGAGCCGCTTCCTCTGCTCACGGACAGCACCACTGCCACCTCGTTGCCTTGGCTGAGCTAAGCAGTCTGCAGAAAGGGCGCCTACCCAGCTGCAGAGCAGACGTGATTAACAGTGTTTTACACCGAACACGCGATCCATTTGCTTGATTAAATCACGCTGTAGCTTAACAGGCTATCTGTTGATAATTCCTACTTATTTGAGTCCAATTTAATAGCTTTTACCAGTGAAAGTATATCAGCAAACATAAAATGCTGGGAAAATGCAACAAAACACAGCCCAGTGTGAGAAATAAAAGCAGAGCCTTCTGCAGAAAGCCTCTACTCTGCCTCGCTTTGCCTATTTAACAAGTACAGAACCTTGAAGCAAAAGATCTAAGTATCTCAGTAAACTACCGACTGTAGCTCCACTCGCCCAAAGTGAGCTCACACAGTTCTCCCTGAGGCCCGAGGAGCAATGCCCACGGGCAACACCCTGGGCGTGCACACCCTGCCTGACGTGCACACAGGTGGCAGGGCCCCTTCTTCCAGCTGGAGGCTCGGGTCCAGCCACTGGTGTCTGGAAGCCGCTCTCTACCCACTTAGTGATCTGCCACTTCTCGAAAAGAACCTGCCTGGCACGTGAGGAACAGTGGGTTCCGGGGTCGTGAGTGAGTCAGATGATGTGGGCAGATGTCCCATCTTTTATTCAACTGCTTTCATCCTACTCCTGAAAGCACAAGAGAGTCCACATAGGCCTCGTGGTGCTGAGCGTGTGGTAAAGGCAGTCAGCTGTGGGCTCGTGGGAAGGCACAGGAGAGGTCAGGAGGGAGGAGAGGCAAGATCTCAGTATCTCTGGCTGTCTTTCACATAGTTTTTGAATAAATAGCAAGATTTTGAGGAGTTTTCTTAGATATGAAGCGAGATAGTTGGGCCAGCCAGTGGTGTGGTGGTTAAAGTGGCTGGATTCCACATGGCTAACTACATGGTTCAAGTCCCAGACCCAGTGGCTTGAAAAACATGCTCAGTGCATGTGGGTACATATGCATGAACGCCCCAAACTGAGAGGACAATGGAAGACAAGGGATCGCCCCGTGGCTAGCCTCTGTGGAGCTCATTTCTCACTTTCCCTCTCTCCCTGGCGAACACACATACCCTATAGCAAGTTTTAAAAAAAAGAAAGAGAAAGCATGTAATGAGATTACAGAGATAAGGCATATCACAGAAACAGTGTGCACAGGTAAGAAATTAAGTTTACCATCTTTAAAACAGAATAAAGCATAAGTGAGCGAAAAGATGAGCGAATTAAGCACTCACCCATAGGGCCTATTTATTATGATCTTCTGTGGTTTATTACTTGGTTGTCAGGAAGCCCAACACAACCAGGATTAGCAGGATTTCTTTGGGTATGTTTACTGAGAATGCCTGAAAAATAATTTAATTAGAAATGGTTTTCCTGGAAGCCACCCAAGATCCAGAAGGAGAGTTCACCTACCACGCACCGAGAATAAGCCTGAATGGTGAACTTTCCAGGAAGCTCCCCGTGACCTGCCTGGGACAAAGCTTGCTCCTGGTGTTTGCTGAGAATTCCCTCACACTTCCTTTGCAGAACAGCATGTTTTCCTTTACAAGGCAAAACACCATTACAGTACATTCCTATGTGCATGTAGGTATTATCTGTGATGAGGAAAATAGAAATGAGCTGCCCACTGCTCTAATTAGACCATTTTAATCCAGCGATGCCAGTCATGTGCCAGGACTCACACACTCATGCAGGCTTCTCAGAGCAGTGCCCACACTGCTCAACATCATGCCCACGGAGCACGGGGAAGACCTTTCACACTCTGCCTGCCTAGCACAATGCATGTGGCATGTGTTAACTTTTTTTTAATGTATGAGCAGTTATGCAAATAAATAAAATGGCATTCTCTGACTTGACTGCTCACCTCTATCAATACCCAGCTAGGAGCTGGCATTTTGTCCTCCTCAGGCAGCATCAACTGTCTTTGGCAGGAATGTCAGGTACAGGTGAAATAACTCAAATAAAAGGCCATCAAAGGAAACCCTCTGGCATCAGTAATCACAAAGCCACTGTTCCCTAAATGAACTGATCTTGCATGTTGATAATTGTCCATGGAAATAACCAGCTCTGTAGAAGTAATAATTAATGTGGTTTATTTCTAAACGCGAATACGTATGGCCAAGCCAAGAGAAAGCAAACACACCTTCACCAAGGTGATCCAATACAAGGGTTCATTTTATTTGGTTTTGAAAGTGAGAGACAAGGTTTAGAATTTAGTGAAAAGAGTTTTCCCATTAGTATGGCCCCAAAAGGCAGGGCATCTGGAGACAAGAACTTGTAGGTTACAGGTAGATTCTCCCAGGTAGCTTTTCTGTATTTTGGAGAAGGATCAATAAAGAGTGTACCTTAACAGAGATAAGGGGGCGTATCACAGATTCTAGGCATAAGATACTGTATAAGTCACAAGATACTGTCCCAAGGACAGAATGTAGGAAGACTCTTGTTATCAATGAGTCAAAATGGTCTGTGGGACCAGCAGTTAGCGTAATAGCTGTGTCACTGGACTCCCACGTAGTTGACCGCGGTTCGAGTCCCGGACCCGGCGGCTTAAACTCACGCCCGCGTGTGCGTGCGTGCCCAAGATCCCTCGGCGTGGCCATCCCCCCTGGGGGGTGATTTCCTGCTTTCTATCTCTCTGTCTCTCTCTGTCTGTCTGGCGAGCGCACGCGCCCTATTCTCCAAAAAAAAAAAAAAAAAAAATGGTCTGTTAATGTTTGTGGGCGTGACTCACCCCAGACCCTCTGGAAATTTTGGGAATAGGAAAAAGCAGTCAGATCTCTGTCCTCAGTACTTTTAGCAAAATGGCTGATAGCTTACCATGGGTAACTGATATCACCTGTAGTTCACTGAACCAATATTCCCTCCTGGAGGGCATATAAACCAGGCTTGGGATCACACCCACAGAGGTTCCCCTGCTGTACAGGAAGGTTGAAGTTGGGGGATTCCTTTGTGCCTTCTAAGGCCTGAAGTTCTGCTGAGTTGGGGTGCTGATGTTGGAGCATTGCCTGCTGCCTTTGCTCAGGGCTAGGCGACCCCACTGGCAAAGCAACAGGGAGCAGTGTGGCTCACACCCAGGTGGACAAGCAATGAGAAGGAAGGGGAAAATCGCAGTCACCCACGTGGCGCTAACTCCACCTTAGCAACCTGTGGAGCAGCTCAGACACACCTGGGGGAGCTGAGCTTGGCCTTTTCCTCGGCTTGGAGCTCGGGAAGAGCATCCGAGCAGTAAGTACCAGGCAGGGCGTTTACTCCGGAGACAGCTCAACACACCGCAGGGGCCATCTCAGATTCAGGCAGGAGCAACAGACATTGAACAGTATGAAAACACCACTTCCCAGGACATGGTTCACCAGTGTGAACGTGAGCGGCTCAGTTCCGGTGGCACGAGCGGCAGCACCACTGCACAGGGCCCACGAGTGATCCTTGGCCCCAAACAAAACAGGCCTGGCCCGACCGTGATGCCTGTGCAGCAGCTACGCGGGAGGCTGGGGCAGGAGCCCTGTCCACACCAGCAGCATGCATGAAAGAAAAGTTAGGAACGGCCAACACTTACTAACCGAGCGATTTTACTACCCGGATTTCAAGTCCAGCTCCTGCACACGTCCTGTTTCTCAGCCTCAAGCTGTGGCCAGACCTCTCCTGGCAGGTTTTACATTTTTGATGAGTGCTTCCTGGCCTATTGTCAACTACAAATGTACGGACAGATAGGTGGGCTTTTCTGGAAAAACACGGGAGAGTGGCTGGGGCGGAACGCGGAACTTGCTGGACTGAAGCACTATTGAATAGCTGGTGTTTACTAAATTCCTCCCTGGGTGGAAGTGCCACAGGCCAGGACTTCTGTGACTGGTATCTTTTTGGATCTGCACTGCCCAGAAAGGCCTGGACCCATGAGGTCCTCCATCGACACTCACAGACTGAATTTGTTGGAGAGCTCTTAACAAGACTCAATTCCTTTAGCGTTTTGTTTTTGTTTTTTGTTTTTCCTTTTGAACCCTAGCAATAGAAAGAGGAGAGTATAGTCTGCTACTTGGATTTTCACAAGCACAAAAAGAGAGCTTAAAGTTGGCGAGTGCATTGTGAAGGGCAGGGCGTGAGCACGACCGTGTCAATCAGCCCCTCTGCAGCGCCTAGCACGGGCTCGGGGACACAGAAAGTGCTCATTGATCTCTTGCAAACAGGCGACATTTCTTTTCTGTTGCTGGGCCGTGGCATATCTGGCAGTTCATGCAGGTCTCTAGGAACTGTACGTGCACAGTAAGAAAGGCTCGCCCCCACTGCCCTCTTTCTTTCATTTCTACAGCCCAGCTCTCCTTGCTGAACCGGAAGGGCAGAGGGAAGCATCCCCCACACAGGGATTCCCAGCTCCCAGCTCCCCTTTCTGAGCCATGCCTGGAGTACACGCTCCAGTGGACCTCCGGGCATGGGCGGCACACAGAGGGATGCAAGGGGCTGCATAATAAACTTGGCGTCTCCATGACCCGAGGAACAAAGACGAGTGTGAAGGCTAGTACTGACTGGTCTGAGTCTCTGCTCTTGTCAGCTTCAGCCTTTGAAAGTGCCGAGTCCCAGGAGAACGGTCCACCTCACTGAACTCACGCTTGCTTTCTGTCAACACTGGGCTTGAAGCAAGCTCTCCTCCATTGCGGGATGGCTTGGAACATATGTTTCTCCCTCAGGGACCAGCAGCAGAGCTCCCACCCACGCTCCCAATTCCCATTCAGTGATACCTCGACAGAAACTTTTTAAACAAATCATTCCCTGCTGCTTTTCTGTCTATTCCGGAGCTGTCCGTAAAGATCTCTTCATCATCACAGGACCGATGCCTGAGTGCTATCATGGGAGCTGGGACAAAGAGCCAAGGAGGAATATGTGACATTGTTCTAAGGAAGCAAACAAACCCAACCCCAGCGGTGCCAGCCTGAGGCCAGAGCAATGTCAAGTGCGGCCTCCGAGGCACACCATGGACCTCTCGTCACAGTGTCTCCTCTTAGGCATGCTTCGCCACTGTGCCAGTTATAGGTTCAAAGAGGTGATGTGGACCCTGGGGTGAACAGAGTAGATGTGACTGTTGGAATAAAAAACTCCATTAAAGAACCAGCGACCCAAAGATGCCCAGAGGAGGGGCGGCAGAAAGGGCATGATTTTCAGACCCTCTGGGTTTCAGTACGGATGCACGTCAACCCGCAGGCTACGGGGATATTGCATCAGGCATTCCAGTACTGAGCACGTTCCAGACTGGCCTGAGAAGGCTGTGCCGCCCCTGCCTTTTCCTCCTTTTTCTGTCAATTCTCCACTGATTTCAAACACAGTAACCATCTACATTATAATGTGGCACTGGCTGCTTCTGGGCAAGACGAAAATAAACCTGATGCGCGGGGGTAGAGCGTAGGGAGGCTTGCTACGTGGGACTTCTGAGGTGCACCTCGGCAGCGCCCCCACACCATGCGGTGCCCAGCTGCTCGGCCAAACTCCTTGCTCACCAGAGCTCCCATGTGGCACCTGGGGTAACACCCCGGACCCTGCACAGACAGTGGCAACGCGCTGGGGTAGTTTGGTCCCGCTGTGGAATCATGGACCGAGAGATGACAAAGTCCCAATTATAGCGTTTAGAGTTGTTTCTCTTAGGCTTTAGGAAAACAGACCAGCTTTCGAATAACTTTAACTCCCTCACAAGGCTCCCGGGTAACCACCCATGTGACAATAAGATATGGGATGCCCAGGACCCGCAGCATCCTCCGCACGCGCCACCTCCAGGCACAATGAGGGACCAGGTACCTGCGGCCAACCCCCCGTTCCAGGAGACGGCATTTACCTCGAGGCGACTGAGACTGGAGCTCTTGGAGCGCGACTTCTTGCGCAGGTACACCGAGAAGAACCTGCGCACGGTGAACTTCTTCATGCTCAGGTCCATCGCCCCACGCCCAGCCGGGAGGAGCCGCAGGGCCGGAGGGCGCGCATCCCCGGCGCATCCCAGGCGTAGGGGTTGGGTCTGCGGGCGGGCGCGCGTGGCCAAGGAGCCGGCACAGCAGCCAGGCGCGCAGGGCGCGGACTGTGGGCACAAAGGGCAGGCCGCGCTGGCCACCGCGGCCCCGGGCCCCAGGCGCTCACTCCTGCTCCGCCTCCGCCTCTTCCCGGCGGGTACCAGCTCTAGCGCCTGCCCCGCCCACCACCCCGCCCAGGGCCACTACCGCCAACCAGCGCCTGCCTCCCTGCCACGCCCACTATCACTACCGCCAACCAGAGCGCGCTTCTCTGCCACGCCCACCACCACTACCGCCAACCAGCGCCCGCCGCCTCAGGATCTCACTGCTGCTCTTCCCTGAGAGTAAGCTCTGACAGCCCCTCTGTCGCCCCGCTCACCGTCACTACCGCCAATCAGCACTCGAGGCCCTGCCCACTCCCTCCTACCACCATCACCACCAATCAGCGCCCCCTTTGCGCTTACTGGTGCCCTGCCCACCGCCACTACCTCCAATCAGCATCCTCTGCTCTGCTGCCCCGGCTGTCATCTCTTCTCTGCCCTCCGTTCCATCTAGTTCCTCGTCCGCTCACCTCCGCCCCACGCCGCCCCGCCCCGTTCCGTCGCCCGCCCACCTCCCCAACCACCAATCAGCGCCCGCGGCCGTCGCATGCCTAATGAGCCCGGCCCTGTAACGCTGCCCTGTCGGGCATTCTAACGCCACTGCTCCGCAGCTGCTCCTGTCGTATCCTTTCCCGTTTTGCTCCTTTGGACTTGCTGGGCTTTTTCTACCCTGAAGGTGTCATTTTGTTGTTTTTCTTTTCCCTTAAAACATCTATAGTCACACCTGGTCATCAACCTTTTCTCTGTTGGAAAACTTTAATTGTTAATTAGCAGACACAGAAAACCGAGCAACGTTCACAGTAGCACAAAGCTTTCCACCGCGGCTCGCTGTGCAGTGCGACCCACAACCCCGGGGACCCCAGCTGGAACCCGCCTCCTGAGCCTGGGTATCACGCCTGTCACTAGGAAGCAGCCGCGTTCCTTCTGCTGGTGGTGAAAAAAGGATGCCTCACGTGGTCCGGGACCGGGCACCAGCTAGGGAAACCTCCCTTTCCTGCGGTTGGAGAACAAAGACTCACACCCGCCTCCATGCCCTCCGCCTCCATATATAGAAAATTTATCCAAACAGATGACTTACGGAGCCCTGCAGAGGTCATATCCTGAGGCAGAGTGACCTGGGTCTTAGGCCAAGGACTTTCAGAGGCCAGCTGCTGGCTGCATGAGATTTGTCTTAAAGGGAAACACATTTTTGTTTTCTAGAAATGCTTATCAGGAGGCTGCAGGCAGTCCCAGATCTGAGTGGATGAGTCTGTGCAGCCTGCTGTGTTTACCTCTAGCACAATATCCACGTGTGGAGTTCATGTCTGAAAGCAGGGGAGAAGGAGCCCTGACACCCTACCTACCATCACATTCCTGTGGGGTGGGGAGGCACTGCTCTTTGGCAGTGCAGTCTGCAATTCTGCTGTGTTGTCAGCCCCTCAGATGAATCAGCGTTGTGATGGGCTATTTTTGTTAAGGTGGGAAGAGATCGGAGCTTCCCCAGACAAGAACCGGGCGTGCCCATGCTATGTCCAGGTGGAGGGTGGCCAGATAAACTCCTGGGCTCCCTGACGAGGAACACTAATGACAGCACAGGCAGTGGGCACGTGTCTGCAGGCCCTGGTGATGCCACCTCCTTGGTGGTAAACCAGGGTGCTCACATGCTGCGTTCCCAGATAATTCCTGCTGCCCTGCCCTGGATAGCTGTGGGGCGTATGCAAGAATATGGGTGTGGTGATGCTTCGCACATTGAAAAGTGCCACCGAGTCTCACGTTTCATATTAAAAGATCTATATTGAACGTTTTTCTCTAAAACAACAGAGGTGCAGAGGCCCACAGGGAAACCAAGCACCTTTTTCTGCAATTTCTCCAGACAGTGCGCCAGGTGACTGCCCATGGGAACCGATTTCCTGCCTCCCTCCGTGGTTCTGCTGGGCGGGCGAGGACCTGTAGTCTCAGACCAGCTTCTTAGGGCCTGGCACCTGCTGGGCCCACTCAGGCGTGCCAGCCCAGGCAAACGCAAGACAGTCTGGACCTCACAGTGTTGCCGCTCTGGCTCGGGGAACAGAGGACACAGACCTCAGACTGGCCCCGGGTCTCAGGGATGAGAGGGGTGAGACGGGACCAGCTTGACCAAGTCTCCCACTGTGGGGAGCTGGTAAAATGATTGGAGAGTACAGTCTGCCAACTAAACCAATTTGTGGATTACATATGTGTGCATGTATGTATGTATATGTATGTGTTTATGTATGACTGTGCACACATATATGTGTATATGTACATATACGCATGTGTGTATACATGTGTATTTATGTGTTATATGTGTATGTGTGTATATGTACGTGTATATGTGTACATGTGTATGTGCACATACATATGCATGTGTTTATGTGTATATGTATGTATACATATGTGCGTGTATGTATGTGTATGCATGTAGTTGTGCATGTGTATGTTCATATGTATGTGTATGTGTGTGCATGTGTGTATATGTGTACGTGTGTTATGTATGTATGTATGTGTGTGTGTGTGTGTGTATATATATAATTTTTTTGAGAGGTTTTTGCTATAGGATGCATGCGCTTGCCAGAAAGACAGAAAGATAGAAAGCGAGAAATCACCCCCCAGGGGGATGGCCACACCGCAATCCCTTCTCCTCCATTCTCCTCTCCAGATCTTGGGTACACACGCACACGCGCCCGGCATGAGTTTAAGCCACCGGGTCCAGGACTTGAACCACGATCGGCTACATGGGAGTTCAGTGACATAGCCATTACACTAACTGCTGGTCCCTATAATTTTTTTTTTTAGGTTTGGTCATACAGCACGTGCACCAGAGAGAGGGAAAGTGAGAAATCATTCCCTGAGGGGCTGGCCAAGTCACAATCCCTCCTTCTCTATTCTTCTCCTGGGATTCTGTGCAGGCACACATGCACCCAGCGTGAGTTTCAAGCTGCCAGGTCCAGGACTCGTACTGTGATCAGCCATGTGGGAGTCCAGCACCTTAACCGCCATGCCACCCGCTGGTCCCAACTTGTGAATAATCTTGCTCAGGACCAAAACCTTGATGCAGACTTAAATCAAGGCTTGTGTCTCACCAGGAGTATTTTGGCCTGGTCTAACAGAATTAAAAAGAAAATATCTTCAAGGGCACTCATGATCCCTCCAGATTTGAGTGCATCAAAATTGTTGTTGAACTTGGAAATCACAAAAAAAAAAAAAAAAATTCAAAACAACAAAAAAACCTTTTCAACTGTGAAATTCAATGCTAGAGCAAGTCTATTGCCTTTGGTTTTGTCATGGAAAAATACAAGTATACCAAACCTTGTCATTATTTAATGCTGCCTCTTTATATGCTTATGGAACAGAATTCTCCAGGATGCCACACCGGGGTCCACGTTAGCCTGGGTGCTCATGGTCATTACTGGATACCAGAGAAGAAGAGGTGGACATGGTAACGACTCATGCCCAAATGAAGGAGTGGGAGAGGACTAGGAAGATGAGGGCCTTGCTGACCTCTGAGTGTCTCAGTTTTCCTGTGACTTAAGCACGGTGAGTTTGGGACTGAGTCCTGTGACGACATGGCTCCAAGCCAGTACCAGGAGACCTGTGTTCGTAGACACTGTGGCCTTCAGCGCAGCGCAGGGAGCGGTTGGGCACCCATGAGCCTGGACCGTGGAGCGTCAGGGACACAAGATGACATGAACAGACCAGGAGTGTGCAGTCGCATGGAGGGGAGGGGAGGGGAGTGAGGAGGGACTGACGAGCGCTCTCTGTGATATGGAAGCAGCGTCTGGAAGAGGCCCCTGCTCCCGAGGGAGTGTGGCACTGAGGAAGAGGCTGCTCAGGTTAGGCAGGGAGAACAGGGAGTCGAGGTGAGTGCTGGCTGAGACTCAGGGAGACCTGGAACCAGGCAGTCTGCCCAAAACCAGTGAGCCCACTATAGCCTGATGGGAAACAGCTGCCCTTCCCGCCCTGTCCCTCGGGCCCGCATCTGCACTGTACTCATGAGGCATACAAAGTCACTAAGAGGCAAGGACTCGAGAAGGGCAGCTCCTAAGCCTGGAGTTTTAAATGCTCAGAGAAGGAGTCAGCCCTTGCTCAGGGAGGCACTCTAAAGACTGATAGCGGAGCATGGTGGGCGTATCAGAACAGGACAGGTCACAGCCACCAAGTGTCACAGGGTATGGGCTCTCGGACAAGGGCCTCTGGGGCCATTGGCAAATCCCGCAGTGGGCCAGGGTGGCCTCTGGTCTCCCACTTGCCTGGCGCCTCCCCCTTAGAAGCTTGTCTCAGTCTCAACTCCACCCCCGGGCCCCAATCGATCCCATCAAAACAATCAGCGGTCAGCGGTCATCTGAGTAGAACATGCCTGAGCAGATGCACAATTCGAGAAGGCCATGATGCCGGCGTCTTCGGAGATTAGAAAGCGACTGCCTGGGTGAGACACCAGCGATGGAGCCACACAGAGAGAGGGTCCCCAGTTCGGGGTGGAAGAGAAGAACGTAGAAACCCACAGGGCCAGTTGTGCTCGGCCCAAATTTGCCAACTCACAGCAGCTTTAGCAACAACACCGAGCTGAGTTTCAAGCCAGGGACACCTCCAGGGCTGGGCTGACCCTCTCAGGAGCCCCCTGGCAGAGGTAGAGGGGATCACTCGGAGGGCGCCATCTGTCTCCCGCCATCTGAGCGGCTCTGATGTCCACAGGTCTTCCAAGGCCTCCCCCCAGCACGCCGCCTCTGTGCTGGCCAAGTCCATCTGGAAACCACAGGGCCAGGACACGAGGGGCAGACCTCGTGACCTTCTAGAACACACAGACTTTGTCCCGCCCTCTGCTGCAGGGCACCTGGGCATAGAGCCTCCCTAGCACCTGGCAGAGCACACCTAGTGTCACAGTGCCCTCAGGGACAGGCAGGCCAGCCCTCAGCAGGTGCTTCTCCCTTAGAGACACGTGAAACCTCAGAGATAGGAGCCTGGGGGGCAGAAGGGTGCAGACTGGGGTGCCGACCGAAGGGGAGTGCACCCGACCACGCGCAGGTGCGCCTTGGCATCTCTGGGCCATCGGCCCAGATGACCATGCCCAGGAAGGCCGGCATCAAGCCAAGGAACGTAATCCAGGGAAAGGCGAGCAGGAGCAGGGAGCTCGGTGAGGGGTGGAGGGCAGGGTGGGCGCCCTGACGCCATGACGAAGGGACGGGGTCGGGTGGGACAGACACACTCTGGAAGGTTGTAGGGGAGCCAAAGACAGGTGTGTGGCACCCCCACGGATGGGGACGACAGCCAAGGAGAGATCTGATGTCCCTGGAGGGACAGGGACAGTGGAGGGGGGGGTGAGTGGGCCTCCTCACGGACTCCAGATGCTAACACAGGAGGGGAGTGTGATGTCCGGAGCTGACGCAGCTCTGCGAGGACCCCGAGGGGCCCACCTGTTGTGCTAAGCGTGGCATGGAAACTGGATGCCAGTCCCTGACAATGCTGCCGAGTTACCCCTAACCCTCCAGCCTAACCTCTCGGCTTCCTTCTACGGGGACGGACACGTCACCTCGACTGGGTTCCTGCTACCTGAAGCTGAGAAACACCCTAGCTGGCACAGCGAGCGAGGCACTCACTATTACTTGCTCATTCGTTTGTCTATAGATTTAAGTCTAGATAGTAAATACACATTGTCATTAGAAGTAGTTCAAGGTCACTTTAACAGCCACGACATTTGTAAAACACTGTGGTGAGAATGCGGAGGGACCGTAGCTATGGTGTCACCGTGGGCTGAAGGACTGTTCGGACTCACTCTGGTGCCACTTGTTCCGTGGTCTCCTCCTCTGGACCCAGCCCTGAGCTTCCCTGAAGGGCACAGGCTGCTGAAGAACGCCGAGGGCAGGAATGTGCCGTGACTCTGGAAAGCACCACGGGCGAAGGGGAGACAGGCATGCGCCCCGCCCACAGGGACAGCAGAGGGACTGGGGGACACGGGACGGCTCTGCAAACCAGGCAGGACAGGGTGAAGGAAAGGGCATCTGTACAAGGTCGGGGTGAGAGGCACGGGGGGTTGTGGCCTTCCGGGTGGCCGGAGAGGGAGATCAAGTGCAGAGCTCAGATGCAGAGAGGGCAGTGCCTGTCCCCTAGCTGCAGAGGAGCCACCGGGGGAGCCGGAGCAGGGCCCCCAGGAGCACGGCTGCGTTTGAGGAAGCCCCTGGGCACAGGTGCAGAGAGGAGCACCTTGGAGAGGGGTGCAATGTCAGAGGAGGGGCTCTCGTGACCACCTGCGGACAGGACAGTGTCCAGTGGAGAGTGACACAGTGGCCGCGGGACGGAGAGGGAGCAGCAGCCTGGAGAGCTCTAACCGGGGTGCTGCAGCGCTGGCTCCTGGGCGACTTCTCGGCCACCGGCTCCAGCACCAGGCTTCCTCCACCCCCTTCTTGTCACATCCGCCGGCGTCTTACCCCAGGACGGTCACACGGGTCCCCGTAACCTAGACTCGCAATACTGGCAGCAGTAATTCCAAAGAGACCATGGTGTGGGCAAGAAGTCACCTAGGAGAGACGTACAGGTGAGGACAGAGCACAGAGTCCCGAATGACGGGGATGTCACTTCAGAGGGTTGGACTGATATCTTTTCACACCATAAATAATTCATATCATGAAGAAATTATTTAGAAAAATTCTAATCATCAAGAGCCAATTAGATACTGTTTTAAAAGCACCAGGAAAACGAAGTCCTGGTTTAAATGAGGTCTGTGATAAAGATGAACAGATTGTGGTACAGGGAGATCAACTGCACTGTGAAGATTTAAATGTGTTAGAAATTCAGGTTTGTGATTCACTAATTACTAATCATTCTCTCCCCCATAAACCTTAGCAAGACTTAGTTACAGAAGAGCCAGGCAGGAGTCGCAATGTCACTCAGCCAACCAGCACCATCGCGGGCCTAGCGTGCATGGCTGCCTCAGGCAGAGAGGTCCACCGCCCGCCTGGTGGGCTTCATGGTCACTGAGTGTGGACCGTGAAGCCACATGAGCCAGCAGGAAGGGCTCGAGGGAGGACACAGCCCTGCGGGCCCTGAGCAACCTTGGTGCAGCCGTGGGCAGAAGTGACACCCGAGGACGGGAGCACACTGTCTCAGCGAGTGCGAGCCATGGTACAGGCCAGAGGGGACACAGCAAGGGGCGTGTATCTCCTCTGGAGTCAGCATGTTGGGTTGGGGAAGAGGAGAAGGTAGAAGGTTCCATGTGGGGAGTCTGCACTTGGGGCCGGTCAGGACCTGGAGGCTGTGACGGAGGAAGGCGTCGGGACCTCAGGTTAAGAAGAGCTGTGCTCCCCGCCGTGTCTCTCATCCCTGCCGACACTGACGCACCTCGGCCCAGGCTCGGCCTGGCGGGAAGAGTCGCCCTCTCTCCCAGCCTGCAGTAAGCCACAGGGAACAGCGAAAGGAAGGGAGTGCGCAGGAGCAGGAAGCAGGTTAAACCGGGGCAGGAAGGGTTTCTGTAGCTTAAGAGGGAAAACAACAAAAAACCCAGAAAAGTCTCCACAATAGAAAAGCTCCCAAGACCTGGAATGAGTACAAAGAAGAACGTCATCTTTGTAAAGTTCCTCCAGCCAGAGACGTTCGTCGTTCAAGACACCTCACAGACCTTGGCTGCACTCAGGCACTGGCCACGCTGCAGACAGGAAGCCCCGGGGACCCAGCAGAGTGGGGAAGCCGCTGGGCTGCGGGCAGCGGAGCCACCTTCCTTATGTCCCCAAGGACCATGGAGGTGGCAGAGTTCTGGGGGCCGCCAGGCATCGCACAGTGCACGGTTTCAGACATCTGCCGGGGGCTCAAGCTCTCCCATGGACAGAAAGAACTGCAGTTCTTCCTGGGACACCTAGAAACGCTGGGTGTAAGAAGAGGGGCACTTCTTTATTTTTTTTAATAATAATAATAATTTTTTTAGGTTTTTGCTATAAGGCTTATGTGCGCACCTGAGAGACATGGAGACAGAGAAGTGAGAAGCCTCCCCCCGGGGGCACAGCATGCCATAATCCCATCTCCTCCACTCTCCTCTCAGGATCTTGGGCACGCGCACACACCCCCAGCGTGATTTCCAAGCTGCTGGGTCCAGCACTTGAACCCCAGGGACAGCCATGTGGGATCCAGCACTCTGTCCATGATGCCACCTGCTAGACTGCAAGCAAGCTGGGAACAGCCAGGCTAAAGTGAGGCGAGGAGAACCCGAGCATGCGGCGGCAGGAGCCTTCATCCAGAGCTTTGCGTGTCCCCACCACCCGGACGCACGGTGTTCACAGATTCCACTTTTGGGGGTGTCTGGTGAACGTTCTGGGTTCAGGCAGAGAAGGGCAGGTGAGAGTCATCTGGCAGAAAGTCTGCGTTCCCCCAGAGCAGACGTCGCAAGGCTGGCTGGGAAAATCCTCACTCCGGGGAAGGAGGCGTCTATCTGCAGGCCTGAACACTGGGGAGGAGGGCTGAGCTCGCCTCTCTGCGTCTGCAGCCTAACTCAGGCCAGTGTGAGGCCATTCATTCTAAGAGGGGGGCCGGAAGAGCTCCACCCCAAACCCTGAGCTTTCGTGGGGCAGGCAGAAGCGAGCATGGGTCCCTGCGGGGGACCCACAGTTGCCCCCTCCCTATGCTGCAGTTTCCCTTCCCAAGTTCAGTTCCCTCGGAACGGCACAGCGAGATGTCCTAACAGAGGGAGAGGGGACAGTCACCCCACCTTTACTGCTATGCAGTGCTAGACCTGGTCCACAGCAGCGCTGGCCGGCGAGGTCCAGCCCTCCCTGAGCCTGACCGAGACTTTACCCTGGTCACGAGTTTGTTCGCATGGAGCAAAGGCGGCAGCACCGGGCTGGTGCGGCGCAAGCTCCAGACACCTGGGGGGTCTTGGGATCTCCCCCGAACTAAAGGAACTCCAGTACTTCGAACATGTCTCTCAGCACAGAGAAAATTCTAGGGGACATGGGCTCTCACCCCTCAGCTAGGAAATGAGGGAGGAATGAGCCACGAGTCAGAGTCAGCAGTGATAAAGTTCAGAATCAGACCCGTAAATAATATAAAATGTGCTCATTTAATTATTTTTATAAAAGAGGATTGAAAGCATGAAAAGGAAACTCAAGATCATAAAATAGCCAAGCAGATTTGTAAAGATAAGTAAAACTTTAAACCTGAAACTGTAATAATTTAAACTAAAATCCCCAGAGATGTATGAAACAAAGTCAGTCCAAGAAAAAGTTAGAGAAGTTAGATCTGACGGTAATTGAGAAAATGCAGGAACAAAAGACAGCAAATACACAGGGAGATTAAACACTGTGGAAGAGGGCCAGTGGTGGTAAGGTGGTTAAGGTGGCTGGATCCCACAGGGGACTGCGTGGTTCGAGTCCCAGACCCAGGGGCTTGAAAAACGTGTGCGCCACTTCCAAGAGGAGAATAGGGGAGAAGGGATTGAAGTGTGGCCATCCCCTGGGGGTGCTTTCTCACTTTCCTGCTCTCTCTCCCCAGTGAGAAGATGAGCTCTGTAGCAAAATTAAAGTGAGGGAGAGAGATAAAAGAGAGGGAGAAAAATCTGACACACCTCTAAATCTTAGAACAGAGATGAGAAAGGAAAGTAGGAAAATGCTATTGAGATGTGAAGTGAAGGAAAAGCTGAAAAGTTTTCTGAGTTATAAAATAGA
Source organism: Tupaia tana (assembly GCA_026018925.1). NCBI lineage: Eukaryota > Metazoa > Chordata > Mammalia > Scandentia > Tupaiidae > Tupaia > Tupaia tana. Next base: position 15,564,925 of record JAKSZU010000002.1, read on the forward strand.
CCCATCTTTGTATTCAGAAAGGTCTCAAAATCCCAAGGAGGCTTACATAAAAATAAATCCATAATGAGACACATCAAATTAGATCTGCAGAGTACCAAAAACAGGAAAAGAAAAGGAATCTCTCCAGAGTAACCAGAAGAACCAGAAGAAAAGAGTTTCTCCAAATGAATGTGAGTTGGAGCCAGCTACTATTTCAATAGCAATGTGTAAAGGGAATAGAATAATGTATTCAACGTGCTAGAAGAAAATCACTTCAACCTAGAATGTTCTATCCTGTTATCTTTCACAAACGAGGGCAAAACGAAGACGTTTCTTGGTAATAGCCAGAGAACTACCAATGACGTCTTGAGTAAGTCTGAATACACATGGACTGCATAAACAGAGACAAAAGCACTGGAAAAATATGTAAACTTAAATCAAGTTAGAAATAAACTTGCTCTAAAAAAATAGGAGGACCCAGGTCAAAAGTCTTCCAATGTCTTTGGATTTTTTCTGGAGATAAAGGTACTGATTAATTTTAAACTAAATATGAAGGCTAAAATTTCTAGAGTAACATGAAAATAGAAATTCAATGTGTAATTATTACACTACTATAGGGAAAAGCATAGAACAAGAAAAAAAACTTCAAAAAATGTGCAGAAAAGGAAACTGAGAGAAAGCAGAAGTGGGAGCCGCCACCACCGTGGCCTACGGGCTGCACACCCCTGCCAGTTATGCACACTGGGCACTGCCACTCACAGCCAGGCTGGCCTCAGGGTCGCGTTTGCAGTGAGCACCCTTGAGTGGTGAGGTGATGTTTCCCCCCAAGCCCAGAGCAGGCTTGCTTATCTCCAGCAGGGAGCCTTCCCCGGGGCCCCTGCCTGCTCCCTGGGGACTGGGGAGCAGAGGGAGCCGAGGCACCACGTGTGTGTGTAGGCATGCCACTCTGTGTTCCTGGACTGAGAGTCCCTGTCTCCCATCCTGGAGGCTTATCTTCCCAGTACCCACGTGTGGGAGGCTGCGCACCAGCGAGTCTGCCGAGGTTTCTCAGAGAGCAAACAATTGCCATGATTGGTTCCCTTCAAAAAACCTGACCTTCGGGAACCAGCAGTTAGCGTAATGGCTATGTCACTGGACTCCCACGTAGTCGACCGCAGTTCACGTCCCGGACCCGGTGGCTTAGAACTCATGCTGGGCGCGTGTGCATGCGTGCCCAAGATCCCGAGAGGAGAATGGAGGAGAAGGGATTGCGGCGTGACCATCCCCCCTAGGGGGTGATCTCTCGCTTTCTGTCTCTATGTCTCTCTCTGTCTGTCTGGAGAGCACACACACCCTATAGTGAAAATCTCTCCAAAAAAAAAAAAAAAAAAAACCTGACCTTTGAAACATTGCTCTGATTGGCCACTAGAATCCCTCAGATTTGTATATTCAGCACCTCATGATTGGTCCAAAGGCAACCAATCATAACCCACCTTTTACAACCAATCATAACCCACCTTTTACAACCAATCACAGCCCACCAGCAACATGTATATAACCAAGATGCCTGGCCCACAATTGCCAGATGACCCTGAAGAGCCTGAAGAGTTGTGGCACCGCATCGGCTCCAGACGACCTAGAAGACCCTGAAGAGCTGACACCTCATCGTCTCCAGACAACCCAGAAGACCCTGAAGAGTTGTAACACCAGACGACCCTGAAGAGCTGTGACACCGCTTCGTCTCCGTGCTGCTCACAATAGATGACGCGACCCTGAAGAGTTATAACACTGCGTTGTCTCCGTGTTGTACCGTGCTGCCCACAATAAACGGACGACCCTGAAGACACTGTGTCATCTCCGTGTTGTAACACTGCACCACTTGTCCTGGCTCTCACTCCTTCCCTCAGGAAACCTGTTCGACTGTCCCCCCCGGGTCGGGACACGTGGCGCCTGAACAGGGACAGGACACGTGGCGCCCGAACAGGGACAGGACACCCACGAAACGGCGCCCATGTAATTATTAATTACTAATTTGGAATTGAGGCGAAATCAAATCCCAGACTTGCACAAACTAAAAGGGAAATAAATCAAAATACGTCAGCAATGACCAGCAGTGTTAATGGTCTGAACTCCCCAGCTGAGGGACAGAGTACCAAACCAGTTTAAGATAAATGTAGTTGGGGACCAGCAGTAAGATAAATGTAGTTGGGGACCAGCAGTTAGCGTAATGGCTATGTCGCTGGACTTCCACGTAGTTGACCGCAGTTCACGTCCCAGACTCAGTGGCTTAAAACTCACACCGGGCGTGTGTGCGTGCGTGCCCAAGATCCCGAGAGGAGAATGGAGGAGAAGGGATTGCAGCGTGGCCATCTCCCCTGGGGGATGATTTCTCGCTTTCTATCTCTCTGTCTCTCTGGAGAGTGCACACTCCCTATAGCAAAAAACTTTCCAAAAATAAATAAATAAAAAATGTAGCTATAGAGACAGAGCTGAAGCAAGAGCCACGGACAGTTTCTGACAGAGGATGGGCAAAGCTACACCATGTCAGTACTAACACCGAGAGAGATAGTGAAGGGATTGGATGGCATACAGACTGCACAAACAGCTTTTTTTTTTTTTTTTAATAGTTTCCTTTTTTTTTTTTTTTTTTCTGGAGAGGTTTTTGCTATAGGGCACGTGCACTCGCCAGAAAGAGAGAGACATAGAGACAGGAAGCGAGAAATCACCCCCCAGGGGGATGGCCACGCCACAATCCCTTCTCCTTTCTCCTCTCGGAATCTTGGGCATGCACACACACGTGCCCGGCATAAGTTTAAGCACCGGGTTCGGGACTCAAACCGTGGTCGACTACGTGGGAGTCCAGCGACATAGCCATTACATCAACTACTGGTCCCCACAGACAGCTTTTATAGATATAAAGAAACACTACACATTAATGAAAGTTTCAATTCATCAGAAAGATACAATAATTCTGATTGCTTTTCTTAATTGCCAGAGGGCATGAGCACATAGCAGACAGACAGACCAGGAAAGTGCCCTCGGCAGGGCGTGGTCACCGTGCCGTCTTTCCCCCCACTCCTCCATCCTGTCAGGACTCGGGCAAGCATGCACATGCGCCTGGTTTTCTTCACAAGCCGCCAATGCCAAGGGTCAAACCCGGCTGGGTCTGTGGGACCAGGCTCCCCACGCAGCACAGCCAGCCAGCCCGGCACAGGCCTGCTGGGACACCCGCGTGCCCGTGTACTCCAGCTTCAGAGAGATTAAATCGGAGTGAGAGAACTGGACCCAGAAACAAACGCGTTCACTACTGTTTGTGGAAATGCCCAGTACCCCCTCAACTAATGATAAATCCAACAAAAACCCAGAAATCAGTAGGTATTGGATAATTAAACAACATATTTAAGAACACTGACTTGGGGAACACATAGAATAGAGGACACGCGATCGCTGTAGATAATGCACTCTTTTCAAGTACGCACAAAGCATTTAGAAAACTTAGCTGTGCTATAATCTAAGTCACAAACCCAGGTCAGTAAATGATTAAAAAGCAAAAATCTCACAAATAATTTTACAAAATAATTTTTTCTTCATACCTTAAAGATAACTTTAATTTTATTATTTAACAATCTGATAGAATTATAAACTTAAAAATACAGTTTTATTTATTTATTTATTTTTGCTAAAGGGTACATGCACTCACCTGAGAGAGAGACAGAGACACAGAGACACAGAGGGAGAGGCAGACAGGGAGAGAGTGAGACAGCACCCCCGGGAGTGGCTATGCCACCATCCCTTCTCCTCCATTGTATTCTCAGGATTTGGGGGCACACACAGTTTGGGACTTGAACCCTGATTGACCATATGGGAATCCAGCGCCTTAACCACCCACCAATCACTGGCCCCTTAAAAATAAAAATATAATAGCCTTGAGTCAAATACTACATCCCAGTGAGGACTGGAAATTTTTGGATTTGAGAAATTAAAAATTATTGCTTTATCAGTCTCTGTGGAATGCTACTGAGTGAGACTTAGGGATAGCTATGGCAGTAAATGCTTCTGTTAGGCCTAAATCTGCAAATTAATGAGCTAAGCAGGTAATTCAGGGAGGATGTTTCTACCAGAATAAACCCAAAGACAACAGAAAGAGTACTATAACAAAAAAAAATAATTGAAATTAACAAGAGAGAGAACTCAGATACAATAAAAAGATAAGCAAATTCAAAAATGTACTAAAAAATCTTAATAAAATGACAGAGTTGGGGCTAGCCCCACAGCACAGTTTGCGTCCCGGCCCACGTGGCCTGAGAACAAAAATAAAACCACGCTGCGTGTTTGTTGCGTGTGCGTGCCCCCAGACCAGACCGGCTGCAGAAACAGAGAAGGGATGCCCCCTGGGGGCGCTTTCTCCCTCCTGGGTCTCTCTTTCTCTTTCTGGCAAGTACATTTGCCCTGCAGCAATTTTAAAAAAAAGGCAGATTTTGGAAAAAGAAGGTGCAAATAAACAACATTAGGAACTGTAAGGGGGCACAGTCACCAGGAAGCAGAAATGAAAAAGATGGAGATTCAGGGCCGGCAGGTACATGGCGGCTTGGGCGCAGGACTCCTGCATGGTTGCCTGCAGTCTGAGTCCCGGACCTGGGACTTTCTCTCTCTCTGTCTGCCTCTGGTGAGTTTGCATACCCTGTAGCACATTAAATAGTAATAATAAATAAATAAAATAAATAATTCTTATAAAAAAGATGGAGACTCTGATAAACGAGTTTAGGTTCACAAACTAAGACCTGGGAGAAATGGGTAAGTTTATAGGAAAGTAGAACCTAAGGAAGTGAATTCAGGAGCCAGTTGGTGGCACGGCAGTTAGTGCGCCTGGATCCCACAGGTCTGACTGCACGACTCCAGTCCCAGACCCAGCCGCTTAAAACCCTCCAGGCACATGTGCATGCCCCAGTCCCAAGAGAATCATGGAGGAGGCGGGATTTTGGTGTGGCCACTTCCCTTAGTGGGTATTTCTCTGTCTGTCTGTCTTGTCTGTCTCCCTCTCTCCTTTGCTCTCTCCAGTGGGTCCGTGCACGCTATAGCAAATCTAAAACGTAAACTAAAGTGAATTCAAGAAAAAAGAAGCCCCATAAATTTTTTACTAGGCTAGCTGAATCAGCAGTTGCAAGTCGTCCCGTGAAGACAATATGAGGCCAGTTCCTGAGTGAGTTCCGCCTCCAGTCCATGGTACTCCGGAGCGCGAGCTTGTCACGTCTCCTTCCAAACAGACCGAGGGCTCTTCCGTGCAGGACGCAGCTGGAGTATCTTTGATGTCACACCCCGCCTGAAGAATTCACTGGTGACCCTCACTCAAGAAACTGAACCAAGATTCTGAGCAAAATGTTAGCAACTTAAATCTGCAATATCTAAAAAAGGGCAATTTATCATGACTAAGTGGGTTGGAAAGAAAAACTGTCATTCATAGATTTTGTTCACCTACATGGAAAGAAGTCTGTAAGTATCTTCTGTAAAGTTGCTATCAGTGAGATTAATAAACAACATTTGAATGCATTTTATGCAACAGCAAAAGTTGGAGAACTCAGTTTTAAAATGAAACCATTAATAATGCAACAACAATAACTTTTTTTTTTTTGGAGAGGTTTTTTTTTTTTTTTTTTTTTTTTTTGCTATAGGGCGCGTGCGCTCGCCAGACAGACAGAGAGAGACATAGAGACAGAAAGCGAGAAATCACCCCCCAGGGGGGATGGTCACGCCGCAATCCCTTCTCCTCCATTCTCCTCTCGGGATCTTGGGCACGCACATACATGAGTAAGCCACCGGGTCCGAGACGCGAACCGCGGTTACGTGGGAGTCCAGCGACATAGCCATTACGCTAACTGCTGGTTCCCAACAACAATAACTTTTTAAAGGTACTTCAGAGTAAGTCTATCACAAGACATGGACGATCTCATTGGAGATCATTATGAAGCTATTGAATGACATTAAAGAACACAGAAAACGGAAAGACAACCAATTCTCAAAAACAAAAATAGAAACAAAAGTATCCTCGCGATTCTGAGAATTTCAATTCTCTCATCTCCAAATTGGTTCATAATTTCATGCAATTCCAGTGCAAATCCTGGAATATTTTGGCAGGTTGATTAGCCCTACTAGTCTAATGGGAGAACAGAAGACCAAGAATAACCCACATGGTCTGCAAGAATAACAAGTGTGTGGAGGGGGTCTTCCTGCCGGATGTCAAGGTCAGCTCAAAGCCTTTATCTTGCAGTGCGGGGCGTCTGTGCAGGAGGCGAGTGGCACAGAAGGACACCCAAACACAGAGGCCAACTGCCGTCACAGGCGTCCTGGAACAGCCATGGTGTAACCAGAACCCTGACCTACTTGCAGCTCAGTACTTGGGCCACCTTGTCTGCTTACAGACAAGTTTGTACTCAAGCAGGTCTGCCGATCCTGGGCTGGTTCTGTCAAAACCACCTGACCCTGATTCTGGTTCCTCAAGTGCACCCTGTCCTCCCCGGCTCCCCGGCTTTAGCTGTCCAGGCAGCTCCTCACTGTCTATGGCCATCACGTGCATGCCACCCCAGCTGGACTACACGCTGCCCTACTCTTGGGGCTGAGATTGGTGCTGACTCCTCCCCCTGCCTCACCCCCATCACTCACCAGGGATACCTCTAGCACCTGCCAGGGCCCGCCCCTTTGACGGGAGGACTCAGATATTCAGGTGCGTGCGTGCGTAATCATTTGATTAATGCTTGTATTCTTCTGTGGACTCATGAGGGTAGGGACTGTGTCTCTTGCAAACTACAGCACACAGGGCCCGAAGTGACGCCTGATCTACCCCAAACAAGTACCTCCTGGGTGGACAGATGAGTGAGAGCCGTCAGTGGACAGCCAGGCAGACCCCACTGCTTCCTGGACACAATGTGCTTCACGCTCGGACAGAAGTGCAGACTGATGGGGCTGGCAGGTGGCGTGGTGGTTAAGGGCACTGGACTCCCACATGGCCAACCACAGTGCCGGTCCCGGACCTGGGGGCTTACTTTCTCTCTCTTTCTCTCTCTCACTCTGCCTCTCTCTGTTCAAATTTTTAAAAAAGTAAATGAATAAAGTTAAATAAAATAATTATTTTTAAAAGTACAGAGCGAGAACTAACCCTCCTAACCTCCCCTCCTTCTTCCCCTAGGTAAGCGAGTAACTAGTGCACTTGGGGTGAGAAGTCAGTAACCCGCGGACTGTTTCCAGGTTGCTAAGGACATGTAACCTGTGCTATTTACGCCGGCGAGGTTCCTTGGGAGCGAGCAGATGCCACACTCACAATGGCACGCCCTGCAGCCCGTGACATCACTCCTCCCCGCTATTCTGGGACTGCGCTTCCTTCCGGGAACAGCGGGCCGGCGAATCTCGTGGCTCTTCAGGAAGTTTGCGACAGCAGCGCTACGCCATTTGCCAGGAGCAACGGCATCAGCTAAACCCCGTCTTCTCAGGGCAGGCTTAGACTTGGTGGCAAGCAGAGTATAGACTGCTGCAAACCCACGTTAACTTGCAACCACTTCAACTAAAGGCCTGAAAAGAACCACGCTGACACGAAGGCCTGGAATTGGCATTTCCACGTTGTACTAACACAATGAATGTGGGGGCTTAGCTTTGTCCCCCACAAGACGCATCACAGTCTGGACTGGAGGTGCCTGTGCACAGGACCGTATTTGGAAAGATGGTCTCGGCAGAGGAGATCAAATCCCGATGAGGCCGTAAATGAGTTACCACGGGCCCACAACCAACGTGCTGTCTTTGCAAGAGGCACTGTGGGCCAGGGGTGTTACGGCAGCTGGACCCCATGTGGCTGACCCCAGGTTTGAGTCTGGCAGCTTGAGAAACAGACTCACACTTGTGCATGTGAGCCCAGAATCCCGGAAGGAGGGGGAGCCGCAGGGGACGGGACTGTGACGTGGCCATCCCCTATAGGACAGGCCTCTCTGTCAGTTAGGGAGCAGCGGGATCTGAGCTGGGCGATGGGGACCTGTAAGGAGGAGCAGAGGCCCAGACCGGCCCTCCGGGACTGACGCTGCACGGCGGGGAGTAAGGAAACTGCCTCAGCCAGAGAAGGCCAGGGGACGCTTGCTTACAGCCACAAGAACTGCGAGATGCGAGACGCTCCCCGGCCACAGCTGATAGCAGAAGACCTGGGCTCTGCCACCGCTTTGCCCTCCGCGCTGCCCTGCAGGATACACCGGGACTGGCTCGGCACCGTGGGGCTCCACCAGAGACGCCCTGTTCGTCCGATCCCTGCTCGTCTCTACTGTGTGTGTGTGTGTGTGTGTGTGTGTGTGTCTGTTTTTTTTTTTTTTTTTTTTTTTCTTTTCTTTTTTTTGGAGAGGTTTTTGCTATAGGGCGCGTGCGCTCGCCAGACAGACAGAGAGATAGAAAGCAGGAAATCACCCCCCAGGGGGGATGGCCACGCCGCAATCCCTTCTCCTCCATTCTCCTCTCGGGATCTTGGGCACGCACGCACACGCGCCCGGCGTGAGTTTAAGCCGCCGGGTCCGGGACTCGAACCGCGGTCGACTACGTGGGAGTCCAGCGACATAGCCATTACGCTAACTGCTGGTCCCTGTTTTGGTTTTTTAAAGATTTATTTATTATCATTATTCTTCAATTTCGACCAGCGAGAGACAGACAGACAGGGAGAGTGAGAAAGCAAGCTGCCAGGTGTAGGACTTGAACCGTGGTCGATTTGGTGGGAGTCCAGTGCCTCAACCACATGCTCCCTGCTGGCTCCAGCCTGTTTTTTCCTAAATCCACCGCCACCTTCACTCTGGGTCCCCCACCTCACAATCTGCCTTTTGGAACACACGCACCCTCTGGCAATCTGAAGGAGAAGAGGAGGGAGGGGGAAGAAGCGCGTAGAAGAATGCACGTGAGGGAGGGCGCAGGGATGGAGCGAGGCATCTGCGAGCCCAGGATCTCTGAGGCTGCCATGGCACCAGTGACAGTGGGGTGGACTGTCCCCAGGCAGCAGGACCTGCACACCCCTGGGCTCAGACTCGCGGCCCCCAGACTGCGGAGAGCACGTTTCTGCAGATGTGAGCTGCGCGGCGAGCGGCGGTGCCAGGGCAGCCTGCGGGAGCTGACATACAGGACACATCCGTCGAGGCTGGTGAGCTCGGTGGGGACTTCGCACGCTATCTCTCACTGTGAGGGACAGCAACTCACACTGGGGCCGCCTGTAGATAAACAAGTTACGAAGGAGGACAGGACGCCAACAGGACACTTTTTTCCCTGCCCCTCTGCAGTGATGGGCTCCCCACCTCCCCTTCCTCTCCCGCTGGCCTCTGCCCCTCCTCTTGGCCGGGACATCACCTGGGAGCCGCGCTGCCTCTCCAGGACAGTTGATGTCCTCCGGTTGCCCAACCCGGCCCCTGGGCCTGCCTGAGGGAGGCTGCAGAGCCCGGGCTCCCACGGCCTTGCTGTGTGTGGTAGGTGCAGAGTCCCCGGCACCTAACGGCCTGTCACGCTCAGGACACACAGTGATGCTCACAGCCACGGCTCCGTCCACCCAAACAACCATGCAGGTGTGTTCACGTATGTCAACACTCGTGTCCCGTGAACTCTCGGGTGTGTGTGCGAGTCTGCAGGGGACACGGGCCGCACGTGGAGACATCTGGGCTGTCAAAGGTAGGGCTGTAGTGGCACGTAGTGGGTGCAGGGCAGTGACGCTGCCGACACCCTGGAACGCACAGGCTGGCCCCCACCCCAAGGCCACATCGCCCCAGCCCATTGCAGGGCCACGCGGAGGCCCTCAGCCACAGGCCAGGTCTCTGCAGTCCCGAGGCAGCGGCGAGTGGCTGGGACGAGCGTCGTAAGCCAGGTCTCTTGGTCACCTCGGTGCGTTCTGGGTTCTCGCAGAGCGTCTGCATGTCCGTGAGACGACTGTCCCGAGCACGCGTGTAGAATGGACGCTGCACGCAGCGACTCAGCGGGAGCCGTCCCCGTGCTGCTCAGACTTCCAAGTGCCTCGGGGCGGTCCTGCCGCGGTTGTAACTAGCCCACACACGACGTGCAAGCACAGACGAGTCCGTGCGCGGACACCCGCTGAGCCCCCACGCACTGCCAGGCTGTCCCGGGGCATTCTGGGAGACACCCCACACACGCTCCTCTCGCAGCCCCCCCCCCCCCCCCGCTGACAGCACCCCTCAGCCACTGCGCGGCCAGCGGGCTGCCGGCACGGGGCACACGGCCAGACTACCGATCGGCTCCGCAGTTCACCCAGACAGCCGGCGGCGGAGCCAGAGACCCCTCCTGAAATGTCCCGAGACCCACACTTCCAAAGGGCCCTGAAAGAAGAGGGAGAGGAAGCCACGAAACCAAGCAGCCAGAGGGGGCCACTGAGACCACAGCAGGTCCCAGGGTGGCCACGCGGCGGCTAAAGGTCATGTCCTGAACAAGTCAAGCAAGGGGCAAAGCCAAGGTGGGGCTGGGGACCTTCATGTCATTCAAGATGCAGATCTGAGCAGGGGACATTGGGCCTTCTGGGGGGAGGGGGAGACATTGGGCCTTCTGGGGGGGGGGGGGGGGAACAGCAGGCCTGTGGTGGGGCAGACAGCAGGCCTGCCTGGGGGAAAACAGCGGGCCTGCTGGGGGCACAGTGGGCCTGCTGGTGGGGGGAGGACAGCAGGCTTGCAGGGTGGGGGGAAAACAGGACTGAGTGAGGGACAGTGGGCCTGCGGGGCGTGGGGGTACAGCAGGCCAGCCAGAGTGAACGGTGGCCCTGCTGGGGCGGGGAGCAGCAGGCCTGCGAATGTCGGGGGGCAGCGGGCCAGGCCTGACCCACAGCTCCTGCCGGCCATAGCACCCAGCCCAGCTGTTCGGCCACCTGCCTGGGGTCTGCAGGGCATGGTCCCTGCTTAGGGGCTTCTCATACCTGGGCTCACCCCAGACAAGGGACCCCATCGTCCGAGCCCCCAGCAGCCTCGCCTCCTCCCCAGCACGCCATCTCCTCGCTCCTTCCGAGTCTCCTTAGACTTAGGGGCCGGCACCCCCCACTCCCCCCCTCACTCCCGCCCACCCCCCCCCCCACCCCCCCACCCTCACTGCAGCCTCAGTTCTGTTCTCTCTGTACCAAGTTCTCCTGGTTCTGGGGACACGTGGGCTGTCCTCCCCTCCTGCCACCACCACACCCTCCCCTCCCTCCGCCCAGCTCTCCTGTCCCTTCATCTTTTCGAGGTCGAGACTGCCCACCCACATCCACAGAGGCCTGGGAGCACTCTGGGTCCGGGCACCGGGACCTGCCGCCCTCTGCCCCTTTTCTCCTGCTCCGATGACACGGATGTCACCATGACCTCAAGCCTCCACCTCAGAAGCCCAGCATTGCCAGGTTCCTGCCCCTCACCCACCGCCAGACCCACCATTGGCCACGTCTCTCCTGCCCACACGTTCTTCACGCCACACCACGTGCCCCTCCCACGGTGCCTGCCGCAGCCTGCTCCTCCCAGGGGTCTCCAGGTGGCCTCCAGTCTGTCCACACTGCCACAGGGATACACTCAAATTTCCAGCCTGAGCAGCCTCCTAACCCAGGACTTCGGGGACGTCCACCCTTGTACGGCTGAAGCTCGAGTTCCCGGCATGGCTGCAGGCCCACGGAGCCCTCCTAGCTCCTCCTGCTGCGTCCCCACAGCAGTTCAAGAGGAGCACGTGTTTAACACCACTTCCCTCCAGCCAGTTTCTTCTCATCCTCTGACTGCTGCTCAAGAGAGAGAGTCGTGGCCAGGCGGCGGCGCAGTGGTCACAGGACCCCTGGGAACGTCCCGCGTCCGTGGTCACAGACCTCCCTGAGCACGCTGGGCATGCGTGTGCCCGACCCAAGGCTGGGAGAGACCGGGGTGGGTGCCAGTGTGCAGACCCGGAGGGGTGTGTCTGTCTCTCTGCTCCTGTCTCCCTCGCTCATGGGAAAAATAAATAAAATGTAAGAAAAACAGAGCAAGTTTCTGCAGGGAGCTTTCCGGCACACACACGTGCAGGCACACGCACGCGTCTCCCCTCCAGGCTCTCATGCCCCTTCTGTGAGCACCCCGTGCAGCATACGCCTCCGTCATATGATCTGCATGCTCGTGATAGGGGACTTGCCTTCATACTCAGGGCTGGACAGCGGCCCCGAGAGGAGCCGGTGTGGGACAGAGCTGACCAAGCCAATCGGACAGGCGCGTGAGCCAGGTGTCCATGAGCCAGTGCCTCCCACCCCGGACTCGCAGGGTCGGCGCCGTCCTGGCCACCTTCACGGCCAGCGCCTCAGTGGCCATCTCCAGCTGCGGATCTCTGGGCTGGGAGCTCTGTCTGCCGTCCTGCGGGGCAGCTTGGCCGGCTGGTCCTTCCTGCTCTGACAGCTTGCCCCCACCCACGACTCCTTCCTGAGGCTACCACCTGCCATGGCACCGCCCACCGTGGTCACCAGACTCAGACCACAGTACTGGCTCAGCGGCGTCCCCGCCCTCCCCTCTGGGACCCCTGAGCGGTTCACCTGCCATGAAGGCCTGGGGCTTCCCCTCTGTGACAAACCCTCCTGTCCCTGTCCCTGTAGACCCGAGACCACGTCCGCTCTCCTGGCTGGACTGCTCCTGCCTCACCCAGCCTGGCCCGCATAGTGCCAGGAGCAGTCCCTGCACACCCCGTCCTACCACCCGGCACCTGAGGCCACTCATCTAAGTCTGAGCTGTATCCAGAGGCTGGTCATTTGCCCTCAGGCCTTAGCTCCCACCTGTGGACTCCGCTGCCCCCCAGGTGGACCTGCCTGTTCTGCGTCTGTCCTCGCAGTCCTCCCCGGCCTCCAGGGGCTCCTCACTCTCCTCCCTCGCTGCCTAGACAGTTCATTCTCCTTTTAAATCCAGACCCCAATGGAGCCTCCCAGCCATGCATTTCTGTTGTTGCAAGAGGATAGCCTTCTCTGACCGGGCGCTGGGGACTGTCTCGTGGACCGTAACCATCTAGACGTCTGCTGCTCGCTCCCTGTCACGTCACCTGCTACTTCTGGCTGCGGGAAGCCTCACTCCTCCCCGCGTCCCTCCAGGACCACGTCTTCGGGACCTGGGATTATGGAGTTGGAGCCACCTGCGGGACCCGGTGGGCTGCCAGGGAAGGCACCGCCTTGGCTCTGGGCTCCGTCAGGACCCGCCTTGTGCATGTGAAAGGGGCCGCTGCCTCCCAGGAAACACGCAGAACCACATGCGGCCATGGGCCGACCTGACCGCAAGCTGCTCTGAGCTGGTCCTCTGCTGTCCTCACACTGCCCACGCGGGGGTTCCCGGCACTGACCCCAGGAGCCGCCCAGAGTCCGTGCACAGCTGCCAGCCAGCGCAGAGGGGAGAGGCGGCAGTCTCACACAGTCCACGGAAAACGGCTGTCACCTTTCAGCCTCGGGCTGGAGCGCTGGCTGGGGCCGGGGTGAGAGCCCTACGAGGGAGCCCACGCGTTATCCAGCTAGAACCCCAGATGTGCCCCCGAACCCACCTCCTCCCCCTGTGCAGGTGAGGTGAGGCTGCCTTGCGGTTATCTTTGGGGTCTCCCACGGGAAAGCTTTGCAGCACATTCTCACTCCCACAGGCAGAATCGATAGCAGCGTTCGCCTTGCGTCAGGGACTGGACCTCAGGCAGAGGGTGTCCTCAGGCGCATGGTGGGTGTAATAGGAAGGGGTCCGCGTTTACTGTCCTCTTCTCAGCACCATCACTTAAGGGCCAAGGCGTGATGCTTCCTTTTCCTGCCCGTGCCCGGCCGCAGACTCACGGTCGGGGCACGCACGGTCCCGCCACGTGTGCATGGAGGCGAGCATGTGGGCACGTCCCAGGGCCAGGTCCTGCGGGTTAGGGAAAGTGCGGTCCCCCTCTGCCTGCCTCTCTCTCTGTTCTGCCCCCCACCCCGCCGTCCGTGTCTCTCTCCCTCTGTCTCTCCTTTTCTTTCCCTCTGTCTGTTCTGCTCCTTCTCTCCCTCTGTCTCTCCCCTCTCTCTGTTCTCCCCCCCCGTCTGTGTCTCTCCCTCTGTCTCTCCTTTTCTTTCCCTCTGTCTGTTCTGCTCTTCCCTCTGTCTCTCCCCTGTCTCTGTTCTCCCCCCCCGCCGCCATCTGTGTCTCTCTCCCTCTGTCTCTCCTTTCCTTTCCCTCTGTCTGTTCTGCTCCTCCCTCTGTCTCTCCCCTCTCTCTGTTCTCCCCCCGCCATCTGTGTCTCTCTCCCTCTGTCTCTCCCCTCTCTCTGTTCTGCCCCCCCGCCATCTGTCTCCCCCCTCTGTCTCTCCTCTTCTCTCTCTGTCTCTCCCCTCTCTCTGTTCTCCCCCTGCCGTCTGTGTCTCTCCCCTCTGTTCTCCCCCCGCCATCTGTGTCTCTCTCCCTCTGTCTCTCCTCTGTCTCTCCCCACTCTCCCTCTCTCTGTTCTCTTCCCCAGCCATCTGTGTCTCTCCCCCTCTGTCTCTCCTCTCCCTCTGTCTCTCCCCTCTCTCCCTCTCTCTGTTCTCCTCCCCCACCATCTGTGTCTCTCTCCCTCTGTCTCTCCTCTTCTCTCCCTCTATCTCTCCCCTCTCTCCCTCTGTCTGTTCCGTTCCTTCTCTCTCTGTCTCTCCCCCCAACCCCGTCATGTCCTGGCTAAAATTCTGAGTAACTCTGACTCTGGCTGACCGTAGACAACGCCTCCTGGGGACCATGATGACCACGGGCCGTGGGCCGTGCTGGGCAGGTCAGCGTGGTTTGAGGCGGGGCCTAGAGCAGGTGAGGCTCGCGGTGTTGGTGACACCTGAACGGGCCACGCGTCTCGTTCACCACCTAAAATGACAGCCCGAGGATGCTGCCGGGCCAGGCACAGCAGCGTGACCACGTCACACGGGCTCCCGAGGCGGAGGCGGCCCGCCTGGCCGTGGCAGCATCCACGTAGATCTCGCAGCTCCAGGAGGGCCACAGTGCGGACTAGAACCCAGATCTCTCAGCACTTCCTCTGTGCTGTCTCCAAACACGGGGTGCGCTTGGTGAAAAGGGCCACGTCCCCGCGCTCGCTGGCCATCCGCAAACATCCCTGCAGCTCACAGGTACAGCGGTCCTGATTCCTCTCCTGACTATGCGCTTGTCCAGTGCCTGGCCTCACGTGAGCCCACTGCGAGTGGTTCTCGCCAGCGACGAGATGGAGACGCGGCCGTGTGCTCTGTGCCACCGGGTTCCGCACTGGGTCCACCCTGGGTCCACCCTGGGTCCACCCTGGGTCCACCCTGGCCTCGCGGCAGGCGCTTGGCCTTAGCTTGGCATCTCAGCGGGAGCAGACGCGTCTTCACAGAGGCCCAGGAACCCCAAGGAAGGCTACAAAGGCGTCCACCACAGAGAAAGGTCTCCTCACAGCACGATCGCTGTCACTCTGAACGCTGGTGACGCTATCCGACAGGGACCACCTTCCCACATGTCACCAAGCTTGCTGAGAATCCAAACAGGTGACAGTGGCCCTACTCAGGGTTCCACTGTCATGCCCTGCCTGGCCGGCTGTGCAGATGACGGCACCGATGTGGTGACGCGGGGCTTTCGAGGTGCACAGGCCACGTGCCACGTGTGTGGGCCTGACACTAGGCCCCACACGACGTCAGAGCTGCTTTTCTGAGTCCACGAGAACCGTCCAGGAGCTGCTGCTCGGTCATCTCCGGTGTCCATGCACCGTGGGCCAGAGCAGTCCTCCTCATGCCACCGGGCCACTGGCCCTGCGGAGACAGGCCTCCGGGACAGGGAGCTCGGCCGTGCCCTGCTGCTGCACTGTCGCCAGGCCCCGGTTACTGCTAAGGGCGGTCGCCCCTCATGTGCCAAGATCCAAGGACTGGTGAGAGAGTGGCCCTGAGAACGCTGTCCCCTGACCACCTTCTCTGCAGGGACAGCGGACGTCACAGGAGGGCTGGGCTGTCTGAGGAAGAAGGCACCTCGGGGCACCTTGGCGAAGGCGATCGCGGTGCCCCGGCCTCTTGGCTCTGCCGATGGTGTTTTCTAAGGCAGCTCTCGGGGCGCAGCACCGAGGAGAACGCATCTGCTTTCCTTCGAAGGTCCCCATGCGGGGTTTGGCCATTTTCACTTTATTCTCTTTGAAGATCTTGGCAGAAACCTCGAGGAGGTCGCCTTTGCAAGAGGCTCTGCCAGGAATGGCCTTTCCTCCTTTCTTCCAGGAGACAGAGGGATGGGCAGCGAGAGGCGGGGAGAGAGGGCCCTACAGGGTCTCGTCACAATGCAGCTTCAGCCTCGACCGCAAACCCGGTGCATGAGTGCCCCGCTGCTCTGCGAGGCCTCGGGGCGCGGCCGGCATTGCGCCTGGGCCAGCCTCGCAGACAGGCCGCGCCTGACCGCGGGGCCACCATCTGGCCCCTGGGTGTCTTTTTCTTGACCCACTACAAGCATTTCTACTTTTGTTCATGATCTTTACATGGTGGAGAACAACGCCCACGCGTCGGAGGGCAAGACCCCAGAGCACGCTGCCCCTTGGTGCAGTCCTGGGAGGGGCTGGCATGGGCTCCCAGGGTCAGAGGACAGGATGTCCCTCCTGAACCTCAGACGGGGCCCCGTGGCCTGGAAGGGCGCGGCCACTTGACCGTCCCAGGACGCGAAGTGCAGCCCGTTGTGCAGTCACGAAGCCTCTTCTTAATGAACAGGCGGTGCTGTCGCTGCACTCCCGTGGGTTCGAGCCTCCACAGGAGCACGGTCAGCTCGTGTCTCTGCCTGGCCTCTTCCCCAGCTCAGGGCAGGCAGGGGCCGGATCCAAGCACAGCAGCTCTGCCCTCCTGGAGCAGCCTGAGCTGGGGACCCGCTGCTGTGGGTTCATCGGGCCCTCGTCTCTCCTAAGGCCTTTTCTGAGGACGTAAACCTCCCTGCAGACTCAGCTCAGGCCTGGTGCTTAGGTCCAATCAGCTGGGCCCCGGCAGGCTCCCGACCAGATCCGGGGAGACAGGCGGTGACGACTGGCATCCAACAGGGCTGAGAGTCTGTCCATCCTCCTCCCAGGAAGTGCGCAGTCCCCCTGCACGTCCTACTAACAAGCAGCAGTGCCAGGTGGGCGGCCCCAACCCTGCGTGGGCTCTGCTCCTAGACGGGAGAGCTGACGGCATTTTACATGGGAATCGGTTCATTTTATAAACAAAATGGATGGAAAAGAGAAAGGAATGACCATGGGCCCCGGAACCCACGAGGGACCAGCCAGGGCACCCCGGGCAGCATTCATAAGGGACGTGCCGGGAACTCTGCGCGGTCGCGGCTTCACAGACCTTCACGTTCGCATGGAGACACGTCCATGCTCTAAGGTTTCCCCTCCCAGGTTTTACATGCTTTGCGAAATCATGCCCGTCCTTGGGACCAGCAGTTAGCGTAATGGCTATGTCGCTGGACTCCCATGTAGTCAACCGAGGTTCATGTCCCAGACCCAGTGACTTAAACTCATGCTGGGCGCGTGTGCGTGTGCGCCCAAGATCCCGAGAGGAGAATGGAGGAGAAGGGATTGTGGCGTGGCCATCCCCCCTGGAGGGTGATTTCTCGCTTTCTATCTCTCTGTCTCTCTCTGTCTGTCTGGCGAGCGCACGTGCCCTATAGCAAAAACCTCTCCAAAAAAAAAAAGAAATCATGCCCGTCCACAGTCTGTCTGAGCGGTCTCTGTCCCTGCCACTGGGCGCAGTGCTGCCCAGAACCCCGTGGACAAACCTCTCTGTGGTGAGCTGGGGGACTACCCGTAGTGTGTGCTTTACGGAAACCTCAGCACCCTCCAACGGTGTGGGCAGGGTCCTCGCAAACACATGCCCATCTGTATCGGTCTGTCCCGCTCAGGGTCATGGTCTAGAACTTGGTCCCAGCGCAATGGAGCGAGAGAGCCGAGGCCCAGGGGCCGGCATTTGGAGGCCCCGCCCCAGAAGACTGATCTCTAGAGGGGTGTGAGGCACTGTCCCGGGAGGCCTCCTTCCCCGAGAGCAGGTTCTGGAAGGAAGGTGGCGCCCAGGCCCTGCCCACATCTGCAGCCTTGCTGCTCTTCTGTGCCCCGGGGTCACACGCACGGAGGCTGGTCACACACCCCAGGGCTGCCTCTACGCCCGGGGACATCCAGCCCCCAGAACTGTGAGCCAAGTGCTGTCTGTTCGGTAGCCATCTCCAGCCACGGGCGTTTCTGCCCAGCGCAGCGGACTAAGACGTGCACTTCAGGGAAGCGATGCCCACAGCCTCTAAGTTAGCAATGCCGCCTCAGAGCCAGTGAAAGGGTAAAGGGCCCTCCATCGTGAGTCAGGATGCCCCTGCAGATAACAGCACAGGACTGCAGAAGTCACCGCCTGCTCCGTGTCCCACATGACATGGCACTCAGGTCCTGACGGCCGTACTGAGCGGGACTCACCCTGCCTGCCCCGCCGACCCAGCACAGCCTCTTGCTGCAGAAGGTGGGTGGGGAGCCGCAACTCCCAGGTGGCTTGGTCACCTCATCTGGGTCACTTTGTCCCTCACCTCCACCCACTAGAGAGACTGTCTCTCTGGAGGGTCTCAGAGGTAATTCCCAAGAAGCTGGGCTAAAGCAGTCTTCCCAGGCACTGTGCAGTTTGGAGGGCAGGGTCCACCTGGGTGACCCCTGACCGAGCTCTTGCATTCACATGGCACACCATCCCCAGTGTCACCTGACATCCAGCTGCCAAGGTAGGGCAGGTCGGCCACCTCTGGGACCCCATTGTGCTTAGCCGCCCAGAACGTGGGCTCGGGTGCGGAGGCTATGCGGCCTCGGCACTGCATCTGTTTTGCATCTTGTCACTATGACCGACAGGCTGTCAGGGATCCCAGACCAAGGAACACATGGCCATGTCCCTCCAAGGCCATGGCTGGTGCGAGTGAGCCTAGACCAGCCAGACGCGGGCCCAGGGCCTCTCGGCGTGTGAAAGCCTTCGAGGGGACTTCCTTTCCCGACGGCACGGCCTTCGGGCATCTTATTCAAATGCTTCGTTGCCACTCTCCGGGCGGCAGTCTGCCACTGCGTCCTTGTCTTTTTTCTCCTTTTTATTTTGAAAAACTTAAAACCTTGGGGGAACCAGCAGTTAGCGTAATGGCTATGTCGCTGGACTCCCACGTAGTCGACCGAGGTTTGTGTCCCGGACCCGGTGGCTTAAAACTCACGCTGGGCGCATGTGCATGCATGCCCAAGATCCCGAGAGGAGAATGGAGGAGAAGGGATTGCGGCGTGACCATCCCCCCTGGAGGGTGATTTCTCGCTTTCTGTCTCTCTGTCTCTCTCTGCCTGTCTGGCGAGTGCACGCGCCCTATAGCAAAAACCTCTCCAAAAAAAAAGAAAAAAAAAAACCTTAAAACCTTTAGCAAACTGACAGGGTAGTTCCACACGCCTTTTGGCTAGACGTGCCAATAGTGATGTTTGTCATGTTTGTCCCAGTTCCCTTCTATTCACAGATTTACCTAGAAATACACACGTGTGCAGCTATACACGCGAATGTCTGTGAAAGTGGTTTGCGGAGTCATTTTGGAAGCAAATTGTAGACATCTTCCCTCCTCACCTCTAAAATGACTTGAGACGCGTCTCCTGAGATCAGCCTCTCCCACCAGAGCTGTGACCATGCCCAGAGGCCCAGCTCACAGACAACATCAGGTAGTTTGCAGCTCCTCTTCAAATTTCTGCATATATCCTTAAATCAAATTATCCCATGCGATTCAATGACGAATCGGTTCTGCATGCATTCGTCAATTGTAATGGTGTCGTCCAACCAAGCAGCCTCTGTTCCTCGTTTGTTTGCTTTGCCGTGGGTGCATGTGCTCTTTGGAAAGGACGGAGCAGAGTGGGATTTTGGGCACACACATACATGCGTTCAGCATGATTTTCGAGCCACCAGGTCTGGGACTTGAACCCTGTGGGCCAAATGGGAGTCCAGCGCCCCCCCTCCCCCCCCCCCCACGATGTGCCTGCCTGCTCCGCCTCCGTTGTTCTGAATGACGTCTGGGTTTGTGAACAAGGTCAGGGCAGTCGTCCCGTGTGATATCCCAGTCTGCAAGCAGGCAGTTCTTCTTCGCAATTAGGCGGCAGTAAATATTTTGGGACGAGCACTGAGGCGACAGGAGCCGACATGTGGCCTCGCAGCTAAGGCTGTCAGGTACCTTGCCCCACGCTGGGCCCCTGGTCCTGGCCGATCAGCCCCTCGGTTAGCGCGTGGTATCGTTCAGACTGCTGGTGGCCTGTCCCCAGCCTTCCTCTCAGGGTTCAGTGTGTTGGGTAAGAAATGAAAAGGACCTTGCCAGGAAAAAGATGGTCTTGGTTTTTTTATCCTCATTTTATTTTGAATCTTTGGAGAAAGTGGAACAGAGGTACATTCAGGACGCTGGGGAAGCCCTCCAGTCAGGTTACATTATCAACACGCAGTTTCTCGTTGGTGCAAGGGTCACCTCCTTTGAGGGGCGTCCTGACCCTCCCTTGGGGAGCCACAGGTGCTCACGTGGACCCTTCTTTCACGCCCGTGCTGGGTGGTGAGAACCGGGGGCAGCGGGAGGAGTGCCTCCCTGGCGTGTCTGACCTGCCTCCCACTTGGTTCTCGGGACAATTCTGAGATGACTGCGAACGCCCGGCTTACAGACGAGGCCGCTGGGGCCAACTCCGGCTCTGCGAGCTGTGCAGCTAGGAAGCAGGGAGGCTTAGCTCCCCACCGCTTGCATTTCAAATAGCACCTTCTGTTCTCCCGAAGTCTTTTCACATTACTCACCGGTATGTGACTTACACGGTGCCCCCTGTTCATTCTTTATTTTCTGATGCTCTGTATTAGAAAAGAAGCTCCCTGAGGGCAGAGGGGCGCCGGCGTGTGGGAGGCCGCCCACAGGTATCTGCTGAGCAGAAGTGCCCAAGTTGTTCTGACGCTGCGGCCCCACCTGCCCACTCTGCCCCTGTGCCCGCCTGGCCCCACCAAGGAGAAGCCGCCTGTGTGTGCTGGCCAGCCAGTCCGGGCAGCGTCAGGGACTGCCACGACCTCCTGGCCTCCAGGAGGCTGGTGCCCGAGGGCAGGGAGCAGGAGGGCCTGGAGCCGAAGACAGAGCTGACGGTGCACCAGTGCTTCGGCAGTCAGTTTGCTGAGCCCCTGAGCAGCGGAAGAGCCCGAGGATGGAGCTGACAGTGCGCCAGTACTTCAGTTGTCACTTTGCTGAGCCCCTGAGCGGTGGGAGGGCCGGGGAGGGCCCGAGCCAGGGAGGGCCTGCCCCGCCAACGTCTGTGAAGGCCCGAGCAGACATGGCTGGGTGGCCAGACGCGGGCGCAGGCGTGCAGACGTGGCCACTCAGCACAGTTACGTACGACACGAGTTAGCTGCGTTAGGAGACCGGTGAGAGGCAGTGAGGGCGGCGGTTCGGTTAACAATCGCTGCCAGTCTGGGTTTCTTCACGCTGACACACTGCCGTGGCCAGGTAAGGACGTACGTTCCTGCACTAACAGGAAAACAGCGTGAGGCGCACACGAGGACGCCGCTATTACTTGGCAACTTTTCTGGTAAACTGAGAAGGATTCCAAAATAAAAAAAGTATTCCAAAAGTGAAAAAACAGTCCAAATTGGAGCCCTGAGTCACGCTTCCCATGTTTCCAGGAGTCACACAGATCAAACTTGTCTCTGGGTGCAGAAAGGCCACTGACAGCGATGTGGTGACAGCGCCACCACTGTCACAGCATCTGCTGCTCTGCTGGTCTGCAGGAGAGCGGGCAGGAGGGGCAGGCGGGTGCGCAGGCGCTCCGGGAGGCTCGGAGCAGGCAGCCACGTGAGGCTGGAGGGCGCCAACGGGTCACTGCTTTCCCAACAGTTCGGGTTCATCTCAGTCAGCTACCTCCAGACCCCAGCCGAGAGACTGTCCAGACCGCAGGTCCTGTGCTCCATCTACAAGAGGGGACTCAGAGCCCAGAGGAAGCCTGACCGTGGCTCAGTTTTGTGAGAGGGGCCTGGAAAGGCACCTCGTCCAGTCCCGGCCACGCTCCCCCCGAGTCACCCCTCAGGTGTCTGCTCCCTTCTCTGCACTTTAGCCAAAGCGGCCTCACCAGACCTGGCCCTGACAAGCCCAGCCCCTGTGGCAGGCGGTGGCAAGCAGGACCATAGAGCAGAGTGACAGGAGGTGGGAAGGGTATGTCAGCAAATCGTTAAAAACGGCTGTCAATCCCAAACACTTTTAATTTACAACACATACAGACATTTTTTTCCCATCTTTTTTGACCAGGGATATTTCTTCCTAAAAGGGCCATTTGTTTAGTTATTTTTTGTTTTTAGAGAGAGATCTTTGCTATAGAGCATGTGCATGTGCCAGAGAGACAGAAAGACAGAAATCAGCCCCTAGGAGAACGTCTAGGAGTTGTCATAAATGTGGGCGCGAGGGAGTGAGGTGACCCTCCACAGGGCTCGGTCACACCTCGATCCCTGCTCCTGCCAGGATCCCGGACACGCGCGAGGGAGCAAGGTGACCCTCCACGGGGCTCGGTCACACCTCAATCCCTGCTCCTGCCAGGATCCCAGACACGCGCGAGGGAGAGAGGTGACCCTCCACGGGGCTCGGTCACACCTCGATCCCTGCTCCTGCCAGGATCCCGGACACGCGCGAGGGAGCGAGGTGACCCTCCACGGGGCTCGGTCACACCTCGATCCCTGCTCCTGCCAGGATCCCGGACACGCGCGAGGGAGCGAGGTGACCCTCCACGGGGCTTGGTCACACCTCGATCCCCTGCTCCTGCCAGGATCCCGGACCTGCACACATGCCCCACATGCTCCCAGGCCAGGGACTCAAACGGGCAGCCTGGCACACTACCGACTGTGCCACAATGGCTGGGCCCGTCTGGTGCTACCGAGCTGAGCCCTAAGTTCTGGAGGAGAGTAGGTCTGACAGGATCCACTGCGACCCTGCTCCGGAGAAGTCCATGGGTCCACAGACATGGAGCAGATGACTGAATACAACTGGCCCCAGGAAGAGGAGGTGGGAGCAGGTGTTGGGGGTGTCACCGATGGTCTCTCCCTGCCACACACGATGCAGTATACATTTCCAACATGGAAGTGTGGAAGTGTGTGTGTGTGCGTGCACGTGCGCGCCAGGGAAAGGGGGTTAAATTTGCAAAGAACCTGAAAGGCAGAATCCCTCTAGACATTTACAGCCCACCCCTTCCCAATGAGGTGTCATTTTTGCTCCTCACCGTGGCTCTTTCCAGAGTATTCACCTTGCACAGAAATTGCTCTTTCTCCCTAGTCGAAGCTCACCACATCGTAGCCATGACCCACTGCACTTCGGCGACCTCAGGGGCCCGGTCATAGGTGCAGCGCCAGCCACATGCCCACCAGGAGGGCACCGGGGCAGCTCCCCGTGGCCAGTGGCCATGTTCAGCTGTGACCTTTGCACCCGGAGCCAGGAAGTGTGGCACATGGAGTGGTGCACGCCCCCAGCAGCTCCCGCCACAGCCCTGGTGAGGGCTGCACGCTCTGCAGGAGGCACAGAGACAGAGCCAGGCCAGAATCAGTGGAACAGCAAAACTCAAAAATGTTTCTTATTACAGTTCAAGATGTCTCACAGCTATTAAGGGTTGGCAACACAGGGGCGGGGGGGCAAGGTGGACTCTGCAAGGCTGGTAAGAGCATGAGCTGTCGGCAGCTGGAGACGTGAGGCTCCGTCCAGCCAGGTGAAGGTGCCCGGGGCCCGCGACTAGGCGCCGCACTCTGGATGGACAAGCAGAGCTGTGCACAGGTGCACCAGAGACACACCCAGAACACCTGGAAATGCCCTTTGCACAACAGCCTCGTGCTGGGCGTAGAGGAACACGTGGCCTGCTAGGGTGTGTGTGTGTGTGTGTGTGTGTGTGTGTGGCAGAACTCTGCAATATGAGAGCAGGGGTACACACGCAGGCCAGGGTCTCCCAGACATGAGGAGCAGGAGCCCCGATGAACGCTCCCGACGGTGCTGCTTACAAACGCCAAGCCAGGTGAAACACCCGTCACTCAGGCAATGGCAGTGAAGCTGCAGGAAACCAGGGCGTCGTTTCTGAAGGTCAGGCTGCTCGTGTGCTCAGTGCCGGCCGGGTGCCCCGCTATCTCGGCCTGAGCAGAGCCCATGCACCTGCCACCCTCTGTCCCTGTTAAACTGTGGGCAGCGCCAGGAAGTCCTGAGCAGCATAGGACCTAAGCCTTCCAGCTCCAGCACCGTCACAGGAACACTGGGGCACGCTCGTCCTTGGGAGGGCCGAGTGGCAGGACAGTGACCCTACAGGCTAGCCGTGCGCCGTCACAGGAACACCGGGGCACGCTCATCCTTGGGAGGGCCGAGTGGCAGGACAGTGACCCTACAGGCTAGCCGTGCGCCGTCACAGGAACACCGGGGCACGCTCATCCTTGAGAGGGCCGAGTGGCAGGACAGCGACCCCACAGGCTAGCCGTGCGCCGTCACAGGAACACCGGGGCACGCTCATCCTTGAGAGGGCCGAGTGGCAGGACAGCGACCCCACAGGCTAGCCGTGCGAGTTCTCGGAGGAAGGGGAAGTGTTTCTATGGCCGTGCAAAGGCCAGCGTGGCCGGCCCCGGCCCCACATCTGGGCACGAGCCTCAGGGCAGCGCTGCCCAGGGCGGGGCGAAGGCTGCTGTGTGCCTGATACTGCCCGACAACACCGCGGACCAGACACCCGCTCTGTCCCCAGTGCGTGTTACAAGTACACACTTCCCCTTCTCCAGAGAACACCCACCCCAAGTGACCCCGCGTGGTGGGGGCTTCCCACGCCCACCTCCCAGCCCTGCCCGGGGAGATAAACGAGTTCGTGTGTCAGACCCACCATCAGCTGAAGACGCGAACACACAGACGTCCGTGTCGGAGCTCTAATGAGGCTGGGAGGGAACAAGGCAGATGTGCTAAAAATAATAAGGCGAAATGCCGTTTCCCAATTTCATCCCTATTAATTAAAAACCCAAATGAAAGTGGCATAGGCTCATTCATTAAGTCTGTAATTTAAACACAGACTGGCAAAACGAATCTCACTGCCAGCCCCGCCAGCTCTCCTTGCCAGCCCTCGCGGGGCTCTGGAGGGCTCCAGGTGACAGCAGGGTGGCACAGGCCATCCACAGAGGAGCTCCGTCTGCAGCAGGCCAGAGCTTAAGTCACTCGAGGCTAAGGGTTCTTCACTGGAAGGAAAATATTGGCTTCCAATTTTTTTTCTTTTTTAATCATGGGCTAGAGTTGTAAATAGCATTTTATTGAATACCTACTCTGCGCAAAGCAGAGAAGATTATTAGTAATTCCAGGGGTGCCAGGTGGTGGCACAACTGGAGCCAGCTGGGCACAACCCCGAGTCACACCCTGGGGCCTTCCTGAGCACACGGAGCACGTGTGTTCACGCTCAGGACCAGGCCGGTGCCTTCCTGAGCACGCAGGCCACATGTGAACATGCCCACGGCCAGGCCAGTGCCTTTCTGAACATGTAGGGCACATGTGAGCATGCCCACGGCCAGGCCAGTGCCTTCCTGAGCACCCGGGGCACATGTGTACGTGCCCATGGCCAGGCCGGTGCCTTCCTGAACACGTAGGGCACGTGTGAGCATGCCCACGGCCAGGCCGGTACCTTCCTAAACACGCAGGGCACGTGTGAGCATGCCCACGGCCAGGCCGGTACCTTCCTAAACACGCAGGGCACGTGTGAGCATGCCCACGGCCAGGCCGGTGCCTTCCTAAACACGCAGGGCACATGTGTACATGCCCATGGCCAGGCTGGTGCCTTCCTGAGCACCCGGGGCACATGTGTACATGCCCACGGCCAGGCCGGTGCCTTCCTGAGCACACAGGGCACGTGTGTATGTGCCCATGGCCAGGCCGGTGCCTTCCTGAGCACACGGGGCACATGTGAACATGCCCACGGCCAGGCCGGTGCCTTTCTGAACATGTAGGGCACATGTGAGCATGCCCATGGCCAGGCCGGTGCCTTCCTGAACACGTAGGGCACGTGTGAGCATGCCCACGGCCAGGCCGGTACCTTCCTAAACACGCAGGGCACGTGTGAGCATGCCCACGGCCAGGCCGGTGCCTTCCTAAACACGCAGGGCACGTGTACATGCCCATGGCCAGGCCAGTGCCTTCCTGAGCACCCGGGGCACATGTGTACATGCCCACGGCCAGGCCAGTGCCTTCCTGAGCACACGGGGCACATGTGAGCATGCTCAGGACCAGGCCGTCTGAAACTGAAGGTAAGTCCCAGCTTGCCTCCTATTAGGGGGTTCTCACTCTCTTTCTCCATTTCTCGGTCTCATGTGAGAAATGGGTAAATCGACTTTAAAAATGATTCCAGTGGGTCAGCCCCTCGGTGCAGTGGTTAGTGCCGTGCACTGGGAGCTGCAGCCCACGTAGCCAGCCTCAGTTGGAATCCCGACCGCAGCAGCTTGAAAGCCATGCTGGGAGTGTGTGCATGAGCACCCGAAACCCTGGCGGGAAGAAGTGGAGGAAAGGGGATTGTGGCGTGTCTCCACCCCAGCGGGGCGTTTCTCTCTCTGGCAAGTGCACGTGGCCTCAGCAATGAAAAAAGAGAAGGAAAAAAATCCAGGAATTTGGGCATATGAAGACAGAGGGTGGGGACCAGCAGACGCTGTAATGGTTACGTTGCTGGACTCCCACATAGTCGAACACGGTTCGAGTCCTGGACCCAGCGGATTAAAACATGCTGGGTGCATGTGCATGCGTGCCCAAAATCCCAAGAGGAGGATGGGGGAGAAAGGACTGCAGCATGGCCATCCTCCCTGGGGGGTGATTTCTTGCTTTCTGTGTCTCTGTCTCTGTCTCTCTGATGAGCACACAAGCCCTATAGCAAAAATCTCTTTAAAAATAAAAAAGAAGGAGGGTGGTCCAGAGCAGGGAGAGGTCTGTGGTTAGCTCACAGCACTGCCCTGGTCCCTGTGGGCTACACCATGCTGGGTGGGTGTGGACACCTGAGGCCCTGGCCTTACTGCCCTGGGACTCTAGCCCCAGCGGCACGACCCAGGCCCCCACTCCCAGGTGGGAGAATGACAGGGCCTACTCTTAGCTTATGGGATAATCCTGAGAACCAAAATCAATGAAAAATATTCAGGAATTAATTTTATAAACTGGAAAAAGTATGAGGCATTAATATTTAGTTAGGAGAACTGAGGAATTTATCCTCTGTATTCTTTCTAACAGATAAGAATTTCATGAATCATGTGGAAACAGATACCATTTAAAATAATATTATTTATTATTAGTTTTTAATTTGACCAGAGAAAGACAGAGAGAAGGAGAAATGGAAAGTGAGAAAGCAAGCTGTCAGGTTTGGGACTCGAACTGTGGTCAGCCATATGGGAGTCCAGAACCTTAATCACCACGCCACCTGCTAGTCCTGCAGATGCCATTTTTTAAAAGTCAAAACTTTATCATCTTATTGTCTATATGAAGTCAGGGCTGGATCTTGTCTGGTGTGTGTGTGTGTGTGTGTGTGTGTGTGTGTGTGTGAGTGTGTGTGTGTGTCAGAGAGACAAAGGCTTTATCGGATGAATACCGAGTGCCTGCCGCACACACGGCCCCGTGCCTGGGCTCCCTCACTAAGGAGCCGGGACAGATGAGACGGATGCAGACCCTGCCCCGTAACCATACACCCATTCAAAAAATAAGCAGATGGCTACACGAGGAATGCCTTAGTGGCAAGAGGGGTGAGCTTTATAGAGCGTAAGTGGGCGACACGAGTGTGGACGAGAACGACTCCCCAAGTCGAGACGTGACCGTCTACACCACATAGAGCCTCGTTCTGCATTACTGAGGCCCTTTCTCAGTCTGAAATGGGTTAGGGGTGAGTTAACTCTTTCGTGATTTTGTCTGTCACCTCTGACCCACCTAGCCTTGCTTTGGGTCCAACATAAAGCAGTTTGAAAAGCCAGTCCCAGGAGGGCAGGCAACCAGCCAGCGTGTGGCTCACGGCACTCGGTGGCTGGGAGCACGGAGCCCTGCCTGGAGCAGGTGGCCGCCGGCCAGTCAGCTCTTCAGGGAGGGCTCTGCTCACGCACGGAGAGACGGCGGGCGGCTGGGCAGTGAGGTGGGAGAGGACCCCGCCCGCGCGGCTGGGTGGGTAGAGCCATCCTCCCCTCTCCGTCAGGGAGCCGAGGATGGGTAGAATGGGGCACATCTTGGACAAGCAGGGCTGAGGCTGACCCGCTTCTGGAGGGGCTTTGGAGGGTGGGAGTCGGGGGGCTGCAGACCGTGGGCAGGAAGGGCCAAGCCCGGCTGTCGTGTCCAGGGGACAGGCCAGCACGGCCCCAGTCTGCACAACGGTCGCTGCTGAAACAGGAACTATGGCGTCAGAGAACAACCATGAGGTCGATGCGGAGACCCACGGCGAGCGCTAAGCTGGCCATCGGTCAGCTGTGGGACGCACACAAACTGCTTAGACGTCTCTCCCGCCTGGGCTCTGCAGAACGAGACAACCGCTGTCCCTCCCCCAGGTTTTCTGGGAGCCTCGGTCCTGGTTGGAATTGCTTTGCCAACTTCGCCCTGGAGGTGATCTGCTAGGCAGCTGCCAACCAAGCTGTCGGCTCCTCATTACCGCCCCGGACCGCAGGGAGAACTACGAGTTTCAGCACTTCCATGGGGCCTCGCTCTGTGCAAGCCTCAGCCGCAGGAGCAGCATCACACCCACACTGGAACGGCACGCCGATACACGCAAAGTACGCTTTTCAGTTGGTGAGAGTCGCAGTCATGGCCCAGGCTAGCAGGCTCACTGAAGAACAGCGTTTTCTTAAGGCCACTCACCAGCCACAGGCCAGATGGACGTGTGCCTGTCCCTGAGGTAGCGAGGGACCCAGCACACGCCGACGTTTCCACACTCACTTCTGTGTGCTCCTTTGTCTTCTAAGAAGACTGCGAAGCCACAGGTAAAGAGCACGAATGGCAGAATATACACATTGTTAGCTAGACTACGGCACTGTGGAGCGCTGGGCTTTTAGCTATAAAGTGTGAACATTAACTTAGACGTTACACGCTGGGAACCCCTGAGCGGAATAACCTGCGTGGTATGGGAGGACTGTTCTCTAGATGAAGTGCAGGCAAGAAGGAAGTGCCGAGGCCAACATAGCAGGCTTGCTCCCTCCCGGCCCGGACGTTGTCCCGACCGCCCTGGAGGGCAAGCTCCATTGGCTGACCTGGAAGCCAGGACACAGTGTTAGAAAGAGCAAAGTCGGGATCCACATCCTGACCTGATCCTGGAGCCGCAGTTTCAGCAAAAGCTCGGCCGCCACGCTCCGAGTCGGTGGGGCTGGCAGAGGCTCAGGAAACGGGGTTGGGGCAAGGACCCTGTGAAACCGGCTGCCAGACAGGGAGCTCCCGAGGCAGCCTATGTGCACGCTCTGCCCGGGGCGGGGGCAGCGGTGGGGCCCGCGTGGGAGCTCTGGGCCCTCCCTGAGCGCGTTCTTCCTACTGTAGCCACTGTCCCATCATGGGGCAAGCCACAGACGACAGCACCGACTATGGCAAGAGGAGCCGTGCGCCTGAGGGGCGAGGACCGGTGGGCAAGGTGGGACGGGCCGGACTAAGGGAGGCGGGTCCTGCGACGGCTCAGACTTCCCAGACCTACTGGGCAGAGCGGACCCCGTCTGGCTGCGATACCCACCCTGCCCCGAAGAGGCAGAAGCCCCTGGGACAGCAGAGACTTTCGTGCTGTCCTACCCCGAGTCAGCGAGGTCCTGCTGACCCGGTCGGAGCTGGTGTCAGTCCTCGAGGGAGGATTGCTACCAGGGCTCAGGGTGTGTGGAGACCCCGGAGGTAGCCCGACCCCTCCTGCCATGGGAATCGGTGACAGCTGCGCCCGCTGTTCCTCAGCTCCTTGTTCAGCCGCCTGCACGGAGGCGAGGTAACAGGAGAATGCGGAGACCCAGGCGCGACGGTGCGACCGCAATCCCCACAGCAGTGCTGGCACTGGCCACACACGCCGGACCCCGCACTCGCTCCAGACCCAGGGCGGCTGTGCTCAGGCCACGGCCCTCCCGCCGGCCTCTCAGGTCCCAGCACGGGCTTAGTCACGCTCTCCCTCCCGACCCCGGCTGCGGCTCAGGCACATAGTCCTACACTGCCCGAGGCCCAGACGCATGCTCCCTGGGCCTGCCCGGGCCCTGGCTACACGGGTCGCCCGTCTCCACAGCCCAGCCGCCACACCCCACCAGCTACACGCTCCTCCATAGCACCCTCGCAGGGACCTGTATTGGCCAGCACGGCAGGGGTTCAGAGCCCTCCACACCATCACTGCAGCTGCACGGGGGACGGCGTCCAGCCAAGCTCTGCCACCCTCACGTGGCCGCGACCGAGTCTTCGCCCAGCAGCCAGCGCGGACAGCGGTCCCGCAGTGTCCCTCGCTGCCAGATCTCAGCAGCACAGCGATGGTGGGCCGTCTGCTGACTCCCGGTGTCGGCGGCATGGCCAGTGGGTCATCTGCGTGGCCTCACGGCCCTGATGCCCGGTCACGAGCGGGCACTCTGGTTTGTGCAAATGTGAGATGAGGAGGAGAAGCACAGTCGTGCTGAGCACACGCAGGGCCCGCAGTCGACGGGACAGGAAGCACGGCTGGCACCCACGGTCATTGCGGACACCCCGGCACCCTCTGCACTACTGCATCGTGTCAGGGGACCCAGCGGAGCCAGTGGGGTTCCCTACGCTACACCGACGGGAAGCAGGGGGGTCTGGAGGCAAGTTTACAGACACTCTGGAGCGCGGCCGGCATCCGTCTGCCTCCGCTGTAGGCCTTTCCTCGAGATCGCACTGGCCGGCCTGGGCTGAACGCGCCCAGACACCTTTGCTCAGACGTGGCTTGTTAACCTGCAGCGTTCCGTGCTCGGCAACAGAGAAAGCTCGACAAACAATCTGAGGACGTTCACAGATGGCACGGCATGGCCTGTGGCCGAGGCACTGTGTGAACACGGGTCCAGGCTCTGCCTGTGAGTGTGCAGACACGCTCGCCTTTCACCAGAGCCGCCCTTGGGTGGCAAAACTTCAGAGAACACGCCAAGCCCTTGCGGGAGGAAGGAGACCTAGGAGGTGGACTTGGCGACACAGAGGCCACCAGCCTGCTGCTGGGTGTCAGCTCTGCCCCAGGTCGGACAGCCCCGTGTAAGAACCAGAGAGACCAAGGGCAGGCTTGGCAGGAAGGAGCCGGAGCAAGTCCCCAGGAGGCAGAGGCCGGCGGCGTGGGGCCCTGGATACCAGGAGGAGGGTGCGTTGGGCTGGGGAGGCCTAGGGGCACAGCCGAGGGGGCCCTGGGGGCAGAGGAGCTGCTGGGAGTAGATTTGCTAGGGGGTGCTCTTCCCGCCTGCCCTTGGAAATCTTCAGCGCATCTTGGCTACGAAGGGGCGTGTCGGTGGGTCTTGGGGGGACCTGGAAGGGTGCTGCCTGCGCCGCAGCAGGGGGACACAGGTGGGCACAGGAGCAGTGCCCAGGACTCAGGACCAGTGGCGGCCAGGCCAGAGATGTGCATCCCACAGCCCGAGACTCCTAACCCTCTCTGCTCCCCGAGGTGCCAGCCCAGCCCTGGCCTGGGGGGTCAACCAGGGAGGGAATGAGACATGGGCGGAAGTGCCCAAGGAGAGCTGGAAACATGACCACCCTGGGAGCAGGCGGGGGACACGCACTGCCCACCGACATGCTCACGTATGAACACACAGCCTTCGTGCCCTGGGTTTCCTTGAGGGTGGAACAGTAACACTCGTGCCCTCCTACACGAGCCTCCTGGGCAGGCAGACACAAATCTGCTCCACTGCTTTAGAGAAATCTCATTACAGAAACCTCTAGCCTTGGGGCCGGCAGGTGGCGTGGTGGTTAAGGGCACTGGACTCCCACATGGCCGACCAGGGTTCGAGTCCTGAACCTGGCAGCTTGCTTTCTCGCTTTCCCTCTCTGTCTCTGTCTCTGTTTCTCTCTCACTCAGTCCCTCTTGGGTCAAATTTAAATAAATAAAGTTTAAAAAAAAAGAAAAGAAAAGCAAGCAATCCCTGGCCTTGTCCGCCATGCTCGGGGGTCATGGGGCTCACTGCTGGGTGTGCACATCTCATGTATGTCTTAAAAACAGAAAAATAAACACGGCCGGTGATGAGGGGTCAGCCTGTGCAGTTGGTGCAGTCTCTGACAGCAGCACGGCGCTCGTTGGACGTGCCGACGGCTCTAAAGTCTGACAGGCAGACAGCAGAAACCGTGGGTTCCGGCAGACTCAGGCAGGCCAGTGCATCAGGGCCCTGGCCCTGGACTTGCCCACCCTCTCCGCAGCGGCTCAGCCATCGGCAGCTGTGGACCCCACAGCCCTGGGCCCCGGCCTCTGCCTCCTGTGTGGTCAGGACCAGCCCGCTCCTTGCAGCCCCTTCCTGTCTGGCTGGGATCCCCCCACCTTGGACGCACTGACCGGGAAGATCCCAAGTTTCAGTCTCTCCCACTCGAACCGGGCAGGAGACCTTCCAGGCTGGTATTCCCAAAATAGCACTTCTCCGATGTCACCCCAGGCTCCGGTCCCTCTGCCATCCCCAGCCCTGCTTGCCCCCTCCCGTCGGGTGCCTGACACACAGTGCCGTCCGTCTGTGGCCTGTCGGGCACCTGCTTCCCGCAGAGCCCAGAGGCCCCTCTCTGTGTTCTCCCGACGACAGCACCCTCCGGCCCCACCTGTGTGCTCGGGCCCCACACTGGGAACACTGCGGGAGGCTCAGGGCATTTTCTGGGGCCCCCATCATGTATGTTCCTGCTCTCCTCGGTGTGAGAGCAGGGCACCTTCAGAAGCGCGGCCCTGCGCCCGCCCGGCACTCCTTTACATGAGCCTGCTCAGTGTGCCCCTAACCCGCTCAGTGCCAGCTCAGGGCCCCCACACTGCGGGGAAAGGACTACGAGTGCACAAGGACGCAACTCAACTGGGCACGGGGTCCGGGGCAGCCCGACAGCTGTGGGGCAGGAAGCAGGGTCCCACCTCCAGCTAACAGACACTCCACCTCTGCGGGCAGGACGGAGGAACAGGGGAGGTGGGCGAGGGAAGAGCAAAGGGGAGGGGAGGGGAGGGGCAGGACGCGAATCCAGCGGACCAGAGCGCGCCCTCCCACCTCCCGCCAGAGCGCTGGGTAAACTACCCCTCAGGCAGACCAGTGCCTCTGGGAACCTGGCCCTGGCCTTGCCCACCCTCTCCTGGCAGCCCGGACATCAGCAGCTGTGGACACTACGGCCCTGGGTCCCGGCCTTCGCTTCCTGTGCGGTCAGAACCAGCCAGCTCTTTGGGTGAGGCCCAGGGCCTGTTCGTGGAAGCTCTGAGCCTGGCCGATTCTCCACAGAGGCTCACGGCGCCCAGGCCGCAGCAGGCCCAGGGCAAGAGCAGGTGCATGAGGACAGGCGCCCACAGCCCACGCTGAGAGAGAACAGCCACAGAGCAGAACGTACCGTCCCTAAACAAGGACACACAGAAGAGGCGAGGGCTGAGGGGTCACCTCTGAGCTGCACAGTGAGTAAGCCATCCTGCCTGAGGAAAAGAGCTTACAGTGGCCTCCATAGTCATGCAAAAACGGGCTCCTGCCTCCCTGCCTGGCCTGTCCGGTTCCAAACAAACCCCCAAACCAGAATACCCCCTGCACAGTGCTTTAAGTAAACAGGTAGGGTACTTACTAACAGGATCCCGTAGAGCTTGGAGAAGGCTTGGCGAAAGATTGAAAGCATGTCACTTTCGCTAGCGTGATGCTGTTCTGGCCAGGGCGCGGGTCTTACTCTCCAAGCTTCGAGAGCCTCATTCCTCCACGCCGTGGAGCAGACCCGCAAGTGCGTTTACAAACACCGGCTGGTTCTCACGTGGGCCCCTTGGAAAGTCAGCAGAGGGCAAGAAGCAGTTGCCGGCCGCAGGGCCCAGCCAGACGCTTTTAGTAACTGACTTAATGGAACGCCCGGGTCACTTACGCAGCACGGGCTGCCTTCCACTGGGTGGCCACCTGTCCTGTGGCCAGCCTGCCCGCCGGAGAGAAGCCCACATCACAGCCAGCCACTGGCACGGAGCACACGGGACGGGGCAGTGACTGGAGGCCCTCCCGCTGCTCCTGAGATCCCGGGGTCCCGGGGCCGCCGCCTGGGCAACTGCAAACTAGGTTGCTAAATAGCGAGGCGCGAGTGCTGTGGCTGTCGTTCACTATTACCATTAGCACAATTCAGCACCAGGCAACTCCACGGCTACACAACGCGCTCCGGGCACGCGTGCACTGCAGGTTAGGCTATCAGGAAAGCATGAGTATTTTTCTGTGCAAAACTGCATCATGACTTCTCAGCAACCCAACGGCCGTCAAAGGTGTTATTAACATTGTTACTCGGGTACTTTTCCTGGGGACTCTGCTTTTGTCACCTTGAAATCGGATGTCCCCTGGCAGAGCCTGTAAAGGAAGTCAGCCTAGGAGAGGCCGGCCACGTGCATGCCTGATCACAGGCCCGCGGGCACCTGTGTCTCTTACCCGCAGCCTGCTCCTGGGTCCGCCCGGTCGGGCCCCTCCCGCCCCTGTGGGCAAATCCCTGCCCTACACCCGAACTGCTCCTGGACCGTCTAGGCAGCCTTGGGGTGATTAGAAAGAATCGTTGGTGGGGCAGTTAAACAACTCCACCTCTGCCAGTGCCTGGCTGCTGATTACACCTGCGGGCCCTGTGAGCGCGGCGTGCCCAGCTGCTAGGGCTCTAGCCCGTGGAACCGGGCCCGGCCCATGTGCTGTTCTGTGCGGCCAGAAAGCGCCGTCACTGGTGGCCGCAGTCTGGGAGCACGCCAACGAAGGACAGTCAGAAACGTCCCTGCCCGAGCGCCAGCCGAAGCGCCGGCCTGGCATGCCGAGTGAAGGGGCCGGAGCCTCTCCCGCCACCCCAGGTTGAGCCCCTCCACTGTCCTTGTCCTCGCACACTCAGTTACGGCCCCACCACTCTGCTGAACCACAGAGATGGCACCGTGCACGGTCGCCAGGAGTGGGTGATCATGTTTAGCAGAGACCGTACATCGTCGCCACCACGGCTCACAGCCCGCGGTCTCCCCGAAGGCCCTGGAGATCCAAATGCCCCCCGACCCCAGGCCGAGTCTGTGCCATGTGGACTGGAGACCGAGCTTTGCAAAGGAATTTCCCTTGCAGATCATGTGACCCAAACAGAAGCCAGTGCTGCCTCTCAGGCTGAAGGGACCAGCGTCCCAGAGGGGCAGGAGTCAGGTGGCCTGAGGGCAGCCCTGGGCCTGCGGTGGTAGAGACTTCCCTGTGGTCGGATAGCCTCCCTCTCACCGTCCTCAGGGCCTTCCACCGCAGCAGAGTCCCCACGGGGTTGTGTCTGGCTCGTTAGCAGCTGGGAGCGCTGTCCTTCTGCCTGAGCCCGCACTGACAGTCTCCCAGTGCGTGCAGGACCTGCCCTCACTGCCCCTGCGAGGCTTCCGGGCCCATGCACCTGCCTCCCCTCCTGATTTGGAGACAGTGCCCAGACCTCCCATTCCTGCCCCTGCATGTCACCCTAAGTTCACGGCACACCCACAAAGACCTGATGTGGAAACGTCCCACACTCATGGCGCACCCACACCAACCTGATGTGGGGACACCCCAGGTTCATGGTGCACCCACACTGACCTGACGTGGGGACACCCCAGGCTCACGGTGCACCCACACCGACCTGACATGGGGACACCCCAGACTCACGGCGTACCCACACCGACCTGATGTGGGGACACCCCAGGCTCACGGCACACCCACACCGACCTGATGTGGGGACACCCCAGGCTTACGGCACACCCACACCGACCTGATGTGGGGACATCCCAGGCTCACGGCACACCCACACCGACCTGATGTGGGGACACCCCAGGCTCATGGCACACCCACACCGACCTGCTGTGGGGACACCCCAGGCTCACTGTGCACCCACACCGACCTGATGTGGGGACACCCCAGGCTCACAATGCACCCACACCGATCTGATGTGGGGACACCCCAGGCTCACGGCACACCCACACCGACCTGATGTGGGGACACCCCCAGCTCATGGTGCACCCACACCGACCTGATGTGGGGACATCCCAGGCTCACGGTGTACCCACACCGACCTGATGTGGGGACACCCCAGGCTCACGGCACACCCATGCTGACCTGACGTGGTGACACCCCAGGCTCACTGTGCACTCACACCGACCTGATGTGGGGACATCCCAGGCTCACGGCACACCCACACCAACCTGATGTGGGGACACCCCCGGCTCACGGCACACCCACACCGACCTGATGTGGAGACACCCCCGGCTCACGGTGCACCCACACCAATCTGATGTGGGGACACCCCAGGCTCATGGCACACCCACACCGACCTGATGTGGGGACACCCCCGGCTCACGGTGCACCCACACCGACCTGATGTGGGGACACCCCAGGCTCACGGCACACCCACACCGACCTGATGTGGGGACACCCCCGGCTCACAGTGCACCCACACCGACCTGATGTGGGGACATCCCAGGCTCACGGTGCACCCACACCGACCTGACGTGGGGACACCCCCGGCTCACGGTGCACCCACACCGATCTGATGTGGGGACATCCCAGGCTCACGGTGCACCCACACCGACCTGACGTGGGGACACCCCAGGCTCACGGCACACCCACACCGACCTGATGTGGGGACATCCCAGGCTCACGGTGCACCCACACCGACCTGATGTGGGGACACCCCCGGCTCACGGTGCACCCACACCGATCTGATGTGGGGACATCCCAGGCTCACGGTGCACCCACACCGACCTGACGTGGGGACACCCCAGGCTCACGGTGCACCCACACCGACCTGACGTGAAAAATCTCCGAGTCCTCCAGGACCCCTAATCCTCAGGGAAAGCCCAAACCCCTGCGCACTCCCCCGGCCCTCACCCTCACCCTGCACTTCCCCACCGCAGGGGCACCCCGGAAAGCGCAGAGCCCCTGCTTTACTCCTGCTCCCCTCACGCCACCTTCTCTCGTGGCTCGGGTCTCAGACACACACCACCCGTGTGCTCCCAGGCACCCCGATGGCTCTATGCCCTGCTCCGCACCCCCTGTCGGCTCATGGGGGCATCCTTGGTCCAATATCGCCCTGGACCCAGGAAGCAGGGTCCTGTGCCTTGAAGACCCCCAGCTCGGGCACAGGAAATGACCTCAGAGCACAGTTACACAGGACGCCGCGTCCACCTCGCAGCCCGCGTTACCGCCGCCACCACACTGCTGGGGACCCAGGGATCTCGAACTCTCTCGGGAAGAAAGGGGCCCGGCAGGGTGCAGGAGTGAAGTGGCTGGACCCACATGGGGAAGGTCTTGTGTTCGTGTCCTGGGAAGGACCCGAGCACACTGGGCACACATGTGTACAGCCATGACCCAGGTGGCTGGACCTGGGGGTGGACTGCGGAGTGAGGAACCTGTGTGGGGGCCTGTCTCTCTCTGTCTCTGTCTCTCTCTCTGTCTCTCTCTCCCATGGAAAATTCATAAATTAAGAAAACAGAAACAAGAACACGGAAGGCCGATGCTGTAAGGTGCGAGGTGCGGCCCTGAGGTCTGACCATCGTGGAGGCAAACTCGGTGCACCTGAGCTGAGAACAGGTCCGTGCACATCCAAGTGTCCCCCACAGGGACAAGTGTCGTCATCCCCTCTCTCCATGCTCAGACCCCTTGCTCTAGCACGCGTGCACTACCGTGGGGTTTGCAAAACCATGCAGAGCAGTGGGGGAGGCTTGCCACGTTAGCTGGTTCCCGCTACCCTTATGTT
Source organism: Tupaia tana (assembly GCA_026018925.1). Classification (NCBI taxonomy): domain Eukaryota; kingdom Metazoa; phylum Chordata; class Mammalia; order Scandentia; family Tupaiidae; genus Tupaia; species Tupaia tana. The sequence goes on from JAKSZU010000002.1 coordinate 15,602,604, forward strand.
CACATGGAGTCACCGACGTACACGGTCACACATGAGCGTGCCACCCACCTTCACCGTACAGAACCCGAGGGTATCGGTGGTAACGCGAGTGGCACTCAGTTATGGGTGCACGGCAAGGTTGTGTTACCTGTTCTCCAACAGCAGTAACGAGTTCTGGGCCTCGTTACACGCTGAGCATCGTAAGGAAAGCTCACGGTTTACATCTGAACCTAGGGCTCGCTGGAAGATTTGCATGAGCGTTTCCATTCCTTTCGGCAGAGTTAAACCGCTCAGCGTTGCACAGACGGGAACTGCCCCACACTAAGGAAGGTTATCCAATCAGGATGTTTTTCATCAGGTACAGGTATGGTGGGGCATGCAACATGTTCTACTTATGACTTACAAATAACTTAATCCCGAGACACCAAAGAGATGGTAATATTGCCTAGGGAAGTGGGAAAGAAAAAAAGAAAAAGAAAAGAAAGACTCCTTCCTATCGGCTCTAGGACACCCCAACACCTTAAACAGACCATAGACAGCCAGAGACATAGAAAGGACAACAGGTGTTTACTCTGGTGCAGGCAGGCCAGGGCAGGACCCCCTGGACACACGGCCGCCAAGCTCGAGGTTGTATCTCCCAGATCCTCACGACTGAGGCACAAAAGAAATAGACATTCAGCATTCGGGTGAATTCCTGACTGTGCTGAATAAGAGGTAAATTCTTCCTGAATGTCTAGACGGGAAGAACACACAGGACGAGCTGCCGGGTCCGCGGAGAGGCCTCGAGGCCGTTTCTAAGCCATGGGTTGGTGCTCGTAGGGTGGGAAGTGAGGTCCCACGCTGGAAAGGATCCTGGCTGGATGGGGCAGGCCGGAGCGATGGAGGGGTGGAAAGTCAGGACAGAGAGTGAGGTTTCCCAGAGAAGCAGAACCGAAGAAAATACGACTGCCTCTCTGCGCACCATCTAAACCTGTCTCTGAGAAGACGCGGAGGACAGCCCTGCAGCCCTGTGGGGAGGGGAGCCAGAGCCCACACGCCGTGCGGATCCAGTCCTACCACAGGGCACCGTGGGCACAGAGGGACGGGGCGCAGGCTCGCTGAGGCGGGCACCATGCTCCCAGGCTGTGTTTCCAGGGGCTGTCAGGGCTCAGACTCAGCCTGGAGAACAGGAAGGCTTGACTTCTTCCAGTGTGTTTGCCCAGAATTAAAAGGCTGATGGGCAATGGAGTAGGCTGAGTCTGCTGGACAGGGTAGGGAGTGGTGGCAGGAGGGGCCAATGGACAGCCGGGTGCACCTGTCGGTGGACAGGAGGTCTGGGACAGGGCAGGCACCTGCACGTGGCTTCGGTGACCTCCCAGCTGAGGCACAGCAAAGGAGATCGAGGGCACACCGGCCGAGTCTGTGGACGAGACGAGATGCCGTTTCCGGGAGGGTAACTGGGAGCGGAAGGAGAGGTCACTGAGAGGAGGCAGAGGGGCTGAGCGGTCTGACGGGTTCCCACGTGGATGTCGGCCCTAGCATGCTAGCCAACGAGGCGAGGCAGGAACAGGCATGCCACGCAATGCCACCGTGAGCAGCCAGCCACTGTGAGCAACCGAGTGGGGCTCAGCCCGACAGCCCAGGACATGAAGAAGCACAGGGTTCCGGCTCCTAGACCAGGGTCCAACCACATGGGTGACCCGGCACTCCAGTATGGGTACAACGAGAGAGCAAAAGCTTCCATTCGAGGGGCGCAGGGAGGCAGCGGGCTCTCAGAGCATCAGATCATAGAAGGAGGGGCCAGCGAGTGGCATAGTGGTGAAGGCTCTGGACTCCCACATGGCCAAGTGCGGTTCAAGTCCTGGACCTGGCACGTTGAAACTCATACCAGGCGCATGTGTGTACATGCCCAAAAATCCTGAGAGGAGAATAGAGGAGAAGGAATTGAGATGTGGCCATCCCCCTGGGGGGGGGGGGGGGGGCGATTTCTGGCTCTCTGTCTCTTTGTCTCTCCAGTGAGCACACATGCCTTATAGCAAAAATCTCTAAAAAATAAAATAAAATAAAAATAAAGCAAAAGTTATCCTGAGAGAAGAGTTCAGGGACAAGGAACGGTTGGTCAGGGAGGGGTGGCCCGGAGACCAGGGTTTGGGAGGGTGTGCGGAGGACTGGAACCCACACTGCTGACACTCGAAGTTTTGCTCTCTGTGCCGCTGTTCCCCTGTGGGCCCGGAAACACACCCGCTAGGGCCGTGGAGCAGGTCTTCTGAGACCTCGCGCTACCCTAGCCAGCTCTGCACCCTTGAGAGACCTCCAGGGACTCTGGGAGCTGCAGCCTCCCCACTTCCTGCACGCAGACAAGCATGCCACACTGCTCACCGCACGTGAGACGGTGCGAGTCCACAACAGCACCACAGAAGACGCCACACGTGCTCACCCGAACATGGAGCATCCGACCCCTAGGTGGGGCTCACCCTTCCGGACGCCATGAGGGACGCTTGCCTTTCTGTTTTCACCAGCAGTGTTTGCGTCCTTTTCAAAACGATCTCTCAGCGGACACTCAGGGGATTATACGGGATTTTTTATAAAGATGGTTTCTTCATTTCCCTTTTCATGAGAGCCACGTGAGATCTCATTGCCTAAACTGTGTGCTGAGCACATCGTGTGCTCTGGGCGGTGCTGCTCAGGCCACCCCTGCCGTGTCCGCGCTGGCTCCCAGAGCCGGCACGTCCCTGCCCTCCGACTCGCTCCCGGGCTCACTGGGCCCCTTCTCCCCATGCACTGTCCTTTCCGACACCCGGCCTTCCTTACAGGGCCCCACTGTGTGACTACAGAGCCTCCGGTCCCCACGCACTGTCCTCTCCGACACCCGACCTTCCTTACAGGGCCCACTCTGTGACTACAGAGCCTCCGGTCCCCACGCACTGTCCTCTCCGAGACCCGACCTTCCTTACAGGGCCCACTGTGTGACTACAGAGCCTGCGGTCCCCACGCACTGTCCTCTCCGACACCCGACCTTCCTTACAGGGCCCACTCTGTGACTACAGAGCCTCCGGTCCCCACGCACTGTCCTCTCCGAGACCCGACCTTCCTTACAGGGCCCACTGTGTGACTACAGAGCCTGCGGTCCCCATGCACTGTCCTCTCCGACACCCGACCTTCCTTACAGGGCCCACTCTGTGACTACAGAGCCTCCGGTCCCCACGCACTGTCCTCTCCGAGACCCGACCTTCCTTACAGGGCCCACTGTGTGACTACAGAGCCTGCGGTCCCCACGCACTGTCCTCTCCGACACCCGACCTTCCTTACAGGGCCCACTCTGTGACTACAGAGCCTCCGGTCCCCACGCACTGTCCTCTCCAACACTCGACCTTCCTTACGGGTCCCCACTGTGTGATTACAGAGCCTCAGGCAGCCATGGTCTTTTATGGAGAAAAGAGACAGGGCAGGTGCAGACGGCCCGGCGGGGTCCAGTCCCCGCGTGTCTGCGTCTGAGTGTCAGTTCCCATAGTCATTTTCCAACCTGGGCCCTCACCTCACCAGGACACGTCTCTGCACAACGTCCAGCTCCATTACCCCGGAAGGCCTGTGCCACGCGGGTGCCAGTGACTATGCATATTGATCCCAGCCCCTCCCAGTCATGTTACCATGGGAACAACCGGATGGTCTCCAAGCGTAATGGCCTTTGTGTTGCCCCTCTGTCACATTCGAGGGTCGTGTCTCCATGGGAGGGGAGAGCGTGGTGTGGATCGACGTCGCCCACACACGGGCTCAATTAACAACAGCCGAGGCTATTTTTTAATTCAGAGGACAAACATACCATCTTCACCGCTAAGCACAGAACCCACTGCCGCTGGCCACAGGAGTCAGAGAGCCGGCATGTTCCGCCCGCAGGCACGGCCACGGCAGCCCGGCCCCAGGCCGCCTCCACAGCGTCTTTTCTTCCAATTCCGGTCACGGCGAGCGTGTCCTTTTCTTCATGAGTCTTCCTCTTGTTTGCTCAAAATTTTCTTCAAAGAAGAAGAAAGAAGGAGAAGAAGAAGGAGAGGGGAGGGAGAGGGAGGAGAAAGAAGACAAGGGACACCTACACGTGAAAGCAAAGATCCAGAGTTTTCAGAGCGCAAAGCCGCGCCCAGCGGGACCAGCCACAGCACCCGCGTCGCTCCTGCGACTCATTACCTCTCGTGCCCGTTGCTACTTTCTGGTCTGACTTTTTCCACTCATGAAAGACACAAGGCAAGAGAAGGGAAGAGACTCTGAGGGCACGAACGCGGCCGACGAAGGCGGCGAGGTGCCTCCTCAGCGACGTCCACGAGATGACCAGCAAGGCTCCAGCTGCCGCCTCCAGAGCGAGGTGCCCCCGACACCTCCCCCATCTTGCAAGGACAGGCCAGCTCCCAGTCCCGAGGAGGTGTGGCCTGCCCCTACCATGCAGAGGGGAGTGCTATATCCAGAAGAGAGCTGCCCCCGGCCCCCACTAACTAGGCGAGTTCAACCAGATCCTAAATAACCACGATTTGAAAATAGCCCTCTCACTTACAAGAAATCTTAAACTAAAACACGGAGAAGCCAGGCGTTGATAACATAGTCTGCAGCTGAGGTGGTGCAAGGTCAGCCCCTTCCGGAAGCATCCGTGGGGAGCAGGCGTCTCCAGCCTCATACCTGGCCCACTGAGGCCCAGCGCGACATTCGCATCTGACCCGTGACGTGCAGTGTGGTTTGCCACAGGGAGTTTTGCCATAGGGCACCTGCACTCACTGGAGACAGAGAGACAGAGACAAGGGATTCTGGGCACGCACGTACATGTGTGTTCTTGAAGCCGCCAGCTCCGGTGCTCGAACTGTGGTCAGCCATGTGGATCCAGCGTCTTGACCACCATACCACCTGCTGGCCCAGCTGCAGGGCACCTTTTATAACACGCACCTGTAAAGACGCGGCTCAGAGACACGAGGGCCACGTGAAAGGTGCCCTGGCGAGTGCACTCTCCTCTGCGCACGAACATTTCGAGTCACCACGTGTAGCACACGGGACTGGCACGGGTGGGCACAGCGTGACACACAAGAGCACGCTGTGCGACCCTGTGAGACTCCTGGTCCTGCCTGGTCGCATCCAGTCTGGGAGGCGTCTACACTGCACAGTTCTCCGGGATCTCTGCACAGCGGGGCCAGCATAGAGCAGGCCACACCTCCGCACTGGCCCCTGCCTCTGCGCCCCGGGGCGGCCCTCAGTGCTCCTCACTGTCCTGCCGCGAGCCGCCCTCACCTTCCTCTTCACACCGTGGCACGTCTCAGCTAACACGTGTCACATTTTTTTCTATGCAAAGATTTTAAATCAAGATTGCTACTGTTTGGGGATAGCAGGTAGCATGCAGGTTAAGGCGCTGGGTCCCACAGGGCCGAGTCCGTAGTCCACATGCGTGCACACCCCAAATCCCATGCAGAGGTGGAAGGGAAGGGCCTGCGGCATGGCCATCTCCTCGTGGGGTACCTTCCCAGTTCCTCTCTCTCTCTGTCTCTCTCTGGTGAGTGCACACACCCTATAGCAAAAATAAACTAACGGAAAAAATTGTTACTGTTTTGATTTGTGCTCTGATTACAAACTTTCCACGGTCTTGGACGTGATTTTCCCAAACTCTCTCTGTTTTCCGAGGGTGGCCTGCACACTCCAAGCTGTGCCAGGGAACTATAGGCTGTGGACAGTACACATGTCCCGCCGGGCCCGGTGAGCGCTCGGAAGGTAAAGCGTGTTCTCGCCTCCCTGGCTCAGTCTCTTCCATCCTGTTTATTGTGTCGCTGCATGGGTTTGCAATTTCTGTACTGAGAACACATCAGCTCCTGCTTCCTACTGAAACTGTGAGCAGGTTACAGTTAGTGACCTACCCAGGCTTGGAGGCGCAGTGCAGTGATTCGTGACCTGACGCCAGGCCCTAACCACAGAAGCAGTCCCGTCCACTTCCTTTGTCACGAGGACAACTTTCCCCACTGCCAGGCCTTTTCCAGGCAGGTACAATCAACTGCGTCTCTGACTTGCTTCTGGGTTTGTTTCTTTCTAACGGAAATGATGTACATTGTCATGTACGCTGTGTTGCTTTGACTGTATTTATGTTGTTGGCTACACTGGACTAATTAACATATGTACACATCACTTTTTTGTTGTGGTGAGACTCAAACTCTCAGCAATAAAATACGTTGTTCCTAACTAGCGTCACCATGTTGGGTAGAAGGTCTCTTGGACTTTAACTGAAGCTTTGTCACCTTTGACGACATCTCCGTTTCCACCCTCACTCAGACGCCCACCCCAGTTCTCATAAATACAAGGCTGTTCCCCACTCCTGAGCGCCGCCTCCAGGCTGCCCGCACTGGGAGTGTGTGGTCCTTGCCGTCCGGTGCCTGCCTCATCTCACCATCATGTCCGCCCATTTTCCACGTGGGCGCTAGGGGCAGGCTGCTCTGCTTTGGAAGGCGGAATACTGTCCCCTGTGTGCTACTACTCGTTCATGCGGTCACGCACGGAGGGAGGCGGAGGCTGTGGCCTTGACGATCTGGGTCCTGCTGCGCGTACAGGGGCTGCAGGCGTCTCTCTGGTGGCTGGCTCTGCTTTCCCTGGGCTGCCTCCCCGGTAGTCAGACCGCCGGCCACAGGATGGTTGTTTAACGAGCCTCTGTGCTGTCTTCCACAATGAGCAGTAAGAAGGGCTCTCCTTCCTCCACACCCGCAGCACCACTACTGGACGAGGGCTGCTCTCAGAGGTGTGGAGGCCATCCCACTGCGGTTCCACGTGCGTGTCCTGATGAGGAGCAAGGAGAGCATTCTCTGCGCCATGAGCCGTCTGTATGTCCTTCGAGAAACATCTGTTCAGCGCTTTGCCCGCTTTCCTTTCCCTCCTCATTGCCGGGACCGTGTGCACTTGCCAGAGATAGGAGGGAGACGGGGTGGGGAAACCCCTCAACAGGGCAGTCATGCTTCACTCTCTCCTGTGTTTCTCCATCCCGCAGAGAGCTGAGGCACGCGTGCACGTGAGCCCGCCATGTGTTTAACGCGGGGTGGGGTTCCAACAATGGCCGGTGAGATCCGGCTCCTGCAATCACCAGGCCGTGGGGCCCGCCCCCTCCCTATTTTTAAGTCAAGTTATTTGCTTTCTTGCAATAGAGCTGTTTGATTATTGCTTCTGATTTTGTCTATCTTTGTCCCTGGAACGTGGAGAATGGTTAGGTGCACACCAATGGGGCTGACTCAGCCAGCTCCCGCCGACGGTCAGCTCTGGACGGCCGCAGATGGCTGGCTGTCCCCGGGCGCTGCGCCCGTCGGCTCCACCTCGTACTCGTTTCTGAGATTGTCAGTGCCAACGTGTCCGGGGTCCACATCTCTCCGGTCTTCTCCAATTAGACAAAGAGCATCCACCCAATACGGAAGCCTCTCTGCCTGCTGGCACACACGCAGCAACACCACGTCCCATAAACTTCGGGGAAGCGTTTCTCGTGCTCGCCCACGCCCCCGTGTCTCCACGGAAGTCCGACGCAAGTCGCCATTGGCTCATACTGGGCTCCTGCCGCAGTCCTCCCTGGCCAGAGCAGTTTTTATGGAAGGCAAACCTGAGATATCACCTCCTCTGCTAAAACTCTTCTGGAAAACTGGGAGTGGGAGAAAACTCCCTCCACTTGGTAAAGCCTAGGTTCCCACAGTATTCAGACAACAGCATGTTTGGGGAAGACCTTTGAAAACCAGAAGCAAATGTGCCCGTGGCCTGTGTGACAATACAAGGTCCTTCCCAAAGCAATGAAACCAACAACAAGAAAAGAAAGAACACAAAGAATAAAGGAAGAAAAGAGAGAGAAGAGAACAGAGAAAGGACAACAGTGACCTGAGGCTCAGAAAGGAGCAGACACATCCTCGTACTTCCTGGTAGGTGACGCGGTCTGGACAGGACGCCCCGACAGACTGGAGTGGGTTAAACTACCCAGAGGGCAGCGGGAGGTCAGCTATGCCACTGGGTGCAAAATCAGCTTCTATACGGACGGCATCTCCGTGGCTCCACTCAGATGGACGTTGGTGTGCCCCGAGTCGACGTGCTGTAACCCACCTCCCAAGTGAGGGTGCTGGGCCTTTGGGAGGAGATTAAGTCACGAGGCCAAAGCCTCCGTGGGGCTCACAGCCCTGTAAAAGAGGCCCTGGCGACTCCCACGCCCCTTCCACCACGGGAGGACACGGGAAAGACGCCGTCTGCAAGCCGGGATCAGGCCTCACAGCACCCACTCTGCAGAAGCCCTCACCTTGTGTGTAAAGTTTTCTGTGTTTTTGCTTTCTTTAAGGGAGATTTTTGCTATAGGGCATGTGCGCTCATCAGAGAGAAGAGAGAGACAGAAAGTGAGAAATCACCCAACCGGATGGCCACACTGCAATCTCTTCTCCCTTCTCCTCTCAGGACTTTTGGGCACACACATACATACACACACACACATACACACACACGTACCTCGTGTGACATTTTAAACAAATGATCAGGAGTGGGGTGGTAGTCACCAGAAAATTAAGTTTAGACATGATGTTGCCCCAAGTAGAACAAACTCCAAGATATCTCTAAGAGAGACGTTCTTCTCTAAGAACATTACCCAGACAAGCGGACAGTGAAAGTTGCCCAGAGGCAGTTAGTGGGTGAAGGGAAAAGACTGCCAGCACTCGGTGACAGCCCTGACACAATGACCTCGGTCAGACCCGAGGGCGCTAGCCCTCCACGCAGTCGGAGAGGCCACGTCCCCACAACTGCACAGCTGGCAGAGACAGTCGGGGCTGGACCAGCCAGGGCTGTCACCAGACAGCAAGAGAACGGTAGAAGGAAGGGTCGAGACCTTTCGGGGGTAAGAGAAGGCATTCCCAGAACACAGCATTTTCCTCGACGAGAGCAGACCCTCCATCCACTGGACGGTCGGAGAACCACCTAGGGAAGTGTGAGGACAAACCCGTCACAGGCCGATGGAGGCGGGGAGGGCGCGGGAGAGCCGTAATATCTTGGCTTGTGTTTAAATGAGTAAATGCCTGGGCAAATTCTAAATTATGCAAGAAAACAATTAAAATATAGAATAAAGATAAAGGGTAATTATAAAAGCAATTGCAAAGAGATGGAAAGCGATCAGACTGAGAAGCTGATTGAAAAATGGTCAAAAACACATCAACATGTCACCTTTATTACTCCTATCACTATTATTTGTTTTGTTTAGAGTTTTTCTTGCTAATATTGTACAACCATAGGGGAGATAAAATATTCTCTAATAAAATTAAATATATACCTACACGGAAATTTTTATTTAGTCCATTAAAATGTTTGCATTTTTTATTGGATCTGAAAAAAAATACCTGATTTAACTCAGCTCACTTTTGTCATTACAGGCTCATGCAGTTGGAAACAAAATAGGCTTGCGCCTGATTCAAAAACAGAATGAAATGACCTTGAACAGTTAAACCCTGGATCCCAGACAGAGCATTTCCACCTCTCAAAAGATTAAGCCAAAGTAAATAATCCCCTTCATTAGTAGCTTGAAAAGAATTCAGGGTTAAAAATAATTCCAGTCTAAACAAACACTCCGTCCTCGCCGCCTCCCCCCTTCCAGGGAAGCCAGCACGCAGCTAAGACCACAGCTTCACAGGTGAGCCCGCGGCACGGATGTGCCAGGCGTGGTGGTTAGGCCAGGCAGTGGATCTGACGTGCTGGCTTCACTGGGTGCACATGTGCACGCGTGCCGACGTCCCGGGAGGAGGATGGTAGAGAAGGATTGTGGGGTAGCCACCCCCTGGGGTGATTTTTCGACTTTGCTCTCCCTCTGCCTCTCTTGAGTAGGAAGAAAACCACGAACAAGACAGCACCTCCCTCGGCCAGAATTCTCGAGCCTGGGCAGCGACTTTGAGGTCGCAGCTACTCCCCGCTCCTCTCGGCCCTTCAGCCTCGGCGGGTCTGCTTCCTACCTACCCCTAACACGGGCAGGAACACCTCTCCCTCTGCTCCCCGCCCGGCCGTCGTGCTCGGGCTGGGGTAACGTGCGGTGCGCTGGGAGCTGGGTGCGAACGCTCCGGGCCGTTTCTTAGTGAAGGGGACAGCGGCGTCAGAGGCAGCAAAGACAGGAATGTCCTCAGGTAAAGCCCCGACGACGGCAGAGAGGGAAGCACATACGACTGCTTTGTGCTTTGCCTTCATCTCCGATCTTCCTGTTTCTAATCACTGCTCTTCCTTCCACGTCTTTTCTCATAACAGAATCTCGAATGAGACTGGTCAGGAGCCTGAGGCGCAGGTGGGTGAGCGGATTAGCGACTGTCAGTAAGAACCGCAGGAAAGAGGAGTGAAATTCAATCTGGTGCAGCCTCAGCCGCATTAATCTTCCTAGGCCCTGCTCTCTCTCGGGTCTACAGGTCCGTGATAGACCTTCTTTTCTCCGGGGCAGACTCAATTACCATAAAGAAGAACTTTTCAAATAAACACTTCAGTTTTGCTTCTGCCTGTGGCTCATCACGGCGCAGAACAAACGAGGGTTGAAAGGTCCACGTGGTTACAGAAGGTGGGTGATTTTCCAAATGGCAGGACGTCTTTAAACATCTGAAAAGGCGTCCCTTTTGTGCATGCCACAGTCCAGTGCTGAGACGGAGCCTTCAGGTAAGTGATATGCCGGACTCCCAGTGCAGCCTAAGCGGCCACATTGATCTCTTAAAGCCCACACAGTGTGCGTTTTCCCTAGCTGACGGCACCCTGGCTTACGCCTCTAGAACGGGGCATGTCAATTAAAGACCGTGTTACTTAAGCCTCCGGACAGCGGAGCCATTCGGTTCGACCGTGCCTTTACACGAGGCCCTACTTGGAATCAGAAGAGCGCAACGCACCACCGTCCCTGCAGCGTCCCGTGGCTCCGAGCTAGTGCCGCCCGCAGTGCGTCCTCCGCATTTCTCCAGCACTATGCGTGTCCCCGTACAGAGCCCTTCTCCTGCGCTCTTCCTTTTTAGAGCTTTTTTGCTATACAGCACGTACACTCACTGAAGAGACAGAAAGCAAGAAATCACCCCTCAGGGGGATGGCCATGCCACAATCACTTCTCCATTCTTGGGCATGCACACACACCCAACGTGGGTTTTAAGCGGCTGGGTCCAGGGCTCAAACCACGGTCGACGACGTGGGAGCCCAGCGACATAACCATTACGCCATCTGCTGGTCCCAATTCTTTACACACTTCTTGTAAAATGATGAACACAGGACGCATGCACCTGTGTGTGTGCAAGGATGGTGGGTGTATGTGCACACGTGCATGTGTGTCTGTATGTGTCTGTGTGTGGAGTATGTGTACACATGTGTGCATGTGTCTGTTTGCCCCAACACTGTCTCCTGTCATTATCACATCCCAGAGGACATGCATGGCCGACCCTCCTTCCGGGAAGATGGGATAAGGATCCATTTCCTGGTTCCTCCCGCTAAGACCAACCCAAACCCTGGGACATTTCCTAGAAGAACCCTCCAGAAGGGGGAGAGGAAGGTGCCACGGACCCCAGGACCCGAGGAATGGCTAGTGACTCTCCTGGGCTTCCTCTTTGCCTCGTCCCTCCCAGACCCAGAGCTGGAGAAACCAGCAACCTAGAAACACCAATGGGGACACACAGAAACCACGAGAAGCCCCACCAAGCCTGCTCCCGGCTGAAGGACCAGGGACGGGCCAGAACACCTGTCCCACATGGCCCTCTTGGCCAGACGTCACGGGAAACTGTGGCCCAGTCCTGCCCGTGCCAGCGCATACAGTCCCACCCTCGCCATCCCGTAGTGAGGCACTGGCACCCTCACAGGGGACAGTGGGGACTTCCACCGCTGCCCAGAGAGGACAAGGGCTGCCCCATTCATGGAGGCCACGTGGGACCGTGCCCACCCTGTGGGCAGAGACAATAGCTCAGCTCCTTCCCGTGGAGGAGGCAGTGCCCCCACCTCCCCGAGGACAGGCCTGGAGTCGTCTTGTTGGGACAGGCCTGCTGGAGCAGGGACGGGAACCACGGCCAGACTCGTGACGTGGTCCCCAAAGCCCAGGTTTCAATTAAAGAAAGGCTCTCCCAACACACTGAGAGCCAGGAAACTCTCCAACAGAATGTAGAGACAAGCCACCGACGCCAAACCGAGAGGACAGAGCCGTCACACTGCCTTACTGGGAGCTCCAAGCAGCCACGGTAAAACGCTCCCACGAGCAGTTGTAAATTGGTGGAAACCAATGGGAAAAAGGGGCTTCAGCCAAGAAGTGATGGCCTCAGCTAAGGGGGCCAGTGGCGGCGCAGCGGCGTGAGAGCGACTCACACGGGAGCTCCGGGTTCCCGTCTGGGGCTGAGAACACACCAGGCACATGTGTACCCACGATCTGGGGCTCGCTGAGGCCGGGGCGCCTGGTATCACGGCCAGTCGGAGACGCTTCTTGCGCGCAATCTGTCTCTCTCATTCAAGGAAAAAGAAATGGAATACTTTTAAAAAAATAAGAAGGAACAAATGGAAGTTTAGATCTGAAAAATAGAACACTCCCAGTGAAGGTCACAGGAGGGGCTCACCTGGGCTGAGCAGCAGCAGCACTGGTTACCCGGCCAGCATGTGTGGGGCGTGCGGGGCTCAGCTCAGGGTGGTGGGGAGGGCCGCAGGGGGTCAGGAGAGAGGGTGAGGTGGCAGCACCCCTGCACTTCTGGACTCACAGTGGTCCCACCGAAGCCACGGGCTGACTGACCAGAGATGTCTAGAGAACACGTCAGCCAGAGGGCTGCCACTCCACTGGCCACCGTGGCCCTCCATGGGAGCAGCTGCAGAGGCTCAGCTTACCCCAGCTCTCTGCTCTCAGTCAGGGCGTGCCCCGCTGTGTCCCTGTCCCTAGGGTGCAACCAGACAGCCGCCCTGACAGACCACCGCCAGCAGAGTGGCATGCTCCGGCCCTCCTGGCCCCTGGACTCTGGGACACAGAAGGGCCAACCTCATTCCTGGCAAATGCAGCCACACGGACCAGACGGAGAGCAGGGAGCCCTGGGAGGGCTGCTGAGACCGCCTTCCAGTGGGCACATCCCGCAGCCTGGAGCGCGGGCTCTTCCCCACTTTCAGTTTTCAGAAAGCGCTGTCACCGCCCCGCTCACTGGCCCTGCGGTGCCCCGGGCCCCCCCACCCTGCTCACTCACCCTGGGCCCTCTCACCCTGCCCACTCACCCTGGGCCCCCCCCCCACCCTGCTCACTCACCCTGGGCCCTCTCACCCTGCCCACTCACCCTGGGCCCCCCCCCACCCTGCTCACTCACCCTGGGCCCTCTCACCCTGCCCACTCACCCTGGGCCCCCCCCACCCTGCTCACTCACCCTGGGCCCCCCCACCCTGCTCACTCACCCTGGGCCCCCTCCACCCTGCTCACTCACCCTGTGGGGCCCCCCCATCCTGTTTACTCATCCTGTGGAGCCCCCCCACCCTGCCCACTCACCCTGGGCCCCCCCACCCTGCTCACTCACCCTGGGCCCTCTCACCCTGCTCACTCACCCTGGGCCCCCTCCACCCTGCTCACTCACCCTGTGGGGCCCCCCCATCCTGTTTACTCATCCTGTGGAGCCCCCCCCACCCTGCCCACTCACCCTGTGGGGTCCCCCCATCCTGCCTACTCACCCCGGGATCCCCCATCCTGCCCACTTACCCTGTGGAGTCCCCCCATTCTGCTCACTTACCCTGGGCTCTCCCACCCACTTACCCTGGGCCCCCCCACCCTGCTCACTCACCCTGGAACCCCCATCCTGCCCACTTACCCTGTGGAGCCCCCACCCTGCCCACTTACCCTGTGGAGCCCCCACCTTGCTCACTCACCCTGGACCCCCCCATCCTGCCCACTCACCCTGTGGAGCCCCCACCCTGCTCACTCACCCTGTGGAGCCCCCACCCTGCTCACTGGCTCTGCAGTGCCCCAGGCCCCCAGCTCTGCAGGCCGCTCTCCTCCTCCTGGCTCTGAACGTGGCCTGCTCATTGCAGGGGCTGGTGCCCTGCCGCTCGGGTAGGCCTGGGTCACACATGCCTCTGCAGCTGGGTCATGCACAGCGAGGTCTTTGTTTTCTTTTGTGCTTTAAAAAGTCATGATTGGCTGAACAGAATGAGGAGATAAAAAGGCAGGTATTCATGAACAGGCTATGGGAGACAGAACGCCGCCATGTATGGGCCAGGCCCTGATGTGTGGTCTCAGCCTGGGCAGAGACAGAGACATGCAGGCATGGCAGGGAGGGGAGGGGACAGGCCTGCCCAACAGGCTGACACGCACGGAGACCAGACTCAGCAGACCAGTTATAAGGCCCGCAAGAAAGTCGTGCCTGCCTCAGCCGTCTGTTCGGACTCACTTTCTAGCGTAAAACCCAACAAACAGAGGCCCACAAAACCCAGTTGGAACACAGGCAGAGCACAAGTGACCTCGTGTGTGACCACACTCTTGCAGAAGTGACTCGGTTGGGGCATGACGTCCATAGTTGACCAGCTGGTCAGTGAGTGTGCTGACCAGTCACCATCCGGGGGGTCTCTCTATGAAGCCTCCGTCCCCGCCCACAGTGGCCTCTTCTCTGTCACCATGGCCCCGTTTAAAGCCCCAGTCATTCCTCACAGCCCCGGTGGCCCCTCTGATTCTCCTTGGCCTTCCAGTTCACCCCCGGGGCTCTGCCGCGCTGGCCTTCCGATGCTGTGCTCAGAGCATGTAGGTTCCCCGACAGCTGTCTGCGAGGCCCCCCATCACACCGAGGGTAACTGCAACCCACAGGCCCCACAAGGCAACCCCCGCATGGCAACCCCCAAACAGCGATCCCCACACGGCGATCCCCACACGGCGATCCCCACACAGCAACCCCTGCACCTGTGATCCACACACAGTGACCCCCGCACGGCGACCCCCACATGGCGATCCCCACACAGTGATCCCCACACGGTGATCCCCACACGGCAATCCCCACGTGGCGATCTCCACACGGCAACCCCCGCACCTGTGATCCCCACACGGCGACCCCCGCACGGCAACCCCCACATAGCGATCACCACACGGCGATCCCCACACGGCAACCCCTGCACCTATGATCCCCGCACCTGCGATCCACACACAGCAATCGCCACATGGTGACCCCCGCACGGCGACCCCCACACTGACCCCCACACGGCGATCCCTGAACGGCGACCCCTGCACCTGTGATCCCCACACGGCAACCCCTGCACCTATGATCCCCGCACCTGCAATCCACACACAGCGATCCCCACATGGTGACCCCTGCACGGCGACCCCCACACTGTGACCCCCACACGACGATCCCTGAACGGCGACCCCTGCACCTGTGATCCCCACATGGCGACCCCCGCACTGCGATCCCCACACTGCGATCCCCACATGGTGACCTCCGCACGGCGACCCCCGCACTGTGATCCCCGCACGGCAACCCCGGCAGGACATTCCCCACAGGCGATTCACGCGGCGATCCCCACGGGGGCAGGGCCGGGGGAGGGGCCCTCAGGTCTTGTCCCCGCCGCCTGGTTTTAGACCTGGGATGCATCCTTATGCAGGAGCCACACTTCCAATCATGTTCGGGTTCTCACGGCAAACCAGAAACGACACAGACGCACGGCTGCACTGCTCGTCGGGCCCACCCCGGGGACAGCCTCGGGGTGAGGAGGCAGGAGGCAGGAAGCCGCTCGCTTTGAGGTCCACCATGGCGGGCCCTCCTGAAGACATGTTGGACTCGGGCCCATGAGCGTGGCCTTCCTTATTTAGAAACCGGGTCTTTGCAGATGTCACCAAGCTAAGGTGAGGTCACAGAGTGCAGCCGTCACTAAACACATGACTGGTGTCCTTGTGAGGAAGGCGAGACCCAGAGACTGGATGCGGGCCACGGCCGGTGCTGCGTGTGCGAGCCCGGGTGGCCTGCAGACCAGTGGGGCCACAGCCGGTGCTGTGTGCGTGAGCCCGGGAGCCCGGGTGGCCTGCAGACCAGCGGGGGCCACGGCCAGTGCTGCGTGTGTGAGCCCGGGAGCCCAGGTTGGCCTGCAGACCAGCGGGGGCCACAGCTGGTGCTGCGTGTGTGAGCCCGGGAGCCCAGGTTGGCCTGCAGACCAGCGGGGGCCACAGCCGGTGCTGCGTGTGTGAGCCCGGGAGCCCGGCTGGCCTGCAGACCAGCGGGGGCCACAGCCGGTGCTGCATGTGCGAGCCCGGGAGCCCGGCTGGCCTGCAGACCAGCGGGGCAGCGCCTAGAGAAGGGTCCCTCAGAATTCCCGAGCTGAGAGTTGGCTGTGAAGGTGTTTAGAGAAGCCCTAAGGCCTTGTGGGTTAAAGGTGGGAGCCGTGGGGATTAGGTGGTAAGGTGGGGCTCTATGGTCACCCGGTGGGTCCGTAAGCAGGGAGGCATAGGACACGCGGACACATGCGAACACATAGTGGCGTTGCTCCTGTTCCCTCCTGCTGTGCATGGACGGGGCCACAGGACCCACCCACAGGAAACCCTGGAGAGGTGCAGCTCGGCCGCAGACCCCCAAGCTGCCAGGTGCAGAAAGCGACGTGCTCCAACCCACCCGACCTGAGGAGCTTGTTTTCAGCAACAGAAAGGTCTGGAACAAGGACCCACCTCGCTGACATGTGGTGTCAGACTTCCAGCCTGCAGGCCGCGGTCAGGCATCCTGTCACCTTAGCCACTCGGTGTGACCGCGGCCCAGGGAGCCGATGTCCGGTCCGAGGCACACTCGCTCCAGCCCCGTGTTGTGCCTGCATCCCGGGTGGCTCCTGCCAGGAGGGCCTGGGCCTCAGTGGCTCCTGGTGACAGACCCCACCTCACCACGCACCAGGGCTGGCCAAAGCTTGACCTCGAGGGTGAGAAAAGACATGGTGGGCGGCAGAGCAGCGGGAGGGCAGCAGGAGGCTGTGCAGCCCCGCCGGGTCACCCGACTTGACCCTCCCCGGGCTCTCTCTCCACCTGGGCCCTCGCTCAGGTGCCCTGAGGGCTCACCTGACCCAGGAGACGGGATTTGCAGGGAACAGGAAATGTTGGACATAGGAGGGAGGAGAGACGGCCGGTCCTGGCAAACGCTACCCAGAGGGAAGAGGGAGGGTGTCGAAGATGAAATACGGTGATACCCTGGATTGATGTCCACACACGGAATGCGAAATCCGTGCTGTTCCCCGTGAAGATGTGCAATGAAATGTAAACCACTAATTATTGTAACAAATTAAGAATGAATTTAGGATAGGGCCATCCACCAGCACTATCACATGGCAAATATGGCAACCACCGGCCAAGTTGTCCTTCAAAGGGCAGAATGGAGACACGCATGGGCCACACGACCTCTGTCCCAGCCACCCGGCAACACGGTGAGGACCAGCTTCAACGGTTGGCATGGCTGGGCTCTCACAGGCCTTCGCCAGGGCACTGCCACTGACAGGTGGCGGATGCCACACGGCCAATGCTACGTGCACAGCCCGGACCTGGAGGCTTAAAACGCAGGCCAGGCGCTGTGTGCGTGCCCGAAACCCTGAGTGGAAGGATTGCAGCAGCGCGGCCACCCCTGGGGGTGGTTTCTCACCCTCACCCTCTCTGTCTGTCTCTGGCGAGCACACACATGCTATCGCAAATGAATAATAATAATACAGTAAAAACACACAGTATGGCAAGACAGGAGGAGCGCAGGGCTGGGCGGGGCCTGCAGCTTGAGGAGGCCTGTCCAGGCTGCTTCTCACTCTCTCACATGCACATGCATGAATTAAATTTAATTTTACAAGAGAAAATAAAACCACCGCTAATTAAAAGTTTTGATTTTCAGAACACTGTAACTGAACCATGCCTGTAAGAGAACCCTGCGCCTGTCTAGGAGCTGGGCAGAATCGGGGTGGCAGATGTAGCGGGGCTGGAGAGCGGCTGACAAACGGTCTGGGAGAAGAACCGCGACCAGGAAAAGGCTGTGGACGGAGGGCCCGGCTGCCCCTCCAGCTGGAGAGGAGGCGGCGTGTACAGGTAGCTGCAGGGTGGGGCAGGAGTCTGAACCAGTCTGAGGCTCAGGTTTTACAGTGGACGGAGGCCTTGCCACTCACCAGGACAATGGTGTCAGATGGGTTTGCTGAAGTAGCGGGGTGGCCCTCTGTCCACCACACAAGGCCACACGGGGTCTGCAAGGTGGCAGCATCCGGCCTTCGACAAGCAGCTACAGGACGGCTGCATAAGAGCAGGAGGGCGGAGGACAGAGACCGGCACTCCGAGCCCAGCGGGGCTCTCTCCAGCTCCGCTCAGGCCCGAGGGGCAGGAGGCAGTGGGACTTTGCAGGTAGGAGCCACATAGGAGTCGGTGTGCAAGGAAGCTTCGGGAGACCGGAGACGAAGGCCCAAAGGGTCCCGGAGCAGCAGGGGCCAAATTCAAGGTGTCAGAGACAGCGTTCCTCCTCGAGCTCCAGAGCACGTAGTAACCCAGTTGAGCAGCAGAAGTTCGGCCATCCCTGGGAGAGCCCTTTGTAACTCGCTGTCCTGGGCTCGGGGCGGCACCTTTGAGCGTCGGGACATTGGCTGATGACTGTTTTATGGACATTTGTCATCTGGTCACAGTTTAAGTGCACCTTCACTTCCCTTCCCCGGCTTCCTGAGTCATGGCGTGGGGGGACGAGCGACGGGGCTCTTATCAGCCACAGGTTACAGTACAGACGGGCAGATGGCAGCTGTCGGAGGGCGGCCGGGGAGGGGGTCACCGCCCGTGCTTCTGCTTGGGGACAGAGTGCTCAGTACTTGTCAGGGAATGACAGAACCCTAGGAAGTCATTTTCCCTTAAAGAAGACTACGCATCCCATGTGTTACGAATAAAACGAATACTCTCAAGGTCATGCCAACATCTAAACTAATAAACAGTGACTTTCCAATCGCACGTAAGACGCAGCATATCTGAAGATAGAGGGGCGCGCATTCACGCCACTTTCTTCTTAATGGTTTCGAAGTAACCCAACCAAAGCACGAACCAATGCAGATGTGTTTCCAAGAAAGCAAGCAGAAATATTCCAATACCCACACATCTCTAAACCCCTCCCACTCTTTTTTTTTTTTTTTTTGGAGAGGTTTTTTTTTTTTTTTTTCCGCTATAGGGCGCGTGCGCTTGCCAGACAGACAGAGAGAGACAGAGAGACAGAAAGCGAGAAATCATCCCCCAGAGGGGATGGTCACGCCGCAATCCCTTCTCCTCCATTCTCCTCTCGGGATCTTGGGCACGCACGCACACACGCCCGGCGTGAGTTGTAAGCCACCGGGTCCGAGACGCGAACCGTGGTCGACTACGTGGGAGTCCAGCGACATAGCCATTACGCTAACTGCTGGTTCCCAACCCCGCCCACTCTTGAGAGCCATCTGCGCCCACACGCACGCCGAGGTCACGGGGGTGGGCAGGTACCCTGAGACCATCACGTCTCATGAAAAGTGAGGCCCATTGTTTCTACAAACGAAAGGTCTTTAGCTTGTTCATAAAACTGGGAGAAGCGGAACAGGTTAAACAGGTTTAGAAATGAATCATTACGTTTATTTCTTTGTGTGTGTGTGTGTATGTGTGTGTGTGTCTGTATACATGAAAACGTGTGTATGAATGAAAAGTTTAACACTTGAACGTTACGAAGAATTCCAGGAAGCCAGAGATCTCGAGGACCGTTTGGTAAGCAAGGTGACAGTCTTCAATACGGACCAGAACTTGACCCTGACGACAGGCTGTCAGACTATGGCAGCCACCGGCTGAACTCTCCTGCAAAGGGCCAGAGAGCAGACGGTGGGCGGCGTGACCTCGGTCACAGCCACTCCGGCACTGTGTGGGGACCAGCCAGTCAGACATAAACCCGTGCACGGTTGGGTTCTCACAATTCTTGACCCACAGATGCTGAAATTTAAATTCCCTGTCATCTTCTTGTACCATGAAATAATCGTTTAATTTTTTCCCAACCACGTAAGCATGCAGAACTCAGCCTTGGCTCACAGACCACAGCGTGGCTCAGCATGGGTGTGCCCAGCCGGACTGCCGAAGCAAGGCCAGGCAGACCACGAGGAGGGTGCCCGCTCCTGTTCTGAGACAGGTGCTGGGCAGACCCCCTTCCCTCGACGCCCTTCCTGTCCAGGAACAGCCTTGCACGCCATTTTCTGATCTGCCACTTATGCCTCCTGATCTTCACAGGCTGCCTCCTGGGAGGCCCCAGGTACCCACGGACTTCTTCCTTCTCCGAATTTCACATAGCCAGGACATGCGCAAGTTCGCTGTCACGGGAACTTGAAACAAATCTGTACCTGTTCCAAAGGATAAGCATGCTGGACTGCCCCACAGCACAGTGCTTAGGGGACCCAGATCCCACATGGCCAACCATGGTTCGAGTCCTGCCCCAGTGGCTTGAAAAACAGACCAGCATATGTGCATGCGTGTCCACCACCATGATGGGAAGGAGGGAACAAGGAAAAGGGATTGTGGCGTGATCATGTTCCATTGGGGGTGCTTCCTCTGGCAAGTAAGTTAATAAATAAAGCAAAGGAGACACACTCTCGCTGTCACCTCTGCCTTGGATGCTGTCGCTCAGAAACTCACGTCTCTGATGACATCTGTGTGTCTACTGCCGTTCTGCAGGATTTTCTTACACTCTGGGATGGAGAGTCTGCCATAGTTGAAGGACTGAGAGTGCTTTAAATGAATCAGTTGAAAGGGTGATTTAAATGGATGCCTTCGAACTCCTCTCATTTATCACTGGAAGAACCAACAGGGAACAGATAGGCACGCTCACTATTTTTTTTTTTTTTTTTTTGGAGAGGTTTTTCGCTATAGGGCGCGTGCGCTTGCCAGACAGAGAGAGACATAGAGACAGAAAGCGAGAAATCACCCCCCAGGGGGGATGGTCACGCCACAATCCCTTCTCCTCCATTCTCCTCTCGGGATCTTGGGCACGCACGCACACGCGCCCGGCGTGAGTTGTAAGCCACCGGGTCCAAGACACGAACCGCGGTCGACTACATGGGAGTCCAGCGACATAGCCATTACGCTAACTGCTGGTTCCCGGCACGCTCACTATTTTTCGGACTGAAAGACTGTGGCTTTCTGCTCAGGAATTTAAAAGGACCACGATTATTAATCTTGGGTTTTTCTCAATAATCACTATCTCAGGAACACTGACTAGGGCATACCTAGGAGATCTTAGAAAAACTGATCACGCCATACTTTGCAAGCTCTGTGTACCAACTTTCAACCTCAATCTGCAAAATTCGATACTGAATTTCTTAAAAAGTGACAGCTTGAAAGTGTGTGGGAGAAACAACATCCATCTAGCTGGCTCGTATCTTCCATTTCGAAATCTTTACACTGCACGGTATTGTAAGAGCTATTTCTTATAATTACTATTAATGAGACTTTCACTTATGTAAGTACTTCTCATTGTAATAGCACAATGCAGGCTTTTAAATGATAAAACTTTATAAAACAGGCACGTTTCCATTAAGTTATTATCCCTGTTTTATTTTAGGTAGTCAGTGATCTACTGCATGATGCCCTGTATAGTGATGGCTAGCATTCTGCGGGCTCTTGCCGTGTGCCAAAAACGTGCCGTGTTCATAAAGCACAAGTGGGGAACATGACACGAATCCCACTGCTCGCCTTTTAAGCACACCACAAAATTAGTTTGGAAGTAATTACAATAAGTGGATAAATACTGTAACTAAAGTAATTACTCATTCTACAACTGCTAGATGGGATTAAAGCTGAACGCTACAGATGGGCAGCTTCTGCCAGAGTTACCTAGCAACCATGCCCGAGTGATCTGACTCCATCGGCCCCCACATGAAGCTGACAGGGACCAGACGGTGGTCAGCGGTAACATACAGGGCTCTGCAGGGTTGGCCCACATGGCCGTGACCTGGACAGGAAGGTACGTGATCACACCCAGAGACCTCCCTGAGCGCACGGCTGTGACCTGGGGCAACTTTGGCTAGGGTGGACATGGCGCCATGTCCCTGCCGGGGATGCCATCTCTCGCTCACTTTCTGTCTTGCTCATTAAAAAAAAAAAAGAAATAAACAAACTTAGAAAAAAACCTGTTTCGGGGCCACAGGAGCTTGGTAGTTGCGGAGGCTGGATCCCACATGGCCCATTTGAGTGTGGTTTGAGTCCCAGACTTGGTAGCTTGAAAAACACACCGGGCGTGTGTGTGCGTGTACTCAAACTCCCGAGAAGAGAAGGGATTGCAGTGTGGCCACCCCACTCCCGGAGGAGATTTCTCGCCGCACCTCCCACCCCCCACCGACAAGGGCATGTGCCCTCTAGCAGAAACTGAAAAAAAAAAAAAAAAAAAAAAAAAAGGAAAAGAAAAAAAAAGGTAGGCCCGGTCGATTTCCAAGGTACAGATCTCTCTCTGCCTCTTCGCATCCAAGTCATACACGCGTGCCTGCAGGGATGCACATGGACCTGCTGGTACATCAGAACGCCCCGGAGCTAAGCGGGTAAGTGTCTAAGTATGAGCGCATGTTGTGATTCATCGCATCCGGCAGCGGCGAGTTAAGCTCTCCCTGCTTTGCGCTCTTCCTCAGTGTGTTTATTCCTGCCATTTTTGCTGCAGGGATGCTGATGCGGCCGTGTGCTCGGGGCAAACTCCTAGCCGTAGACCACACTGGCGCCGTGCTCAGTGCCCTTCCAGGCTTTCTTTCCGAAGTCCGCCCTCATCATCAGTCATGTGGGAAACCTTCCCTGGGGCCAGCAGGTGGCATAGCGGATAAGTGCTGGACTCCCATGTGGCCGACCGCCGTCTGCGTCCTGGACCTGGCGTCTTGAAACTCAAGCTGGGCGCGTGTGCATGCATGCCCAAGATCCTGAGAGGAGAATGGAGAAGGGACTGTGGCGCGGCCATCCTCCAGGAGTGATTCATCGCTCTCTGTCTCTCCGGTGAGCACACACGCCCAATAGCAAACATCCCTAAAAGAAACCCTTGCTTTCCCACTTATGTGAAATCTTGTCAGCCAGACACCGTGAGGAGCGCTTTCGCAGACGGTGCATGAGTGCATTTCGTGTGCAGTCAGCTGGGCAGGCTGTTCACACCGTGTTTACCCACTTGCACTTCCCGTGGCGGCCGTGGTCTCAGCCGTGATCCTGTGTCACACCGCCAGGTTGTCAGGCCTCCTGAGTCTTCTGCCTTTTGTCATGTGGCCTGACTTGCCGGCCTCATGCTGTGCCTGCTTGTGCTTATTCTATGGCTGGACCAGCTACAGTTGTTCGAATTACATCTTCGTGAATAACGTACACACCCATTTCCGGCTCATCAGCTCCGCACGGACGCCATTTAGAACCTCGTATGAAAGATGGGAGGAGCTAAACCTCCCTCCCTCTCCCCCTTTTGTGTTTGGTTTATTGAATTATTTTAGTTTTTTGTTTTGTTTTTACAAATTCAGTGCCTTTATATATGAGTAATCAAGGCAAAATGATCTGTACTGAGTCTTTGCTCTGAGAACTGAGGAAGTTGAAACAAGCCCTTCCCACCCCACCCTGTACTGTTCCAGCTTTTGCTGACGGCTCTCATGTCCAAATGGAAAGACATCGCATCTTCTCTGTAACAGTAATCCTCAGCTACTTGGCTTTCATTATACACCAAGAAAATTCAAATTTTTCCTTTTATCACTTATCCCTTGGTTTGCTAACTTGATTCATTTTTTTTTTTTTTAAAGAAGGGCTTGGTGTTTCTTCCTTATCAGATGTCTCTGATATTTGAAAGTGTCTCAATTTTCTTTATTCTTAAAATGACCATGACTCTGTATTAAATTCTTGCATATTATGCCATGTGAAATTTCCTTTTAAGAATTACATTTGGAAAAGAGGTACTTAATGTTCCAAATTATAGAACTTACTTTTCGCCTGTTTCTTTAAAATATTTTAAGGTGAACAATTATTATTTGTCGATAATTACACTAGAAATCATCCAAGATAACCCCCAAATTCAGAGAACGCTTCCAGAGTGTCTCCACATTGAGAGACAAAGGGCGTAAACTTAGATGCAGGTGGCTAGTCTCAGCTTGTCCCAGCACCCTGGCACTGAGCCCAATCAGCACACCGATTTTACTTGCAATAGAGTACGTGCACGTGAGCAAGAGAGAGGACCCCACCACAGTGCCCTTTCCCAGCCCTCCAGTTCCACACACATGCCTGCTGTGTCTTCAGACCGCCCTGAGATTCAAACCCATGTTGGTCACGTGGCTTCCAGCATTGCAATGCAGTTTGCTACCGACTGTACCACTAGTCCGGGCCACTCAACAAAAGATTTTTGAGCTTTCTTGAGACTCAGATCTTGTTAGGTATTGAGTCAACTTTTATGTCTATGTCAATGAAAGCAAAATGCAATCACTTTGAAAATATCACCATAGCAATTAATCTAATACAACAGGCAGGATGCAAATTAGAGGGGCCAGTCCTCTACTGAGCTTTGTATTCCTGGGACCAGTAGACGGCATAATGGTTATGTCGCTGGACGCCCATGTAGTCAACTGTGGTCAAGTCCTAGACCCAGTGGCTTAAAACTCACACGTGTGTGTGTGTGTGTGTGTGTGTGTGTGTGTGTGCCTAAAATCCTGAGAGGAGAATGGAGGAGAAGGGATTGCGGTGTGGCCAACCCTCCCGGGATGTGATTTCTCGCTTTCTGTCTTTCTGGTGAGCACCCATTCCCTATAGCAAAAATCTCTCTAAGAAAAAAGGATTTGTATGTCTAATGTCCTACAGATAAAGCCCTCTTTTCTGAATGAAAGTCTGCTAGGAGCATACGAGTGTGGCTGTGATCAGCGGGGCTACCCTGCACAGCTCCACAGCAGCGTTTGCTGTTACGTGAGAGCCCGTTCCTGTGCACAGGGTTCTCAGGGCTGTCCTCACGGAGAACGGTGTCCGACAGTCCTGCTCTCCTCCGCGGGGCGGGATGGAGGGAAGGGGCGGGAGCGGGTGGAGGAAGTGGTGACATGCCTGGCACACCGGCGGACATGCCCGCTCACGGCCGTGCACGTGCAGCTGGGCTGGCCCCGGCTTCAGGACGAGGGGGACGGCAGCTTCCCTTCTCATCGTGTCCCAGCCGTTCGGGACCCCACTTCTGTGCTTTCCCCGGAGGTGCTGACGGCTGAGCAGAATAAAACCGTCTCGCCCGTCACCCTGCCCACCCAGCAGATGCCAAGCTCTAGCCCCTCAGGTGAAATGAGGCCAGGAGGCGGGAAGCGCACCTGCTCCTCCCCCAGCCTCCCTGCCCCTCCCCCCCATTCCCCCCCACACCCGTCTACATTCCCGTGCTCTGTTCACCCTCAGGGCAGGGTCCAGCAGGGCTCCCCTGACCCCGACCCTAACCCTACCCTGACCCTGACCCCAACCCTGACCCTGACCCTAACCCTGACCCCAACCCTGACCCTAACCCTGACCCTGACCCCAACCCTGGTCCCGACCCTAACCCTGACCCTAACCCTAATCCTAACCAGGGCAGAGTGCTGCGTGCAGGGCTCCCCTGACCCTGACCCCGACCCTGACCCCAACCCTGACCCCGACCCTGGCCAGGGCAGAGTGCCGGTGCAGGGCCCCTCTCTTCGCTGTTAGGGCTTGGGTCCGTGCTCTCTTCCCAGCTCTGCCCGTTTACTGACTTTCCATCCCACGCTCCCCGCAGGCAGGGTGCGCGGCAGGGCCCTGACCACGGCAAGGACCGCCGATGTGTGAGACGCCGGTCATCTGCCGTGGACGGTGTCAATTCTTAGAACATCTACAAGGAAATGGAGACATTTTCCTTCTGGAAATGAAGGTGGTGTCTGACCGCTCCCTCTAGGTGCTGACGAGGCTCCACGAGCTGCTCTGGAAGGATGCCCGCAGGGAGCCTGAACTCGCAAGGCCGGGGCTGTCCCTGCGGGAGAGCGAGGCGGGGAAGAGCACCGCGTCCTAAACCCCGGACAGCGACCAGCCGGCTGCCAGGACGATCGAGCCTCCCCAGATGTGAAAGCCCTCACCCCAGGCCTGTAAGGGGGCCTTATCCGAAAGCAGACTCTGCAGAAGACTGAATGAAGCTGGGGGCACCGGGGTGGGTCCAGACCCGCAGTGACGGGCGTCCTCATGAGAGGGGCATCTGTGTGTTTCAGGTTGAACAGGCAGGGGACATGACGTGTGGGCGGTCACGTGGTTTCTAAGACTGCAGCTCAGCGTACCACCAACTGTGCCACGGAGGCCGAGCATGAAGGGGTGTGTGGACACCAATGTGCGCACAGAGATGCCACGTAGGAGGAGGCAGAGGTGGGGAGTAGCCTAAACGCCAATTGATGCCAGACACTGCCGGGAACCCCTGAAGCAGGGCGCAGCCCGGTAGGGGTTCCCCTCATAGCCTCAGAAGGAACCAGCCCTGCAGACACCTTGGTCTCGAACTTCCACCCTCCTGACTGCGAGACAGTAACTGCCATGGTTTGAATCATCCTGTTTTTGGCGGTTTGTTACAACAGCCCTGGGAAACCGAGACAAAAATGACACCATTGTTTGGAAACCTGGCTATCAAGGAGTTCTACTAGCCCGTGTCCTCTGCCCCTCCTGGTGCCCTTCCTTCCTGCGGGAGAAATGCACAGTCTCACCTGCACCCCCGAGGTAGGACACAGGTGCGCTGCGGCAGAGGCTCAGCGTCCAGCCACACTTCCACCCTGACCCGGAGTTTGTCTAGCTCCAGCCCAAGCCTGGCTTCTGCTCTGTGCTTGGTGGGCCTGCGCCCTGGCTGTGCTCCTCATGGCCCCAGGTGGACAGCAGGTCAGGCAGGGCATGGCATGCCTGTCTGCACCCAGGGGAAGGAGGTGCCTAGGTGGGCACCCTGCCAGCCCCAGTCCCGCGAAGGAGGCTGGACGGCAAAGCACACCATGGAGACAGGAGCACATTGCCAGGTCTGGACGTGGAGGGGGCAGTGGAGAGTCCATTCTGGGTCCTGGAGCTGTTCTACAAAACATGGAAGATGTCTGACAGCCCCTCGTGGGACGGACAATACTCTCCTCTGTCACTCGACATTTCTCTGCTGGGCTCACGTACAGAGAAAAGTGAGGACAGGGCCTCGCGTGAGGAAGCCGTTCAACGGCCAGGAGGTCTGCACTCCAGGGAGGGGATCACCACAGCACCCAGAAAGGAGGAAGCTGTGGCCACCAGAGAGGCCTAGAAACAGAAGGTTGAGCGAAGCGGTAGAAGCCCTGGACTGACCTACAGGGTGGTCTCTGCACACATTTCAAACCACTTAACGCCATCCTGCCTATTGTTATTAGTGAACCTACGGCAGAAACGCCTAAAACTAGACAACAAAAACTCTTCTCAGCAGCCAGTACAGGAGTACGCCGGAGGGCCTCACGCCACGTTCCAGTTACGGTGGCTTCTGAGGAGGCAGAGGATAGGGATTCTGAGGGACAGGGTTGGAGAGAAATAACAAAATCCAAATACCCTAGCCAAGACGTGAATTATTTCTTCTTTTACCAGAAAAAGAAGGAGCAGAAGGAGGAGGAGGAGGAGGAAGAAGAAGGAGGAGGACAAAGACTAAGAAAATAGGCCAAAGCGCCAGCACATCCAGCTGGAGGCCGGGAACCTGGCACCTGCTGAAAAGTCTTCACTTCTCACACAGTAGTTTTATGGTTTCTTTCCAAACATCCAAACTAAAAGAAAAAATTCTTGGAAGTATTTCTTACCACTGGGATAATGTCACCCTGAGAAATACCTGAGTCCACCACAATGGCATGTGCAAAGTCAGGGCTGGAGGTGGAGACAGCTGGGTCCCCTGGCCTCATAACCAGGCCTCGCCCCCGGCCTGGCTGCTCACTGGGCTGTGACCACCATCAAGCCAATGAGTCCCAACACAGTGAACAGGGAACAGCTGCACCCTCCCTTAGGAACTACAGTGGGGGCCAACACAGTGAACAGGGAACAACTGAGCCCTCCCTTAGGAGCTACAGTGGGGGCCAACACAGTGAACAGGGAATAGCTGCGCCCTCCCTTAGGAGCTACAGTGGGGGCCAACACAGTGAACAGGGACAGCTGTGTCCTCCCTTAGGAGCTACAGTGGGGGCCAACACAGTGAACAGGGACAGCTGTGTCCTCCCTTAGGAGCTACAGTGGGGGCCAACACAGTGAACAGGGAACAGCTGCTCCTCCCTTAGGAGCTACAGTGGGGGCCAACACAGTGAACAGGGAATAGCTGCGCCCTCCCTTAGGAGCTACAGTGGGGGCCAACACAGTGAACAGGGACAGCTGTGCCCTCCCTTAGGAGCTACAGTGGGAGCCAACACAGTGAACAGGGAACAACTGAGCCCTCCCTTAGGAGCTACAGTGGGGGCCAACACAGTGAACAGGGAACAGCTGCTCCTCCCTTAGGAGCTACAGTGGGAGCCAACACAGTGAACAGGGAACAACTGCGCCCTCCCTTAGGAGCTACAGTGGGGGCCAACACAGTGAACAGGGAATAGCTGCGCCCTCTCTTAGGAGCTACAGTGGGAGCCAACACAGTGAACAGGGAACAACTGCGCCCTCCCTTAGGAGCTACAGTGGGGGCCAACACAGTGAACAGGGAATAGGAGCTACAGTGGGGGCCAACACAGTGAACAGGGAACCTGAGCCCTTAGGAGCTACAGTGGGGGCCAACACAGTGAACAGGGAATAGCTGCGCCCTCCCTTAGGAGCTACAGTGGGAGCCAACACAGTGAACAGGGAACAGCTGCTCCTGTGTCCCTTAGGAGCTACAGTGGGGGCCAACACAGTGAACAGGGAACAACTGAGCCCTCCCTTAGGAGCTACAGTGGGGGCCAACACAGTTTGAAAACAGACACCCACTCCAGGGCACCCAGCAACCATGCGCCGCACTAGGTCTCAGACTGCTGAATACTCAGCAGTCAGGAAGGAGCCAGGCCGCCTCTGCGGAGTCACCATCTGGGGTGCGAACACATGAATAAATGGCGCTGGGTGCAGAGAGGGACCTGCCCATGGGGTATGGCACAGGGGCCTGTCGGCACCTCCTCCTATGACAGATGATGAGGGAGGTGAGCTTTGAAGACTGTGGGAAGGTGAGACTGGCCCAGGGAGTGAAGTGAAGGCTGGCCTAGAGAAAACATGGACTCTTCAGTGACTGGCTGCAGGCCGTGAAATAGGGATGCACATGTGCACAGGCTGTGAGGTAGGGATGCACGTGTGCACAGGCTGTGAGGTAGGGATGCACGTGTGTACAGGCTGTGAGGTAGGGATGCACGTGTGCACAGGCTGTGAGGTAGGAATGCACGTGTGTACAGGCTGTGAGGTAGGATGCACATGTATGCAGGGTGTGAGGTAGGGATGCGTGTGTGCACAGGCTGTGAGGTAGGGATGCACATGTGTGCAGGCACCCAGTTTTCTGGAGGGATAGGCCCTCTTTGCAGAGGCCTTCATGAGTTAAGGGCAATGTGCTCTGCTGGAGACAGACCCTAACCATCAAAACATGACTGGTACCTAGCATAGGCCCAGGAAGTCAGAGACATGAGCCAGTTTTCAGCACCCTTCAACAGAACCTGGTCACTCTTGGCACCCACTTCACTTTTCTTCTTTTTATGAAGGTCTAACATGTCGACATCAACCCTCTGCAGTGAGTGTTTAAAACAAAATGGATTACCAATTCAAGGTTCTCTCCCTAGGGGCCACGTTCAGAGTTGAGAAAGTCCATGTAAGCAGCCGGCAATACCATCGGCATCTGGCGGTGTGGCAATATGTGGTGACAGTGCGTGGGCAATGCTATCAGCATCTGGGGCACACCGTGGTCACCGACTGCACTGAGGGCCACGGCTTAGACATCTTGGGTGCACCGTGGTCACCGACCACACCAAGGGCCACGGCTTAGACGTCTGGGGGTGCATTGTTGTCTCTGACTTTGCAGCAGGGCTGGCCCTGGTGAGTAATTGGGTCCAACAGTCAGGTCCAGCGGTCGGCTCCAACACTCAGCCATTGTTCACTAAAAAACTTAGCAGCCGTAAGCACAAGCACACGGGCCTGGCTCATGGCAGGAGATACCAGTAACACGCTGACTTCCCCCGCAGTGCTGTGTCTTACTCACCAGGGAGAGGGTGTGTCCTGCTGGACTTGGCACACTTACAGAGGTGATGCTGAGCTGTGTGAAGCAAGTCCGTGCTTTATTGATAAAGCAATTCCTCAACTGGGGTTGTTTAAATATTTCGTAAATTAGACTCATGAAATATTAAACAGCCTCCCCTTCCTCATGACAATCTTCTCCTACACAGAACGATGCTTCTCACAGAACCTGGAAGTTCAGACCCTCTTGTTACTGCAGTAGTGAGACGTACGGAAAGAAGTCTCCGGTTAAACGAGAGTCCGTGTGGACACTCCGTCTTCTCTCAGAGCTGGTTCCCGTGTTAGAGCGGCACAGTGAGACGCTGGATGCTACATTTCCAAGCATTTTAGAAGGCTCTAGGCCTGCCAGGTTTGAGAACCACGTGGAGGGATAAGAAGTGGAAAACAGTCCTCTTCCCCAGCCAGTCCACACTGGCCACATGCCATGGGGCAACTCTATGCACAAGCAGGGAAATACGTTTACAGCAATTCTTTCAGCAGCAGGCAACACACACAACTAGTGGAAACAATGCGATGTCTGTAAGAGACTGAAAATGCAAGGGACTTCAATATGTTTGTGGAAAAGCAGATTGAAAGTATGAATTTATTTTGGTGCAAAAAAACCCCCAAAACTTGAAACTCAGGCACAATTTTTTTTCATGATGCATATTTTCCACGAACTTTTGAAAACTCCTTCGTAGTCTTGAAAGACCACGCCCCACTTCGGGGAGCGTGACCACAGCGGCCCAGGAAAGCCACTGCGAAAGAGCCGCACCACCTATGATTCAGGGCAGATTCCAGCCACCCGAATAATGTTCTCATTGTTTTGTGAAAAATATGGCGTGTAGGTTTCCGAGGGATAAAGGTCACAGCAGACTGCCAGAGACAGCCGGACCCGTCGGCCAACACAGAGGAGTCCATTTTCTGTTTATCGCTGAGATAAGACTGGACACTTCCAATAACTTGGAAATGAAACCTACTTGCGTGACACGCTGTGCTTTATTCACCGTCTTCGTGACTGAGGCCCACAGAGCTGAAGGCCTCTGTGCCTCACATCCTGCAAGGCAGGGCTGGAGTTATCCGTCTCAGGGTATATTGCATCCGGGCCAGCGGGTGGCGTGGAGGTGAAGGCGCTGGATCCCACTCGGCAGGCTGTGCGATCTGAGTGCTGGACTCGGCAGTTTGAAATCACACCGGGCACGTGTGTGTGTGTGTATGTGTGTGCCCGAAATCTGAGAGGAGACTGGGGGAGGGATTGTGACGTGGCCAACCAACCTGGGGGCGGTCTCTCTCTATGGGAGCACACATGTCCTACACAGCTAGAAACAAAACCTGGGATAGAATATACTCAGCCTACTGAGTCCTTCCGTTCTGCTGGCTCCTTCCTACCACTTCAAAGCCGTGATCTCGAAGGTGACTTTCCGGTCCCATGAGACCCTTCCGCATAGTGGAACACGCTGGAACCCTACTTCACTTGCATGTTACTCGCAGGGGACTTGCAAAATAAAACATTATCCCCCACCCTCGCCGTTCGGCGTGTCGGTGATGGTCACAGACGGGAGTCCATGGTTCCCGGTCCTTTTCTTCCACTCTCTTTGATTTCTCCTCAAAAATCCGAGCTCAAGAGAGAGGCACAGAATGTCAAGGCTGCATGTCATGGGGAGCCAGGACGCCCAGAGTTTCTCCTCCCCCAAATCCCACTCCTGGAAGCGTGAGGGGTTGGGGTAATTACAATGGGGACCTCAGAGGGTGCCCAGAGGCCCCCTTCTCCCAGTTCTGGTTTGTAACCCACAGTCTCGCCAACAGGTATAATGCCGGGGAAATGGAAGCACCTCCTAGCAGAAGTGATGGCACTGGAAATTCCCTAAAGACCTCCCGAGCTGTGCTGAGAGTGGGAGGGAAGGAGGGCAGAGGGGCAGGGGGACGCATGGAGAGGGCTCGGAAGAGAGGGGCCGCAGAACCCAGAGGGCCCGAGTGTTCTGACAGAGGAGAAAGGCAGAGTCACATTCTCCTGTCACCAGGTGCAAAAGGAGGCCGAGGGGGCCTCCCGGTTACAGTTTCTCTGAAACGCTGACCAAGATACAGAATGTTCCACACCCTTTCTTGCCAGCCGCCAAATAGCAGTTACTCTGTGCTTGGTCTATGAAGAACTCTGCCGAGGCATTATTCAGAAGCACAGAGATCTCCAGGGCTGCAGCTGCTCCACCCATCACAGCTCAGTCCTGCCCTCGGCCCTGCAGGCTGGGCACTAGTCGGTGCACACCTAGATGCCCTTCACTCTAAGGGCCAGTCTCCCTTCGCTTTGTAGCAGGTAGCCAGACTCCTGGAGAAAGGGCTCGGCCTTCCTGGGTTATCATCAGCATCATGCAGACAGAAAAAGTCCCGGATTTAGAGCTAGGCTCGCTCTCCCACGGTGGCAGAGTCCCGACCGGCCTCTGCTGGTTGTGGGCAGAAGCAGGGTGCGCTTTCACAGAGGAAAGAACGGTTTGCTCTTTCTAACCTCTGACACATCAGTGGGGTCCCCCGGCTCCACGCCGACCTCGGGAGAGCCTCCCGGGTGGGGTCCGGGCGCTCCCTCTGCTGGCCTGAAGAGCCCGACGACAGCTTGGAGTTGACAAGCGCTGCTCAGAACAGAGCCCTCCCTCCCGGGCCGATGTCTGCGTTAGCTCCAGGCCCCTTCGCTTACCCTGTTATTGACCTGTTCATGAAGAGAAACAACCGACTTTCTGATCTTGAAAGGAAGCACGACAGAACAATGAAAAATACAGAAAAACAAAGTAAAATAAAGCTGGCCTGTCACACTTCCACTCAGCGAGGATCACTTCTACTGTTGTTGTTTATGTCCTAGAATTTACCGCACCGACACACACTCATTTTTAGATTAGAACACAGTTTTTGCTATTATACCGTCTCAGGACCCGACTTCTACATTTATGGCAGATGTCTTTCCCCATCGGTGGGCACCTCGAATGCAGGACTTCCACTGTGGACGCCGGGACGCCGTACCAGGGCACTGCGGGGGCCTCCAGCCCGCCTGTACCAGGGCGCTGTGGGGGCCTCCAGTCCACCTGGGGCGCTGCCCTCCAGCCCGTACCAGGGCGCTGCGGGGGCCTCCAGCCCACCTGTACCAGGCGCTGCGGGGGCCTCCAGCCCACCTGTACCAGGGCGCTGTGGGAGCCTCCAGCCCGGCCAGGGCGCTGAGGGGGCCTCCAGCCCACCTGTACCAGGGCGCTGTGGGAGCCTCCAGCCCACCTGTACCAGGGCGCTGCGGGGGCCTCCAGCCCGCCTGTACCAGGGCGCTGCGGGGGCCTCCAGCCCGCCTGTACCAGGGCGCTGAGGGGGCCTCCAGCCCACCTGTACCAGGGCGCTGCGGGAGCCTCCAGCCCACCTGTACCAGGGCGCTGCGGGGGCCTCCAGCCCACCTGTACCAGGGCGCTGCGGGGGCCTCCAGCCCACCTGTACCAGGGCGCTGCGGGGGCCTCCAGCCCGCCGGTACCAGGGCGCTGCGGGGGCCTCCAGCCCGCCGGTACCAGGGCGCTGCGGGGGCCTCCAGCCCACCTGTACCAGGGCACTCCAGCCCACCTGTACCAGGGCGCTGCGGGGGCCTCCAGCCCACCTGTACCAGGGCGCTGCGGGGGCCTCCAGCCCGCCGGTACCAGGGCGCTGCGGGGGCCTCCAGCCCGCCCCAGGGCGCTGCGGGGGCCTCCAGGTACCAGGGCACTGTGGGGGCCTCCAGCCCACCTGTACCAGGGCACTGTGGGGGCCTCCAGCCCACCTGTACCAGGGCACTGCGGGGGCCTCCAGCCCACCTGTACCAGGGCGCTGTGGGAGCCTCCAGCCCGCCCTTGGTATAAACACACAGCAGCGCGACACTCCTGAGAGCCACTGTTTGGAGGAAGCCCCTCCAGGGCTGCTCCCCAGCCCGTGGCGCTCCCAAACCGGCCCCTCGTCCATCACTCTGTGTGTGCGTTGTGTGTCCGTGTCCGTGTCGTGTCCAGGAGGAGCCGAGCTTTGGAGAGAGACCTGAGATGGGCGGGTCTCGGGAGAAGGGAGGGCCCAATGCGAGGCAGCTCCGGAGGGGGCTGGAGACCATGGGAGGCCAGGACTGCCTTCACGGGAGGGGGTGGGGTGGGGAGGGGGGGTGGGGGGGGTGGGACACCAAGGTCAGCCGCAGCCACGCTGGCCAGGCACGGCCGTCACGATGGCCAGGCACGGCCGCCACGGCACGGTGCATGCAGCCGGGCGCTGCCTCGAGCTGGCCAGCTCGGCTGCCTTACGAGGCTGACTCGTACAATTGTTCTCAGAGCCCAGGCGGGGGAGACCCGCATGGTTCCCGCTCCACAGACGAGAAGGAGCAGGCCGTCCCGGTTAGAAGGAAGGTCTGCGCCACTGGTGCCATGAAGCCTGCCAGATCGCGGATGTTCACAGGAACCATGGGGTACGGCTGGCCTCCAGGGAGGAGCAGGGAGGACTCCTGGTTCCAGCCGCGGATCTGCCCGTGGAGAGTGCCCAGCGATGCCAGGGGGCGGCCTTGCTCCCACCCAGCGGGCCTCCCACAGCAGCCCCAGCCCAGGACCAGGCGCCTGTGAAAACACATCAGGGTTTGAAACCGAGCAGTCTCGAACGAATGCTCCAGTATCGCTTCACTGGAGCCAGTAGAGAAATCAAGGTTATTTTTAACACAAGAGGAAGGAGAAAAACGCTCTAACATCAGAAATAAAATTGACAAGAGCTGGCAGATATTTATAAAGCTGATGGCAAGCTAAGCGTCTGGGGCGAGCCACTCGGCTCTCACTTGTCTAAACTCATGCCTTCAACGATGTTACCATTTCCTCTTTTCCTTGATATTCCTCCTGGCGCCATTCCATACTTAAATGGCTCTTGTTCTGCAAGTCACTAAAGCTACGCGGTAACGCGGGAACGTTTCAGGCAGAACAACTTAGAGATGCGAGCTTCGAGAAGCCCTCTAAGGTATAAGGCCCCCAGATGGAGTGCGTGAGCGCAGCTTTCAGACCAGAATCACGCCCCCAACATCTGGGAGGACACGTACGCTCCTCTCATGGAAGTCGGCATTCGATCGGGTCTCTCACACCTGGGCCCTGGCATCCCGCCCGCAGGCCTGCCGACCAGACCAGGAGCCGACGGGCTTTGCTGACTAAGGTTCCTCTGCGTCGGCGTCAGGCCACCAGAACAGGGGTGCACGGGCAGGGGACATTCTGCAGAGGACAGAAATGACGCACAGTCCCCAGATTAGGACTCTCTGACTTGGGGGAAGGCCAGGGTCATGGGGACGAATCCACTTTCTACCTGTTCCTCCCTCTGTGTCCCCACGGGGTACCCCAATGAGGGGGCACACACACCAGCAGCACTGTGCCTCTGGGAGGTTCTGAATGTGGAGGGCGAGTGTGAGCGGGACCTGGCCCACAGAGCCCTCACCCACTGACCGGGGCCCGGGCTGGGGCCGAGTGTGAGCAGGATCTGGCCCACAGAGCTCACACCCACTGACCGTGGCACGGGCTGGGGGCCTAGTGTGAGCAGGACCTGACCCACAGAGCTCACACCCACTGACCGTGGCATGGGCTGCGGGCCTAGTGTGAGCGGGACCTGACCCACAGAGCTCACACCCACTGACCGGGGCCTGGGCTGGGAGCCGAGTGTGAGCAGAGACCTGACCCCTGGGCTGGGACAGAGCTCACAGAGCTCCACTGACCGGGGCCCGGGCTGGGGGCCGAGTGTGAGCAGGACCTGGCCCACAGAGCCCTCACCCACTGACCGGGGCCCGGGCTGGGAGCCGAGTGTGAGCGGGACCTGGCCCACAGAGCCCTCACCCACTGACCGGGGCCCGGGCTGGGGCCGAGTGTAAGCGGGACCTGGCCCACAGAGCCCTCACCCACTGACCGTGGCACGGGCTAGGGCCGAGTGTGAGCAGGACCTGGCCCACAGAGCTCACACCCACTGACCGGGGCCCGGGCTGAGGGCCGAGTGTGAGCGGGACCTGGCCCACAGAGCCCTCACCCACTGACCGTGGCACGGGCTGGGGGCCGAGTGTGAGCGGGACCTGGCCCACAGAGCTCACACCCACTGACCGGGGCCAGGGCTAGGAGCCGTCAGGACAAGCCGAGCCCCTTCCACAGCAGGGCCACGTGTTCACAATCCCACTTGTTTGACCATGTTCCTCCCTCAACAGTGACATCCGTCCCTCGGTGTGGTCTACCGGGGAGGCTTTAGGGTAACACACCCAGGGCCACTGCAGAGTCACCAACACTCGTGTTCTTTATTTTTTAATCATAGTCCTTCTGACTGGGGTTAAGTTGTATCTTCTCTTGGTTTCGATTTGCATTTCACTTGTAATACGAGATGGATCAGGAGAACATTAAACAGACACAAGATTATATATATGGTGGGGCAGCAGGTGGTATGGTGGTTAGGGTACTGGATTCCCACATGGCTAACTGCAGTTTGAGTCCTGGACCCAATGGTTTTAAAATCACAACAAATGAATAGATAAATAAATAAATGTTAAAATATATTTTTTAAAAATGATATATATGGTAATATCTTTGTCTTGATTGACATGCACTATATGCATGCTTTGAAAATCTTACTGTATGCCATAAAGATATACAATGATTAAATGTAAAGAAATAAATACATAAGTTAAAAATATAATACATTTGCTAAACACTTGGGCACACCCTTGCTGGGTCCCTTATGTTCCAGTGGGTTCCAAGCAGGGTCCCCAAACATCTCTGAGCATGTGTCTGGACTGTAGTCATGGGCTGAGGTCAACCCCAGAGGGACCCCGTGTGCTACCTGAGGGGCCTCTGCTGCTCCCTGGAAACCCATTCAATCAGGCCCAGCATCGCTGAGAATCGTGATGCAGAATGAACATGCTGCCCTGGTCCGGGCTCAAAAATCATTTTTAATCTAATAGTTTGTTTACTTCACTGGGGACTGTGGGGCTCACGTTACCTAACGTGTGTGCTTAGAGCCGTAACGAAAGTGAGCAGAGAGGAAATGAAAGCTACTTCAGGCGGGCAGTTCTACTGATGCATTTAGAATAACTGCTTCCCAACAGGAAAAGCAAAAGCCGACTACCACACGTCCACAGCACGCGGGTCCGTACACTGGGGTACAAAGAACACAGCCAGCCTTCGCGTCCGTACGTAGGAAGCGCTTCTCTAAAAAGTCACAAAAGGATTGGCTTGACGCTAAAAACATTCTTACTACAAAGGACCCCACACAAAGTTAAAGACAGCAAACTATTTGAAGATATTTGCAGATATTCGCAGCTTGCGACAAGGGACTGAATCACAAAAGTTATAAAGAACATGAGGAATCATTAAGAAAGCGCTCCGGAAGAATGATGAATGAAGACGGAGAGCAGGTGGGTCACAGACAAGAAAACCAATGGCAGGTACCCGAGGGAAGCCTAGCCTCACTGGGGACAGAGAAACACGGTGGCAGCGTCTCACAGGTCGGATCGCCAATGTCCACCGTCAGGAACACCGAGCGCTCCCATTCCGTTAGTAGAAACCAAGCAGAGGGTGGTTGGCAGTGCGCCCGACACGCGCATGCGTGGCCACACGCCCACTCCCCGTGGGCAGCTGCGGGCACTCCTGTGCGGGACCCTCCTCTGGCCGTCCTCACAACAGCTCAAGCAAGCTTTGCGGACCAGGGGGCGTCCCTGAGGTTCTGCGCCACCGTCCCAGGGCCACATCTAGGCGCAGTGTCCAGTCGTGTCGGGACCAGCCAGAGCTCTAGAAGAGACGTTGCCAATAAAAAACGCTAATTCAAGGCCAGCAGATGGCCATGTATTCCCACATCACAGACTGTGGTTCAAGTCCCAGACCCAGTTTGAAATCACACCAGGTGTGTGTGCATGTGTGCCCAAAATACTGAGAGGAGAAGGGAGTGTGGCATGGCCATTCCCCTTGGGGGTGGTTTCTCACTTTTCTTCTCTGTCTCTCTGTCTCTCTGCCTCTCTCTGGCAAATGCATATGCTCCATGGCAAAAACCTAAAAAGAAAGAGGAAGGAAAGAAAGAAGGAAGAAAGGAAAGGAAAGGAAAGGAAAGAAAAAGAAGGGAAAAGGAAGGAAAAGAAGGGAAGGAAGGAAGGAAGGAAGAAGGGGGAGAGAGAGAGGAAGGAAGGAAAAAAAAGAAAGAGAGAGAAAGAGAGAAAGAAAAGGAAAGAAAGAAAGAAAGAAAGGAAGGAGAGGAAGGAAGGAAGAAGGAGGGAAAGAAGGAAGGGAGGAAGAAAGAAAGAGAAAGAAAGAGAGAGAGAGAGAGAGAGAGAGAGAAAGAAAGAAAAAGAGAGAAATGCTAACTCTGACTCGTAGGACCTTTAAGCTCGAGGGGACCCCTTGGGTGGAGCCCTGTGCAGCACCATAAGGGAGACGTGGAAGCAAGGTTCTATTAACAGGGGAAAGCATGTTTTCACAGCAGAAGCAAATGCAGCCAAACCCCACAGGGCTCCCCACCACCTGCCTGAGCACACAGGAACGTGCTCCTCGTGCACGCGGGACAGGAAGGTGCTTCACAGCCAGGCGCGTGTCAGCGCTGCGGCCCCTCCCCATCCCCCTGCCTCCCTCTCATGGCGCCTCCTTTCCGAGCTCGGTCTCCCCGCTCCATCAGTGTCTCACATACTTTGTGGCCTGGTCGGTGATCTAGCTAACGATAAGTTTCACGTGTGCAGGGACGTTTCCTTGTTTCCCTGTTGGACAGAGCAACTGTGGTCACACACGTCTGCCTCACACTGCGAAGCCGTGGCACACGCAGGTCCCCACAGAAGGAGTTCCAGCCACTCTGACCAAAGGTGCAGGGACAAGGCCACACCACCCGCCCATAAGAGCACTCGAGCGCTTTCCAGGCATTCATCATGGAGCCAAGGAGCCATCTGTGTACCCTGCACTGTATGTGAGCATACCCTGTACTGTATGTGTGCGTACTCTGCACTGTATATCTGGGTACTCTGTACTGTATGTCCGCGTATCTGCACTGTGTATCTGTGTACCCTGCCCTGTATGTGTTCATACCCTGTACTGTATGTGTGCGTACTCTGCACTGTATATCTGGGTACTCTGTACTGTATGTGTGCGTACTCTGCACTGTATATCTGGGTACTCTGTACTGTATGTCTACGTATCTGCACTGTGTATCTGTGTACCCTGCCCTGTATGTGTGCATACCCTGTACTGTATGTGTGCGTACTCTGCACTGTATATCCAGGTACTCTGTACTATATGTCTGTGTACTCTGCACTGTATATCTGTGTACCCTGTACCGTACACCCGCATACCCTATACCATACACCCACGTACCCTGCACCGTACACCCACGTACTCTGTGCAGTACACCCGCGTACCCTGTACTGAACACCTGTGTACTCCGTGCTGGGCGTCCGTGTACTCTTCACTGTATGTCCATGTACCCTGCACCGTGTGTCCCTGTACTCTGCACTGTACACCTGTGTACTGCATGCTGGGTATCTGCGTACTCTGTACTATATCCTCGCGTACACTACACTGTATATCTGCGTACTCTGCACTGTGTGTCCGTGTACTCTTCACTGTACACCTGTGTACTCTGTGCTGGGTATCTGCGTGCTCTGTACTGTATACCTGCATACTCTACACTGTATGTCCGCGTACTCTGCACTGTGTGTCTGCGTACTCTTCACTGTACACCTGTGTACTCTGCGCTGGGTATCTGCGTGCTCTGTACTGTATACCTGCATACTCTACACTGTATGTCCGCGTACTCTGCACTGTGTGTCTGCGTACTCTTCACTGTACACCTGTGTACTCTGCGCTGGGTATCTGCGTGCTCTGTACTGTATACCTGCATACTCTACACTGTATGTCCGCGTACTCTGCACTGTGTGTCTGCGTACTCTTCACTGTACACCTGTGTACTCTGCGCTGGGTATCTGCGTGCTCTGTACTGTATACCTGCATACTCTACACTGTATGTCCGCATACTCTGCACTGTGTGTCTGCGTACTCTGTACTCTGTACTCTATACCCGCGTACTCTGCACTGTGTGTCCGTGTACTCTGCACTGTACACCTGTGTACTCTGCATTGAGTATCTGCGTACTCTGTACTGTATACCCGCGTACTCTACACTGTATGTCCGCGTACTCTGCACCTGTGTACTCCGCGCTGGGTATCTGCGTACTCTCTCCCATATGTCCGCGTATTTCCCCAGCTGCTTACTCAAGCTCCTGGAGTGTGGGGTGCTGAGGGGCCCCTGGCCAGCAGTGTTGGACTTGTAAGCTGCCAACCCCAGAACAAGGTCACAGAGGACACCCGGGAGCACACTTCTTGTCATGGGCTGAGCGACCAGGACAGCCGTGGACTGCAATAGCAGCTCGGCGGGTCTGAGCTCCCAGGGTGGGGGTGGGCACGCCGCCTTCCATTCCCATGCTGCTGTCCACTCAGCCCTCGGGTACAGACCCCCACGCTGGAGAGCAGGCCTGTGTCCAGTGGATTTTGGACGCCGACTCTGCCAGCCACCGCCCCCCGCAGTGCACACTGAGGAGGTCACGGCCGCACGTCAAGGCACACAGCCTTGAACAGCTGCTGAGGCTCTGGCTTTAGTTGCCGTAACAACCGAGCTTAAGTCTACACCAAGCTCTTCGGTCTCTCTGCCCAGGGGAGCTGCCGCTGTCCCCCGTGACCCTCTGCTGTACTGACATGCACATACAGACGCAGGGCGTGAAGACCGTTCTGTCCGCCTGGCTGATCTGTCCTGCACAGGGTGCTCCAACACGCTCTCTTCGTGAATCCACTCATGCAGCTTAAACACGAACCAGGCCCACCGCAGGCAGGCCCCGCTGGTAGTTAGCACTCAGCCCCGGCTCCCTCAGAAGCAGAAACAGAAACACAGGACTTCGAATGTTCTTCCCACACACTTCCGGCACTTCCCAAAGAAACATCCTCCCCATCCGCTACCAAGTGCCATGCTGGGTCTCTGAGACCACGGCGAGGGCACCTCCAAGTGTCTTGAGCCCGTCTCCCCAGGGCCTGCACCTCCGCTGGGGCGTCCTACTCCCAGTGACAAACACGGGAGCACGCTGACCCGACCACTCCATCACACGGTGTTCAAGAAACCGTCCACCCACCTGGATTTTCCTTTTTAGAAAGTCTCGGAGGACGGCCAGTCCTGCAGATGTGGCAGCTTCCTGGCGTGGGGCAGCACAGGCCCCGGCCCCGGCCTGCAGGCCGGCCTCTGAGCAGGGGCGCCCTTCCGCCCACAGTGCCGCAGGCCGCTGGTGGGCCATGCCGAGCAGCGCGGACATGCAGGAGTGCAGCGGCCGGTGCCAGCACAGCACGCCAGCCCGGAGAGCGGCGGAGCCCACGGGGCAGGAGCAGCCATGGAGCTGCGCTCTCTAGAGGTCACCAGGGCCCCGGGGACATTGTCCTCCTTTCCAAACACTCGGCTCTATGGCGACAGGCTAAAGAAAGAACCGTGCTGGCCCAGCATCCAGGGACAGCAGAGCTGCGTGCCAGGGCGGGCGAGGGAAGAGCCCCACACCAGGGTGACACCCTGCATCCGGGGTCGGGGGCCGCGGCCAGAGTGGCCCAGTGTGGCCATGCACGTGCAGGTGCCCTCCAGCACCCCTGGGGAGAGCACAGCGGCCACCTGCTCCTCAAGTAACCAGGCAGCCTGGGGCTGCGCGTCTGCTGTGCCCTGTCCCGGCCTCTCAGGGCACACGCCACTCGTTTTCCTTACGCCTCAGTTTTCTTTTCTTTTCTTTTCTTTTCTTTTCTTTTCTTTCCTTTTCTTTCTTTCTTTTTTTTTCTATTTTTTATTTTTTTGAGAGGTTTTGCTATAGGGGCATATGCTCGCCAGAAAGAGAGAGACAGAGAGACAGAAAAGGAGAAATCACCCCTAGGGCAGATGGCCATGCCGCAATCCCTTCTCCTCCATTCTCCTCTCGGGATCCTGGGCATGCATGCACACGTGCCCTGAGTGAGTTTAAGCCACAGGGTCCGGGATTCGAACCGCGGTTGACTACATGGGAGTCCAGCGACATAGCCATTACGCTAACTGCTGGTCCCAGCCTCAGTTTTCTTTACCCGAAAAGCAGATGGAAACAACTGCTGTTCACCTTACAAAACCATGATATTATTTCAGGAGTGATTCTGAAGTATAAGCTAATTTAACATTTGTTTTCCTGCATGAAGATCTACACACATCAGATACCTAGTACCCACAAATTCACGTACAGTGAAATAAATACACACCTAGAGATATGTGCTGAAATAGGACCAGAATACTTTCTGCCCTATGAAAATTATGTGTGCACAGTGCATTGGGAAATCATAAAGTTTTTCTTCAAAAACAGCCAAGACTCACAAATTACACACCCGTGGGTATGTCAGCAATGTTTAAAACCTCGTATGTCGCATTTTTCCTTTCAGAAAAGCTATACGAGATATAAGTAAAAGTAATGTCCCTAACAAGTTCAACACATAGGTCGCAGGTGCTCCTCATGTCCCTGACGCATGCCCACTGCGTATAACCTCGTGTGTTTGCTTACTCAGTTTGAACACAGGCGACTGAGGGAGAGGGCAGGAGGCGGAGTCAGTGCGGCAGGGACAGAGTGTCAGCGTGAGAAGGTGGAGACGTTCTGAGCCTGAATCAGCGACGGCCGCACAGCAGGGCAACATGGAGTCGGTGCGGCAGGGACAGAATGTCAGCGTGAGAAGGTGGAGACGTTCTGAGCCTGAATCAGCGACGGCCGCACATTAGGGCAACATGGAGTCGGTGCGGCAGGGACAGAATGTCAGCGTGAGAAGGTGGAGACGTTCTGAGCCTGAACATGGCCGATGCCTTCGCGTTGTCACTCGAGGTGGCTAGGTGGCGCACTGCACGCGGTGCGTGTCTACCACAACGGCTGTGCGTAACTGTAAACTGCACGTCATCATAACCGCGTGTAATGTGTACTGACCACAGCAAGAACGTTTTTTCAATAAAGCAAGAAGATATTGTAATGGTAAACTGCTAGATCTTGATTTCTTAACTTTCTTCCCCTAAGATTTTACCTTTTGGGGGACCGGCAGGTGGTGTCATGGTTAAGAGTGCCAGATTCCCACATGGCCGACCGCAGTTCGCGTCCCGGACCTGACGGCTTGCTTTCTCACTTTCTCTCCCTCTGTCTCTCTCACTTTGTCACTGTCTGGCCAAACTAAAGTAAATAAATAAAAATAGTTAAATAAAATAATTCTTAAAAGAAAATTAAAATACAAAAAAATGACTTCACCTTTTGGGTTAAACAAACACCACCATTGTCATCTTTCCTTCTAGTGTTTCAGAAGTGCGTGACCGCCGTGCGCTCAGTGGCGAGAGAACGGCCCGCCGTATTCCCTGGGCTCTAACACACCTGCAGAGACAGGCGTGTCCAGGAGAAGAGCCCTCATCAGAGGTGTGGCTGCCTCTGGACCGTCTTGCACCTGTGCGCTGGGGCATCCTCACCCACCATCCACAGACCCTCACTCCGGGGCAGCAGCTGTGACCCTGCCCTGGACCTGCACACGGGTTCTGTGGCCTCGGGGTCCCAGCCCACCCAAACCCTTCCCTTACCTTCCTCAGGAAGAGCTTCTGCAGTTTCCTGCGTGGCAGCCTGATCATCGCTCCCCTGCAGGGCCAGGGCCAGGGCCAGGCGCTGCCGGTGCCCGGGCCATTCTCCCAGGCCGGCACCGCGTCACCACAGCACGGGATCTGCTCCCCACGCCTCCCGCCCTCTTCCCCAGCACAGCCCCTCCCAGGAGCCCCCCTCACAGGCACCAGCGGGAGGGGAGGCCGAGCTTTGCAACTCCGCACAGGGAAGGAGCACACACCAGCCCCGGGCTGGCCCAGCTCTGCATCTAGCAGTTACTCACGCCGCTGTGAATCCTAACACGCTTCTCACCACATCTGCTGGGGCCGTCCACACAGAGCGTCACGTGGAGCTTGTCAGATGCTAGCATGGCAAAGACGTGCTGGGCAGGACACGTGACCCCCGCAGCATACCTGTCCACCTGCCGCGGCCAGTGGCCAGGCTCCTGAGCTGCTGTGAACACCCCACCCCCGTCTGCCATCCACACCAAGGGAGGAGGCGTCGGAGGGCGGGGTGAGGGGTGCACAAAGGCAGCGGGGCTCCGGTGGCCTCGCCCAGGCTGGTCACTGCACGTCCCATAAGGATGTCACTGTCCACAATGCCCTCTGGGCGACACCTGCGCCTCGCGCACTCACATGCCCTTACACACACCGGACCTGCAGTGCGGCGGGACAGACAACCGCGGGGTGGATCCCAGGGGACCTGAGGCTGGCAGGCACCTCGTCAAGACCCTGGCAGGTGGGAGGGCTGGGGCCGTGGGGGAAGGCCCTCCTGCGGCCCTGCTCTCGCTCCCCCATGCTCACTCGCAAACAGAACGAGGGAGCGGACTGTCTGACAGCTGTGGTCCATGAGGAGACGAAGACAGGCCTGCCGGTGTGAGGCGCACGCACGTGCTGGGACACAGACCGCGCAGGCGGAGGTCCGCCAAGCCAGAGAGCCCTCCTGCCTCCGAAGGCTGAAAGAGCAGGAACTTCTCCCCACAGGACACCGCGCCTGCCCCTCGCCCGGGGCGCCACTCCAGCCTCGCTCACCCCAGTGGCTCCGCTGCCGCCCCCTTCTGCACAGTAACGTGTCCCAGGTCTTGAAGGCAGAACGATTAGCACTCGTGTCCGTGCTTAGCTGTGTCCGTGTGTAGGCGTGCGTGCAGACAGACGTGCACACACGCACCTGTTTCAGATAAACCACCACCTGAGGCAGCTTTGGCCACAGCCTCTCCAGGCCAGCCCTTCAGAGCAGCAGTCTCAGCTGTCCTTTTAAAAGTTTTAAATTTTGGGGACCAGCAGTTAGTGTAATGGCTATGTCGCTGGACTCCCATGTAGTTGACTGCGG
Organism: Tupaia tana; assembly: GCA_026018925.1. Classification (NCBI taxonomy): domain Eukaryota; kingdom Metazoa; phylum Chordata; class Mammalia; order Scandentia; family Tupaiidae; genus Tupaia; species Tupaia tana. The sequence continues at coordinate 15,647,551 of JAKSZU010000002.1, forward strand.
TTCGAGTCCCAGACCCGGTGGCTTAAACTCACGCCGGGCGCGTGTGCATGCGTGCCCAAGATCCTGAGAGGAGAATGGAGGAGAAGGGATTGCGGCGTGGCCATCCCCCCTGGGGGGTGATTTCTCACTTTCTGTCTCCCTCTGGCGAGCGCACGCGCCCTATAGCAAAAACCTCTCCCAAAAAAAATTTTTTAAAAATTTAAAAAAAAGTTTTAAATTTTTTACTTTAGGTTTTTGCCATCGAGCACATGCACTCGCCAGAGACAGAGACAGAGACAGACAGTGAGAACTCACCCCCGCCCCCAGGCGAGACGGTCACACCACGATCCCTTCTCCTTCGGGTTTCTGGGCACACACACACACCCAGTGTATTTTTCAAGGTGTCAGGTCTGGGGCTTGAACGCCCTTAACCGCCACGCCGGCTGCGAGCCCCTCAAGTACACTTTATGCAGACCAAGCCTCCCGTTACAGAGGCGAGAAGGTGTGGCGCAGGGCCGTCAGCACGCGTACACCTGCCGCGACACCGGCTGTCCGCTCGGGGACGTCGGCCATCACTCGTTCTCCGCAGCGGCCACGCTGAGCTCCCACTCTGAGAATCGAGCGGGGCTAGTTCATTGGTCAAGTTAGGGCAACAGAAGAAAATGCCTCTGGTTGGGAATCTCTTTTCGCTGCTGATAGCCGGCATGAAATAGCACGGGAAAATTAATAGAAACTATTGCTTCTCCGATTCCCACTGAAGTTCTTGCTTTTTATTGCGTCGGGGTCTAGGAAATCCCTGTACAGCTCAGTCTTGAAATCTCCCTTTCTCAGATCACCAGAAGCTTTAAGGCCGTGGTACTTTACTTCTTTCCCTAACGCCAATCCACATGTCACCCCTTTGAAAAGGTCTGGGTCTTAAAACCTATTGACATGTACAGTCTCGGCAGAGAGAAGCACACGTGCGTGGAAGACGCAGCTCCCCAGCAGGCGGCCTGACACCCACGCCTTGGGCTTTCGAACAGCCGGCCCCATGGCTAGGATGACAGTGTGAAAAGGGAGGTCTGGGCTCCCTGACACCCTCCACGGTGTGTCTGACAGTCAAAGAACCACAGCATAAAATCGTTACCTCGAAACTTGAACTCTTATGCCCTTCGCGAACGTTTTGCTTTTTATTATTTTACTACCGGGTGGGTACCCAGGTGTGGTGGAGACTTAGAGGAGGGCTTACTGAGGTTACATTTGTGGGGGCCAGCCTGAGCCTCGCTGTTCTGAGCGCACAGGATTAAAGACAGTGTGTTATTCTCACTAGCTGTCAGTCACCTGTTCAGACCCTTGGAAAGACGCTGGTCCTGGGTGGGAACTGTTCACGGCTTCTCCAGGGCCAGTGTCTGGGGAATGGCTATTTGGAGAGAGGAGAGGGGGCTTCTTTAGTGCATAAACATTTTATTAGCTTGTTTTGCACACAGAATAAAACTAAAGGCCTTTTAAGATACTGTCCAAGCATCTGCGCCTAAAGGATCTGGTCCTCGGCTCGAGGAAGCAGTCTAGGAGTTAAACAAGAAGCGCTTCCACAATATGGAACCTAAACTTACCGGACATCGGGGGAACGCCGTGGCAGAGTGGAGACCCTCCCTGGCCTGCGTGTAGGCTCAGGGCTCTGCGGCCTAGAGGGACAAGGTCCAAACGCCCCTTCCCGCGGCAGTTTGCGGGGACTGTGACAGCGGCCACGCCAGCAGCTCGCTCCCACTCCGGTCTGGTGGAGTGACCCCAGCACAGCTGGGGAGAGCAGAAGGGAGGGGGCGGCCTGGGGAAGCAGCGGGTCTGAACACTCCTGCCTGCAATGGCTGGGATTCGAGCAGCTCTCTGGGTTAACCTAAAGGCGGTCCACTCTGACTTCCACGAGTGCTGGGAAGAACCGCCCGGACTCGGTGCTGGGCGAAGTGCACTATCACAGCTCCGGTCTTGGTCTCTGGCCAAACAGTGGCCGTGTTCCACCCAGTGGCTTTGCGACAAAATCCTTTCCTCTTTAATGGGGGTTAATTGCAGGTGGATGAAGGTTTGTGGATGGGGTGTTGCCACGGTAACCATGTCACGGTATAGCCCATTTTTTTTTGCTGCCACAGGAAGTCATCATAAGAATCCTAGCTCACTCATCCTCAAAGAAATGATCCTGAAAAACAACTATCACTGTGTATCGTCACTCTTCCAAGGAGTTGCTATTGTCGCCACGCAGTCCCATGCCCTGCATGGTTTCAGCAAATGCCTGCCTCAGGTGTCGGGGAGGGCACAGGCTCCAAAGCCAGGCCGCTCGGCCCAAATGCCGACTCTAGCACCCGGCAACAGGTAACCTGGCAGCGTCCTCACCTGCGAGGCGGGGCTCCTCCCTGAGAGCTGATCTTGCATGGTGCTCGGCTCAGCGCCTGGAACCTGACAGGTACACGGGTGTGTTCAATTGAAGGCAGACAGCCTAAATTTCACTGGGGAAACCTCTCTGGGAATAAATCATTAAGAAAGCAGAGCAAACAGTGTGCTCACTCTCCCTGCAATGGAAGGGCCGTAAGAAAAGCACTTGATGGGGACCTGCAGGTGGCATGGTTGGTAAAGCGCTGGACTCCCACGTAGCCACCTGCAGTGCGAGTCCCAGGTCTGGTGGCTTGAGACCCACACTGGGCACATGTGCGTGTGTGTGCGCCCCAAATCCTGGGAGGACGATGGAGAAGGGGTTGCCTGCAGCCTTCCCCCGGGCTGACCTCTCACTCACATTCTCCCTGTCACTCCCTGTCTGTCTCTCCAGTGAGTGCACGTGCACCAGGGCAAAACCTAAAACAAGAGGTACCGATGGGCTCTGAGGCCTCGTGCAGAGCACGCTGACTGCCCTTGTCCCCGACGCTACCGACCCAGCCCGGTGCCCACTGTGACAACCAGCTGCAAACAATCAACAACAAAACCAGAGGGACAGACGTCCTCCCGCCACGGCCCGGAGCGCAGCCCGGCAGCCCTTCACAGATTTCTCTCGCAGGGCCCTGGCCACACGACCTGGGTCTGTCCTCACGCGTCTGGTATGGAGCACGCTGTGGGGCAGTCCTCCCACGGCCGCCGGGCGCTGATTTCTCTTGGGAAGCTTACCGTTTAGCGAGATGGGAAGCACCTGCAGAGCGTGTGCTCTGAGTCGTGCCCCAGGCCTGCACCTCACTCCCCGAGTGCTGTGGGCGGTGCATGGTCCCCACCTCAGGCACACGTCTGGGCTGGAAGGCCAGGCTTGCAGGGAGAGGGGTATGGAGCAATGCCCGGGGTGCCGGGGAGGGGAGGGAGGGACAGCGCCCAGAGAGGGACACGCCTCAGACAGCATGACATGGCCAGGGACACATCAGTGCTGGGCGGAAGAAAAGGACAGCGGAGACAGTGGGGAGGCCACGGCCTTCCCTGTGAGACAGTGGCCCTGGGACACGCCTGCCAGCTGCAGAGCCACCGAGAACATGCCTGGAAACGGAGCTCCGGCTCTGTCAACGTGACCGTCCTTCTGACAAGCATTTTCAGGGAAGTCGATACCAGAACTGGATCATGAGAGGCACACGGCACGGAGGCAGGAGGGAGCCAGGCTGCACAGCAGGGCCAGCAGGGTTGGCAGGGCCAGCGGGATCGTTAGGGTCAGCAGGATCGTTAGGGTCAGCAGGGCCAGCAGGGTTGGCAGGGCCAGCGGGATCGTTAGGGTCAGCAGGATCGTTAGGGTCAGCAGGGCCAGCAGGGTTGGCAGGGCCAGCGGGATCGTTAGGGTCAGCAGGGCCAGCAGGATCGTTAGGGTCAGCAGGATCGTTAGGGTCAGCAGGGCCAGCAGGGTTGGCAGGGCCAGCGGGATCGTTAGGGTCAGCAGGGCCAGCAGGGTCAGCAGGGCCGGCAGGGTCGGTAGGGTCGGCAGGGCCGGCAGGGTCAGCAGGGCCGGCAGGGTCGGTAGGGTCGGCAGGGTCGGTAGGGCCAGCAGGGTCAGCAGGGTTGGCAGGGTCGGTAGGGTCGGCAGGGCCGGCAGGGTCAGCAGGGCCCTGGGCCAGGAGCACACAGGCCACGGCGGGTGGGTGTCATCACGTGCCATTGCAGAGCGGCCCCTGGGCGCCCCCAAGTGCCCTAGCGGAAGTGCCCGCGCTCAGCAGTAGTGGGAGCACCCTGCTGGGTGACGAAGGGCGAGGCCCGCGGGGCAGGAAGAACTGCCACAAAGTGCCTGTGTCTGCGTGGAGGTCCCTGTGGATCTACGGCCCACGGACGCGCCTCACGGATGTGCAGTGACATGCTTGTGCACATACGCATTGTGCGTGTCTAAGCCTACCGAGAGCAAACTGGCTACTCAGGAACCTCTAAGCTTTTCTCAAACATGTCCTGTCCTTTCAACAGATGCCCGTCCAGGGCACATGACCTTGCCAAGGCCACAGGGGGAGGTAAGGCTCGGCCTGCCTCTGGGTTCTGGTCGGCGCTGTGAGCCCACCCTGCGGCCCGGAGTCCCCAGGGCTGGGACAGATGGCGTTGAGGGGGGGGCGGGCTGTGCAGAGGAAGAAGCTGCCTGGGTGGGTCACACAGAGCCGTGGCCGGGGAGCACGTGGGTCACACAGAGCCGTGGCCGAGGAGCACGTGGGTGCCGCCACCCACAGCCATGAAGCAGCGAGATGATGAATGGCCACGCTGCGCAGAGCCGAGTGCCACGAGACCTCAAGGATGTCACCGCCACTCACAGGTGCACCCAGCGGGCCCTCTGCATGGGACCGTGCCGTGGCATCCGGCCATCACCTGCAGCCCTTGCCTGGCCCCACCCCACTTGCACCCACCTCCGGCGTGGCGTACGTGGATCCTTCTTGCACCCGGAGCTCTTGGGCAGCTCAGTCAGTGGCGGGACCAGGAGGCCCTGTGTCACACCGGCGTGAGGATGGCGTGACCTCCAGGAGGCTGCGGGTGACTTAGGGGCCCTGTGGCTACTCCTGACTCTGGGCTTTAGGAAATGCAGCCTGGACCGGGAGGGCTGCCACGTTGAACCAGCCTTCGGAAGAGAATTCCAAGGGCAGCCCACGGCTGTGAGACACGAGGGAGGCCCACTCCGCGGCTGCCCCAGCCCAGGTGAGCAGTGCTCTTAATTCTGGTCTTCACCTTCTCACCTGGAAAGCCCACGTGGCAGGGCGAACTGAAACCACAGGGGCAGTGCCGGTGCACGGGGGTTCCCGCCCCATCTGGTGGAGGGAGGGGAGGCCTGGGCTCTCCCACCCCATCCTCAAGGCCTGACAGGGACGACGAAGGCTCCCAGCGCGGGCTCAGTGGAGGCCAGCACCGCATGAGGACGCCAAGGTGAAGAGCAGGTTCCACACTGGACACTGCCGGGGCGCGTGGCCCTCGTGGCACGTGAGGCCACGTTAGTAAGTAACAGACCACCCTGTTCGTGTCGATGCGTGGAGGACACCTTCGGTGGGGGAGCTGCCAGCGGTACTAGCGGCCCGTGTGTCACAAGATCGACCGGGGCGGGAGCACTGCCACCAGGACTGCGGTGGTTTAACACCTGGAGGAGGAGTCCAGCCTTAACTAACGGTTTTTTAAAACTGGATGACTGTACTAGAAATAGAAATTTCTTTGGAAATGATAGAAAAGCATGAAGCTACTCAAAGCTCCTGTGGGCTTAGAACTTGGTGCAAAGCCTTGGCACCTTCCCCAGGGATTTCTGCTAGTCCTGTCTGGGTTTCTGAGCCGGGAGCCGGCTAGAGCTGAGGGTGTTAAATTCTGAATCGTCTTCGTTTCCTGAAGGTTGTGTTTGCTTTCCCTCCAGCTGTCCCAGGACATTTACAAGTACGATCTCGGTGGAAGGATTTTCCCAGCTCCAACTACCACCCGAGTATGCCACTGGTTTCTGGCGAAATACCTCACACCGACGCCGGGAGGCTGCCTGCCAACTGAGTCCAGGGATGAAAGCACGCCTGTCTCCGCTGTGACACTTGGGGTGGGACATGGGTGTGCACGGGGCTGCGACGTGCTCTGCGCTCCGGGTAGGCGTCTCGTGCTGTCTCCCCTTTCTGGAAGCTTCCCTGCCACCCTGTTCCGCACGTCCCAACACGCCCCTCCCCCCACTCAGGACCTCCTCACCCTCCCCGTCACATGTCCGAGGGATGCTTCTCTCTCTGTGATCCTGGCCACACGCTGGTCCAAATAGACCACTACGGCCCAAATGAATGCAAGCCCAGCAGCCGTCCTGGTAGGGGTGGCCCATCTACCAGCTCTGGGGCAGAGGTTTTTAACTGCCAGAGAGCATGTGCCCTCGCCAGAGAGACAAAGAGACAGGGAGAGGGAGAGGGAGAAAGCACCGCCCAACAGGAGGTGGTCACATCACACTCCCTTCTCCCCCATTTCTCCATCCTGTCAGAATTTGGGGTGTGCACACACATGCACCTGGTGTTTTCTGAGCCATCGGGGCTAGGATTCCCACCATGGTTAGCCATAGGGGGTCTGGCTCCCTTAACGACTAGGCCTGGGGCCAGCCCTCCGTTGTAAGATTTTTGTCTCTGAGAAAGCAGATTTTCATATTTTATTTCCTATGCTTCACCCGTTCTGCATGTCACCTATAACCTCCACGTTATCAACTCCATCAAAAAGCAAAATACACCTGTGGCTATCATTCACATGCCGCGGGGTCCCAGGCACAGCGAGAACGTGCACGGGAAGACAGAAACCTGGGAAGACGCCCCGGCAGCCGACGCACAGGCCGGCTGATCCTGCAGCAGGACCGCAGTGTGCCGAGGAGGGGAAACGGGTGGGCCCGGCCGTGCCCCGCTGCACAATTCTAGCCAGCAAGCCCACGCGGCGACTCAGCAGGGCTGCGGGGTGCGGGGGGCCCTCCAGGCTGAGGCTCCCCTCGCCAACGAGGCTCAGAAAGGGTTGGCACGGGGCCAGCATCTATCGAGGGTCCATTCCGTCCCAGGCACCTTGGCAACGCTGTCACTGTCTGAACTGCTTTTCAAAGGGTTAAGTGAGTCACCGACTTACTTCACTTGCACAGCCCGACCCCTGACCAAAGCAGAACGCTTCCCAAACGACTAGGGGTTATAACCACAGCGAGGCACGCTGGCCCAAGTTGGGCAGAGTGGCCCACGCGTGTCCGGCGAGTAGGCACGCCGTGCGCCCCACTGTCAGCCAAGCCTTGGCGCTAGCGATGGCTCACCAAGGACCGCGAATCTGCAGCCTGGGCCCTTCTACGAAGCTCCAGCTTCCAGGGGCCGCTCGCCATGCTCTGCGTAGCAGGAATCGGGGGACTTCTTTATCTAAGTCCCACCAAACCATCAGGTCTCCAGGCCTTCCTCGCCGCAGAGGCAGCAGACGGCCAGAAGGCGAGGGGTCTTTGAGGGCAGATCCCTGACATGCGTGAGCCACCTGTGTTTAGCTGAGGCTGGTCCACGCACCTAAGCCCCTTCCCCTTGGAATTTTAACCCCCTTTGTCTCTTTCCTAAAATTCCTTTCTATAAAACCAAATAATTGACTAGTGAGACCATGATAGAGAAACAAGGGATTCCCGGGCACCTCAACCAGAGGGGCCCATGGGCCGCAGAGGGCAAGTGCCCGCACGAGGCCGAGCTGTGATCGCCAGAGCGGCGCCGCTGCGACAGCCCTGGGCCACGCGACACTTCATCTTGTTTCCTAGTTGGCATTCGATAGGCACGTATCTGTGGGCCCAGAGTGTCCGCTGGGAACACGTGTGTAATGGTGGCACCAGGACGGTGAGCACGCCCCACGGCCCTGCCGTCCCTCGGTACTTGGGGTCGGGAACGTTCCAACCCTCTCTTCAGCTCGCGAGGGGCGGTGCTGACTGGGGCTCCCCCGTTGCCCTGGGCATGCCTCCCTCCCCCCCACAGGCCACGCTGGGCCCAGCCACCGGCCCCCGGTCCCCCACCGGCCTCTAGAGTCACCCCCACCCCTGTGACCTCGCCTCAGTTTCCACATCTGAGCCAGAACGCGGGGGTTCAAGCCCAAGTTACTCAGTGTCCTTCAGGCTGGCCCGCCCTGCCGGATGGCGGATGCTGTCCTCCCCAGTCGCCGGATGGCGTCCATCGTGAGCATGGAGCCCGTCTCCTCCAGCCGTCTTCTGTGGGCAGGCACGGAGGTTGTGGCATGCCTGGCCTCGGCCACTAGGTCGTGAGCACTGAGGCACAGAGAACCTTTGTTTTCCTGTTGGGGCACAAGTGCTCACTAGAGAGAGACAGAGAGACAGAGAGACGGAGCGATCTGTCCTCTCCCAGTCCTTTCCTTCTCCTCCCTTCTTCCGTCCTGCGGGATTTGGGGCACTGAAGCACGCAGGCCACTGTGCTTGTCTGCCATGTCAGCCACATCAGCCACGTGGATCCTGCACCCTGAACCACGAGCCACGAGCCAGCCTGGAGCTCGGACGTCGCCCCAACTCCCGACTTCCCTCCCTTGGGTACAGGCCTGGTGGGATGACGGCTCACGTGGCGGTTCTGTCATCAGCGTCCCCCTAGTTCCCAGACGGCCGAGCTAACTTACGCCCCCCCACCCCTGTGAGTGGGAAACAGCGCGCCTCACATCAGGGCGGGACCTCCTTGTGCCCCGGAGACTGCTGCCAGGGCTCGCAGCGGCGCAGCGTCCCTCGCACGGCACGGACCTTCGCAGGAGCTGATCACAATGTACGGGGTGGTGGGGAGAGAAGGACGAGCAGAGCTGGCAGAAGGGACGGCGGACCTCGCAAGTCACCGCCACCTGGCCAGCGCCTCCTCCTGGGGGAAGTCTCCCAGACGATGCTGCGTGAGGTCCGGTCTGCAGTCTTATCCCGCCGGCCTCGCTCAGGGTGCATCTGGAAAGCTCATGCGAGCTTTAACCTGCCCAGGGCAGACCGCAGCTGCGATGTCGCACCTGGGCCTTCCTGGGCCTGGCCCAGTGCAATCTGACGACCACAGTGGCTCTCCTGGGGGAGGTCCTATGGGTGATGGCCTCAGAGAGTGGAGCCATTCAGATGGGCTACCAGGACATCGCGTCTGTCCTCCAGCCCCTTTGCCCAGCAGACCCTGGCTCGTTCCTGGCAGTAAGCAGGCCTCCCTCGCAGGGTGCCGTGCAGTCTGGCGGCCCTGGCCGGCTGGACATGCAGTGCTGTGTGCGAGTGGAGGGGCATTCGTGCTTCCCAGTAAGCCAGCTCCTCGAGCCTCCCATAAAGCCAAATGACACGCAGAGAACTGCAGTCTAGTGCTTGGCTTTTCCTTCCTCGATCACACGGGAACTGGACAGAAGAGATTGTGAGAAGACTGAGGGCCAGACGTTCCTGTCACCGGCGTTCAGATGTGGTCAGGACGGTATTCGGGGGTGTGTCTAGCCTCTCACTGAAACAGCCCGACCCCGCTTGAGAGCTCATGTGGCAGACACCTGTGAGCACCAGCCGTCCGCTCTCCCGGCACGACGCTGACGTCTGAGGAGGAGTTCCAGTCTGCAAGGGAATCTGTCAGGAATCTCTCACCAACTGTCCTTCATGTCAGAGGTCAGAGGAAACACTTTCCTGCCACACAGGCACCACAGGTGTCACTGACAGAGCTCCAGGACGCTGGGCCTGACAGCCGGGGCTGCAACCTGCAGGCCTTGCAGACCACAAGGTGCTGCAAAGCCTGTCCTGGACGCACACAGCTCCTCTCTGCAGGCGAGTGCCGCCCTCTGTGGGAGACCCGAGCTGCCAGATCCAGGAGTGGTCTGTCCCGTGTCAGCGCACGGTTGGCACCAGCGTTGCCAGAGCCACGTTTTCTTTCTTTTTTTTTTTTTTGGAGAGGTCTTTGCTATAGGGCATGTGCACTCACCAGAAAGACAGACAGACAGAGACAGAGAGACAGAAAGCGAGAAATCACCCCCCAGGGGAGATGGCCATGCTGCAATCCCTTCTCCTCCATTCTCCTCTTGGGATCTTGGGCACGCACGCACACGCGCCTGGCGTGAGTTTAAGCCACTGGGCCAGGACTTGAACTGCGGTCGACTTCATGGGAGTCCAACGACATAGCCATCACGCTGCTTGTCCCTGCCAGAGCCACGTTTCAAGGGACTGCCTGGTAGCCACCAGGATGAGCCCCAGTCTGCGCCACACCACGGTGGACATTTACCCTGAGTGCCATGTGGAAGTGGCACCCCTCCTCCAAGCATCGTCGTTGCTCAGTCGCGTGGCCAGGCCACGACACCGAAAGCAGCCCCTCCTGTCACAGGTGGAGAGCCGCTGGAACAGAGCGTGCCCGCCTCCCTGTGAGCAGCCCTCAGCCCAGCCACTGCAACAGCCACCACTGACACCTGGGTGGGCCCCGCTCCCGGCCGCCGCCCGTGGTCCCAGGGCACACGCCACACGGGCCCAGCCCCAGCACCCGGGAGTCCGGCTGGGAGGGCTCTGCACCACTCGCGACCCCAGCTTATTCAGAAGGCGCCTAACAGCTGTGAAAGAAATGTGGGTACAATGGCGCCTCTACCCACACGCACACACCTGCCAGGGCCACGGGCTCCGAATAAAGCCACAATCACAACACACGGCAAGACGACGTGTCCTGTTCAGCACACAGGCATGCCCCACGCACCGTCCCACCCTGGGCTTCACACAGGATGAAAGAGAAACGCGTCACTCTAACGGCCCATCCGAAAGTCATCGCACTGGCGTTGCCAGGCCCTGGGCGGTACGCGACAGTCACAGCCATGGCAGACGCACTTCAGAAATGGAAGCAGACTTCCAGCGCGGCGCCGTGGCACGCGAGGGGACCGACCGACGGCGCCTCTTACCTCCACGGGCGCGGCGGGCTGGGTCTCGGGCGGGGCAGCGTGGCCTTTGCTCTGTAAAAGCAGAGGGGAGAAAGGCTCCATTTAGTCCACAGGGTGCACCCGCAGCCCGGCCCTCCAGACCCAGGGCGGCGAGCACACCAACCAAGCCCGGCAGCTTTCTGCTTCTGAACATCAGCCTCCACATGATCTCGCGCACTCCAGGAGCGGTCTGGCTCTCAGGAAGCCCTTCAGACAAAACCTGAAGAAGGGAACTTGCGACTTTTGCAACTAAAATTTCAGCCAAAGGAAGTGATGATGCGCCCATCCCCAACCTCAAAGCCCAACGGAAAGAAAAAGCCCCTAATTCAAGCCCCAGATACAGAGCTGAGCCCGGGAGAGGCCGAGCCCAGGAGAGGATGAGCCAGAGGGAGGCCGAGCCCCGGGAGAGGCTGAGCACAGGAGAGGCCGAGCCCCGGGAGAGGCTGAGCCCCGGGAAAGGCTGAGCACAGCCCCCCGGGAGAGGCTGAGCACAGGAGAGGCCGAGCCCCAGGAGAGGCCGAGCCCCAGGAGAGGATGAGCCGGAGGGAAGCTGAGCCCCGGGAGAGGCTGAGCACAGGAGAGGCCGAGCCCCGGAAGAGGCTAAGCACAGGAAGAGCCCCAGGAGAGGCCGAGCCCCAGGAGAGGCCGAGCCCCAGGAGAGGATGAGCCGGAGGGAAGCTGAGGGGAGAGGCTGAGCACAGGAGAGGCCGAGCCCCGGAAGAGGCTGAGCACAGGAAAGGCCGAGTCCCGGGAGAGGCCGAGCCCCGGGAAAGGCCGAGCCCCAAGAGAGGCCAAGCCCCGGGAGAGGCCGAGCCCCGGGAGAGGCTGAGCCCAGGGAGAGGCTGAGCACAGGGAGAGGCCGAGCCCCGGGAGAGGCCGAGCCCCAGGAGAGGCCAAGCCAGGGGGAAGCCGAGCCCCGGGAGAGGCCGAGCCCTGGTGGAGGCTGAGCACAGGAGAGGCTGAGCCCCAGGAGAGGCCAAGCCAGGGGGAAGCCAAGTCCCGGGAGAGGCCGAGCCCTGGTGGAGGCCGAGCCTGGATAAGGCTCCTGGAGACAAGCAGGGTGCATGCTCAGCACTCTGCCTGCTTCATTCCCCGGAAGGGCCCCTCCAACCCCGGAGCAGCGACTGTACTCAGAAAGATGCTGGTACACCTACTTAAACGCCTCCCATACCTGGTCCATGGTTTCTGAACCCCAAATCACGTAAGCTAGGACACCTTCCTCCCTCCCAGGCGGCAGTGACAGGGCTGCCCTCGCGGCTCTGCTGAGCAGCCGGGTCTCAGGCCCCGCCCCAGGAGAAAGGCACCCTTCCTCCTGCACACGCACGCTGCAGGGGTCCACGCCCATGTTCCATGGCCCGAGAGTTTTTCCCTGCTGCATCTCAGGTCATCCTCTGTGCCTTGACTCATATCTGTGCCAAAATAAGATGAAGAATGAGGCCAAAATTCAAACCAATCTCTTCTCCCCTCCTGACCATTGTGGTTCAAGTGGCAGATGGAGGTGGGAGAGTTACCATCTCATGGGACTCATCTCTGCTGCCCTCGGCTGTCACTGTGCCCTGACAGCACTCGGAGGTCTGCCCCTCCTCATGTGCCCACCAGGTCCACACGAGAGGCCCTCTGCTGCTACCCTCAGGGATCACCCCAACCCAGCCTGCGCCGCCTCTGGCGGTCCCTGCTGGAGCGAGCAGGTGTGCCTCTGCAGTTTGCAGTCTGCCACCAGATGGCAGCAGAGGATGCAGCCAGAGCCCCTCGGGCTGCGCAGTGACTCCGCATCCTGTTACAGACCCAGGTGGGCCCTGGCCTTCGGAAGGGCCTCCTGACAAGCCTCCAGAGGAGTAAGCGTGCTAACTGCACACGTCCACGTCGTAGGAGGGCTCGCTTTGCTGTCCTGAACCCTAACTCTTCTCCCCGGGCCCTCCTCTCCCTCTCCAGGGTACCCGCAGACCGGGCAGCTGTAGGGACGCTGAAGGGTTAGGTGCCGGGGCCACAGAGTCGCCAAGGAAGCGCCTCTCCAGGCAGCAGCTCTCTTCGGGGCTGTAACGGTGGCTCTTCCTTCTTTTTGTCTTTCTTCGTGTTTTTTTTTTTTTTCTTTTTTTCCTTCTTTTAGAGAGATTTTTGCTATGGGATGTGTCATGCTCCCCAGAGAGAGATAGAGAGACAAAAAGTGAGAAATCACCCTTGGGGTAGGGGGGTGGCCACACCACAGTCCCTTCTCCTCCATTCTCCTTTCAGGATTTTGGGCATCTACGCCCATGCACCTGGCGTGAGTTTCAAGTTACCAGGTCTAGGACTCGAACCGTGGTCCACCATGTGGGAGTTCAGCACCTTAACCACTGTAACACCTGCTAGTCCCACATGTGACCTTTTCTTTCTTTCTTTTTTTTTTTGGAGAGGTTTTCGCTACAGGGCACGTGCACTCGCCAGACAGACAGAGAGAGACAGAGAGACAGAAAGCAAGAGATCACTTCCCAGAGGGGATGGTCACACCACAATCCCTTCTCCTCCATTCTCCTCTTGGGATCTTGGGTACGCACGCACACGCACCCGGCATGAGTTTTAAGCCACGGGGTCCAGGACACGAACCGCGGTCGACTACGTGGGCGTCCAGTGACATAGCCATTACGCTAACTGCTGGTCCCCCCACCTGTGACCCTTTTCTAACGAGCAGAGTAATCACGCGTCAGGACAGACAGGAGGACACTGCACCCACCAGCATGTCAGAGTTCAGAGCTGGGTGAGGGCCAGCATGAGCAGGGCCACAGAGCAGAGAGGGGGGCTGATCGCCAAGAGGGTGGGAAGCCACCCCCGACAGCCCGGGACACTCACGGGAGGGTAGGAGCGAAGTCATAGCAGAGACCCCTCGGCTCCTCTGATGGGCAGAGCGTGGTCCTGGGGCCTGCGGGCTTCCCTCCTACACGTGACCTCCCCGGCTCAGGTGGCAGCAGAAACGCGGTCCAGGGTCTTCCGGGCCACAGCTCTAGGCTCTCCCCACTCTCCCCGCCACGCTCCACGTGTGGAGTCCATCCGAGCGAAGTGGCTGCAGAGAGCACGACTTAGAGGCCTCCTGCCCAGCAAGCCAGGTGGCACCAACACCGGGGAGCGCTCACCACGCCCACTGAGCAGTGACAGGGAGCGGCACCCGAGGGGTCCAGTGCTCGCTGGGCTGAAGGAGAGGCGCGACCCAGGCGCCTGTCATGGGGGATTCGGAGTTTCCTGTTAACGTCTGTATCCCGGCGAACTGCACGTGACATGGAGTAACAGCTTTAAAGGGAACACTTAGACGACGGCCGGCACTGGACATACGCGAGCCTCGAGATCGAGGACGTCCACCTGCCCAGGAGCATCGTGCAGCCACCGCCGTTCCTGCTGCCTCAGCCCCGGCTCAGCCATCCGCGTCCCGTCTGCGTGGACCTGCCTGCCCAGAGTTCTGTGGACTCCCGTGGCACGGCACCTGGAGGTGGCTCCCTTCACAGGGTGGCACACTTCCCGGGCCCCCATGTGCGGTGTGCCTCGGGGCTTCGTCCCTGCCATGGCTGAGCACGTCCCTTACTCAAGTTCAGCCCAGTGTCCCCAATCCATCCACTGGTGACCGCTGGGCCACTTCGCCCCGGCAGCTGGGGCGAGGGCTGCCACACGTGTGTTCACATGTCCCCGTCCGTTTCTGGCGACCCTGGGCACCTGGGGGTGGAAGTGCCAGGTCGCACGTACCCTCCCCATGCCCGCCTGCCAGGCCGTCTCCTGTGCCAGAGTGTCCAGCTGGTGTTCTGCCGTTTCCAGTCGGGCTGTGGGTCTTTCCGTGGTTCAGGCTCAGGTTCCGGCTCCCGTGGAGACACGGGAGAGGAGAACCTGGCCCGGGGAGGTGAGGAGCTGGGCTAGGGCTGCTGTAGAAGCCAGGGGGACAGGAAGGGAAGATTGGGCGAAGACTTGGCCAGGAAAGGAGTGAGGACATGCAGGCAGCCTGTCTTGGGCTCAGGCTAAAAACAAACGTCTTTCTTCTTTTTTTTAAGTTTTTGCCATAGGGTGTGCGCACTCGCCCAGAGAGAGACAGAAAGACACAGAGAGAGGGAAAGTGAGAACTCACCCCTCAAGGGACACAGCCATGCCATAATCCCTTCTCCATTCTCCTCCTGGGATTTTGAGTGCAACACATGCCCGGTGTGACTTTCAAGCCATGAGGCCCAGGACTTGAACCACTGTTGGCCATGTGGGAGTCCAGCGCCTTAACCACTATGCCACCTGCTGGTCCCAAAACAGATCATTTCAAGTCTCCCCTGATCACTGAAAACGCCGGGTCGTGCCTTCCATGAATGTGGGGAACCTACGTGGCAGTGTGGCTCAAGCTGAGGTCGAACACGGCGTTGTTCCCGAAGGGAAGTGTGCCCAGATACCCTGGTAGACAGGAAGGACACAGCAGGGCCTCCGAAGAGCACGCCCGAATTTCAGAAAGCCGAGCCGACGGCCCTCCCTCAGCAAAGACAGCAGATGCCAAAGGAAGATCTGAGCCCGAATTTCAATCAGCCAACGGCAATACTAAGAGAATACAGTACAGGGATCTTTGAAGCTTGTAAAATCACGAAAGACATTAAGGAAATAAATGTAAACAAGTTGGAAAAATAAAATAAAACCACTATGGTCCAAAGATCATGTAATTCTCTACAAAATCCAGGAAAATAAGCTGTGAATTTATTAATCCTAAAGAAAAGGGAAGCTTCCTGGATACAACAGTAAAATTCAAATGTTACGAGAGCTTTTGCGGGACCGCAGCAAATAACTTAAAAGATGGCGCTTGTAGTTGAGCAAGAGCGAGGGGAAGAACGGAAAAAGAAACCCGTAAAATACGCAAAAATAAATCTAACGACATCTGTAAGGTCTTTACGGAAAAGACAATAAACTTTTTGAAAGAAATAAAAGAAAATAAAATAAATGTAGATAAATACCACATTTAGAATGGAAATCTTAATGTGGTAAAATGGCAATTTTCCCAAAAATCAATCTATAAATTAATAAAATCAAAAGGGATTGTTTCCTTTTCCCTGAATTCCAATCAAAGCGATTTTGAAGGTGGGAGACTAACACTCTGTGAAGGAGAAGGCCGAGCCGCCCCTGCCGTAGGACGCCCGCACTCCTCGTGTTCAGGCGTGAGCCCGTGCACCGAGCCAGAGCGGACGCCAAGGAGAAGAGGGGGCTGTGGCATGAGCAGCCCTGGCCGACGTCTAGTCAGACCCCCACACTAAAGTAAACTCAAGTTGTGTTCAAGGCCAAAAAGTGAAAAAGCGCAAGTGCGCGTACGTTCGAGGACACGGGCCGCGTGTTTTGTTTCACTTTACTTGTGCTACTGAAAGGTTTCTCAACCAGGCCAAGCAATGTAAAACTCAGTAGGCGGGACCACATTAAAATAAATTTGCTAGACAAGGGGCACCACAGTCGTAACAGGCCCAGGCCCTGTACCCACATTCCGGAGCGGCCCTGGGACGGGATCTGCCCGGGTGGTTTCGCCATCACGCAGACGCAGGTCCCAGCCATGAGGCAGGAACACGCTTCGCCCCCACGGACAGGGCTGTACAGACCCCAGGGCTGGCCGGTGGAGCTGGTGAGGATCTGGAGGAACCAGGACGTGACGCGGTGCTCCGAGCACCGCGGTGCTCCGAGCACCCTGATGCTCCCGCCACGGGAAGTCCAGCCACTTTGGGGAGCAGCTGGCCGAAGTGCGTTCACAGGAAAGTGTGCACGCCTTGTGCACGGCACTTTCGCCTTTAGGAATCTAGGCCCTGGCAGCAGATGGCGTAACGGCTGTGTCACTGGACTCCCACGTAGCCGACCACCGTTCTTGTCTCAGACCTGCAGGCTTAACACACACTGGGCACATGTGCTGCGTGCCCAAAATCCCAAGGAGAGGACAGAGGAGAAGGGACTGTGACCATCCCCCGGGGGGAGACGATGGCTCACTTTCTGTCTCTCGAGAACACACACACTCTATGGGAAAAATCTCTCTTAAAAAAATGAAAAGAAAAAGCACCTAGACCCGAGAACAACTCTTGTACAAGTGTGTTCACTGGGAGACGGGCGAGGTTCCCACTGGGCTGCTTGAAGATCAAGACGGTGGGAATAACGCGGCCATTCCCTGGTTGGTCGTGGGAGCCACGACCCGCCGACCTGCGGTGACTGCTCCCATAAAGAGACTACTGCCTGGGACTGGCCCCGAGGGGCCCGCCAGCTCTCTCCCTCAGACACAAAGGACTGAAGCTCCCTCCAGACCAGGGGTCCCCAGCCCCAGGCCGAGGGCCGGCACAGCCACACCTGGCCCCAGTGGGGCTGGGTAGTGGTACCAGTTGGTGGCATCGGGAACGGGCCGCGCAGCAGCAGGTGAGTGGTGGCCCAGGGGACATCCCGTCCCTGGAGTCAGGGCGAGCTCGGCCTCCCGTCAGATCCTGGGCGTCAGATTCTCCCAGGGGCTCGGCCGACTGTGAACCGTGCATGCGAGGGGTCCCAGCTGTGCGCTCTGACAAGCCACGCCCCCAGGGCAGAAAGGCTGGGACGGCTTCTCTGGGGACCGTGTCCCAGGGCTGTAGATGAGAGCCCAGCCACCAGGAAACACAAAACACCTCGCTTCCACCTTTCCTCTTCGCTCAACTTAGAAAAGGCAGAACTTTAGGAAGAGCAATGTGGGAAGTTTTCTACGTGTATTTAGGGGTAAGCGGGTCATCGACTCCTGTCTCATAGAAATGGGAACCATGTTTCATACTTAGTTCTCCAGCTGACAAGGCACTGAGGGGTGAGTCGGGGCCACCCCCTGTGGCAGTGCCCCCCCCTCCGGACTGTGCCCTCTATCCCTGGCACCTCGCAGGAGAGGAGCTGGTTCAGGCCCGTGCTCAGCACACACAGCTGGGTCACGGCTCCTGGCCAGCATGGGCATGGCTCTTAGGGTCAGAGGCACCAGGAGGGGCTGCCCGGGACTGCAGGTGCTCACCCAGGTGGGCAGGTACTCAGTGAACACCTGGCTGCAAATGACTGGAGGAGGGTGAGCAAAACAGGAACCCCCGAGGGGAGATGACAGCCATGTTCCAAGAAAGCGCCCAACAGCCAGGAGGGCTTAGCCAGGAGCAGGAGATAGGCAGACCCCAGGACCAGGGGCGGGGGAGTGGGCCAGGTTGGGAGACCCCGAAGGCTAGTCCCTCCTGGGAGCCAGGCTCAGGTCAGGGCGTCCCATGTCTCCACTCCCTCATCCGGGGAGGGTCACTAAGGCGGGCCTCCTGTGCACCAGAGTGTGGGCCACACTTCTGGCCTGGCCCCAGAGGCCAGCAGCATGTTCCCTGACCCTGACTTACACCCAAAACTGCCAAGTGTCCCCTGGGGGGCAAAATCAGGAGCCGACTGCATCTTTAGAAGCAGGACTACAACTTCTCGAGGGCCCGGGCGGGCTTGGGGCCTGTGGACACAGGTGT
The DNA here is from genome assembly GCA_026018925.1 of Tupaia tana. Lineage (NCBI taxonomy): Eukaryota > Metazoa > Chordata > Mammalia > Scandentia > Tupaiidae > Tupaia > Tupaia tana. The sequence continues at coordinate 15,665,751 of JAKSZU010000002.1, forward strand.
GGTAGAGAACAGCCCACACAGGGACTGCCGGACAGCGCCTGGCGGCCACCTCAGAGTACAACCACAGGTGTGTCCTGCTGCCCAGTAACTGATACTCCCACCCAGTGACTGATCCCAGTGGAGGGTTATTCAGTCACAGCCGGGAAGAGCAAAGGTCGAGGTCGCATCTGTGAGAGCCTCCTCAGCCAACACGGCGGTCAGCACCACACGGCGAGACAGCAAGAGCAGGCATCTTCCGCGTGCCTCCCCCTCACCCCATAACCCCAGGACACAGTCATGGGGCTCTGCCTGGACCTTAACCCTGATCTCCCTGAGACCCCACCTCAGAATCCCAGGGTCAGGTATGTCCTTCCCCACCCCGTGGCCCCCTCAACCACATTTCATCACATGGATGTGTGGCCAGCAGAAGGCTAGGCCACTGGAGGAGGCAGATTGTCTAGATGGGCGTGCCCCCCCCCCCCCCATCAGCACTGCGGGGTTGCCCCGAGGCCTGAACCTGCAGGTCAGAGGCAGAGGGAGCTGACTGTGGGACAGAGCCGGCAGCCCCGCAGCGGGGCGGTCCCCCCACTGAGCTCGCCCTGGCACAGCATAACCATGAATGCAGGGGTGCAGCAGCGGAGGCCGTGCATGGACTGCTCCAAGGTTGGGATCCATGTGCATTGTCCCGCAGAGCACTGCCCAGACCACACACTGCGCCATCCAGGACCTGCTGTCTCGCAGCCAGTCGTGGGCCTCGGGCCCCAGGGACAGTCAATTTCTGTGTCCACTTGGCCAGGTGTTGGTGCCGAGCCACCTGGTCAAACGCCAGTCTAGACGTTCGTGTGAGGCCATTTTTAGATGTCCCCACACCAGTCAGTAGATTCGAGTAGAGCAGGTTGTCTTCACAATGCCCACAACCTCGCCCAATCAGCGAGGGCCTTCGGGAAAAGAGCTCTCCGAGGAGGAAGAAAGTCTGCCTTCAAGGAATTGGGCCACAACGCCACTGCCACGGACTTCCGGCCTGCCTCTCTACCCTGCAGGTCTGGACTTAAAGCCAGCCTGCACTGCTACATAGCTTCTTTAAAGTAAACCTCGGTCTCTCTCAAGGGACAGATGTAGACTGGCAAGCTCTGCATGGGCGTCTGGGCCGACCACAGACTGCGCACACGCAGCCCGGGAAGTCCACAGAAGGCCCCATGGCTCCCAGGAGGGCAGCAGGTCACACCACACAGCTGTGGAGTATGGCCCGCGACGTCGGTGAGACCGCCTAAGGACACTGTCTCAGCACACACTCCCACGGTTAGGGGGCACACGGCCGCACGTAGATGTGCACACATGTGCACGTGCATGTGTAGAGACCTACACAGGTCTGTGTGCACACGCGAGCCAGACTGTGAGCCCACACACACACGCTGCCTGCCCTGAGCGGTTGTGCTCGAGCTTGCTCCTCCCAGGGGTGGTAGTGTGGACCCACTGCCCACGACGGCACCCCAAGCCCCTGCCCGCAACGGTCTCGACCTCCAGGAGCCGGCGGTCTCGACCTCCTCCCAGGAGCGCGTCTCCGTACTGGCAGCCACGTCTGCCCCCGGTGGGCCCCTAGTCCACCCGGGAGGGCTTGGGCAGTGGGGCAGAGCCAGCTGCTGCAGGGCGGGTCCACCTGCCCCGCCTCCTCCTTGGTGGGTTACGGCATCTCTGACGGACCGCTGCTGGACGCGGTACGACGGAGTGGCCGCTTCACCTCTGGTCTCAGAGCCAGCGGAGCAACACAGCTGTTTAGGCGTGTCTGTCCACCCATCTGTCTACACGTGTGTGTATCCATCCACCCTTCCACTGTGTGTACGTATCTATCCACGCATTGCTGTATGTATGTATCCACACACCCACGTGTGTATGCACGTATAACCGCACATCCAACGTGTGTATGTACATATATCTGCACACCCACGTGTGTATGCACATATATCTGCACATCCAACGTGTGTATGTACATATATCTGAACACCCACAACGTGTGTATGTACATATATCTGAACACCCACATGTGTATGTACCCACATGTCCATGTGTCCACCTATCCACGCATCCATGTGTAGCCATCTACCCACGCAGCCACGTGTGTGTCCATAGCCACGTACCCATGCATCCACATGTGTGTGTCCATAGCCATGTACCCATGCATTCACATGTGTGTGTCCATAGCCATGTACCCATGCATCCACGTGTACAGCCATCTACCCACGTGTCTCTCTCTCTCTCCACCCTAGTGGCCTGTTTCTTTGAGACCCTGATCTGTATAATGGTGTTTACCCCTGAGGGGAGTCTCATTCTGAAATGAAGTTCTGACTCTTGATTAAAGTCTCCTCCTGCCCGTCTCAGGTCTCCGCAGGGACCAGGGAGAGGCCTGGGGCTTCTCTTCACCCCTCCCTGGGCCACGCCCACCACATGGCCAGGCAAGGCCCTAGCCCTGGGGCCGCTCCGGGGAAGGAAAGGTGCAGGCGGGGCAGCAGTTACTGGCTCCCTGGCTGTCCTGCTCGCTGAGGCTGTGTCGCTGTAAAAGCAGCGGCTTTCCCAGGTCTACGCTTCAGACACGGTTGGCCAAGCAGCCAGCAGTTCGCAGCTGCTGTGAGGCAGGCTGTACCTCCAGGCCTCTGCTCAGCCGGTCTCACAGCAGCTGCCTGTCTCCACGAGCGCACGTGCCCGACAGCAAAATCCTAAAGAAATAAGTGACTCCAGTTTTCAGATGAGAAAACTATGCTGAAAGACCACGTGACTTCCCCAAGACGGCCACTGCAGCGCGTCGGCCGGGCTGGCTGTCTCCGAGCCCACCTCCTCAAGCACGGGAACGTGCTCAGACCCTCAAGTCACACCTTCAAAAAGGTTTTTTCTCTTTTTTAAATAATCAATAGCATGACATAACTTCTATTCCATTTTAGGAAAAAAAAATGTCTACACAGAGAAGCCCACGCCGTGTTTTAGGTTAAGACAGACCAGGGCTTGAATTCCAGCTGGGGGTGGGGTGGGACTGAAGGCAGGGGAGCAGTCAAGAGAGGCCGGGCAGGTAAAAGAATCAGGGTGACCAATGGGTGCTGGGGTGCAAGGCCGGCGGGAGTGAGACTAGAACCCCGGTGTGACATGGCGAAAAGCAGGGGGAAAAGTCTAACAGCCGTCCACCGTCCTTGTGCCCATTCGTGAGGCTTTAGACGACCTGGAGTCCAGCTCAGCAGCTCGCTCTCTGCCGGCATCGCGGGTAATGAGGAGCCAAGGCAGCTACCCGACCCTGAAATGCACCTGCCAAGCTCCGAGTGCCACTTCACCTGCCTCCCGGGGACTGAGCGTCCCCGCGGCTTTTACTCTGCTCACACAGGATCCAGAGTGCAGAGGACACTGCCGGCCGGGATCATGGGTAGCCTCAAACTGCAGCACGCTTCCGCCCAGCACGCCCGGCACCCTGAGGGTGTCTGCACCGCCCTTTGTGCCGGACTCAGGCTACACTGGTGCTCACATTTACTACCCCAAAGGGGATCCGGGAGAAACCCCTCGGCCTCCCGGTGCCCAAAGACGGCCTCCCCAGATAACTCAGGAGCACCTCTACAGCCTGTGCAGCCTGCCCCGTGAAGGACACCCGCCAGTCCCTGCAGTACAGGCCTGCCCTGTGGAAGGACACCCGCCAGCCCCTGCAGTACCAGGCCTGCCCGGTGGAAGGACACCCGCCAGCCCCTGCAGCACAGGCCTGCCCCGTGGAAGGACACCCGCCAGCCCCTGCAGTACCAGGCCTGCCCTGTGGAAGGACACCCGCCAGCCCCTGCAGCACAGGCCTGCCCTGTGGAAGGACACCCGCCAGCCCCTGCAGTACCAGGCCTGCCCTGTGGAAGGACACCCGCCAGCCCCTGCAGCACAGGCCTGCCCCGTGAAGGACACCCGCCAGTCCCTGCAGTACCAGGCCTGCCCCGTGGAAGGACACCCGCCAGCCCCTGCAGTACCAGGCCTGCCCCGTGGAAGGACACCCGCCAGCCCCTACAGTACCAGGCCTGCCCCGTGGAAGGACACCCGCCAGCCCCTGCAGTACCAGGCCTGCCCCGTGAAGGACACCTGCCAGCCCCTGCAGTACCAGGTCTGCCCCGTGGAAGGACACCCGCCAGCCCCTGCAGTACCAGGCCTGCCCCGTGGAAGGACACCCGCCAGCCCCTGCAGTACAGGCCTGCCCCGTGGAAGGACACCCGCCAGCCCCTGCAGCACCAGGCCTGCCCCGTGAAGGACACCCGCCAGCCCCTGCAGTACCAGGCCTGCCCCGTGGAAGGACACCCGCCAGCCCCTGCAGTACAGGCCTGCCCCGTGGAAGGACACCCGCCAGCCCCTGCAGTACCAGGCCTGCCCCGTGAAGGACACCCGCCAGCCCCTGCAGTACCAGGCCTGCCCCGTGAAGGACACCCGCCAGCCCCTGCAGTACCAGGCCTGCCCCGTGGAAGGACACCCGCCAGCCCCTGCAGTACCAGGCCTGCCCCGTGGAAGGACACCCGCCAGCCCCTGCAGTACAGGCCTGCCCCGTGGAAGGACACCCGCCAGCCCCTGCAGTACCAGGCCTGTCCCGTGAAGGACACCCACCAGCCCCTGCAGTACAGGCCTACAGTAAGGGGACCCCCTCCCACTACTGCAGCCTCAAACTGGGGTGAGCACACCCGTGGCCCCTGAGGCAACCTGGCGGAAATTGAAAGCAACTTTGGGTAACTACAGATCCTCAACCCTTTCCGGAGCGCAATCTGCCTAGACCCTCCAGCCACTTCCCCTCCGCCTCCTCCGCTCATAATCCGGTGCCCCCTCTCAACGGGAGGGTGCGCCCACGCCACCCTGTGCCCTTCCTGGGGGCGGAAACCTCCCTGGAGCGCAGAGCCAGGGCAGCCACAGCTGCAGTACCATGGGCAGCGGTGCAGGAGCAGGTCTGTCCAAGGGCCAGCGTGTTCTGCTCTCAGCCTTTGACAGAATCGAAGGAGATCCCGGAAGCACTCAGGCTGTCAGCCCACAGAGTTTTAAAGTAATCTCGGGCAACAATCACAGGGTGGTTTTGGCGTGTGACTGGGAAGAAGCTCAGAAAGATCGAGTGACATCAGTACAACATATCCACCACCCTCCCTCCCGTCCTCCGTGAGTGAGCACGCTTGTCTTCCTGGGGGAGAGCGAAAACCGGAGGAGGGATGGAGGCAGCTTCACCCACACTGCACGGCCGAGGCCCAGGGAGGAGCCTTCCCATGTCCCCACTTACGTGGAATTTACAATCATTTACTTTATATCTTTAATAATTATCGATTTTAAAAAAAAATCAGTTTAAACATTAATCAGTTATATACCACTGATAATTATAATGGTAATGCAAAGAAAGTCTTCTGGTGATCGAAAATTGCATGTAAAAATTAATTTCAATTGGGACCAGCAGTTAGCATAATGGCTATGTCGCTGGACTCCCACGTAGTCAACCGTGGTTCACGTCCCGGACCCGGTGACTTAAACTCACGCCGGGCGCGTGTGCGTGCATGCCCAAGATCCCGAGAGGAGAATGGAGGAGAAGGGATTGTGTCGTGGCCATCCCCCCTGGGAGGTGATTTCTCGCTTTCTGTCTCTCTATCTCTCTCTGCCTGTCTGGCGAGCGCACGCGCCCTATAGTGAAAACCTCTAAAAAAAAATTAATTTCAATTTATAATAAGATTTTTACTGTTTTAAATATAAGGGTAATAAATAAAAGACTTAATCAAGAAAAAAACCTGTCACATTGGCATCACATTCTACAGGTGCAGGTACAATGGAAATTGAGCTTAAGAAGAAAAAGGAGTTCGGGACCAGCAGATGGCATGATGGTTACGTCACTCCTGAAGTCAGCGGCTTAAACTCACACGGGCGCGTGTACGTGCCCAAGATCCCGAGAGGAGAATGGAGGAGAAGGGATTGCGGCGTGGTCACCTGCCCAGGAGGTGATTTCTTGCTTTCTGTCTCTGTCTCTCCAGCAAGCACATGTGCCCTATAGCAAAAATCTCTTTCTAAAAAAAAAAGGGAAAGAAAGAAAAGGAGTTACAAAAAAAATACATTCCCGTGCATTTTTTTCCAGCTTAGCAAGTCTATTAACAGTAAAAAGTGAGTTGGGTCATAAAGCACAGCAAAGGTCTGGGTGCTCCGCATGAAAGGTAGGTGGGCGGGCCTGCTCCTCTCTGTCTCACTGGACACAAGGCTGCGTCACGGCCATTCTCAGAAGCCTGGCCTGTGCCAGCTTTCCGTTTTCCCAGTGTGCTCTGCCAGGGCTTGCTGAATGCACATCCACTTCCGGGAGCGGTGCTGCCAGTGTGGGTGGGGTTCGCTGCTCGCCGGTACCTGTCGCACCGAGTGTTCACCCACTCCTCTCAGAAGTGTTCGCACTGGAGCAGTTCTAACGTGTGTAAACCTGAGGGTCCCTTAGATGCTTGGCATATTCTGGTTCATTCCAGTAAAGCAAGTACTTAAGACAATTAATAAAAGCTTTGTCTTCGAAGTAACCTCTTTGGGCAAGACCATTAGGATAACGGGGGCTGGCTAAACACTGCAGATTCCAACTCCCACTGAAACCGAAGTCCACCTCCAGCCCCACCTGTGTCCATAGCAACGGCAGCGCCCTATGAGCAGACGTTAAATCGCCACCAGCCTGACAGCGACTGCTCAGAGTCCCATGCGTTTGATTTTTTTTTTTTTAAGGGCAATGATAGGTTGTCAAATCACTTTGGTAGTTATAATGGATTTAGTGGAAGCACTCAAAAGCGACATAAGAGCTTTATTTTGAAATATCAATATTTTTTAAATGCCAAAATTAGCATCTGCCCTTCCTAAGCAGTGGAACTTACTTTCAGGTGACAGTGTCCGGTCCTACGTGTGGTCAGCTCTTCTCTCCACAGTGCCCCAGGGGCAGACCCTGCAGCCTGTCTGGAGGGAGCACTCGGGCACTTCGTCCGGATCACATGACAGTTAATTTTTAAAATCCAAGCACTTGTCCAGTTCTAGTAGTCGGGCGGTTTCTAGGTAGGAAGCTCATCTGAATCTCGGAAAACAGATGGCCCTGTTTCAATCAGGCCCACCCCTCAGGGGCTCCAGAAAAAACGCTCTGGGCCCAGCACCATGCAGTCCCAGGAGAGAGCACAGTGGGGCAGTGGGCAGCACGGTGGCCGGGCGGTGGCACACACTCGCGTTCCTGGCACTGCCCCCGCCCCGCCCCGTACCCCCCAGAACACGGGCAGGATGCAGGAGCAGCCCCCGAGGAGGCACTGAGGCGTGATCTAGCCCTCTGCGTTCTCATCCTCTGCTGTACCAGGGTGCCGGAGCTGCTTACATGTTTACAAAGAAAGAAAAAATACATGATGCTTCGGTGGGACTGTGTGTCCCTCCCAGTCCACATGCTGGAACCCATTCCCCATGTGCCAGTATTAAGTGTGGGGCCTGTGAGAGGTGGTGGGGAAGGCTCTGGGGACGCTGGGTCCCTCCCAGAAATGCTGGGTCCCTCCTTGGGATGCTGGGTCCCTCTTGGGCATGCTGGGCCCCTCCTGAGCAAGAAGGCACCCACTTGGAAGCAGAGATGGCCGGCAGCAGACACCTGACCTTCCACTCCAGCCCCCAGAACCGTGAGAAATCAAGCTCCGCTCGCTGTGACCGGCCCGGCCTGTGCATCCTGTCACAGCAGCAGAGATGGACTGAGATGGGGGCGGACGGAGCGCTCAGGGTGCGGATCGGCCCACTCACACTGCAGGTGTCACAGTCGGGGCTGTGTCTGGGTGTCGGTGTCCCCCAATGCCCACGATGACCGTGTGAGGAGCTATGGCTTTGGGGTGATTAGGTCGTGGTGCTGGGTCCTTCTAAATGAGGCTTCTGTCCTTACCACAGAGGCCCCAGAGAGCCAGCTTGCCCCTCTGCCACGTGCAGATGCAGCACAAGGTGCCACCAGCAAAGTAGGACTCTGGGCCTCCTCTGGACAAGGGGCCTGTCTGTGCCTGGGGCTTGGACGCCCACCCCCAGAACCAGGAGACACGAACCTCAGCCTCTGCAGAGCCATCACTACTGTGTGTCACGGCAGACAGAGACGGCCAGGCAGGTGGCACTTCACCTGAGGTCCCCTCTAACTCTGTGCCCTAACTGGACCATCGTCCCAGGTGAAATAGTTTAGTTCATGTAGGCCCGAAATACACACCCTCACTGTGCCGTCACAGCAAGAAAGTCTGTGCCGGGGTGTGAATGCAGAGGCCACAGCGGGACACTGACCGCACAGGCCAGGGCCGGGGAGTGGCCGCAGAGGCCAGAGCCGGACAGTGACCACAGAGGCCAGAGCCGGGGAGTGGCCGCACAGTGGCCAAAGCGAGGACTTGGCAGAGGAGTGGGCGCAGGCGGGGTCACGAGTGACAGAAAGAGAGCAAGGTGGAGACAGCCCCCGGGGTCTGGGCCGCTCTGCTGGAGCAGTGAAGGGAAAAGCAGCCCGTGGAGTTAGCGTCAGTAAAGGCTTTGCTGAGAGCGTGGCGACCAGCGTCGTAGCCGCTGAATGTGCCCCTGCTGTAAAGAAATGTGAGTGTGCATAGGGCCTGACGTGCCAGGTGTGTGAAAAGTCGGACTGACAAAGTTCGCAAGCCACACACCACGACGGCACAGAGAAGACAGAGGCACGAGGAGACGGGGTTCAAGGAACAGCAAGGCCTGCCTGGCCTCAGAGATCCTGATTTTGTTCTTTGTATCCTGTTTTTGAAGCTAAAAGTATTTTACTTTTATTTGTACTTGATTGTAGACAAAAGGCTGAAAAGCGACTGTATTTACTTAAAATGTTCTGTCTCGGGACCAGCAGATGGCGTAATGGTTACATTGCTAGACTCCCAGATAATTGACCGCAGTTTGAGTCCTGGATCCCGTGGCTTGAAACTCACGCCTGGCATGTGTGCATGTGTGCGTGCCCAAAATCCCAAGAGGAGACTGGAAGAGAAGGGATTGTGGCATGGCCATCCCCCTGGGTGGTGGGGGATGATTTCTCACTTTCTGTCTCTGTTTCGCTGGCTAGCGCACATACCCTATAGCAAAAATCTCTCTTAAAAAATAATAAAATTTTGGGAACCAGTAGTTAGCGTAATGGCTATGTCGCTGGACTCCCACGTAGTCGACCGTGGTTCGTGTCTTGGACCCGGTGGCTTACAACTCACGCCGGGCGCGTGTGCGTGCGTGCCCAAGATCCCGAGAGGAGAATGGAGGAGAAGGGATTGCGGCGTGACCATCCCCCCTGGGGGGTGATTTCTCGCTTTCTGTCTCTATGTCTCTCTCTGTCTGTCTGGCGAGCGCACGCGCCCTATAGCGAAAAACCTCTCCAAAATAATAATAATAATAATAATAATAAAATTTTAAAAAGTAAATAAAACGTTCTGTTTACATGCATTCACACACATGATTTTAAATCACTTATATTTGATGGTAAAAATTTTAACATTTTAAGAAGTTGAATGGAAATTCAATGGAAGTTAAATTTATTATTTTAAGAAATTGAATTGGATGCTAATACAATTCATACAGCACAAATAGCTTAAAACTGACTAGAGAACAGAATTGTGAGAAAAAACATTTCATATTCTCAAAAATAGGTAAAGTCAAAATGTTGAGAGAAAAACTTTAGGAAAAGGATTCTGTTTGCTAGATGGCCTGTGCTCTGAGCAGGGGGAGACAGAGACGGAGAGAAAGCACCCTCACACTTTCAAACTGCAACGTCCAGCTGCAGTCCCTTCTCCATTTCTCCTTTTGGGATTGGGGGTTTGTGCACACATGTGCCTGGCGTGTTTTTCAAGCCGCTAAGTCGGGACTCAAACTGTGGGATCCGTGAGGGATCCGGCTGCCCCAGCCACCTCACCACCGGCCAGGCCGGAAAATGTCTTTTAAACTCTCCTCAGACATCAGCGAGCAGTTACTGAGAAGAAAATTGCTTTTAATTAGTCACAGTGGCCCTTTATTTTAAGCTATCTGTGGAAGGAGTAAGGCTAGAATAAACTATCTTATTTTCTTGTTGCCAGAGGGCACGTACACTCGCGGCCGAAGAGGAAGAAAGAGGAGGCGGCCCTACGGAGCACGCTCAGACAATGTTTCCCTCCGCTTCTCCGTCCCGTCGGGATCTGGGGCACATGGCACGTTCCCTCAGGTCAACCCGGCCAGGACTCGAACCACAGTCGGCCAAGTGGGATCCGGCTCCCCATGCATGGCACTTAACCACTCGCTACGGGGCTGGCCCTAGACTAAATTAAAACACTTAAAAAGACTTAAAAATAAGATGAAGCGGATGATTTTGGAAGGTCATCCATACTTAAATGAGGTAAAATTGAGACCGAGGGAGAGAGACGCGGCCCCACACCATGATGCCCTCTCGTGTCGGGGCGATTGGCTGGCACCGCGGGATGTCTTCCACAGGACAATTGTCTTCAGAGTACCTCTCTGAGGGGGGAACAGTGCGTGCCCCACAGTGCAGGGCAGACTTCAGAGGGCACCCCAACTTGCAAATGGAGAACCGGGACAATGGGCACCCCAACTTCAGATGGAGAACCGAGACACGGAAACTGGCCGGTGTGCCCAGGTGCACTGGCTAGTAGCCCCGCCAGTTCTTTGGGGAAAGCCGTTTCAGGGAGCTGTGGCCGTGTACTCTACGCTTGAGTTCAGTGAGGAGCGGAAAATTGCGCAGGCAGCTGTGCCGATAAAGACACTTGAGGGTAATCACAGCATTACATGCTATTAGGTTATAGGTTTGTTTGTTGGTTGGTTTTTTGTTCTGGTTTGGTTTTTGCCAGAGGGCACATGTGCTCACCAGAGAGAGAAAGAGAGAGAAAAACGAGAGTGCACCTGCCCTGGGGATGGTCATGCGCAGTTTCTTCCCCGTCCCCCCCTCCTTTCGGGCTTGTGGGCATGTGCACACATACACCCTGCGTGTTCAAGGTACCAGATTCGGGACTTGAATCACACAGCTGGCCATGTGGGTCCGACCACTTTAACCCCCAGGCCATGAACTGGCCCATAGCTGCTATTTTTAAGATGGTAATCTCTGTGATCAAGTGATAAACCATAGAACAATATGTATATAAAACAGTGGAATGAGACCAATTAGAATAATTTTAAGATATATGCATTGATTTTAAGTCATTTCTTTTAACCAATATTCCTACAACTAGGTATTTATCTCTTTAGAGGCAACTTTGGCCCTGACACTGTAAATTAATTGGGATCTAGTAAAAATTAGATGCAGAAACAGACTTGGAAATGACTCTGGGGGCCAGCAGCTGGCGTGGTGGTTGAGGCGCTGGATTTCCACGTGACCAACCGCAGTTCATCCCAGACCTGGCGGCTTGCTTTCTCACTTCCTCTCTCTCTTTCTTGCTCTAGAAAGCATGCATGTCCTATAGCAAATTTTAAAAATAATAATGAATTAAATTAAATTTAAAAATTCATTCTTTATAGAAATAAAAGAAATTATTCTGCACTTGGGCTAAATATTCTCCAAAGGAAAGTCAAAAGCACTGGAGAAATGAGGCTTCCGCTGTGAAATGTGGGAGGCCCACACGTGTCTTCTAGACAGGAGAACACGCCCGCATGTCCATCAGATGCTCGCAGAAGGGTCTTGCAGTCCCGCGTCACCCGCGGTCCCTCAGCCTCCCGCTAGGCCACAGGGCTGCACTGACAGACCGATGCATACCGCCTGCCTCCCACGTGGGACTCCGGCAAAGCCAGCTCATCGCAGGTGGCAGCTCTGGGCCTTTGTCCTCCACTCTCCAGGAGGATCAGGGAGGGCTGACCGGCCAGGGCATGCGTCCCAGTCACTGCCCTTCCCAGTCTGAACGCGCCATGCAGAAGGGGACCTCAGAGAGACGGGACAGCGGGGGAGGAGGAAGGACTGAGGAAAACAAGCTGAAAGTAAAAGGCCCCGTGGGAGGGCAGGGAGGGGAGGGCGCACCACGCTCCTCACAGGGGGTGTGCGGCCCTTCCTTAACCTGGTCCCAGGCAGGCCAGGGCGGGAGGCAGGTGGCTTTTACTGTCTCCCACAGGGAAGCCAGCACTGAGGGGACACGTGGGTGGACAGCCCCACGTGGGTGGACAGCCTCACGTGTGAGCACCAGACCAAGAGTTACTCGAAAGGTTTCAGGGGGTGGTGGTCACATGGCAAGGACAGCCCTGACAGCCCACCCCGCAATCTACTAAGCTCCTTCCGGACCGACCAGGACCACCAGGAGGCTCACTGCTTGGCAGGCGAATTTGGGTCTCGGCAACGTCCTTCACGTTGGGACTCTCACCGGATCTGTCAGCCGGGAAGCCCCGGGAGGCTGGATTAGCGTCTCAGGTGGGATCCATGCCGCACAGCGCAGTGAAGAGTTGGGAGGCATGAGATGTAATTTACATAAAATTTAGAAAATTGCCCTTAAACTTTCCATAGCTATATTTCAAAGCCTTTTTTTTTTAATTTAAAAATGAAAACTCCCTTGAGGCTGAGCAAAAATGGATGAAGATGGCTTTTAAGATGTCAGACGATGTCTAAATGTAACGCTGTTAAAACTGCACCTGAGCGTGCTCGTGTCTTTTTCGGCCTGTTCTTATGGAACCTGAATAATATTGTAAAAATATGAACCTGTGAAAACTTTCCCACGTGAAATTCTGCAGGTCCCTAGAGCCTCTGATGGTCCAGCGGCTGATTTCCGTAACAGGCTGTGAAAAGTTAAGCCACACAATGAAGTTAGTGACTAAGACCAGGCTCACCCTTCCAGCTTCCTGGTACAAGATAAGTAACAGCCCACGGGCCGTAAAGTGCAGCTTAATGAGAGGCCTGGGCACCACCTGGGGTGTCGCCATGTGTCTGGACCGGACACCTTATGCCTATGTGTCTTACCTATTCTGTTGTTAGCATCCACTCGTTTTTAGAATAGACGGAAGACTTTAAATACTCTGACTCAGTACCCGGTGGGCGGGCTCATGGCCTAGCGGTGAAGGGCCGGACTCCCACGTGGCCGACCCCACCGCCTGAGTCCCAGCCCCAGCAGCTTTGGAAGCTCTCTGAGCGTGTGCATGTGTGCCCCAGGTCCCAGCCGGAGGGAGGAAGAGAAGGGAGTCCAGTGTGAGCACATGCCTCTGTCTCTCTCTGACAAGCACACGCACCCTCTGGTAATGAAAAAACATGATCTTTTTTTTTTTTTTTTTTTTTTTTTTTGGAGAGGTTTTTCGCTATAGGGTGCGTGCGCTCGCCGGACAGACAGAGAGAGACAGAGAGACAGAAAGCGAGAAATCACCCCCCAGGGGGGATGGTCACGCCGCAATCCCTTCTCCTCCATTCTCTTCTCAGGATCTTGGGCACGCACGCACACGCGCCCGGCGTGAGTTGTAAGCCACCGGGTCTGAGACGCAAACCGCGGTCGACTACGTGGGAGTCCAGCGACATAGCCATTACGCTAACTGCTGGTTCCCAAAACATGATCTTTTTGAGTACCATGATCTGTGTACTTAGAATAACAAGAGGCACTATCTGGACCTCTGTGATAAAAAAGCACAAGTATCCCAGAATCCTGATTTTAATTAAAGAACAGGTATTAACGGTAACATCTAAAACGAAGACACAGAGAGTCAGTGTCGAGGCAGGTGACATTCTCTCTCCTCCGGAGACTTTATTCTATTAAGAAGAAATAGAGGCGTTTTCTGGGAAAACGGCAGATCTGAAGCACCCTGAATGTTTCTTTGGACAGCACGGCGCTATGGAACCCCGGTGGACCAAGAGTCTGCTGCAGGCGACACCCCAGGCAGCGTCCGGTGGGACTTCTGAATCCTGCAGTTTCAGCTCTAGGCCTGCAGCAGCTGCTCTTCCCGCAGCCCCACAGGGCGAACGTGCTCCTGGAGGAACCCGCCCAGCCTGGAGGGAGAAGAGTTCTGTTCCCTGTTGATGGGGGACTGGAGCCCTGAGCGCTGGCCACGGCTTCCACCCAGAGGGGCAGCCATTGCAGGGGGGAGGGGGGCTCCCCTGTTGCGAGGCCATCTCCCTCTGGCTGAAGTGATTCTGAGGATATTTAAAGGGCACATTTCCCCTCTTTATTTCCCCCCTTTGGGAGCCAGACACCGAAGACTAAGATACCTAAAAGCAACTGCTTACTGGGAGAAACTAGGACATTACCATGATGCCGGGGACAGGCACAGGCTTAGAAAAGCCCGTAAGTTTTTATCTCTAGGCTGATGCTTGGCACAGAGAAATCTTACAATAGGAAAAGAAACAATAAAACAAAAATCTGTAAACTCAGGGGAAATGGGAGATTCGGATTTCCAAAGCTAATACATTATGAGAAAGAAACGTCCAGTTTTCAACAACAGCAAAACCACATAGAGGAACAGAATACCATGGAGAATTCAAAGGAAAACAGAATAAAAGCCGATGGCAGCGCTCTGAGACCAAGACTAAACCAACCGTCTAAAGGCCGTGCGGCGAGCTCAGGCCGCGGCGGGCAGACGTCCCGCGGAGGCAACGCCAGCGAAGAGCACACCTCGACGGGCCCGGAACAGTGCAAGAAGTACAACGGAAACGCCCTGCAGGGGTTCAGAGACGTGAACAGAGACAAGAACCAGCAGGCCTGAGGACGGGCGAGGGGCATGACGGAGTCTGAGGGGTCAGAAGAAAGTTCGAGAACCATGAAGAGCCCAGCCTGGCAGACGCCATTGACCAGACAAACCTACGCATCTTAGGAGACGCAGACAGAGGAGAGAGATGGAGGGAAAAGAGGGTATCTGAAGAGACTGAAAACCTTGATTTAAATGGAATAAAATGTATTTTTAAGAGATACAAGCTCAATAAACCCCGAGAATGAACTCAGAGACTCACATTAAGACACATTATAAGCAAACTACTAAAAATAAAGACAAAGAGAATTTTGAAAGCAGAGGGAGAGATGATTCCTCACTAAAATTATCAGATTTTTCTTTGGAAATTTTGGTAAACAGAAGCCAGTGAGCTGATATATTCAAGATACGAAAAGGAAAATAAAAAGGTCAATCAATAACTTTATACAAGAAAACTATACTTCAGAACTGAGAGAGAATTAAGGCCTTTCTACATGGACAGAGCTGAGGGAAGACTGGTCGTAGACCCGCACTGCAGCAAGTACTGGAGGGGGCCCGGAGGACGTGAAAGGCCGTCAGACGGAGCCGCAGCCTCGCAGCGGGGCAAGCTCAGTGACGTGACCACGGCCACGTGAAAGCGAGCACCACTCCACGAGTAGGGTGCGGCCCCTCTTTTCGTTTCCTGCATGAGTTAGGAGATCAGTGCATTTTTTAAACTTACCTTATATTCTTAACGCAATATTCAAAGACAGAATTTTGTGACATTAGCAAGTGAAAGGGATGTGGACCCGTGGGAAGGTGTGGACTTCTGTGGTAGTCAAGCAAAGCTCACACAAATTCAGATCAGCACATTGTAAGTTCAGGGTGTCAGATTTAATCTTCATGGAAACCACAAAGAAAATAACAAAAATACACAGACAAAGAAAAAATTTAAACACTTCACCACACACACACACACACACACACACACACACAGAATCAGCTAAACACAAAAGAAGATACTGATGCACAAGATAAAGGACTCAAAGCTGTAGGAGTGGGGCCAGCAGGTGGCATAATGGTTACGTTGCTGGACTCCCATGTAGTCAACTGTGGTTCGAGTCCCAGACCCACCAGGCGCATGTGCATGTGTGCCCAAGATCCTGAAAGGAGAATGGAGAAGGGTTTATGGTGTGGCATCTTCCTGGAGTGTGATTTCTCAGTTTCTATCTCTCTGTCTCTCTCTGTCCCTCTGGCATGGACACATGCCCTATAGCAAAAAATCTCTCACTAAAAATAATTTTTTAAAAAACCTATAAGGTGTGTCAGAAACAAACAGAAATGACAACAGTAAGCCCCTCCGTATTAGGATTGACTTGAACTGTACATTGACTAAACTTTGCAGTCAAAAGATAGAGATGAAAAGAATGAATTTGTAAATGGTGCAACTCTATGTAGTGTACAAGAGACTCAGTTGGAGCCAGACACAGAGGCTGACAGGGAGAGGATGGAGTGATTGAATGTGTAAAAGAAATTAAAATAAAATCTATGTTAAAGAAAAGAAAGTGAAAGGGTGGAAAAGGATATTCCGTGGAAATAGTAACCAAAAGAGAACAAAGATGGCTATACTAACATCAACAAAAACAGTTTCAATTTTAAAACTGTTATAAGAGTCAAGGAAAGTTATTCTATATTCATGAAATCTTTCACGCAGTAAGAAAAATAACAAGTTCAAGCATTTATGCACCTAGAACAGCCCACTGAAATGCATAAAGCAAATAATGACGGAATTGAAGGGAGAAATAGACAAGTCTTCGATAATAGCTGGAGACTTTACCCCACTTCAATAATGGGTTGAGCAACCGGAGAGATGATAATACAGGGACAGAGCACAGGAAACAAAACCAGCCAACAGCTGTAGCCGACGTCCACAGCGTTCCAGCAACGACTGACCCACCTTCTTCTCACATGTGTATGGGACATTTCCCAGGAAAGACTGTATTTTAGGGCCACAGATTAAGTCTCTAGATTTTAAAAGATAGATATAATAAAAAGCCTCTTTCTAACCACAACAGAATCAAATTAATAACAAAAAGAAAACTGGAAAATTCATAAATTTGTGGGAATTAAACAACACATTCTTTTTTTTTTTCAAATTTATTTAATTTTATTTATTCATTCATTTATTTTAATTTCACCAGAGAGAGAGAAAGTGAGAAAGCAAGCCACCAGATTCAGGATTTGAACTATGGTCGGCCATGTGGGAGTGTCCAGCACCTCAACCACCACGCCACCTGCTGGTCCCCAACAACACACTCTTTTTTCTTTTTCTTTTCTTTTTTTTTTTTTGGAGAGGTTTTTGCTATAGGGCGCGTGCACTCACCAGACAGACAGACATAGAGACAGAAAGCGATAAATCACCCCCCAGAGGGGATGGTCACGCTGCAATCCCTTCTCCTCCATTCTCCTCTCGGGATCTTGGGCACGCACGCACACACGCCCAGCGTGAGTTTTAAGCCACCCCGTCCGGGATGCAAACCGCGGTCGACTACGTGGGAGTCCAGTGACATAGCCATTACGCAAACTGTTGGTTCCCAGCCCAACAACACACTCTTAAACACACCAATGGATCAAAGAAGTCACAAGGGAAATTATAAAATACTTTAAAAAAGAATAAAATGAAATACAACATACCGAAACTTACAGAGCACAGACAATGCAGTGCCATGAAATTCTACAACTACCCGTGCTTTGCAATAGGAAAAAACGGAAAACATCGAATCAACCACCTAACCTCACAGCTAAGGACCTAGACAAAGAAAGCAAACTCAGCTCCAAGATGGAAGGGGAAAGAGCAAAGCAGATAAACAACAGCAAACTGAGAAACCAGCGCGACCAGAAGCCGTCCTTTGGAAAGATCAGTGAGGCTGACAAATGTTTAACTAGATGGACGGAGGAAAAAATAAGACTCCAATTACTACAATAAGCCATGAATGTGGGGCTATTACCACTAATTCCACAGAAATAAGAAGGGGCAGGAAAGAAGCTGTAAGCAGTTGTACGCCAGCAAATTGGATTACCTAAATGAGATGAACAAATTCCTAGAAACAAAACTGAGACCAGTCACAGAAGCAGGACATCTAAGAGGGTCTGTAACTACTAAAGACATTGACCCAGTCCTCGGTAATCTCCCAGCGAAGAAAAGGCCTGTGCTTGCTGCTTTTCCAGTGAATTCTATCAAACCTCTATAGAAGAAAAATACTCTTTCTCACACTTTTCAACAAAACAAAAACACTGAGGGCAGGGAACCTCGCTAGCTTAGTCTCTAAGGCCAGCGTGCCCTGACACCAAAGCCATACAAAGGTACTAGAGAAGGTAAAACTACAGACAGCATTCTTACCACACTGAGGCAAAACTGAGAGATTTGTGCTATAAGGCGCGAGCACTCACTGAAGACACAGAGTCAGAAAGTAAGAAATCCCCCCCGAGGGAGGCCACACCGCAACCCCGTCTGCACTCTCTTGGGTTTCTGGGCATGCACCACACGCGCCCAGCGTGACGTTCAGGCTGCCAGCCCAAGACGCGAAACCACAGTTGACCCAGTGGGCGTCCTGCACCCTAACCACGACACCACCTGCTGACTCCTTACAAAACTTTCACCAAAATACTAGCAAGCCGGCCCGCCGACCGGGGGAGCCCGGGGCAGGGGCCGCGGTTGGAGAGCACTGCCTGTGCTGTGGCCCGTGGGGCCGCGCTGCACCTCAGCCAGGCTGGCCCGAGGAGCACCCAGTGCCCAGAACAAGAGTATGAATGTGATTTCTTTCTTTCTTTCTTTTTTAAAAATTATTTCATTTAACTTTATTTATTTATTTTATTTTTAATTTGACCAGGGCGGGGGGGGGGAGAGAGAAAGTGGGAAAGCAAGCCACCAGGTCCAAGACTCGAACTACAGTCACCTATGTGGGAGTCCAGCACCCTTAACCACCACTCCACCTGCCATCCCTAAGAGTATGAACATGATTTCCAATGAAATGGGGTTGGAATAATGTTCAAGATCTTTAATTTTATATAAATAAACAATCTTGCATCTGACTTAAAGCACCATGAGCAGTTCTGCACACTGCGAGGTGGTCCTAGCCAGCGCCTGACGTGGGGCCCCCAGGTCCGCCCCTGCTGCTTTACTTCCTGAGTGTGACAACGTGCCGAGAAGAGGAGGGGCCTTCCTGCGGGAGATGTGGCACGGCGAGAGCCGCGTGCAGGTCCTGGAGAAACGGGAAACGGCGGTGTCCAGGCTGGATCGAGAAAAGCTGAGAGCTGTTTCATCAATCAGCCCAGTTCCAGGCGAATGAGATGGGTGCGCCCACAGGCCTGGCCAGGTGTCGGGTCCCAGGGCGTCCAACCGAGGTGGGCCCGGACACTCTCCCCACAAGAGCTCGGAGCGCTCCTGCGAA
This sequence comes from Tupaia tana, assembly GCA_026018925.1. Taxonomy (NCBI): domain Eukaryota; kingdom Metazoa; phylum Chordata; class Mammalia; order Scandentia; family Tupaiidae; genus Tupaia; species Tupaia tana. Next base: position 15,684,752 of record JAKSZU010000002.1, read on the forward strand.
CCACCCTGTCGGTGCCCGCTCACTAAGACCCACGGTGGGAGAGCTGCCCTGGTAGATGAGGCGGTGAGAGAGACTTTCTGAAAGACCGCTACAGAGCTCTGTGACAAAACTAAGTACCAGTGCACATGGCTGGGTGGGACCGCGGCCTGGGCTGACCGGAGCTGGGTGGACAGGAGCCGAGCCTGACGGCCATGCCATCTCCTCCTGGACACTCGCTGCAGTGCATGGGGGTGGCTGGAGCCTCTGTCAGGCAGGACCCCAACAGGGTGGGAAACGGCACGTGCCCCACCCCTGCCGGGGGCAGCCATGGCGCTTCCGAGTACATGTAGGCCCTGATACCTACGGTGGACTCCGCTGGAAGCTGGATTTGCACTGGTGTCCTGTTCCCCAGCGAGGAACGGACAGAAGGAAAGGGGACCGGACCCTTCCGGTCAGAACACCCACAAAGACAGGAGGCCTTTTATCCAGAGACAGAGATGACTTTCAGCGAATGGGAACATCTGCTGCTGGAATGGATTTTTGGGGAGGAGAAAACCTAGCAATTCCCTTTAGGATTTGGCAGAGTGGAGGGGCTTTGGAAATGGTTACAGGCTCACATGTTGGACATGCGTTTCGGAAGGCGACATCGTGCACGGGCCCAGGAGGCACAGGGCAGATTATCAATAACATGACAGATGATTGAAGCATGGAGGGTGAATTCGAGAATCTCTTCTGTCTCACTTCCCCAGCTGTCACAAGGTAGGGCACGGAGGTGTCATCATCACGACTCGGCCTCAGACACAATCTGTAATGCAAACCTTTCTCTCGGTGTCTAGAGAAGACCGATCCTGACCCACAGCCTGCACGTCACTACTGCTCAGTCTAGGTAACGCAAAGCTTTTTTCGTGGAGGTGACCAGGTTCTCTCGTACACTGCCAGCGAAGAGATTAGAACACGGGACCCTCGCTCGGAGTTTCCAGTCACAACGCTCAAATGCCACCACCTGAAAGGCGGTCGGCCTGGCAGCGTGACGCGGTCATCAGTGCCTGGACAGAACCGCGGAGCAGGGCGGCCAGGCGCCCAGCATTCGAGACTGCAGTGGGATCCGGTCCCCAGAGTGGCTCCTTCGAAAACCTCACCCTTCCAGAAACATCCCAAGACCAAATTCGCAAAACGAGAAGAAATACAGGCCAACCGGGCTCCCGCAGCACACGTCTCCGCCACATTCCTACATAGCAGGAAGGGAAAGCGCCTCCCTCCTCTGCAGGATCCAAGGCCTGCCGCCCTGGGACCGGCCCCTCGGGCTCTCACTCCTGCGGGCCAGCCCTCCTGCCCACGGACGAGACCACGTCGAGGCAGCCCCCGCTCTGACACTGCAAGGCTGGGTCCTACAAGAGCGAGGGAAAGGGCATTCAGACAGTGGACCCCCGGCGTGCTCCCAGCCGCTGTGCTAGCGGCCCGCCGGCCTCGCGGACGTCTGCGGAGCGTGCTGTCACGCCGAAGAAGCTGTGAAGCGGATTTTTCCTGATTACAGCTGGTAGCCAGTACACTAGACATGGCTATACAACTAAAAAAAGAGCTGGAACCAAATTCTGAATCACGAAAAGGAAAATTTTTACAATGAAACTTATATTAAACAGCATTTAAAGGAAATTAAAACAGAACTAAGAGAAATACAATTTGTTAGACTATCAAATTTCTACACAGATTTTATGCCTCAGTTGGGAAAAATAACGAATTCCAAGGACATTTTGTTTTCATCTGTGATAGTCACGGATGCTTTCACTTTCCTTGAAGTGCTGAAATTGAGCTGCTAAAAAAGGCTCTTTCAACAGAGTTTTAATTTCTTCCTATTTTTTTATTTGGCTTATGGACTGATGAATTGTAATTTTTTTTTTTTTTTCCTTTTGGGAGAGGTTTTTTGCTAGAGGGCCCATGTGCTCGGCAGAAAGACAAAGAGACAGGGAGCCAGAAAACGAGAAATCACCCCCCCAGGGGGGATGGCCACGCTGCAATCCCTTCTCCTCCATTCTCCTCTCGGGATCTTGGGCACGCACACACACGTGCCTGGCATGAGTTTATACCACCAGGTCTGGAACTTGAACCACAGTTGACAACATGGGAGTCCAGCAACATAGCCATTACGCCAACTGCTGGTCCCTGTAATTGCAATTTTTAATTGCCTTTTTTTTTTTTTTTAATGGAGATTTTGGGGTCAGCAGGTGGCGTGATGGTTAAGGGCATTAGAGTCCCACAAGGTTGAACATAGTTTGAGTCCCAGACCCGGTGGTTTGCTTTCTTACTTTCTCTCTTGCTCTCACTCTGTCCCTCCCTGGTCAAAATTAAATGAATAAGTAAATAAAGTTACATAAAATAATTATTTATAAAAAATGGAGATTTAACATAACGTCTGGTCTCAGTGGAACAAGTCAGCTATCTCAGCTGCTCCTGGGTCAATGGGCTTGCAGGCTTTCTCATGATCCACACCCACACAGAGACAGTTCCTACCGCATTTTCAACTTCTTAACTTGATTCACTTGATGACGTTTCATACCCGAGACTTACACGCCAGGGCTATAGACGCGCTCCACGGTGGAACCTCTCGGCTCTTGGTTTACAGTTCCACTCGGGAAAAGGTCTGCAGGGGTGACTTACTGTCCTACCTGGGTGTTTGGAGATAATATATTGATGGGTTTTTGTAAAACCTTTTTCACTCCGTACCAGAAGTGCCTCATTGTCAAGTGCATAGTTACGTTAGATTTTTGAATTGTAATGTTCATTTGCTGCTTTTTTAAATAAAAATTTGACTGAAAATGTTTCATCGATATTTTCTAACGAGTTGGGCCAAGAAGTACTGGCTGCTTTTCCGTATGTACTAGTCACGCATGTCTCCTCCCGCATTCCATTTAGGTTACATCGGTTTTAGTTTTCTGTGATTAGTAACACAAAATCAGTTGGGTATCAATTAAGAGTTTAATCAGTTTAAATTTAATCTTTTAACCTCATGAGAAAATACTAGCAAACTGAGCTCAACGACACATTAATAAGATTTTACAGCTGACCAAGTGAGATTTATTCCTCGAACAAGGGGGTTTCAACACACGGAAGTTCATCAGTATGATGACCACAGGAACGGAATAAAGGAAAAGTCAGCCCGATCGCCTCAGGTGGTGCAGAAAAAGCACGTGAGAAAACTCAGCATCTGCTCCTGGTGGAAAACACTCAGCAAACTCGGAGGAGACGGCAACGACTCCAACACTGAAGCACCCACATAAGGACAACTCAGGGAACATCCCGCTGTGGGAAAGGACGACGACGTCTTCTAAAGCAGGAACGGGGCAAGCAGGCCTGCTCTCGGCACCTTAGATCGACCCAACCCCGAAGCCCCAGCCAGAGAAACTAGGCAAGTAGAAGGTAAAAAGGAAAGAAGTAAACTGGAGGAAAGAAGTGAAAAGCTATCTCCGCTCACAGACGCTCCATTTAACAGAGAAATCCCTGAAGAGTCTATGCCTTATACACTTGGTAAGAGGTTAGTATCTGGACTACATAGAGAATCCCTAAAATTCAACAACATAAAAACATTACCCAATTAAAAATGGGCAAAAGACGTGAATAGACAGCTCTAAGGAATACATGCAAATGGCCAATAACCATGTGAAGAGTGAAAATCATCCCTCGTTTCCGGGGAATGTCAACCACTGCGTGCATTCGGGACAGCTGCTAACAATAAAACAGGCCCAGCCATGGCAGCCCACTCTGGACGCTGACGCTCAGCGAGCTGAGGCCACCTGGAGGCCTGGGATCCGTTCCCAGCCCACCTTGAAAGAGCTCAGCTTGGTGTTGCCTGCAGCCCCAGCTACTTGGCAGGATGAGGCCAGAGGATCATGATACACTGCGACCCTTCTAAAGAAACATCACACACACAGTAACAAACTTACTAATAAATTAATTGAAAACTGCTAGGTTGCCAGAGGGCATATGTCCTTTCCAGAGAGAGCGAGCGACAGAGAGGAAAAGAACCCCTCAGTGGAGTGTGGCCATCCTGCGGCCCCTCCTTTCTCTATCTCGGGATTCTGAGCAGGCACGCACGCGCACCCAGTATGATTTTTCCAAGCTGCATTTCTCACAGTGACTGGGCTGGGATTCGAGCTGCAGCTGGCCTTATGAGATCTGGCTTCCCTTAGCCACCAGGCTACGGGATCAGCCTAATGCATGACATTTTTTAATTAAAAAATAATGACAAATGTTCATAAGGATATGCAAAAATTGGAATCCTATGAATCGCAGGCTAAAAACGCAAAGAGGTGCAGCTACTGCGGAAAACGGCATGGTGGCCCCTCAACTCATCAAAACGAGGACGACCACGTGATGGGGACCAGCATTTGGCGTAATGGCTATGTCACTGGACTCCCATGTAGTCAATCAACACAGTTCGAGTCCCAGACCTGGTGGCTTAAACTCATGCCGGGTGCGTGTGCGTGTGTGCCCAAGATCCCAAGAGGAGAATGGAGGAGAAGGAATTGCAGCATGGCCATCCCCCAGAGGTTGATTTCTCGCTTTCTGTCTCTCTGTCTCTCTGGCAAGTACATGCGCCCTATAGCAAAAACCCTTCAAAAAAAAAAAAAAAAAAGACCACGTTACCAAACAATCCTATTTCTTGGTATACACTCACAGGAAATAAAAGCAGGGTCCTGTAGACAAGGGACACACCCAGGTTTACAGCAGCGTTACATAATTAAACGTGGACGGAATCCGTGTGCATGTGAGGGACGAGTGGGAAAACGACGGAGCACGTAGGAACATCGGGAGAGCATTCGGTCTTAACGAGGAAGGAGACTCGGACACGTGCTGCAGTGTGGACAGTCCCTGGGGATGTTATGCCACGGGAAAGCCAGGTGCACAAAGACAAATGCCTGTGCCTTCACTTACATGAGGACGAACTCTCAAAGTCAAAAACAGAGTGTTTGGTAGATTCAAAAGAAATTGCCGGGACCAGCAGATAGCGTAGTGGTTACATCGCTGGTCTCCCACGTAGTTGACTGTGGCTTGAGTCCCGGACCGGGGGGCTTAAAACTCACACCAGGAACATGTGTGTGCATATGTGCCCAAGATCCTGGGAGGAGAATGGAGAAGGAATTGCAGTATGGCCATCCCCCAGGGGGTGATTTCTCGCTTTCTGTCTCTCTGTCTCTCTGGCAAGAATATGTGCCCTGTAGCAAAAATCTCTAGAATAAAAAGAAAAGTAACTGTAGTTTGGTGTTGTTGGCATTTGTCGTGATATTGGACACATTCTTACATAAATGTGGTTACATTATTCATCATTATTACGTGTATTTATCACTTCGTTTCTTTGCTAATGACTTATTACTTGTTGATTTTGTGTGTATTTTAAACAATGGAAATAATGTCAGACAAGCCATTTTGGGCAATGTTCTTATTTGAGTTGGGAATGGGTTGTGGAGCAGCGGGGACTTCGCGCAACCTCGACAACAGTCTGGCCTAAGAACGGCTGGCGAGCTCGCGTGCAGTGGAGTCCCCGGGTTCCAGGAAGGAGACGCCTTAGAGACCAGGCGTGCACCGGTCGGCCTCGCCGCTGACAACCGCCACCCGAGAGCACCCACCGGGAGTCTCACAACTCCACGAGGCGTCGCCAACTCAACGTCAACCTGCTATGGTCACGCGGCATTTGAAGCAAACGGGAAAGGTGAGAAAGCTTGATAAGGGGGTGCCTCACGAGCTGACAGAAAATTCAAGAAAAAAGTGGTTGTGCAGTGTTGTCTTCTCTTACTCTGCACAACCACCAACCCTTTCCTGATCAGACTGTGACATGCAACAGAAAGAGGGTTTTATATGACAACAGGCGATACCCAGCTTAGTGGCTGGACCAAGAAGAAGCCCCAAAGCACTTCCCCAAGCCAAACTGGAACCAAAGAAAGGTCACGGTCACTGCTTAACAGTCACTGCAGTCTGCGTGTCCTGGCAAAATGCCACATCTGAGAGTGAGCTCAGCAAATCGGTCAGACGTGAAACCGCAGTGCCGCGGCCAGTGCTGCTCAGCGGAAGGGCTAGCTCTTCCCCACGACGCCCAACCGCAGGGCGCTCGCCCGCGCCTCAACGCTGGACCAGCTGGGCACCCGGGTTGTGCCTCTTCCCTCTGGCCCACCGACACCCCTCAGGTTTGCACAGCCACGGCTAGCAGAGCGCGGAACATGCTTCCGAGAGATCCTCAAATCCCAAAGCACAGATGTTTATGCCACAGGAATAAAGACCTTTATCTCTGACTGGCAGAAGTGTGTTGATTGTAGTGGTTCCTATTTTGATTACTAAAGACGTGTTTGAGCCTAGTTAAAATGATTCAAAATTCACAGTCCAAAACCACAATTGCTTTTGCACCAACCGAATAGAATGGTGAATCCCAGAGACGTGGGGAGGGAGGGGAGAGTCGATGTGATCGGACATCGAGTTCGGATCCTGCAGGAGCAGAGGCCCGTGCTGGGCAGCGGTGAGTGTGCACGAGGCATGACCGGACCTAACGCCACGGCGCACACTGCCAGTGGCCGAGAGAGCAGATCGGCGTTTTACCACCACACACTGGGGCCAGCCTGGAGCACAGACATTCAGTGCTATGCAGAGAGGGGCCAGATCCCACACGGCCTACTGGGGTTCGAATCCCAGCCCAGTGACAACCCCACACACGCGTGGGTGCCCAGGATCTTCACAGGATAGAGGATTACAGGGAAACGGGTAACGGCCTCTCCAGGCCACCCTGGGTGCTTGTGCTCCTGCTCTCGCTCTCTCCCTTCCCACCTGCCTACACATGCAAACACTCCGTCATGAATGAAGAGGAAAGAAATTTCTGAAACAACAAAGAAAAACTCCTTCCCCAGGCTGTCTTTGTAACATAGGCCAACTTACACAAGCACAGAATTGCCACACGGCTCTCAAAGCCACTGCCTGACCCCAGACTGACGGAGCTGTGTGGGCCAGTCAGCCCCAGGCCTCGAGGGTCACAGGCCCAGGGATGGTGACACAGCCCAGAGACACGGGTTTGCCCATCATGTCGCATCGCCAGGACTGCTGTGTGAGATGTGATATCCGTGCGGCTCGCAGCGTGGGAACATGTGCGAAGACAGCTACGTCTGGGCGTCAGCGCCTTGGCCCCTTTCCTGAATTATAATGGGTTCCATTCAGCTGCTCTGAGTAAGTGCATATAAATATTGTCTGTAATTTGATTTTCCCCGAGTCTACAGAAGGCTACTCTTCCAGAAGGGCTGATGTAGCTGCCGTTACGTGAGCACCTGTCCCCACTGGGGTGACACCTCACCACGGGGGACAAGTTGCGATTCCCCTGTGTGGCTTGCGCTCCCCTCCTCAGCACCAGGATGCTAGCTAGGAAGAAAGCAAGACGCTCTGAATTTGTGCCGAGTCTTGAGTTGGCGTGAGGCTGCCACTTTGGACTTAACGCACACGGAGGGACGGCTGCCAGGGTATTCGCGGGAGCACTCCCATCTGCACTGACACCCCGACAGACCAGGGGCGAGTCACCGGCCTCAGCACAGGACAGCAAGGTGGCCTGATTCGCTTTTCAAAACCGGGGACTTCACTCTATCCCAGGGAAAATCAACTAAGACGGCGAGGGAGGAGGCACCACTTACAGCTGCATGAGGCCCGGATACTGGCTGGGCGGTGCGGGGGCCAGAACTGGGGGCTGAGGGCCCAGGCTTCCCGCGCGCTGGTGCCGCCTCCGCCTCCGCCGGCCAGTGATAAACGCCCTGTGCCCCGGTCTCCCCAAATGCAGGGGACCAGCACGCGGCCCCTTCCCTCGAGCGCCTGGTCTCCACCTGCTATGCTCCCAGTCCCCCTGCGGTCCCCACTGCGGCCACCACCTCCAGCCCCTCCTGGCTCACGTGGACACCCACCCATTTTGCACCCCCTTTTCCTCGGCCTTGGTACCGTGACCGTCCTCTCAGAGACCACGTTGGTTCCAGCTTCTGTGTTGACCGAGAACCTGGCTCCTCTGTCACCCCGAGCTGCCAGCACCTTCACCTCCGTGTGGACCCCAGCAGCTCCGGCCTCTGTCCCTGTCCCTCTGTCTCAGCATCACGGCCGGGGACCCTCCCTCCCTGTGCCTTTTCTCAGCCTGAGGTGAAGCCACATCTGTCCGGAGGCCCAGACAGCCCCACATGACATGGCCCCGTTGCCTCTGGGACCCTTCCCCGTCCCCTCTCGCCCTCTGCCCGGCCCTGCCCTTCCCCAGCACAGCTCACGCCTGCGCCACCCCGTTCCCATGCTGTCGCACGGCCTCCCAGAAAGCCGGCTTTCAGCGGCTCCACTCCCTCCCGATGCTCTGGCTCTGCCGTGCTCGCTTCCTACCCACAGGGCACTCAGGACCCCGGTGAGCACCCTGAGCAGGTGGGCTGTGGGCCTGAGACTCCCCCAGCCTACTCCTGCCCCCTCAGCTACAGACACACGCAGGGAGCAGGTGCCGGAAGACGTCGGTGTTCAAGGAGACGAGTCTGCACACGGACCCATGTCGAGTGTTAGTCACGTTCGCATCGGAAGGTACGGCGACTTTCCGTTGAAGAAATGTAAAACATTTGAATAAATGTGCACTTGGTGTGAGTGCACGCTTTAACCATATAAAGCGTAAACATCCCCCAAAATAGTCTACAAACTAGGGACCAGCAGTTAGCATAATGGCTATGTCACTGGACTCCCATGTAGTCTACTGCAGTTCGAGTCCCAGACCCAGTGGCTTAAACTCACGCCAGGCACATGTGCATGTGTGCCCAAGATCCTGAGAGAACAGAGAAGAAGGGATTGCGGTGTGGCCATCCCCCCAGGGGGGGATTTCTCACTTTCTGTCTCTCTGTCTCTCTCTCTTTCTGGCAAATGCATGCGTCCTATAGCAAAAACCTCTCCCCCCGCCCAAAAAAAATAGTCTACAAACTAAATGCAATTCCAACAGAAATTGTAGCTGCATTTTGAGAAATTCATAAATTAACTCCAGAATTTGTTTGGATAAATAAATGCCCAGAAACAGCCTAATTGAAAAGCGGCGTAAAGAAGGGAGACTGACCTGGAAACACAGACTGGGAAGTCCCAGCAGGGAGGACAGCAGTGACTTCTTCATGCCAGAGAACACGTGTGCATGCGTGACAGACAGAGACGCACACCCACCGGGCCTGGTCGCACACAACGCTGTCCTCTAGCGGTCCACACACCGGGGTCACGGTGCGTGCACAGGTCTGGCATGTTTTGGAGCAGCAAGGCCAGGCCTGGACCTCAGACCTGACCCCCTAGGCACCATGCCTGACCCGACACCATGTGAGTGGCCCAGCCATTAAATGGACTGCTCTGAGGGCAGACAAAGAGGCCACTTACATCACACAGAAAGCTCACGCCGCCATGGCCCTCAGCTGGGCCCTGTGCACAGGGAGCCAGACCCTGCATGGTCAACCCTGGTTTGAATCCCAGTCCAGGCGGCTGGAAAACTACACCAGGCACGTGTGTGCCCCGAATCTTGGTGGGATAGAAAGATGGAGGAAAAAGGACTGCAGTGTGGCTGAGCCCACTGGGGGGTGCTTTCCCCTCGTCCGCTGTTTCCGTCTCTCTGGCAAGCTCACATACCCTCTGGCAGAAAGGAAAGGGGGATCTGAGACAGAGCAGGAGGCCTAGCATTGCAAGCTAACAGGGGAAGGTCCAGGACAACGCGGTCACTGCGTGCAGAGGGGCAGGGCCAGATGGCGACGCGCCCTGTGCGGTGGGCCTGGATGACTGAAGAACCCAGTGGGACTGAACTACAGAGCTCAGGGGTAAGGGAGGAGTACATTTCTGTGACTCAGGAGTGGAGCGGCCAGCAGGTGGCACGGACGTTAAGGCGGCTGGACCCACATGGCCACCTGCGCGGTTCGAGTCTGGCCCAAGCAACGTGAATAGCATGCCGGGCGCATGTGCGGGCATGCTCCAAATCCCAAGCAGAGAATGGAGGGATTTCAGCAGGGCTGACCCACTAGGGGGCGAGTTCTCACTCCCCCACCTGGATCTCCATCTCTCTCCCATGAGCACATGCACCCGGAGCAAACTATTAAAAAAAAAAAAAAAAAAAAAAAAAAAATGTTTAAACAAAATCACCTCCCCCATATGAATTAGATAATACCAGACTTTAGAATTTTCACCCACTAAAAGGGGTGAAAAATGGGCCACGTTACCATGGGGTAGACAAGGCAGGAGAGGGGGCTGCAGCTCTCAGACCCAGAGACTAACCATAAGAGTCAACCAGGGCAGGCTGTGAACCCAAAGAAAGCGGCAGGAATCCGGAGTGATGACCGAGGTGTGGGCCGGCGAGGCCCGGAGCAGGAAGCCAGGACGGCCGAGTGCGGGCTGTCCGTGGGGGCCTGGGGGAGACATGGACGCAGCCCTCGCCCCGCGGGGGCACAGACTGTACGGCCACAAGGAGGGTGTTCTGACCTGCTCGCCCAGATTAGAACGTGCCAGGGGACTTGGAAAAGTTGGTGGAAAATGGAATCAAAGCACAAGTTATTTGGTGCAAAAACTTTTGAACTCTGCGTGGTTTTCGCATTTTCCATGACCTCCCACTCCTCACAGGTACTCGTCCTGCCCCTGGCAGGAGCCCCCAGCAGGAACGCCCTCGGTGGCAGGGCTGGTAGCCACAGGGAGCTGAGGGTGCAGGTGCCCTGGGGAGTGCAGTACTGGGGTGCTCGGGAACACGGCATGGCGCGCAGCTCACCCAGGGACTGGCCACGAGGCAGCGCAGGAGTGTCCCTTCCGTGGGTGCAGGACAAGGGTGGAAGGGACAAACAGCAGAGGCACGATCGAACCGAGGATGACAGTGTGTCTTGACCTCAGAGTATGACTGATCCACCCCTACACGCTTGAGGTGTGAAAAAAACAACTTTAAACACTTGGTGCCATGTAGTCCGGGGTCCCCACCAGCACTTCACGCTCTGCTTACATGCGGCAGACCAACCGGCAGCAGTCCATGGGGCCAGGTCTGTGCTGAGAAGCAGCTGCCTGCACCACCTGAGAGCCGAAACGAACCGACCTGACCAGGAAAGCACCACAGCGGGGCAGCAGGTGCGTGTCAGGTAGAGCGCAGGATCGCACACGGCCAGCTGCGTGGTTTGACTCCCAGACACATCAGCTTGAAATTACGCCAGGCGTGTGTGCGTGCATGCCTCCCGTCCCCGGAGGAGGGAGGAGAGGGGAGCATGGAGTGGCCAGCCCCGGGGGGGCTTCCTCACTTTCTCTCTCCCTCTCTCTCTCTCTCTCTCTCTCCAGTGAGCTTACAAGCTCTATGACAAAAATTCAATTTAATAAAAGCACCTGACTAGAATAAATAATAAATACTCACACGAGAAACGTCCCCTATGTACAGAAATTCTGTTTTCCTTCTGACAGGGTGTCACTGGCATGACCCTGCCTCGGCCCTCCTGAGTCATGGGTCACAGGTGAGGCCACCACGACCAGCCTTTAGGACGGACAAGGTAGCAAACCTGGCCTCTGTGTGGTCCCGACCTTGGAGCACAGCGTCTCAGCAGCCAGATTCTTCTCACACCTCTGGCCAAAGGAAGCATCTTCCCAGCTGCTGAAATAAGTCTAAAGCAGCGCTTTCGCAAATCCAACACGGCCTGGTGTATGCCACGGTGTCACAGCCAAGGAGCGGAGCGTGTTGGCGAGTCACCTGTGTTCTTATCAAGTTGTTGTAACTCCCTGAACAACGGCCCTCCAACAGCAAAGTCACTTCTCAGGAAATGACACCGAGCAGGACCGTCCAGGGCCTCGCAGGGCCACCTCGCGTGCCCGCTGTGCAGCTGAGTGACCGTTCCCTGGCAAGCCCGAGCCACCAAGGAGCAAAGGGGACTTTCTTTATGTTTCAAGGGCCTTCCAGTCCGGGCGAGCAGGTGAAAGCAAGCGGACCTCCGAAATTGCCACCTGCCCCACACCTGCCCCTACACCTGCCCCCGCACCTGCCCCTCACCTGCCCCCACACCTGCCCCCTCACCTGCCCCTCACCTGCCCCCACACCTGCCCCGCACCTGCCCCCGCACCTGCCCCTCACCTGCCCCCACACCTGCCCCACACCTGCCCCCACACCTGCCCCGCACCTGCCCCCGCACCTGCCCCTCACCTGCCCCCTCACCTGCCCCTCACCTGCCCCTCACCTGCCCCCACACCTGCCCCCTCACCTGCCCCTCACCTGCCCCCACACCTGCCCCTCACCTGCCCCCGCACCTGCCCCTCACCTGCCGCCACACGTGCCCCACACCTGCCCCTCACCTGCCCCCACACCTGCCCCGCACCTGCCCCCGCACCTGCCCCTCACCTGCCCCCACACCTGCCCCACACCTGCCCCTCACCTGCCCCCACACGTGCCCCACACCTGCCCCTCACCTGCCCCCACACCTGCCCCGCACCTGCCCCGCACCTGCCCCCGCACCTGCCCCGCACCTGCCCCTCAACTGCCCCCACACCTGCCCCACACCTGCCCCTCACCTGCCCCCACACCTGCCCCGCACCTGCCCCGCACCTGCCCCCACCACAGCCTCCCCGGCCTCCCTTCCAGTTCCTGGAGACCTGGCCAGTGCCCGGTGTGGAGCCGTTCCTGTCAGACTCTTTCAAAGGCCTGTGGTGCCCTGCCTTTTCTCACATGGCACCTACACACCGAACGCCCCCCCCCATCCTGTGCTTGATGCCCGCCCACCCCGCCCTCTGCACCCCTGCCCCACTGTGGCAGCAAAGTTCATGATCCGCTTCCAGCGTGGGCTCTCGCAGCAGGCTGGCCCTCTTCTCTGCAGCTTCACGCCTCTCTTCGTGAACAGTTTTAAGCTGGAATCTTAAAATGTTTTATAAACTGACCTATTTGCATGCCTTTAAGTGGCCTCATGAGCAGACCCATTTAACAAGCTCTGCGCATTTTTCACCGTGTTTCATGGCTATGTCCCTGAGAAGCAGGTCAGCAGTTATCAACTACACCCCCACTCAAGCCGATGCACCAAGACAGTGTTCAGAACAGCCAGGGCTCGGAGCCAGCAGGTGGCGCTGTGGCCAAGGGCCGAACCCCCACAGGGCTGACTGTGGTTCGAGCCCTAGACTTGGCGGCCAGAAAACCAAGATGGGTACCCGCACGTGTGCGTGTGCGTGCCCCAAAACTCCCAAGAGGAGAATGGAAGAGAAGGGATTGCAGCACGACCCTCCCCTCTGGGGGGTGATTTCTCTCTTTCCTGCTCCATGTCTGTCTCTGTCTCTCTAGCAAGCGCACATGCCCTACGGCAAAAACCTAAAACAATGCTTACCGTCAGAGCACTGTCCATCGCCGCAGCAAGTTAGGGCAATCTGGAGCAAAAGGCCTCCAAGTTCTCATGTCCGAGGGTCTCAGACTAGACCGGGTGGCCCTCTTGGATCTCACGCTCCTGGGCTGTTTCTAAATCTGCCCCTTGAGAACCAGCCCAGAAGGCCCACACGTATGATTTTGCATGTCACATGCAGAGGAGGCAGGTCATCAGGTCTGCATGGACCCCGCATGTGGACCCAGCACACCTGTGGAGGTGACCAGCATGTCCCGCCGCAGGAGCCAGGGCTCCAGTCTGATGGACAGATGCCCTGCTCCCTCCGCCCTGGCCTGAGCCACGTGAAGGTCCCACAGAGTGACTCAGTTAAAACTGGAGACGCGATCACTCTAGCTCTCACGGGCTCAAGGGCTCGGCCACGTCTCACTGTGTGCTTCCCAAGTGCCTCTCCGCTGCGCTGCATTGCTTCCGAGTGCTGCGCAACTGCGCTACCGAAAACGACAGGGCGGGACTCTAAAATCCGGTGTCCGCAGCTCCCTCAGAAACCGAGAGGAGTCCTTCCCTGCCTCCTCGGCTGTAGCGCCGCTGGTCCCCGTAACCCACGCTGGTGGATGCGTGGCCGCCACATCCTCCCACCCTTCTGCGTGGCGCTGCCGGGTCTGTGTCTGCTTCTCCTCTTCTCCCTGGACACCAGGCACGGTGGGTTGGGGCTCACTCCGAGCGCCTCTTCCTGACTGCGCTCTGTTTGCGAAGGCCCTTTTCTTTCTTTTTTTTTTTTAAGAGATTTTTGCTATAGGGCGCATGCGCTCGCCAGACAGAGAGAGACAGAGAGACAGAAAGCAATAAATCACCTCCCCCCCCCCCCCCCGGGGAGATGGCCACGCCGCAATCCCTTCTCCATTCTCCTCTCGGGATATTGGGCACGCACGCACACGCGCCAGGCATGAGTTTTAAGCCACCGGGTCCCAGACGTGAACCGCGGTCGACTTCGTGGGAGTCCAGTGACATAGCCATTATGTTAACTGCTGTTTCTGTGAAGGCCCTTTTCTAACCAGGCCACATTCCCAGATGCCAGGTGAGGGCTCCGGGGCTCCTCGGCAAGAGCGTAGTCCCCCGCGGCATGGAGCACCGTAGGGAGACTGCAGATGCTGCTGGCTTTCCGAGGGAGGTGGGTCCGGATCATGGTTGGACGCAGAGAGCGTTACGGAGTCTAATCCTAGAGACCAGATCTCCCTCGGTTTCTCCAGGGCACCCGTGTCGGGCATCTCGGCAGGACCGTCTTACACTCACGGGCACCTGGCAGTCGATGGGCACACAGCAAACAACGGTAGATGCCGGCAGCTGACTGTCACTCATCACGTCCACGCTATTTTTTTTTGGAGAGGTTTTCGCTATAGAGCGCATGTGCTCGCAAGACAGAGAGAGACAGAGAGACAGAAAGCGAGAAATCACCCCCCAGGGGGGATGGCCACACCGCAATCCCTTCTCCTCCATTCTCCTCTCAGGATCTTGGGCACACTTCACACAGACTTCCGGAGTGAAGGGATGAGCAAATTCTGCAGAGTGCCCGACGTCTTCACAACGGCCACGTCCTCCCTCCGAGGGCTGTACACGCTCCGCTCAGCAGCCCACCGTGGTTCTGCCCGTCTCCTCCAGGGAGCCCTCAGGCGGCTCCCCATCCCGCCGCGCAGCCAGCACAGAGCACGTGAGCAAAGGCTGTGTGCGCAGCGTGTGGGCCGAGCTCCAGTGAACCACAGGGTGGGGCATAGCTCTGGGGACGCAGTACGCCTTTGTACGTAATGCCACCTCTGCTCCATGCCAGGTGCTCATGGCGCAGTCCCACGGCGACACGTGGGGCGCGAGTGTGGTGGCAAGCTAGCAGCTTCAGCAAGTCTGAGGAGAAAGGGGTGTGTCAGGGCGGTGTTCAGGGCAATTTTCCGTCCACAGCTACTTGGAGGTTCCTGCGAGCCACCTGGACGCGCCTGCATCATCCTCTCTACAGCGCGTACCTGTGACCTCGGAGCCCCTCATCCTGCCCTGCACACCAAGCCTGCTCCGTCCAGGTTGCTACCTCTGCCTGGTCCCTGCCTGGCCAGTATCCAACCACCAACTCCCTGTCCACCGTCTCAAAGGGGCCCTGATTTCCCTCCTCTGCCTCAGCCAGGTTGAGAGAAGTGCCTCTCCGCTGAACCGCGAGCGATCTGATTCAACCTTGCTTCAAATTATGTTCGCGCTGGCAGGCTTGTCAGAGGCGTTTAATGAGAAGCCTCGTGTGAAGGGCTTTGTCTCCGAATGTTAAGCCCTCGCTTGGAGCAAAAGCTAAAAGACTCAGTTAGAAAGCACTGACAGTCCTGTTCTGTACATTCCAGCTCTGCGCTGTCTCCCTGAGTTGTCACCAAGCCGCTCCCTCCCTGAGAAGGACGAAAGGCTTCCCTGTAACAGGTTCCTACAAGAATCCCAAGGGCTGCCTTGCAGCCTGGAACGTTGCACATGCCCTACAGGAAAGCGCGCCTCTCTGAGCACGCTCACCGGATTCGAACTACACGTGTCGTGGGAGGAGGCCGGCTCCTAACAAGACGGTTGGCCCACTTGGGGTGCGCGAGGACTGCAGTGCTACTGGCCCGCGGCGTGATGGGCCCGCGCTGGCACTGGTTCGGGAGCAGCGTTTGAGATCACCCCTTACCTGACTTTAGTGCAAGCGGGAATCACAGGGACTCCTTCTCAGCGGGGGTTCAAACACGGCACAGAGCATTCCAACACCGGGAGCTGGACGGGCAGGCGTGGGGCTCGGAGGGTGGTCCGGGCTGCTGAGACACGAACCCTGACTCACGGCAACTGTATCTGGGCTCCCAGGACGGCGAAGTTGGGATGGGGAGTACAGCGTCCGGTGGCATAACCGGTGCAAGCGCGACGTAAGCTGGCCTCCGAAGCCTGATTTCACGCTGAGGGTGGCTTCGTTTTCAAGGTGCAGCGCTGGGGTGGATGGCAGTGCACTGCCCTGCAAGGCCGACCCACACGGAGGGTCGCACCAGAGCCTTCCTGAGGGTGCTGGGCACGCGCCGCCCGTGGCCGGGGCAGCTGAGGCTGGGCGGGAGGTGCTGCCACGCCCTGCTGTCTCGTCTCTGTCACCATCTCTCTTACTCACGGAAGAAATGAACTTTAGAAACATCTGTTCCTAGCAAACGAACGAACGACAGCTCGAACCACTAAGCTCGTCAAGGCATCAGTAAAGGAGACGGCCGAGGACCCGAGACTGAAGTGCAGCGTGAGGCTGGCCACCGCCTCGGTGCACACTGCGCCCACAGCCACAGTGGCGCCACTGGCCAGCAGCTCCGTCAGCAGGTGGCACATGCTGGGAGTCCTGCTGTACAGGACGCTCAGAGGACGCGGGGCTCAGATTCTCCATGGCCGCCATCACTTCAAAGGAAATTTCCACACGTAACACAGCCCCAGGCCAGGTCTCTCTGCACATGTGCGCTCGGGCCTCCTGAAAACCGAAGAGAACTCTGCCAGGCAGCCGGAAGCGGAACCTGCTCGGTCAGGCCTCCTCTGTGCTGTGCCGGCCCAGGTGCATCCGAGGGTCCGAACAGCAGCACCCCGGGCTTGGCCTCGTACCCCGAGACTTGGTCTCATGTCCCCCAGGCTACACGTGCATCCGCGACCTGGGGTGAGTCGAGGCAGCCCGGCTGACTCCCTTCCCGCCTGAGGCCGTAGTGGGAAGGGAACATCCCCAGTGCCACCCCCTGGCCGCAGTTCAGGCTGAACACGCCCTCCCCAAGGGCACCGGCTGCTTCCCCCGTGGGCCCACAGCAGTCACAGCAAGGCTCCAGCCAGCCGGCACTCTGGGCCCGGGGTCTGTCCACTGGGAGAGGTGCCGGGAGGGGTGAGCTGCTGGGCTGGGCAGGAGGGGCCAGGGGGTCTGGGGGTGGAAGCCAAGGCTGACCAGGCCTGAGACAGCCATGGAGCTAGGGGGCCAGTGACCGCTCCAGAAAGGAGCTTCGAGCTCCCGACGAGGAAGGATGGAGACCCCACGCTGGGGCGACTCCGCCGCTCGGAGCCTCGGTGCAGGCAGACGGCTTGAGTGTGTCCCACCTGCTGTGCTGACAGCCAGCGGTGCCTTTTAAACCTCGGCCGTTCACAGCTCACGCCCCGGAGGCCGGGAGGCCGGGAGGCCGAGCACCCAGGCAGACTGGGAGTCTGCGGGCCGTGTTCCGGTTCACGGATGGCGCCTTCTCACTGGGCCTTCTCGGGGCCTGCTGAGGGCACTGACCCCATTCTCGAGGACGACACCCTCGTGACCCTCCATGTGCTTGGGGTGTGGATTTCAACATGACTTTAGGGGACACAGAGGTCAGACCACAGCAGCATGGCATGTCCCCAGCAAGGACAGGTGCCTCTGTGTGGCTCCCCCACCACGGCAGAGCCTCGCCGTTCACAGCGGAGCCGCGAGGACAGTCCGGAAGGCGCCAGGCAGGAACACAGAGTCACCACGGGACACCCGGGCACAAACAGCCTTCTGGTCGGTGAGTTTCTAGGTGGGGCGTTCTCGGTTTTACTGCAGAAAACAGACATGCACGTCAGGGAGAGGCCGGAGAACCGAAGCATGGAAGAAACACATCTCCACATTCGACTCTACGTCCTGGACACTGCGTTGCTATGGAGCTTGTATTTTAAATTCAAAAACTGCTAAGAAATTTCCTGCTTGTCCTAAGGACTCCAGAAAGTAGAAACACAGGCTGGAGTCCAGGTCCTAGGTATGTCTACGTGCGGAATCCGGAGCAGACGGTGGCCCATGGCGAGATGCGGCCTCTGTGAGTCTGACCCCCACGGAAGGCCCTGGGTTCATGTCCGGCACCAGTACACTGGGCACGCACTCGCCCTCCATGGGACTGGTGAGGTGGGACTGGGCCACGGGTCACGGCGTGAGAACCCCATCGGGGTGCTGCCCCGCTCTGTCTCTCTCACTCACAGAGCGGATAAATACATGACCTTTAAAAGCAAAGGTTAAATCCTATCGTACATAATCAACAAAAGAAGGGCCTACGCTCCCACTCTCCCACGCATCGGGCTAACACGAGCTCGAAAGCCTGGGCTGTCCTCGCTGGCCTAGCCGGCCTGGGCTGTCCTCGCTGGCCTAGCCGGCCTGGGCTGTCCTCGCTGGCCTAGCCGGCCTGGGCTGTCCTCGCTGGCCTAGCCGGCCTGGGCTGTCCTCGCTGGCCTAGCCGGCCTGGGCTGTCCTCGCTGGCCTAGTCGGCCTGGGCCGTCCTCGGCTCTTCTGCAACGTGCGTACAGCCCCTGGGAGAACGCCCGGCCTCCTGCACAGACAGCTCTGTGCCTGCTGCTCACAAAAGCTCAGTGGGCACATCGCTGTCACTGGAGACTTGGGGAAAAGTTCCACCTGTGTGCTTTTCCACATTCCAGACCTGGCCCCCGAGCTGAGCGACTATCGCAGGGCTTCAGCTTCCCGTGAAGTCGCAGTCCCTGATCCCCAGTCGGCCACGCGTCCTCGGACTGCATTCTAGACACTGTGAGAGGGACCCAGGAAACCCACTGTTCTTACTCGGAGCTCCGCCTGCTGGCTTGCCGGGCCCGTGCGGGCACAGTGACAGTGCTAGGAAGCGCCTGTGCCCCTGGCTACCCTGTGCTTGGCGTGCCGCTGCCACGAACGCGTTAACTGATCATGCCCCCATTGCACTTGTTCCCCAGAGGGCCCAACCCCACTTCCCCTCCCTGTTACCACAGAGGGTAGAACAGCGGTGCCAGGGCTGGGGGCTGGGCGGAGGGGCAGCTGTGGGTGGAGGTGCACGGAGTTCCCGTCACGCAGATGTACGCGGTGTGCAGAGCCACTGCTGGGGCTGGACTGTGTGCGTGGTGTTGCATTGTGTCCTAGAAGTTTCTAGAGAGCTCGCAATGCTCTCACCATAGACGAGACGCGAGAACTGGGGGTGGCCGTGTTAGCAAGACTGCAGCTGTCGGCTCCCATGTCTCAAAACCTCATGCTACGCACCTAAAAATATACACGACCTCAAAAAGAGTTGAAAAGCAACCACCGTGACAGCGGGCTGGCACACAGTTCTCTTTTGTTTTACTTTCTGCCCTTATTTTTCCACCACCGTGGTCTGGCTGTTCATCTTTTGTGTTGGGAGCGTTTTTAATTAGGAAGCTCGAGTCATCTGGAGCGGACACCGGCCATCAACAGAGATCTGTGAAAATGCATAGACTGTGTGGTAAGAAACGTACCCCATCTGCGTCCGCCCCACAAAACTTGCTCCACCGAACCACAAACGTGCCGAAGGCAAACAAGCGTTCACCCCAGGGCCGAACACTCACGGCGCGCTGGACGGTGGTCCAGGGCAACACGTGCTCGATGAGGGTGGCCACGTGGACAGCTTCTGGGTGTGCTCCAGAGGCCCCCTGAGCACACCAGGCACGCATTGCCCACGACCCAGGGTTAGCGAGGCTGGGGATGGATCACGCTGTCGAGACCCTTCAGGGGACACTGTCCCTCCCTCTCCCTTTCCTGCTCATGAAAGAAAGACATAAACTTTAAAGACAAAACCTCACACTGGAGACACTGAGCAATGGCCCCCTTCCAGCCCAGGCTGGGTCATTGCCTGCAGCGAGTCCTCTGATGGCCACAGAGGGTGTGTGGGTGTGTGGGTGGCTGGACAGGAGCAGGGCGGCAGGGAAGGTGGCGTCTGTCACTGTGAACTTCTCCCAGCCAGCTCCCTCACTTCTCCCAACCCACCCACGCCTTCCCACTGAGACACAATTGGGGCAAGATGCTGCCAACCACGGTCCCTAAGGCTAGCTGGACCTCGCCCAGAGGCACCCTCGCCCTAGCCCTTCCAGAATTCTTGCTCTTACTATTTCTGTGGTACGAGTAGAGCATATACTTGATGTATGAGTACAAATTATCATATGAAGTGTAAAAGGCTAGAAGTGAAGACGGGTCAATGTGCCTGACAAAACAACATCATAGATTCATAAGGCGGTGTTGTAAATGACGTCACTGACCCATCAGATGACGTAAAACTGGATCTCCACATGTGAAAGAGTCAGGTTAGACCCTTACCTTGTGTCATACACAGAAACTGACTCAAAATAGATCAGTGACCTAAACATAAGACCTACAACCATAGAACTTAGAACAAAATGAGGGAAAAGTTTTCATGACATTAAATTAGGCAGTTATTTCTTAGTTATTACATCAAGGGCATAGGCAACAAAATTTAAAAATAGATAAATTGGATTATATCAAAGTTTAAAATTTTTGTATATCAAAGATACACTAAATGAAGAGAAAAGGAAACTCACAGAATGAGAGAAAATATTTGCAAGTGACATATCAGATAAGGAGTTCATATCCAGAATATATTAAAAAAAAAACTTACAAATCAACAACGAAGAATTAATAACCCAATTTAAAAATAAGTAAAGGAGGGACCAGCAGGTGGTGTGGTGGTTAAGTCACATGGCTAACTGTGATTCGAGTCCCAGACCTGGTGTCTTGAAAATCATGCCAGGCACATATGCATACATGCCCAAAATCCCCGGAGGAGAGTGGAGGAGACAGATTACAGCATGGTCATCGCTCCATGCTTTCCCTCTCATTGTCTCTCTGTTTCTCTCTGGCGAGTGCACACACCATATGGCAAAAATCTTAAAAAAAAATAATAGGGACCAGCAGATGGCATAATGGCTATGCCACTGGACTCCCATGTAGTTGACCTCAGTTCGAGTCCTGGACTTGGTGGCTTAAACTCATGCCAGACGCATGTGTGTGTGTGCCCAAGATCCCGAGAGGAGAATGGAGGAGAAGAGATTGCGGCGTGGCCATGATTTCTTGCTTCTGTCTCTCTGTCTCTCTCTGTCTTTCTGGCAAGCGCACGTGCCTTATAGCAAAAACCTCTCCAAAAATAAATCATAAATAAGCAAAAGACTTAAATAGACTTTTCTCCAAAGGAGACATATAAATGGCAAAAAAGCACATGAAAGATATTTACCATCACTAATCATTAGAGAAATACAAATCAAACCCATGAGATACCACCTTATAGCCATTACTGTCAAAAAGAAAACTGAGAAGCATTGGCAAGGGTGTGGAGAAATTGGCAGACTGTGTAAGTGTAAAATGATGTAACTGCTATGCAAAACAGCACAGCGTTTCCTCAAAAAGTTAAAAATTTAATTGCCATATGGTCCAGCAACTCCACTTCTGGAAAAACACTGAAAAGAACATTTGCACGCCAGTGTTCACAGTAGCATATCCATAACAGCCACGGGCAGAAGCCACCCAAGGGTCCGTGGACAGATGAGTGGGGGGGGGGGGGGGGAAAACAATGGAATACTATTCATCCCCAAAAAGGAAGGAAATTCTAGCACACACTCTGACATGGAAGAAAGCTGAGGACAGTATGCTCAGTGAAAGAAGCCAGCCACAAATATACAAACAGCGCATGATTCCACCTGTGTGCGCTCCCTAGAAGATCATAATCATAGGGACGGAAAACACAGTACGAAGGGATTCGTCTCAGTGTGGGGTAGGGGAACTGAAGGAAGAAGAGGGGTTATTTTTTAAGGGATACAGAATTTTCACTTTTGCAAAAGGAAAACTTTTGGGGAAGAGTGGAGATGATGTTTGCACAAAGTTGTGAATGTGCTTAAATGCTACCAGAAAGAGTTCAGGTGGGAAATTTTATGTGTTCTACTACCATTAAAGAAATAATAGATGCAAAATACACAGGTGTAAAACGTCTCTCTCAATTCACGCACAAGAAGTAGCATGTGCCCAGTTTGTGGACGGTTTTCTACAAGGAGTGCAGAATGAAGAGCAGTCCCAGGACAGGCAGCAGCGTGTCCGCACACGCCCCACCGTGGTGCTCCCGTGTGGGCTCTGAGCCCCAGCGCACTCGGCGCCCTCCCCTCCACCCCGGTCCTGCAAGGAGCTGGGATCCATTGCTGACTTAGGACCCCGTGCCACATCAGACGGAACCGAGGCCATGGCCCTTACCTCGACGCCCGCGCTGATGTTAATCTCCTTTCAAGGAGATTCGGGACATCCTTCCGCAGTCTCTCCTCCCCCCAGTGGACTAGAACCCTTTCCAAACTCCTCTCCATGAAGTTGTAGCCCTAAACACCACCAACACCTCTGGCCAAATCCAAACACCAAATCCACTGCTCAGGAAGTGTGCTGGGAGAACCAAAGTGCCCTCCAATGTCAATGTTACGAGATCTATAATGGGGCCAGCGTAGTGGTTATGCTGCTGGACTCCCACCTGGCCGACCGCGGTTCGGGCCATGTGTGTGTGTGCATGCCCAAGATCTGGGGAGGAGGACAGAGGAGAAGGGATTGCGGCGTGGCCTTCCCCCTGTGGGGTGATTTCTCCCTTTCCCTCGCTCTGTCTCTCTCTGTCTTTCTCTCCAGAGAGTGCACATGCCCTACACACACACATATGTGAGATAACTGACAGGTTTGTCACCAAATCTTGGGCTGTGATGTTCAATGCCGTGGAGCTGAGCTGGCTGAGTGCTATGGTTTGAATGTCCCAGCGAAGCAGTGCTGGGCGGTGGGGCCTCATGGGAGGTGTTAAGGACTCACCCCTTACTGCAGAGGTGCGCTGTATTTTAAGAATGATTGTTATGAAGAAAACTCAGCCCTGTGCATCTCTCATACACGCAAGCTTGTGCTTCTGCCACTCCACCATGTTACGACACGACAGGCAGCACTCACCAGAAGCTACCCCCATGCCCGGAACTCTCATTAGTAGCCTCCAACACCGTGAGCCAAATAAACTATTTTCTTTATAAATGATCCAGTCTGCGGTACTATGTTATACCAAAACACAAAACAGACTAAGACACTGTGGAAACAGTCTGAACAAACAAAAAGCATGAATCATTGAAATAGTTTTAAAATGTGGTGTAATTATGTTCGAGCACTTATAATTAAAGGAATTAAATGCTGGAAAAGAATTGTTTAGCCGAGCCTTAATCCACAGTATCTTAAAAGGCAAATTTTATTTATAATTTTCACACTAAACTATCTCATTTTGAATAGATCTTGCCAATGCTTTAAATAAAGCGGCTTGCTCTCTTATGTAAGAGCAATTTAATTTGCCTTAATTAAGATGATTGGCACACCTCCTGTCCCAGGACAGCTGAAGAATCATAATCGCAGACACTACAGAGAGCTGGGTGCGGGGCAGGCAGCCCAGCAAGTGCATGGTCCCTTCTTGCTCCATTCCCACAACACGAAGGAAACACAATATTGTCTCCTTAAAGGATGAAACTAAATCTTGAAAAAAGTGGAAGCGGCCAGCCAGATCCACGGCCAGGTGATGGGATGGAAGAGACCATTCTCAATCAGCAGAGATCACCAGGAACCGCCAAGACTAGACTCCCGCCTATACTAATGGTCCAAATTAGTGAAGTTCCAGACTTTTTGTTGATAATATAATCCTTGGAATTATATATTCTTATGTCAGCTTTATCGAAGTGTAATTTACTTGAGGACAATTCACTCCCTAGACGTGTACAGATCAATAAATCTGGACGAAGTTCGTCATGTGACCATGGCACAGTGGAGACAGGGCGTTTCCTTGCCCTCGGAAGCTCCCTTGCGTCCCATGGTGGTCGGTCCGCTTCCACAGCTCACATGCCTGCAAACCACTGATTAAGTATGAAATGGACCCACACTGGGTAGTGATTGGAGCCTGGCATCTGGCACGCAGCCTCTTACGTCTGAAATGTGAGGCTTCTGCACGCACCGTGGGCCTGTTCCGCATCGCTGAGAAGCAGCCCAGAAGTTATCCCTCTGTAGGGTATAACACGATTTCTTTAACTTTTTTAAAGAATTATTTGTTTTATTTATATTTTATTTTATTTTTTAATTTGACCCGACTGAGAGGGAAAGCAAGCTGCCAGGTCTGGGACTCGAACTGTGGTGGGCCCTGTGGGAATCCAGCACCTTAACCATCATGCCACCAGCCAACCCAAGAGCACAATTCCTATCTCTCTACAAGCTGGTGAGCATTTGAGCTGGTCCAGTTCTTGTGATCATGAGTAAAGATGCTATAAATGCCCACGTACAGGCATTTTTGTGGACGTATGTTTTTACTTCTTTTATTAAGTCATTGGGAAAGTCATGATGTATTTTTCTATGTTTTTCTATGCAAAATGCATCAAGACTTTCTTGATGACCCAACAGTGAATGTCTAGGAGTGGAACTGTTGAGTCATATGGGAACCTATGTTTACCTGTATAAGATACCACCCAAATGTTTTCCAAAGGCGCTGTCATTTCACATTCCACTAATGGAAGGGTTCCGGTTACTTCACGTCACCATCAGCCTTCATACCGCCAGGCTCTTCATTTCAGCCCCTCCAGCAGGGATGAAGGGTACCTCCTCGTGGCTTTAATTTGCAGTATCTGAATGACTAATAATATTGAATGCCTTTTCACATATTCATTTGCCATTTTTAACCTTGGTTGAAACCTTTTGCTCATTCTGTATTGTCTTCTAATTTTATAATTGTACAAATCCCTTATGTTCCCTGGATACATGTTTCGAAAATATTTTCTCCCAGTCTGGCCAGTCTTCCGAATTTTCTGACAGTGTTTTTTCTTTTTCTTTTTTTTTTTTTTTTTTTTTTTTTCTTTTTTTTTTTTTTTTTTTTTGAGAGGTTTTTGCTATACAGCATGTGCGCTCGCCAGAAAGACAGAGAGAGACAGAGAGATAGAAAGCGAGAAATCACCCCCTGGGGGAATGGCCACACCACAATCCCTTATCCTCCATTCTCTTCTTGGGATATTGGGCATGCACGCACATGCACCCAGCGTGAGTTTAAGCCACTGGGTCCGGGACTTAAACTGCAGTCGGCTACGTGGGAGTTCAGCAACATAGCCATTATGAACTGCTGGTCCCTGACAGTGTCTTTTCAAGGACAGAGTCATTGGTTTTTATAAAGTCCTATTTATTTATTTATTTCATGCTTTTGGTATCCTACCTAAAAACGCTCTGCCTGAACCAATTATATTTCCTTCCATCAGTGCTATTGTTCTAGTTCTTACACTGAGGCCAGTGGCCCAGTTCAGGTTACTCTGTAAAGACGCAAGCATCAGAATGTGTCTGTTCATAAATACCCAGTTATTCTAGCACCATTTATGACGACCTGTTCTCCCATCGAACAACCCTGGACTTGTGTCAAAGCCGCCTGCTCATAAACTGAAGGTCGCTCTTCCTCGCGTCGGCTTCGGCATCTGCTTTCCCCCCGGGGTGTACTGTTTGGACTCGCCATCGCTGTGCCATGACGGTAAGCTCCCTGTGGATGCTCCGGCTTATTCTCCTTTCACAATGTTTCCGCTGTCCTCTGTCACGTGCTTCCATCCAAGTTTAAGAGTCAGCCTGTTGGATTCTATGAGAAAAAATGCTGGGGTTTCCTCCGCTCTTACATGGATCTCAGGATCAGTTTACGACGTGGAGCTTCTGACACATGGCCTCGTACCCACTCCTACTAATTCGGGCCTCTGACCCACCGTACATCTCACACATACCTTGTAAGGGTCACCCCAACCCCGCGGTGTTGCTGTACGCCATGTACTCACTCACCTTAGATACTTTTGTAGATACTTTGGAAACTCCTATTCAAATATTCGCATGTTGTATTCAAAAGAATGCCATCTTTGGAACCAGCAGTCAGTGTACTGGCTATGTCACTGGACTCCCATGTAGTCGACCACAGTTCGAGTCCTGGACGCTGCTGCTTTAAACTCATGCCGGGCGAGTGTCTGTGTGTGCCCAAGATCCCAAGAAGAGATTAGAGAAGAAGGGTTGCAGTGTGGCCATCCCCACTGTGGGGTGATTTCTTGCTCTCTATCTCTCCGTTTCTCCCTGTATCTCTGGTGAGTGCACGTTCCCTATAGCAAAAACCTCTAAAAAAAATTTAAAAAAAAAAAAAAAAAAGAATGCCATCTTTTTTCTTCTCCCCGACTGGCACGATTCCTGCTCTGTAGCACTCAGTATCTTGCTGGGAGTCGGCAGACGGCCCGCCTCTTCCCCACCCTCCACCACTAGCCTGATGCTCACTAGGACTTTGGAGAAGCACTTTATCGCCATAAAGGTGTCCCTTTGTACTCACAGGTCTGAGTGTCCCAAACCCCAGGCCCTGCATGGCAAACAGGGAACACCTGAGTCTCGGGCTGAGCGCCCCAGCTTCTAAAAGCCTGTGCTAAAATTACCAGCCTCAAATCAATACCCTGTCCAGGACAGCCACGATATGGCAGGACCGCTTTGCTCAAGGAAGTGGAATGACAGGAGCAGAAGGGCAGGGAGCTTTTAACCGGCAAAGCGAAACGCTTTTGACCTTCTGAACTGATGGTGTGGGGGACAGCAACAAAGAAGTGTCCGGAATGGTGATGATGACGATGACGGTGATGATGGTGATGAGATTACGGTCGTGGTCACAGTCATGGTAACGATAAGGATAAGGATGATAATGGTAATGGTGATGATGACAATGACGGTGATGAGATAATGGTGATGGTCATGGTCATGGTAACGATAAGGATAAGGATGGTAATGGTAATGGTGATGATGACGATGATGATGACGATGGTGATGAGATAACGGTGATGGTGATGGTCAGGGTAACAATAAGGATAAGGATGATAATGGTAATGGTGATGGTGACAATGATGATGACGATGATGATGGTGATGAGATAACGGTCGTGGTCATGGTCATGATAACAATAAGGATAAGGATGGTAATGGTGATGATGACAATGACAATGACGGTGATGAGATAACGGTGATGGTCATGGTCATGGTAACGATAAGGATAAGGATGACAATGGTAATGGTGATGATGATGACGGTGATAAGGATGATAACGGTAAGGGCGCTGTGCGTGTGTGCGGAACGTGTGGCGCTGAGACATGAGGGTTTCTATCCGCCACTGAAGGGGTCACGGGGTTCTCCACGAGGGCGGCAAAGGATGTGGGCGGGGAGAAGAGGTGTCGGCAGAGGGCAGGGAGAGTGGAGGGTGCCACGCGGTGTCTCTGAAAATGCCGAGAGGAGCCACGAGTCGTGACGTGGGGCAGCCTCGAGACGCAGCGTGGCTGAGGACAGGCTCCCCGCAGGGAGTCCCTGGGGCGCAGACCTCAGCACCGTGACCTGACTCTCAGAGCTCTGAGATGGCTAATATATGTTATCTTTAAAACTTAAAGAAGGACAGAATAAAAACCTACGTCTCTGAATGGTAAGGAGTGCAACTACTGAACAAAATTAGTACCAGCCACACCGAGAACACCTGCTACGCAGCAATGGACGTTGACTCCTGGTTTAAAGAATGTACACCATACGCTGCTTATCTGAAGAAAGGACTGGGGAGCAGCGGCTCCCGCCCGGCAGCTGCCACACCTCTCCCCTGCTCCCAGAGCAGCTGCTCGGACACCGCGCCCTTGCGTGGGTACCCTGCCTGCCCTGTCCGGGAGCCCAGGAGGCTGCGGGCCTACAGAGACGCAGCAGCTCAGCCGCAGCCCTGCTGAGCTGGCCTTAGTGCCCGGAGCCCATGTGGTGCTCACCCAGAGCAGGCTTCCTCCGAGGGAACCCTGCCTCTCCTCACCACCGCGGGCGGGTTCCCTCGGTGTCCCAGAGGAGTGCCCTGGGCCCTGACCTCAGGCCCCCGCTTCAAACCAAGGCAGGGTGCCTCCTGCTGCTGACGCTGCCCAGGGTACAGGACCCGGTTCCCGCAGGCGTGGGGACAAGTCGAGTCTGAAGCCAGAGGACAGCGAAAGTAAAGGACAGGGAGATGTGAAGGTCTTGCGGCCGCCATTGCCCTGCCATTGCCTCCAGCCAGAACCTCCACGGCAGCCCCAGGCCCCCCCTCAAGCTCCACGTGCTCTACCCGACGGCCAGAGTGACTTAAACACACACATCAGGTCACGTCGCTCTCGTGCCTCCAACCGTTTCCCAGAAAAATAGGAATAAAGGCAGAGGCCTTGGCGAGGCCTCACTTTTACCATCACGCCTCCTCCCCCCATCTCACGCCAGCCTCTGTGCCGCTGCGCCCGGCCTGCTCGCTGGTGCCGCACACGCAGCCGTACGCCGCTGTCCCTCTGCCTGGAACCATCACAGCGCTCCGCTGGTAGGTGTCTTCTCATCGTCCAGGTCCCAGCACTGACACCGCAGCTCGGCGAGGCCGCCATAACCCGGCTCCACAGAAGGCCCCTCCCAGGGCCCTCCTGGCCATCTGGACTCTCCGCAGTGCCACCACTACGCAACCTGGCCTCCTTCGGGTGGCTGCTCACAGCCAAGGATACTAGGACGTAAGGCCCGTGTTGGTAACTGCGTGTGTCACTTATCATCGGAGGACATTTGCTGAAGAATAAAAGGAAGGAGGGCTGTAGGAGCAGACCGGCTCGAGCCGGATGCACAGCTGGGAGCCGAGGGCCCAAGGTGCTTCTGCTGCTGCCCACGGACGCACAGCCGTTTATCACTGGGGGAGGAGATGGGGCATGTCCCCCACCTCCCGTGTGCTCCCGCATAGCATGGGCCACGCACCCTGAAGAGGGGCTCGTCATCCTCGTCCTGTCCCCTGTACCGGAGGCCGCGTCCGCCCAGAGCAGACACTCCGCAAACGGGGCTACACCTATTCCCTCAGGGAGACTCGAACCTTTGCCCCTCCCTTTCTCCACAGACACGGGACATGTAGCTTGTCCCATCCACTCTACGTGAGCCAGAGGTGAGCATCTGAGCTCAGGGACCGGGTCAGGCCCCTTAGCGTTCCGTGGAGGCCTCCTGAGAGAGGTGGGAACGTGCCCTTCGTGCACGGGGGTGTCCCCCACTACGTCTTGGAAGATAGTGTTTTAACCGCGCGGGAGGGAGATGAAGGGATGGAAGTCGGGCCCAGGGGCAGGGCCTCCCTGTTCCGGAGCCACCTGGACACCGTCAGAAGCAAGGCTGGAGCAAGGCACTCGCCCGGGCTGCTTCTCGCCAGAACCTCTGACTCTGAGCACCCTGGACTCTCAGGGCGTCCTGAGAGACGCAGCCCACGGGAAATGCCTGGCTTTACACCGCCTCACTGGTTTCTCCTACACGGAGCAACCACATCATTTTAGACGCTTCGATTTCACCACCAGAAAATGGGGGGGAGGCGATAGACCTCCCACCCTCGTCCGGGCTCAGGGGGTGCAGGGTGACAGAACCCAGATGCCAGGGAGGAGCTGGGCTCCCGTGCCACCCCGTCACCCCTCCCTCAGTCCCGAGGACGCCCGAGCTCGACCTGGGCTCTGTCCGACCTGCTGCCTTGCGCTCAGTGAAGACGCAGCAGCCATGAGGTGGCTCTCCTCACAGCTTAGCAACCACCTCTGCCCACGGAGAGGCCTGGCTGTGCCAGGAGCGCACTTTCTGCTGGAGAACTGGCATGTCCTTTCCCACACCACTGCCACGTCACTGAGCCTCCGGGGCCACACACCCTGTCCCGAAGGCTGTGCTCCAGTCCACGGGCCATCTCCGGTCACAGGCTGGGACCAGCAGGAGGCAGGAGGGGGTGGGCGGGCCCCACGTGGCCTCAGACAGGACGGGGCTCCGTGGCCGGGCTTTGGAGAGTGCTCCCGCTCACTCTGAGTCATCCCTCGCGTCAGAGAGGAAGCGCAGCTGTGAATGACAGACGAGGGTCTTGGGAACGGGAAAGAGCTGTGCGCCATCTTCACACCCGAGAGTGGCGGACCACAGAGACCCAAGGGAGGGAGCACCCATGGGGCAGGCGTGTTCGGAAGACAGGGGCCAGGCTAGTCTCTGCAGGTCCTCGCGAGGAACGCCACGCCACCGACACGGGCCGCCACTCCCAGGGCGCCCTCACTGCTGCCTTGGGGCGGCACTTCCCAAAGCGGGTCCTGCCGCCCCCCGAGGTACAGACGGGCACTGGGGCTCCTGCTCCTTCTCCCTGGCACTGTGCTTCCACCCTTCCCCAGAACCTCTGCAAAGATGAGAGCCATTCCTGCCCGCCGCACAGGACGGCAATGAGAAATCCAACGCAAGGGACTCGGGCAGCGATGTACGTAACCGGGCTTCCGGAGGCCCGCCAGGCGATCCAAAAGACGGGCTCGCCCCTGGCGACGAGCAGGCCCGCACGTTGCTTCGTCGGCCTCGGAACGCTGAGCTCTCTCTCAAGCCCTAACTGCGTTGCTCTAATTGCTTCGTTCGTTCCTGGGCTTCATTACTCATCTTGTCTCGTTCCTATTCAATCTGGCTTCAATTGTTCGTTCTTTCTTTCTTAGATTTTAGAGGAACAATGGCACTCTGTCTAGATTCCAGACTCGAGAAGGGCAGAGCGGTGACATGCCGTGTCTCTGCAGGTGCCTGTGACTGGCCGACCGGGTGCTGCCGCCGTACTGCGTGCTCAGTGAGCCTGGCAGCACCCTGGGCGGGTTCCTTCTAGAGCTCCGCGTCTTCACGGTCTCGCCTGCCTCGCTCCTCTCCTCCACGTGGAGGGTCGCAATCCGAGCTGCGGCCACCACGGCAACCAAGGCACGCCGCCAACGCCCAGAGCTCACCGCGAGCACCTACGGGCCTCCTGCGCCTGGGGAGGGCCTCAGCCCAGGTCCGGGGACTCCTTGCCTCATCCTGGGCTTGTTTCTTCCAGAGTTGCCTCTGCCACAAAGCCCCCGCTGGCTGGCTCCTGGTGGGGCCCTCCCGCCAGCTGAAACTGACAGCCGATGGCACATGCAGACAAGGGGGGTGCCCGGAAGTCACGGGGAATAAAATGAAAACACGCCGACGCTTTACAGAGCTTCTCTGGAACTGGGTTCCTGAAGTTGACCGGGTAAGAAGATGGTCTCTATTATTATTAATAAACACAACCCTGAAATCTAAACACTTTAAAAATGTCATTTGACAAATCCTAATATTTTTCGCAAACTCGTCTGTAAATACAAACTCACCTTAAGTCACCAGTGCACATACAGGGACCAAAAATTACAGTCAGTATGTTGGCCCGGGAGTCCAGCATGCCTGGGCTCTGGAGACTGAGCGTGAGCCACAGAAACAGGCCGGTGGCTGTCTCCTGGCCCAGGACAGAGTCCTCACTCCCCTCCGCATGAGGCACAGGCTCCACTCCTCCCTCTGCCTCCCTGGACAGTGGCTCAGAGGGGTTCCCAGGAGGGCCCTGCCATCCCCGTGACGTTACCTCCCACGCAGGTTGAGAAGCAGGCTCGGCATTGCAGCAGGGGTCTCCTGCATGTGGCTGGCAGGCCACCCCAAGTGCTCCTGGCTAGGTGTCCAGATCGCCCTTCCCACCACGAGCAGCAGGTCCCCTCTGGACAAATTCACTGGGGCCATAATAAATCACTCTGCTAGCCGTCAGCTCCCACACTGCCAGCCCTCACTATCCCTAACCTGCAGGGCCTTCAGAGACCTCCACCCTGCCCCGCTGCAGGTGCGTCTGCTGTCTGCACTGAACTTTAACCCGTCTAGGCTCCATAGCTCCCCCAATCTGCCAGACTTCACTATCCCTAACCTGCAAAAGGGACGAGGAGATGGGGTCACCACCAACAGGGCGGGCCCACCCTCGGGGCTCTGTCTGGGACTGCGACCCACCTCCCCCAGCCCTTTGAGGAGCTGAAACACAGTTCAGTTTGGGGGCCTCTATGGCCAGCGTCATTGCTCAGAATATGGGCGGGCTGCTCCAACATGTTGAGTGGGCCGAGGCTGGGGGCCAGCCCTCCTGCACATCTGTAACACAAACGTCCAGCGTCCATGCGTGTGCACTAGCTAGAGAGACAGAGAGACAGGAAGCAAGAAATTACCCCCCAGGGGTTAGGCCACACCGCAATCCTTTCTCCTCCATTCTCCTCTTGGGACTTTGGGCATGCACACGCTCGCACCCAGTATGAGCTCCAAGCCGCCGGGTCCAGGACTCGAACTGCA
Source organism: Tupaia tana (assembly GCA_026018925.1). NCBI lineage: Eukaryota > Metazoa > Chordata > Mammalia > Scandentia > Tupaiidae > Tupaia > Tupaia tana. The sequence continues at coordinate 15,716,971 of JAKSZU010000002.1, forward strand.
GTTGACTACATGGGAGTCCAGCAATATAACCACTATGCCACCTGCTGGTCTTATCCATGCTGACTTCTTAAGAGATGACATTGCACTGTATTGCAGGGTCAGCCTCGAGCTAGCCACCCTCCCGTCTCGGAGCTAGCCACCCTCCCGTCTCAGCCTCCCGATCAGCTGGGATTCCAGACACACGCCACCACGCCTGGCGACACCGACTTCTGGAGAGAGGAGCCCTCTCTGCAGCAATGGCGGGTAAAGGTGTGTCATGTTGACGTGAGAACTCGAAACGGGCTTCCTGCCCACTTCCTGTCTTCACCCCAGGCCGCCCCAGTATCCCTTTGCTCAGAAGGCAAACAGCCGTGACATGAGGTACAACCGAACAAGAGGTGCACACAGAGGCATTTGTGCAAAACATGTCCCAAACGTGTTGTGTACTTTAAAAAGTAGGCACGAATATCTCCGGGGAAGAAGGCCATGTTAGTCAGGACATCCCTGTACGTGCCAAGACGAACCTCGGCTGGCCTTTTCACCCTCCAACGTTCAGCCCCAGGATACTGAAAGTAATTCTGGTTGAATGAATGCACAAGAACCCGCCCTTGATTTAATTATTTTTCTGATAAGATGACTTTTAATTACACGTGTTTAGTCTGGCCCACCCTTCGGTGACAGAGCAGCGGCCAGATCCCCAAGGAGGGCGGTCAGACGAGCTCGCCTCTAACCAAGCCGGACACCTGCACCAACGCGTGGGCGGCCAGCAGCTGTGGTGGCTGATACTGCAGGTCCACCGTCAGGGTCACCTAAGGACACCTCAAGGCCTCCAGCAGTGACTGTCCTGCACGTGCGTTACTCCCACAGACACGGCGAGGCATCGGAACAGCCATTGCAGGGTCCCGTGAGACACTCCTACGTTTGTTCAGAGCTCCTTCATTTACTAAGGACCAAGCACTGCCTGACTCCGCTCAGACCAGGTCCGCCTCAGGGGACAGTGACCGTCTCCCCCAACCTCTATCCCACTACTGAGAGAAGCCAGGGTTGGGGCCAGCAGGGGGCGTAGTGGTTAAAGCACTAGACTCCCACACGTCTGGCTATGGTTCAAGTCCCGGACCCAGCAGCTTGAAACTCACTCTGGGTATGTATGCATGCCCCAAATCCCTAGAGGAGAACGGGAGAGAAGGAACTGCAGTGTGGGCATGCCCCCAGGGGGTGATTTCTCCCTCTCTCCCTCTCTGTGTCTCTCTCTGTGTCTCTCTCTCTCTCTTTCTCTCTATCTCTCTCTCTCTCTGGTGAGCATACACATTCCATGGCCAAAAAAAAAATAAAAATCTTAAACAAACAAAAGAAATCAGTGTTTCACCACATTCCTGTAACAGACTCACACCCAACTTTCCATAAAAAACTCTGAGCATAAGACAACGTGACACCAGGAGGTCGTAGGCTCTGTGACATCGGTCAGGCACAGACACAGTGCCAGGGCGTCTCGCAAACGCGAGGAAACTGAGGAGGTAAATGGTGAAAGTAGTGGGGGCAGGGAGCTGACAGCCAGGGTGCCGGGTGTTACCTAGCCGGAGGGAGACCTTCTGAGCTCTGCTGGACGGACGGGCTACAAGAGTCAGCAACAACGTGATCTCACCACAATCCGGAAATAGATAGTTAACGACAAGAGACCTTCTGTTCGGGTTAAGTGCCCTGGCACACAGCCTCCTGCTGGGAACCCACGCTTCCCTTCTCAGCCTTGTCCTCCTGAGCACTGTGGTCTGGAGTCTGCTCCCGTGGTGAAATCCTGACCCCGTGCTCATGGGACTAGGAGGCGGGGCCTCCCGGAGCTCATGGGACTAGGAGGCGGGGCCTCCCGGAGCTCATGGGACTAGGAGGCGGGGCCTCCCAGAGGCGATTCAGTCTCAAGTTTGGAGCTGCATGAGTGGGCCAGCGCCCTAGTGACAGGGGCCCAGAGAGCTCCCGCCATCCTGCCACGGGAGGACACTGCAGGAGGACGGCTATCTACTATCTAGACATGGGCCTCACCAGCCACGGAGCCCGTCTTGAGCTGGAACTTCCAGCCCCAGAACCGAGAAGGAAATCTCTGCTGTCCCTTAGCCCTGGGGCCAGGGTATTCTGCCCCCAAACCCTAAGGGACGAAGCCAGGACGCACACGCATGCTCCGTCTGGGCCACCACGCCTGTACGCTTAGTGCCACGCCCCAGCCTCCTGAAGCCACGCCAGCTGCCTCATGTCCCAGGAAACCGGAGTTTCTCCGAGCGCCTGGGAGAGTGATGCCAGGGGCTTGCTTTCTCTGAGACTCTGGGCCGTATTACTTTGCGTGGAGGATAAGCTTTTCCTCTATTTCTGCCCATTTATTTTTCATTTTTCTTAATTGCCAAAGGGCATATACTGACCAGGGAGACAGGCCAAGAGATAGAGAGAGCCCACAAGGGAGAAAGCCTCTCCCACGGGGGCTGTCACAGCACGGGCACTTTCCCCACGTCTCCACCTGTTGGCACTCTGCACCTGCACCTGACATGTTTCTCAAGTCACTGGGGCCAGGACGCAACCACGGCCCGAACCTCTGCCGGCCCAGCCCCTCCTCCCCACCTTATCACTGCCCCTCGCAAGGACCCCCTGGGACATCCGTCTTTCCTGGAAGGTCACCGGCTCCCACGTCTCTTCACCCTTTGACCTCTGTGGAGCCACAAAAGCAGAGCCCTGCTGCTCTCCCGGGGACCACAGGTGCGGGGCGGGCCAAATGCTGCAAGGCCCCGGCACGGCTGAGGGGAGCGCCCGCCGACTCCCTGCCCAACAGTGAGGCAGACCCCGCGGCAGCACCACGAGGCTCCCTGCCGGCCTCCAGGTCCAACCACGGACGTGTCTGCATGCAAGGCCAGTGAGGTCTCGCGTGCAGAGTCCGAAGGTGGTGAGCTGCAGGGCTGGCCCAGGGGCCCTCTGAGCCAGGATGGCCATCGCCGCACCCTCCAAGCCACCACTCCTCGCAGCTGTTTTCAGAAGTCAGCAAGTGGCTCATCTAGGACTTGTGCTCCCGGGCAGCGAGTGACAGTGGCTCAGGCGGCTGGTCTCGCCCAGGGTTCCCTGGCTGCGGCCGCCGGGAGAGAAGTCATCAGGGTGCCAGGAGGATGGCGCCTCACCAGGACCCCTTTACCAGAGCACCTAGTCCCCTCGAGAATTGTCCTGTCCTGTCCTGTCCCTGTCTCGCTCAGAGATAAGCTTGTTGTCACCAAGCCTCTCCCTGTGACACCATGCCATCTGACGCTTTCCTGTTACTAAGGGCTTAGCCGGATTCCCGGTGCCTGGGCAGGACAGCTTCCCACGTGCTGTAAACGGGAAAGGTGCGGCCCGTGGCAGCTGGCACTCTCCCCACGTCACCTCCACAGCAGGACCTCGTCCTCTCTGGAGGTCCCGCTCCCCGCCCCCCCAGGCTTCCTGGCTCACCCTCCCATGGCCTTCCCCGGCTGGGCTCTCCCTGCCTCCGGCTCACGGCTGCTCAGCACGGCTAAGCGGGCGTTTCGGAAGCTCCGCTGCACTGCCTCGAGCAGGTGGAGTGACGTCTCACTTCTTCCCGCGCCTGCGGGCCATCCCTCATGCCTGCCCTGACTGGTGATCACACGTCCCCCATTGTCCACACCAGGAGACAGTGTAACTCGGGGGAGAGTCACGACCGTGCACCGCACACGTATGTGGTCACACGTGCTGCGTGTGTACATTTACACGGCGCTGGACAACCATGCACCAGCACTAATTCCAAACTCAAGTGTCCTCGCGGCACCACCCCGCCAGTCCCCACCAGTGACCAGGCTGTAAGTGAGAATAGTTACTTCTTCCGCCGTGTCTTCCGTGGGAGGCTCCGTGTCCAGGCTGACATCCTCCTCCTCGGTGGCCTGGGAACAAGGGGATGCGTTAGTTTAGCAGCTATTCCGTGGGGGCCCTCACACCGTCCCACGCAGAGGCCACCTGAGCTGTCCGGCCTAGCCCAGGACAGGGGCCGTGTGGTCCTTTCCCCATCCACAGTCATAACTAGATGCCTCGTGCCAGAGCAGACCCTGACTAAGAGGCGGCAAGGACAGGAAACGCTCATGTCCCACGTCACAGACCACGGGTGCACGTCGGGCGCGATCGGAGAGAACAAGGTGACTGCGCAGCCTCCACTCGGCAGGTCAGGAGGGGCCTTCCGTGCAGTCAAAGGACTACGAGAGGTACAGAGAAGGCAGAAAGGGCCCGCGGGTGTGCCAGCCATCCACCTGCGACGGAGTGGGTCCCAGCCTCGGGTTATTGCTGGGAGGACGAATTACATCGAAGGGAGGGAAGGCCTGGCCATGGGACACAGCAAGGCGTCACCGGGGCTGGCCCGAGTCTTACCTTAGTACTCAATGACCCAGGGCAACCGCTGAGCCCAGGCCACGAGTCAGGGACAGGACGGTCCCTACTGCCCAGAGCCAGGGAGCCCCGGGGAGCCAGCCCTGCACACAGCCGCCCAGCTCAGCCACGTGGGAGTCACCCCCGGAGCTGCCCGCTGTCAGCCTGTTGCTCCTGCCTCCTCGTCCAGCCTGGCAGCTCTGACAGTGGCTGATCACAGATTCCCGGGCTTGACGTGCACCTCCAGGAAATCATGTCTCATGCCCCTGCTCTCCCTTCCTCCGAGGCAGGACAGCCCCAGGAAGGCCAAGGGCCAGCCAGACCCGGGCAGCGTCTGCCCGCCTCTCCCACCCCACCACGCCGTGGCCCCGTCACCCTGCTGAAGGCTGTGGCTGAAAGGCCTGCTTTAAGGTGGCCTCGAGCTTGCTAAAACTTAGAAAATGCTACATTTCTTTTCCATGCTAGATTCTTCTGGGGCCTTGGGGGCCTCACGTCCTAACCGGCTGCGCTCCCTGATCACAGGAATCACAGCAGCTCAGGGAACCACAGACGCTCCCTGACAGAGCAGCCTGCTGGTGTGTGCTGATGCAGAGGGACTGTACGGACGCCGTATGGGGTCACAGGGCCCCGGTCGCCAGCTCCTCAGGCCGCAGAGAAGCAGGGCGGTGAGGAACCACGAGGACGGCATGGTGAAGTGGGAACCCAGGGCCCCGATGGCCGCCCTGGAGACCCAGACAGCCCCGCCGCAGTGACAGCTCGCAGTGACAGCTCGCCGCAGGTGCCCTCGTGGGAGCAGCGCGCTCTTCAGCAAGCCTGGTGACATTCGGCTTGGCGGTCAGAGGCGGCGCGGAATCCTGCCTCACTCAGGTCCTGATGTGCAGGGGAATTTAACACCATGCGGTGTGACCGGGGACGAGATGAGAGAGGGACCCAGCCCTGAGCTCCAAAGGGATTCGTATTTTTGTGGATTTGGAAGTTTCCTCGGGAACTTGGAGTCAATATTTAAGGATATTCAGCTTTAATCTTTCTGTGGGAAGGACAGGTTTTCTGAGTCCCACATGACCAGCCGTCAGATCCTCTCCATCAAGAGCACAGTCCCACAGTATGCTGACCTGAAAGCCCCTCTTCTGCTGCAGGGACCATTTAATTTAACTTACTCCGTTTAATGTATTGTTCTTGTACCCAGATGTACCAAAACCCTTCCCAGACCTGCACCCTCCTGGTGGAAAGGCAGCGCGGGGGTGGTCCACGGCCTCGACCCTCCCTTGGCAAGGGCTTCCCAGGGCCTCGAGGTGTCTGAAATAATATGACTCCATGCCCTGGCCTGGTGGACTGGCCTCTGGCTGCTGTGCCATCTCATGTCAGCCAGGGACACAGCGGCCCCTGGTTGAAGCCAGTCCACACGGGGAAAATACACCAATCTATTCACTGGAGGTCCATTTTCAATTAGTCTCAGAAACATCTGGAACATAAGCCACTTCTCAGAGCTTTTGTCCCTGGCAGGTGCTGGGGGTCAGAGCCCACCAGAGGCCTGCAGCCCCTGCTCCCACCCACCCTCCACACCCAGGCCAGCCCGTCGCGCTGCGTGGGCTCGGCCTTCACGAGGGCCTCGCGGCTGGCAGCTCACCACCGCAAACATGGCTCCGGTAACCAGAGGGCTCGAGGCAGCACCAACAAGAGCGTGTGGCTCAGTCTGGGTCATTCATTAATTCGGTGTTTAGGAAAGTCAACGCTCTCCCAGAAGGAAGTAAATGGACTTGAACTGGCAACCCGGAAGTAAATGCTCTCACTACGGCTCCATCCTCCAGGCCAAGAGAACATCACGTACACAGAACAATCAATAACACTAAAAGGAGCGGTGGTGGTGTCTTCTCCTGCCTTAAACACTCCCATGGGCGACCGTGTCTAGGTCGTTCCTGCTAAAGAAACGGGCGTAAGAGCCGTGCTGCGCTTGACGGTCCCCGCTAAGCAGCAGGCACACTGCAAGCCTTGAGTCAGATCGGCTGCCAGGAAAAGTAGTAAGCATAAAATATTAAGAAAAGACTGCTCTACAACAGGACCTCTGTCCGTTTACAATTACATTACATGGCTGTCTCAATATATCCCATGGAGACACAAAGATAAATACAATTTTTAACAGTCAGCACTGCATTGTAGATATGGTACTGGCTGTTGGGAATAAGGCAAACATTAAAGCTTGGATTTCGCAATGATTTAGTAAGTCATTAAGATTAGCCACTGTTAAATGTAATTTGAGTTGCTATCAATGGTCTAAGTACTGCTAATAGTTTAGCAGACATTAATAATTCTGGGGAACTTCACTTCTGGGAAAAATATATATAACATATCATTCGAATTGGGCAAATTGAATTCCATGGGGCAGAGGTTTCCACGTCCTTAGAGAAGCCTGTGGCCAGTAAGCTGGGCCCACACAGCTGGCCCGGCCACGGGTCGTCTCAGATCACAACGCTCAGCACGAGCAGCCCTCTGAAAACGCGTTATCTGTCAGCCTTCTGCTCCTTAAAAAACAGCACTGCTTTGCCTTCGCTTTCATCCTGCGGGAAATGAAGGGCTTACAATTCAAAGCCACTTGTTGAAGGCACAGCAAGCTGCTTCCACTCAGCCTGGGAACACACGCAGGTCAGCCGCGCAGACTTCAAGAAGCACCCAGAAAGTTTGGCTTAAGACATTCATTTTCTCTGTCCATTTTCGTTTCCGTGTAGCGCACAAATGCCGCCCGGTGCAGAAGCACAGGGACATTGTGAGCGTCGGATGTTTGGATGTGCACGCGCACACACATCCGACTTACACGCCTCTGCCCGTCCAGGCTCAGGTCTGTCACCAGCCGTCACTCAGCCCACGGCGCCCCTGGGTAAACAGCCAGGACCCCGCTCACCTCTGTCTCCATGGGCTCCACCTCGATCTTCTTCCATAGCTCCAACAACTGTGCGATCGGCATGTTGAAACTTCCCCTTTGCTCTCAGAGCTGCGGGTACGGGAAGATCGAGATGGGCAGGCGCCCGCTGCGGCGGCTGCGGCTCCGGCTGCGGCTGCTGCGGCTGCGACTGCGACTGCGACTGCGGCTCCACTCCGCCGGCCCGCGCCTCTCCGCTCCGCCCGGACCCGCCAGCCCAGCGCCGCCCGCGCGCCGGCCCTCACCCCGGCACCCCCATTGGCTCTCAGGAGGGGTGAGAGTTGAGTCGGAGGATGCTGCTGCCATGGAAACCGCATAGCAACCGCAGGCTGGGGAGGCGGGGCCGCGGGGCTGGCGCGGGCTGTACCCGCCCCCCGCCCCCGCCCGCCCCTGTGCGTCCCACCCGCAGGGCTCTGCGCAGGACCCGTTGGACGGAGGCCCCGCAGGGCTGCTCTCCTGCCTGGTGGGGGAGACCCCTCAGGGCGCTGTCCCCCCATCCAAGGCTCTGTGGCTGCAGCAAGGACAGGAGAGGGCGACCCCGCTGGGGTGGGCCCTGGCGCCGGTCCTGGCTGGGTCTGGGCTTCCTGGTGGCTACTCCTGCCCCTGCCCAGCGAAGCCTGCGTCCTGGTGGGGTAGACTAAGGAAGGCGATGGGACCAGCAGTTAGCGTAATGGCTATGTCGCTGGACTCCCACGTAGTCGACCGCAGTTCGCGTCCCGGACCCGGTGGCTTAAAACTCACGCTGGGCGCGTGTGCGTGCGTGCCCAAGATCCAGAGAGGAGAATGGAGGAGAAGGGATTGCGGCGTGGCCATCCCCCATGTGGGGGGGGGGTGATTTCTCGCTTTCTTTGTCTCTGTTTTTGTGCTTTCTGTGTCTCTGTCTGTCTGGCGACTGCACGCGCCCTATAGCAAAAACCTCTCAAAAAAAAAAAAAAAAAAAATAGACTAAGGAAGGCGAGCTCTACCCTTCCCCTGCAGGCTGGGCCGGTTGGGACCCAGACTTCCCGGGGGAAATGTCAGCTCAGGATGCTTGGTGGCGTCCCCTCAGCGGTGTCCCATCCCAGAGGTGGGAGAATTCCGAGGTTTGGAGGGGGGCCCCAGGGCAAGCAGGGAGGGACCAGGTGAACCCTGCTGTCCTTGGCTTTTTAGACAGGGAGGGTGGGCAGGCGTCCTCCTGGCCAAGGGCGCTGGGCTCCACGTGGGATGTGGTTTCAGGCGGACCTGGCCACTTGCTTTCTCACTTTCCCTCTTTCTCTCACTCAGTCCCTCTCTGGTCAAACTCAAAATAAATACATAAATAAAGTTAAATAAAATAAATCTTTTTTTTTTTTTTTTTTTGGAGAGGTTTTCGCTATAGGGCGCATGCGCTCGCCAGACAGAGAGAGACATAGACACAGAAAGCGAGAAATCACCCCCCAGAGGGGATGGTCACGCCGCAATCCCTTCTCCTCCATTCTCCTCTCGGGATCTTGGGCACGCACGCACACGCGCCCGGCGTGAGTTTAAGCCACTGGGTCTGGGACGCGAACCACGGTTGACTACGTGGGAGTCCAGCGACTTAACCATTACGCTAACTGCTGGTTCCCAATAAAATAAATCTTTAAAACCAAAAGAAGAGGGACAGAGTAGAAGCACAGTTTTCCACGGGCGGTTTCTCTCTCCTATTGCTTTTTTTTCTTTTTCTTTTCTTCTCCCCTAGGAGGCGAGGTCTCCTGGCGCTGCTCCGCCTGTCCTGAGGCAGAGGCAGAGCTTCGCTGTGACAGAGCTCTCACCTCCTCCAGGGCTGGCCCAGAAGTGTTTGGGTTCCCCCTTTGGGAGTCAAAGTCCGTGGCTGCTCGGTGTCGCTTGGAGGTGAAGTGTTCATTTCTGTAGCAGAACCCTTTATTTTTGACAAAGGTATGTAAAAAACGGCATTTCCAAAAATTATCAACTTTTTTTGTCTTTTTCACTTTTATGAACGAATCCTCCGACAAACTCAGTTCATTAGGAAAAACCGCAGCCAACTGCAGCCAGCCGCAGCCCCAGACAAGTGGTGCTCGCCCTGAGCTGAGCCCGAGGTCGCAGTGGGCTCGGTGCTCACTGAGCAGTCGCTGCGCCTCCGCAGAATGGGGCAGCAGGACCCTGGGGTGGAGCCGCTCAGAGCGCGCCATGGAACCGACCTGACAGGTGGGACGTTCTCTGGACGACAGAGGGGGGTTTCCCCAGCTGGAGTCCAGTGATGAAGTCACGGGTGAATAACAGACAAAACAGATGGCTTTTCTGGGATGGCGCTCGGGAAAGCCCTCGTAAGAGCTGGTACAAAAGAGATATCGAGAATTTTTAACCTGAAAACACGGAAGTCCTCAGGCAGAGGGGAGGGGAGTGGATCAGACTCCTCCCTATGGGTTACAGAGCCTCCCGTTCTGGACTTACCCACAGGGCTCAGGCTCAGGGAGGCTGAAGGAGATGCTGGTCATTCCTGTGAGGAAGAAACAGCCGCAAGGAGCTGCGGAGGAGCTGCGGGGGCTGAGCCTCCCGGAACGGCGGAACCCGGCTCCTGGGAGGCCGTTAAGAACCGCACCAGAATCACAACCGCCTGTTGGCGCCGCGGAGCGCAGGGCCTCCTCTGAAACGCTGCAAGAGCGAGACCAGGGCTGCACCAGAAAGCTGTCTTACGGGTGCAGTGAGAGGACTAGGGACAGCAGTCACCAGAGAACAGGAAAAGGGGCGGGAGCTGCTGGGACTGGGGCTCTGCACCCCACGTCCAGCTCAATTGCCCGCATCGTTGCCGTTAGCAGGTCACGACGCCCAAGAGCAAGCCACCACCTGAGCCGGCGTCTTGCACCAGTCAGTGTCCACGCAGCACCTCCACGGTGCTCCTGCCCGGAGGCGGCACTGGCCCCGCGGGACAGAGAAGGGACTGGAAGCCAAAAATAAAATAAAGTAAAACTCCCCAAAGAAATGTCTGAGCCAGACAGTGGAGCAACGGTGTGCTGTGATGCTCTGCAAGGCCGGCCATGTGGGGGGGTCCTAGGAACAGGTCCAGGGGCCTCCCTCAGTGCACCAGGCACCTGTAGGCCCTGACCCCGTCTCTTTTCCTCACTTATGGAAGAAACTAATAACCTTAAAAAAGGGAAAATAGACAAAAATGAAATATCAGTTCAGGAAAATAACAGCCTTGTTTACAAAGCGTATATTAGAAAAGAACAGCAGAGATAAGCAGTCGTCTTTCTGGAAGGACATAATGGCTACATCTACGTAGGTGAGAAGATTAAGATTCAAGTAAAGGGCCGAAGAAAGCAGGAACATGGGATAAGAGTGTTCAACCAGTCCAAGAAAGTCTGAGCAATTTTTTAACAGGAACAACATCTTAAAAAGCTGATTTCCGGGACCAGTAGTTGGCATAATGTTTATGTCATTGGACTCCCGTGTAGTCAACCACAGTTCAAGTCCCAGACCTCGTGGCTTAAATTCACGCTGGGTGCATGTGTGTGCATGCCCAAGATCCTGAGAGGAGAATGGAGGGGAAGGGATTGTGGCGTGGCCATACCCCCTGGGGGTTATTTCTCACGTTCTGTCTCTCTGTCTCTCTCTGTCTTTCTGCTTTCTGGTGAGTGTATGCACCCTATAGCAAACCCCCCCCCCCAAAAAAAAAAAAAAAAAGAAAACCTGATTTCTAAGAACCCCACCTTGCAACCATTAATTTCCAAGAAGAAATACAACTGAAGCATCCTTGCTGAGATGGGGTCTTTAATGAGCCGAACCCCACAGACTAAAAGCAAGGGGATGTTTTTCAAGAGGCCCAAGTCACAGAGTCACCACAGATGAGCTGCAGAAGGTGCTATCACTCCCTGCAGGCCAGTCCCTGCGCACATGGACACCGAGGGCTCCTGGGGACTCGCTGCCCCCCCAGAGTACCTCTTTTCTCCTAGAGAGGAAGACCGGAAAGAAGAAGGAAAAGGGGAGTGGAGAGAGAATGTTCGCCTTGTGGATTTCCAAGAGCTACAGGGAAGCCAGGCCTCCTGGACAGAGTGGGAACTGGGGCAGCTGGAACTGGGTCCTGCTGCTCACAGCTGCCTTGGTGTCTCAGCCCCACCTGCCCAACGGGCAGAGGGACGTGCCCGACTCCAGGACCACACGGCAATAAGCCGCATTCACAGTCTGGGGGGCGGCGCCGCTGAGCTCTGGACGTCAGCACCTCCCTGGCTCTCAGGCGGGAAGGTGCACTTGGCTTCACGCTGACGTTGATGGATATTTTTAAAAGACCCAAATGTTTTACTCTGGGTTATTTCCATTTTGCAAGTTGAGATGCTGAAAAGATTTGGCAAAATGAGGGACCAGCAGGTGGCATAGTGATTAAGGTGCTGGACTCCTGCGTGGTCCCGGACCTGGTGGCTTGATACTCAGGCCGGGTACGTGTGTGTGCATGCCCAAAATTCCAAGAGGAGAACGGAGGAGAAGGGATTGCAGCATTGCCAAAACCCCAGGGGTGTGATTTCGCACTTTCTGTCTCTGTCTCTCTGTCGAGCACATGTACCCTATAACCAAAAATCTCTCAAGAAAATAAAAAAAAGAATTACTAATTGCTAGTAGAGTGGTAGCCACCTTGGTATTTTCACTCTCTAGAGTTTCACAAAGTTTTCCAGAGTTTCAGAATTCTCCAAAAAACTTGCTATGGGCTGAATGATGTTCCCCTCCTCCCAGAATTTCTGCGTAGAAGTCCAGCCCCCAGACCTCAGAATGCGACCTGGTGGTTGGAGGTAGGGTCCACGCAGGTGCAGTCAGGATCTGGTGACATGGAGCAGGTGGCCTCCTCCAGTGTGCTGGTGTCCTCTGGAGGGGGAATTCGGACACAGACACGTCCATGTGAAGATGGGGCAATCTCCCATCCCTGGAATCTAGGAGCTGTCCCGGGAGCTGGAGAGAAGCCAGAGACATCTCCTCTCCTGGGGCCCTCAGAGGGCACGCTGGCCTGCTGACACCTAGATTCCAGATTCTCACCTCCACAATGTGGGACAGCACATTTCCATGGTCTCGGCCAGTGTGTGTGCAGAGTGGCCGCCTCCGAGCAGTTAAACAAGGCCACGGGGAGTGAGTTGAGGACATGACTGGTCATTTGAAAGGTGCCCTAAGGCCACAGTCATGCCATGGTCAGGGCTCAGAACCCAAGGTAGACCTGGTGCCTAAAGACCTGCATAGACTCCTTCCTTCTGCAGGGACCAGCCCCAGCACAGGGACACCACTTTCTCTGGCAACTGCAAGGCTTCTGAGACGCTCCCAGAAGTCACTTTATATATGAACAGGCCGCAGTTGGGTGCGGAAAGGCCACTGGGATCCAGACAAGCCATCCTCCTCCCACACGGCCTGGATAGAAGTCCTCAGAGCCCCGTCTCTTGCACGGCAGAGTCGTGATACGCGGAGCCGGGACTGCAGCTTCCTCCCAAAGAAATGATTCACAGGGAAGAGAGAAAGCTCAGGACAGAGGAAACCGCTTCTCTGCTGGGAAAGGAAATTGTAAGCGAGGATGAAACTTTGGAGAAGCTTTTGCTGGCTATCCTCCCAACTAGCCCTTCCACCTCGTTCACTAGACAAGTTCACGGACACCCCAAATCACCCAAGCGTTGGGGAGGCTTCTCCCTCTGAGATGAGCATCCGGCACTGAGCAAGCGCTTGCTGATTGCAGCTGCAGGAATTTTCTACCTAAGGAAGAATGTGCAGCAAAGCAAGAGGGGAGTGAAGCCAAGGAAACGCCACACGCCCTCTCCAATTCACCCATCTGATTTGCGCGGGTATTCTTTCCCAACTTTACCAGTCTTAAATAAAAACGGCACAGTTGACCAGCCTTCCTGGCGGGAGTCCTACGACGCTCACTTGCTGGTCTGTAGAGATGCTGAGACAAAAGTTGTGGTCTCGCTAATGTGGCACCCTGGGCTGCCGGTGTCAGGCCGTGCCTCCCCTTGCACTTAATTCAGCCACAGGCCAGCCAGAGAGAGAGAGAGAGAGGATAGATAGGTATAGATAGATAGATGATAGATGATAGATGATAGATAGATAGATAGATGATAGATATATAGGTGATAAATAGGTAGATAGATGACTGATAAGTATATAGATAGATGATAGATAGATGACAGAGAGATAGAGAGATATAGAGAGATAATAGAAAGATAGATATAGATATATATAGATAGATGATAGATGATAAAGATGATAGACATAGATAGATAGATAGAGATGATAGAGAGAGATATAGATAGATGATAGATGATAGAAAATAGATAGATATAGTGAACCAGCAGTTAGCGTAATGTCTGTGTCGCTGGACTCCCACGTAGTCGACCGCGGTTCGCATCCCGGACCCAGTGGCTTAAAACTCATGCCGGGCGCGTGTGCGTGCGTGCCCAAGATCCCGAGAGGAGAATGAGGAGAAGGGATTGCAGCGTGACCATCCCCCCTGGGGGGTGATTTCTCGCTTTCTGTCTCTATGTCTCTCTCTGTCTGTCTGGCGAGCGCATGCGCCCTATAGCGAAAACCTCTCCAAAAAAAAAAAAAAAGAAAAAGAAAAAAGAAAATAGATAGATATAGATGATAGATAGATATAGATAGATGATAGATAAGTAGATTGATAGATAAGTGATAGATAATAGATGATAGATGATAGGTGATAGATAGATGATAGATGATAGATAAATATAGATGCTAGATATAGATGCTAGATACAGATGATATAGATAGAGAGATAGAGGATAGATAGAGAGATAGATAGATAGATAGATAGATAGATAGAGGATAGATAGATAGATAGATAGAGGATAGATAGATAGATAGAGGATAGATAGATAGAGGATAGAGAGATAGAGGATAGATAGATAGATAGATAGATAGATAGATAGATAGATAGATAGATAGAGGATAGATAGATAGATAGATAGATAGATAGATAGATAGAGGATAGATAGAGGATAGAGAGATAGAGGATAGATAGATAGATAGATAGATAGATAGATAGATAGATAGATAGAGGATAGATAGATAGATAGATAGAGGATAGAGAGAGGATAGAGAGATAGAGGATAGATAGATAGATAGATAGATAGATAGATAGATAGATAGATAGATGATAGAGGATAGATAGATAGATGATAGAGGATAGATAGATAGATAGAGGATAGATAGAGGATAGATAGATAGATAGATAGATAGATAGATAGATGATAGAGGATAGATAGATAGATGATAGATAGAGGATAGATAGAGGATAGATAGATAGAGGATAGATAGATAGAGGATAGATAGATAGATAGATAGATAGATAGATAGATAGATATAGATGATAGATAGATAGATGATAGATAGAGGATAGATAGATAGATGATAGATAGATAGATAGATAGATGATAGATAGAGGATAGATAGAGGATAGATAGATAGATGATAGATAGATAGAGGATAGAGAGAGAGAGAGAGAAAGAGAAAGAGAGATGTAGATTTTAAGAGGTTTATGCCTTAGGGCACGTGTGCTTGCCAGAGAGAGGCGGAGACAGTGAGAAGGAAAGTGAGAAATCACCTCCCAGGGGAGATGGCTGTGATCCCTTCTCCTCCATTCTCCTCCTGGGATCTTGGGCACACACACACACACACACGCCTGGCATGAGTTCAAGCCACCGGGTCTGATACTTGAATCACAGTTGGCCATGTGGGAGTCCAGCGATGTAACCACTATGTCATCTGTTGGCCCCAAGCCAACCATATCTGTTCCAAAATGTATTTCAGCTTTCATAAGCCTAATCTACTCAACTCAACTGATGTGACTCGAACAACTGATCTTCTGGAAGACTGGCATTTGTCATTCCCTTAAGTCCCACCTCCTCAGGAAGATACAGTCAGATCTGCACTGTCCTCACACTTCCATGAGAAGGCCCACGGGCAAACATGGCCTTCAGTTGAGAGATTTAAAGCAAAATAAACATATTTCTAGATTTTAAAAAGTTTTCAGTATTCAACCAACTCAAGTTCTTATTTTTGTTTTTCGTTTTTCGTTTTTTGTTTGTTTGTTTGTTTTTAAGAGAGATTTTTGTTATAGGAAGCATGTGCTTGCCGGAGAGACAGAGACACAGAACTGAGAACTCTCTCCCTGGGGAACAGCCATGCTGCAATCCCTTCTCCATTCTTCTTTCAGGACTCTGGGACACACACACACACACACGCCTGGTGTGAGTTTCGAGCTGCCAGGTCCAGGACTTGAACCGTGGCTGACCACATAGGAGTCCAGCAATGTAACCATTACGCCATCTGCTGGTCTGAGAATGGACTTCGAGGATGAGCAGGATTTTTGAGCCAGCCCAGGACGCAGGCCCTCAAGCTTTATTTCTAAGCTTGGCATGTTTTAACAATTGTCTAGTCCCATTTGTAAGAGATGGGGGCCAGTAGGTAGCATAGTAGTTAAGGTGCTGCACTACCACATAGGCAATTGTGGTTCAAGTCCCGGACCAGGCAGTTTGAAACTCATGCCTGATGTGAGCGTGTACGTGCCCAAAATCCTGAGAGGAGAATGGAGGAGAAGGGATTGTGACGTGGCCATCTCCCTTGTGGGTGATTTCTCACTTTCTCTTGCTCTGTCTCTCTCTCTTGTCTCTCTAGCGAGCATGTATACAAGATAACAACAGACCTTTCTCAGAAAAAACAGAAAATCTCACCAGGAATGTGTACACACTTGCTCAGAACCTCAGAAGGAGAACGGAGAAGGGACTGTGGCATAGCCATCCCTCCTGGGGATTAATTTCTCACTTTCCCTCAATGTTTCTCTCTCCAGTAAGCGTATACGCCTTATGGCAAAACACTAAAGAGAGAGAGAGATGGCCCGGGCCAGCAGATGGCATGGTGGTCAAGGCCCTGCAGTTTGAGTCCCTTACTCAGTAGCTTGAAACTCACACCAGGCAGGTGTGCATGTGTGCCCAAAATCCCAGGAGGAGAATGGATGGTGGCATGGCCATCACTCTGGGGGGTGATTCCTCACTTTCCCTCTCACCATCTCTGGTGAGGCACATGGGGGCGGGGGGGGAGAAGAAGAAGAAAGAAGAAGGAAAGAGATGATCATCAGATACCAGTGGCAGAAGGCAGAAACAAGGACAGGAATGCCACAGCCTGTGGATGCCGACTTAGAGACTGCTTGCTCTGCTCTCTCTGGCCTTTGACAGGGGACAGCAACAACCCCTCCAGGTAGGTGGCAATCCCCCAAGAACGTCAAACGGGTGTACGACGGGACTTGGCAGCTCTGACCATAGTAGGACCTTCTCAGACTCTAACAGTCACTGGGACCACGGCCTTTACAGGAAGCTTCAAATAGTCCATGGAATCACATGTCCCTGGTCGGTGACAGCAGGGCTGGACGGAGGCACAGCCATGACGCCAGCTGCTCTGTGAGGCCAGCCGGCAGGGGGAGGCCCCGGGTCCGCACCTGGAGACCTCCCGAGTGCACCAGCCACGCGCGTGTCTGGCCGGGCTGCTGAGGCTGGGGTGGAGCGTGGCCTCAGGTAGTCGAGGCCTGTCTCCCGACTCACGGAAGAGACAGGTAAGCAAAGTTAAAGTGCCCACTTCTGGGAGAGTATTTGAAGGGCGTGATCGCATTCACAATTACAGAATAATAATTACAGCGAGCTGAAGTTTCCTTTTACTGGAGAAATAAGCCAAGTTTGAAATGCGGGGAGTCACTTGCGCTCACAGCGGAAGCAGGGCCCGAGAGGTGGGCGAGGACAGTGCCCACTACGAGCTGGGCATTTCCAGCACAAGGGCAGTCCGCTGGCCACCCCCAGAGCAGCTCCGGCCCTCCCGCCGCATCCTGGACTGGGTCTCTCCCTGCTCTTTCCTTGTAATTCCATCTCTGGTTTTACAAAAAATAAAAAGGATGCGTGCTTGTTTACCTTGTCAGGAAAGTGTAAGAGCAGACGGGCCGGCCAGCCTTGACCCGCAGCCTTGCAAGCAGATGTGTTTCATGAAGAGTCTAGTGTAAGGAGTGGCTGGAGCAATAAAAGCAGGAGTAACTATTTCTGCACCGCTTTGTTGAGCCGTGAAAAGAACGTTACAAAGCGAAACCGTGGACCCCAGCCCTAGGGCACACACGAGCGAACTGAGGCCGCGCCGGCCGCACCGCCCACTGTATCTGCACCTGCCCGGCCTCCGACTCGGCCGTGAGACTGCATGGCTCCCGGACAGGGGCATCGCGGTGCAGCCTGGCACGCTGGCACACCTTCAGCAGTGAAGGACATGGCCACGTCCCTCCCCTGCAGCCAACGTGTCTGCCGGCAGCACACGGCCCCGGGGCAGTGGGCACTAGGTCCCGTCGAGCCCCTCAGGCCGCCCTGGGCTGCGCGCACTGGAACAGGGACAGCCACACTCCTGCCGGTGGTCGGCTTCCATAGACCTGGTCCCTTCTTACAAACACTCAAGTCTTGGCTCTTTAAAACGAGCCAAATAGCTTTCGGGTTTATTTACGTCATCCAGTTTTTTATTTATTTTTAAAATCTGGCTCAATTTTCTTTGAAAACAGCCTTTTGTGTCACGTTTTGAATATGTTTTTCTTCCACACAGCTGACTCCACAGCCTTTCAGATCGTGCTGTCAGCTGAGGGGACTCTTTTCTTCCTCTTCAGTAAAAATAGATGTTTTCCAACTGGAGCTCGTGGATGTTTCTCTGCTGTTTCAGACACTGGCCTCTCATCAGTGGGGGTCTTTGCTCCCCCTTAAGAACTGCTTTAGGAAGAGCTTCTGAGTCCTGCGAGAGAGGGGGCAGCTGACCCTCATGTGCCATTTCTGACCTCGAGGCAGGGTCTGCGGAAATGGCTGTGTGAGAGGGGTGGGCATCGCAGTCTGGCGGGTGTGGGCACGCAGGGGTGGTAGCTCAGGTGTGCACATGGACACGAGGACTAGGGAGCCCCGACCTCCTCTTGGTGCAGCCCCCGACGCAGCGCGAGGTGCCCCGATGGGACACAGGAATCTGCTGGGCCCGGGTCCGTGTTCTGTCAGGTGAGGCAGTGAGCGAGAGTCTCCCTGCTCTTCAGTGGCAACATTGAGTCCTATCTCCTGAATCTGGTTTTTAAGTTTGTTTATTTCTCCCACGAGCAAGAGCAACAGAGAGTCAGAGACAGAGACAAAGAGAGCCAGCACCCAGTAGGATCTTGATGCTGCCATCCCCCCAGGCTAAGGCAGCGAGGATCACAGGCAGGCATGGGCCTGGTGTTCCCAGGGAGGTCTCCAGATGCAGACCTGGGCCCCCCACACACAGTCGGCTGTACAGAGTGGTGGCTTGCCTGCACTGCTATCCAACCCCCAGCCCCTAAATTTCACACAAGGAGCAGCTCCACCTCTGGTTTTCTGAAGCTATACCCGACACTGTCAGAATTGTCTCCATCATCTACTCCACCCCTCCACCCAATTTTGTCTTTATTAAGTTCTCTCAATAATTAATAAAGCTAGAGAGGCAAAGCTACTTCTAGCAAGAGTCAAAATAGCCCCTCTTCATGATTGTGGCTAAGCTGGTATGGCCCCAATTAATCAACATTGGCAAAGAACTGCCCGCAGGCTCTCTGTTGTCAGCATTTGTATGTTGGCTGTCATTCATGGCTCCTTCACTCATCAGGTTTCCTGACATGTGGGTTGGGTATAAAAATCTGAACAAAACAGACCAAATCCCTGTCTAGTTTCCATTTTTATTGGAGGAGATGAGCAATTAAATATAAGCACTAGAGAGTATGTCACATAATGGTCAGGGAAGGTGGACCTGGACCAGCAAGCAGGGGGGGAATTTGAGGGACAGTAGTCAGGAAGGTCCTCACAGGAAGGTAATATGCACAAAGACTTCAAGATGGCAAGACAACTTGATCATGGGCTGTCAGCCAAATGCCCTCCAGACTGGAATAGCAAATGTGAAGTACAAAGGGGAAGTGCACCTGGCAAGTACTGGGAAGGCGCTGGTGCGTGGGGGGGGGTGGGCAGGGAGAGGTACCTGGCAGGTGCCAGGGGGTAGCACACCCAACGAGGACAAGGAACAGCTGGAGATAGACTTAGTGGTGTACAGTAAGCAAAGTGGAAGAGACTAGAAACATGGGGAAGACATGCTTACAAGGAACAGACTGTCTTCCAATACTACATATTAAAAATATCTTTTGTCTTTTAAAACATAGCATCTTAAAGGTATTTTCAGCATTATTACAGTCAATGTAACACTTCATTATCATGGTAGGCCTTGTTCTGAGATGAAATCTCTTAAGAAAATGGCCAGAAGACTAAAGAAGGAGTCAGACAGGACCAGTTTGTCGAGTTTGAGTTTATTATGGAAATGTAGGGACAGGAGTAAGGTCTTGGGTGGCTTCAGATGGCTAGGTCTCCATGATCTTCACCCCAGGCAGAGGCTTCTATTGTCAGTGCAGGAGAGCGGTGTATACCGGAGGAAGGGAGGCCTTTGAGGAAGGCATGACACAGTCTGTGCTGTACCACGTTTTAACTGTGATCAGGATGTGCACTCCATGGGTAAGCATAATTATCTTTACTGTAATGGCCAAAGCTGCATTCCAGCCTCGCCTCGAAAGTTCAGCTGGGAACCGTGGAGTTAAATGTCGGTCATGATGGCCAATTAGCTTCAAGATGGACTCACTTTGGTTCCCTGCAAACCTTGGTTTACAGACTCCTTCTCCACAGGTGAATACTGTTGCTTCCATTAGGACCTCTGTAGAGGAAGTTTGCTCTGTTCTTGGGACAGACTCCCAGCGTGGGCCTTCTAGGTAAGTGAGTGAAAACCTTCTCATACATCTTCGGTACAATAATAAAATATATTTTTAATGCAGAGTTCATTTTACAATAGGGAAAATGAGCTTTGCTTCTGTGGATGATTTAAAAATGGTCTGAAAGATCCTCCAGCTCAAGCGTAGCTTCCATTTGGTCCACTGTTATTAAAAACAGATGGGAAAGTATTCCAGGATTAACTTGCTGACCTACATTAATTAATATGTCATGTTCCTGACTAGCAAACTAAAATATTTAAACGTGTATTTTCTACTAAAACGGACTTTAATTTTATTGTGACAAAATCCAATTGTGATTCATAACTTAAGAAATTAAACAAACGTTTAAAACTAAACAAAAATAAGAAGAACATGCCTGCAATTGAGATCCAGTAGGCTGCTAAGGCACACTCCCCAGAGCCGCGTAGTGCTCCGGGCGAAAGCAGCTCAGGGCTCAGAGGGAGGGACGAGCTCGGCCAGCGAGCGCGGGGAAGCAGACAGCCTCGACCGGCAGAGACGCTGCGCTCCTCCCAGCGTGCTAGATTGACGGCTGCTGGGGGAAACTGGCCATGTTGGAGATTCTTTTGGGAAAAAATTAGTTTAAAGTCTTCTCGAATACACAAAATAAAACCTTTATCATACAAATATAGAATCCTAACAAGAAAACATAAGCAAATAATCATCTGACTTGGTTAACTTTGGAATTGCTTGAAGTAACTTTGGAAGCATAAAAAATGGAATAAATTTTAAAGGAGTAGATTCATAGATATGCCTTACAAAAAATGTAATTAGGGCCAGCCGATGGCATGGTGGTTACAGGAACCGGATCCCAAATGGCTGATTGCATGATTTGAGTCCTGGGCCCAGCAGCTTGAAAATCACATGAGGTGAGTGTGCGTGCGTGCCCCAAATCCCACAACGAGCATGGAAAAAGAAGCGTGGTGCTCATCTCCCTTGGAGGGTGCTTCCTCACTTCCCTCCCTCTCTGTCTCTCTCCAGCACACACACATGCCCTATAGCAAAAAAATAACTTAAAAAAAATCCTAGAGTGGGACCAGCAGTTAGCGTAATGGCTATGTTGCTGGACTCCCACATAGTCAACCATGGTTCGAGTCCTGGATCTGGTGACTTAAACTCAAGCCAGGCGAGTGTGCGTGCGTGTGCGTGCCCAAGATCCCTAGAGGAGAATGGAGGAGGGATCGCGGCCTGGCCATCCCCCCTGGGGGGTGATTTCTTGCGTTCTGTCTCTCTCTGTCTTCCTGGCGAGTGCATGCACCCTGTAGCAAAAACCTCTCCAAAAAAAAAAAAAAAAATGCTAGAGTGACATTAAAGGTTTGCCACACTTGCTTGGTAAACACTTCTGTGATATGAGAAGACAGACGGACAAACCGTCTTCCCTAGCATGAGCATATTTGTGTCTTCCCTTTCCATTTCGCTTAGGAACAAAAGTATCAACCTTTTCCCCTACTTGGGTAGAGGGAATCTTTTTTAAAAACATAAAGTCTAAGCATTATCTGCATATTTCACTATGTGTCTGTAACACTTTGGATGTTTTCTACTACATTTTAATGACCATCTGTCCAAAAATTGTTTTCAAAATTTGAGAAACTAGTAATTGGGTAAATTATGGGCTTGTTTGTGCTTATATTAGTGGTTGTGATCTGTCACCATCTGAGCTAACGTCCTGTGAGAAGAGGGGAACTGCAGGCCAGGAAGTAGCATTCCAGACGGGCAGCTCAGAGGACCAAGAGAAATGTAAAAGTGGGAGACAGGAATGCACACTCCTGTGCTGGCCCTGTAGCCTAGTGGTTAAGGGAGCTGGATCCCACACAGCTGACCACAGTTCAAATCCCAGCCCCAGAGTCTGGAAAAATATGCTGGGCATGTGCACGTGCCCCAAAACTGACAAGATGAAGAAGTGGAGGAGAAGGGATGGTGACCTGCTCATGCCCCCGTGCCCCACTGGGAATGTTCTCTCTCTCTCTGTCTCTCTCTCTCTCTCTCTCTCTCTCAGAACGTATACACCCTCTGGCAATTACAGAAAAAAAAGGAAAATGCACATTATTGTGTAGCCTTGGGAAAATGTTCAAGAGGGTTTTTAAAAAGAAGAAAAACCTGAAACAGGCCCCACTGAGCCAGCTCAGAGCAGGGCAGGGGGAGGGAGCAGCAGAGACTCCCAAGCAGAAGTAAGGGTGCTGGGACGCCAGCGCTCCCGGAGCAGACATGCCCCCAGCCACAGGGAAAGCGCCAGGCCGGCTGCAGGAAGAACCTGGGCAGAGAGTGAGGACCCAAAGACCCAGCTCTGGCCGCACTGTTTCCTGCTCAGGGCCCTGGGTGGTGGTCCCTTCTCTGAGCATCGGTTCCTTCTGTAGAAGTGAGTTACTGCTGTAACCAACAACGACAGACATACCTGTCTAAACACCATGGCTCCGCGGTAATGGGTGCCGTCCCTCAGGTCCGGGGCTGGCAGGAGGACCCCTACTTAAACCACGAGCAGCAAAGCCTGAGGAATGGCGTAAGCCCAGATCCCGGCAGGAAGGCTGTGGCCAGGGCGGGAGCCGGGAGCCTCCCAGAAGCTGAGCGACAGGGCACTGGGATAAGGGGCGCCATCATTAGAACACGTCACCAGAAAGTCACATGCAAAGGCAGGGCCCGTGTGAGGAGATGAGGGTGGTTAGGTTGTTAGGGTGGGGCCCCAGGGTTGAGCGCTGATGGGTGAAGGGGAGGGCACGGTGGACAGACACCAGGACACAGCCACGCTCCGGGGGACTCGTGATGTGGACATAAAATACCCCAAATGAAAAAGACACTGAATGGCGCTGAGAGCACATTAAAACTGCAGAAGAAAATATCTCTGATCTTTGAAGACAGAGCAACAGAAACTCCCTAATGAAACAAGGGGAAAATGTCAGAGCAACAGTGGGACCAGCAGGTGGCGCGGTGTGAAGGAACTGGGTCCCACGGGGCCACTGCACAGTAGGAGCCCTGGGCCCATGTGCGTGCGCACACTCCCGAGAGGGAGGGGAAGAAGGACTCGTGGCCTGGCCACCTCCGCAGGAGCTCTTTCAGTCTCTCTCCAGTGAGTGCATGTGCCCTATGACACACGCACGCACACACGAGCACACACACACACACACACACACACACACACAGGCAAAGACGTGGTCTCTGAGGCAGTATCAAGTGGTGTGAGGACAGTGTAAGTGAAAACACGGACAGAGCGAAAGGGAGGAGATACATGAAGATACTTGAAGAAATATGACTAAAATGTTTTCAGATTTGATGAGAGAGAAAAGCAGAAGTGAGAAATCACCCCTAGGGGCCAGGCACGCCACAGTACCCCCAGTCTCCTGGACCTTGGGCATGCACACACAAGTGCCATGTTATTTTCAAGCTGCCAGGTCCGGTCTCTAACCGTGTTCGGCCATCTGGAAATCCAGCATCTTAACCACCATGTCACCTGCTGGCCCCTTTAACATTTTAAATCAATCACCATATTAGCAGACAAAAAGGTGAAAAATTCATTTCAGATCCATTTAGGGGCCAACCCGTGGCACAGTGGTTAACAGAAAATAACAGAAAAGCAGTGTGATTGTTTGGTTAGGTGCTGAAAAAGCATTTGCCAAGGTTTAATGCTCATTCATGATTAATAAAAAAAAAACTCTCAGAAAACCTGAAATGGATGTGAACTCCCTCAGTCTGACAAAAAGCACCTGAGAGATTTACCGTTACTGTCATCCTTACTGGTTGTGGCATAATAAGAACAAATGCTTGGTCTCCCTCCTGAATGCCTGGCAGAAGCCCCTAAAACCTTACGAATCGGGGCCAGCAGATGGCATAGGGATCATGTCGCTGGACTTCCAGAGCCAACTGCAGTTCAAGTCCTGGACCCAGTGGCTTGAAAAGCACACCAAGTCTGTGTGCGTGCCCAAGACCCCGGGAGGAGAATGGAGGAGAAGAGACTGCGGCGTGGCCGTCCCTCCCCAACCCCATGGCTTCTTGCTTTCCCTTCCCTGTCTCTGCCTCTTTCCCGAGTACACCCTAAAGCAGAAACCCTAGAAAAAAATCTCCACAGTGCTGTCATTTGTATGGGAACAAACGAGACTGCGGGCCTAGGAAGTCCCAGGTAGCTCGTCAGAAAGGTCAGGGCCAGACAGTCCAGGTGAGACCTTAGCACTTCCCAGGCTGAGCGCCCGGAAGGTTCCAGGCTCCTGTCCACAGGTCTCCCTGCACACACACGTGCCAGCGATCCGGGGCTGAAGCTAGGGATGGGTCATGGTGAGAAGACTCTGTCATGGGGGGGCCTCTGTCTCACTGTCTCTCTCTCTTCTCTCCCTCCTCTCCCTCTCACGGCAGGAAGAAAGAGATCAACTTTTTTGGTTTTGTAAAGATATTTTTGCTACAGGGCATGTGCACGTGCCAGAGAGAACAAGAGACAGAGACAGAAAGTGAGACACCATCTCCCGGTGGTGCCGCACAGCACTTGCTTCTCCTCCATTCTCCTCTTGGGATTTTGAGCACACACACACACAAGCACCCAGTGTGAGTTTTAAGGTGCTGGGTCCAGGATTCGAACCATGGTTAACTATGTGGGAGTCTAGTGATGCAGCCATAATGCAATCTGCTGGTCCTGAGACAAACTTTTAAAAAAGAAAGCCAAGGAGCGGTCACCAGGAAGACCAAGCTGGAGCCGAAATCTGGGCCTTCCAGCCCCTCCCAGCTCTGCCGAGGGAGGAGCTGGGGACCAGGCTGGTCACCCAGACCCAGGTCTGCTCGGCACACCCGCGGGGAGCCCTCGCAGCCCCACACGGCACTTAGGGGTTGGAGGGCAGCTGGGGCCATGAGCTCCGAGAGGCTGGGAAGGTGTCCCGCCAGAGGACATGCAGGCCTGTCCCCTTCCCACACCTGTCCACAGCTGCTCCCGGGTGTCCCCAAGCTTCGCTGTCTGTGATCAGCAGCAACCGTAAGTGCTCTCCGCAGTCTGTCAGCCATACTAGCCAACCGTGAGCTTGAGGAAGGGGTCGTGGAGTCCCCCGTTGTCGCTGGTCAGCCATGGGCTCAGAGGTCTTGACTTGTCTGAAGTGTGTGTGTGTGTGTGTGTGTGTGTGTGTCAGGGGCTGTGGGGTTTGCACTAACTCCAGGGAGCTCACCGAGTTGCTGAGCGTCAGGTGGTCAGCAGAGGATCAGAGACGTGGCTGGTGTGAGAAAAACCCACACACTCAGTGTCAGATGGGTTATGAGTGAAAACAGCTCAAATGGAAAACATTACACACTTCCCCAAAGATCAGGAAAAAGGCAAGAATGCCCTATCTCAGCAGCCCCCAGCTTTTTTGTTCCTTTGTTTTAGAGAAAGTTTTTGCTATAAGGCATGTGCACTCATGAGAGAGAGAGAGAGAGAGAGAGAGACAGACAGAAAGTGAGAAATCACCCCCCGGTGGGATGGCCATGCCACAATCCCTTCTCCTCCATTCTCCTCTGGGAATTTTGGGAACACATGCACACACACGCACCTGGTGAGAGGTTTTTATTTATTTTTTTTTTAAATAGAGGTTTTTTGCTATAGGGCATGTGCACTTGCCAGACAATAGAGAGAGACAGAGAGACAGAAAGCGAGAAATCAACCCTCAGGGGGGATGGCCACGCCACAAGCCCTTCTCCTCCATTCTCCTCTCAGGATCTTGGGCACGCATGCACACATGCCTGGCGTGAGTTTTAAGCCACCAGGTCCGGGATGCGAACCGCAGTCGACTATGTGGGTGTCCAGCGACATAGCCAGTACGCTAACTGCTGGTCCCCCTGGTGTGAGTTTTAATCCTCCAAGTCCAGGACTTGAAACGTGGTGGGCGACGTGGAAATCCAGCAATGTAACCATTACATTATCCGCTGGTCCCAATCCCCTACTTTTTAGACACCAGGTACCAGTTGCATGGAAGACAGTTTTTCCCTGGTAGAGGGTCATGATTTATGAGGGCAGGCAACCTAAGACCCTCGCACACACAGTTCCCAGTGGGGTTTGGTTCCCAGTAGAGTTCGGTCCTGGTAGGGTTTGTTTCGCACTAGGGTTTGGCTCGCAGTCAGGTTCAGTTCAGAGCAGGGTTCCGTTCTGGTAGGGTTCGGCTCGCAGTCGGGTTGGGCTCCCTGTGGGCTCGGCCCCCTGTGGACTCGACTCCCTGTGGGCTCGGCCCCTGTGGGCTCTGCTCGCAGCAGGTCTGCTCCTGTGCTGCTGCCCTGACAGGGGCAACGCTCAGGCCATCGTAACGCGAGAGACAGGCGGCTGTAAATGAGAGCTGCACCGCTCGCCCGCCACTCACCTCCTGTGGCGTAGCCCGTGGCTGGGACCCCCTGCCCTGTGTGAGCCTGAGTATTCGGCACTGTCCCAGTGACGCGAGGCAGTGCAGCAGAGAAGGGAGAAATAAAAAGAGGGTGGTGGCACTGCAGCAGCCGTCGCTGTCCGTGTGACCCTGCGTAAACACGCTACTGCACCTCCAAAGGCTGCTTTCCCCTCCGGCGCTGCGTGCTCCTGGCTGCAGAGCGTGGTCGGCGACTGCTTCCACTTCCAGGTGAGAAGAACCAGCGGGGGCTGGCAGTGCACAGCGGGCTGCAACTCCAGTCCCAGATTTGGCGGCTTGAAATCATGCCAGGCACATGTGTGTGCAAGCCCAAAGTCCCAAGACGACAATGCAGGAGAAGGGATGATAGCACGGCGATCCCCCTGGAGCTGACTTCTCTCTTTCCCTCTCTCTGTCTCTGTCTCTCCAGCAAGCACACACGTCCTATGGCAAAATCTTTAAAAAATAAAAAATAAAAAAAGAGGAACCAGCAGACCTACCGCTCTGACACAACACCCTGAAGGCCGACTCTGCTTCCCTCCAGCGGCTGGTCCACCACCGCTGCGGGCACTGAGCCAGCGGCCTGGGCAGAGGCATCGTGGCGGCTGTGAAGCTGCGTCGGCCAGTGGAGGCCAGCTGCCCCGTGTGGACCACCACGGACACGAGCCCCGCAGCAGCACCAGGCCTGCGGCCCGCCCATACACGCCGGGGGCAGAGCCAGGCCACTCCAGCCGGAAGCCTGCAGGGCTGCACAGGACACAACGTGCCCACCAAGAGCATCTGCGCTTCATACACCCCCCCCCCAGCAGTGACTCGCCATCGTCTCAACCACCACACACCGGGAAAAGTCTATAAAATAACTACTGTAACCAACAAGGGGATCTAAGGGGCCAGATGGTGACACAGAGATCAAATCGACACCCTGTGGGAGTCCCTGAATATGCACGTGACAGTGAGCCAGGGCTGGACAGGGTGGGAGTGGGGGAATGGCAGCCACCACGGCCCCGTGAGTGCCACTGTCTCTCTCTCTCTCTGTCCCACCCCCGTCCCCCTCTCTCTCTCGGTCTCTCTCTCTCTCTGTCTCTCTCTGTGTCCCACCCCCGTCCCCCTCTCTCTCTCAGTCTCTCTCTGTGTCCCACCCCCGTCCCCCTCTCTGTCTCTCTCTCTCTCTCTGTCTCTCTCTGTGTCCCACCCCCGTCCCCCTCTCTCTCTCAATCTCTCTCTCTCTCTCTCTTTGTCTCTCTCTGTGTCTTACTCATGAAAGAAAAGAAGAAACTTTAAAGAAAGGCAAATTTTAAAAAGTGCTAGGTACTCAGGTACTCAGATTTAAATACTCAATAGTGCTTGGTTTTCAGGTACTCAGTACTAAAACTCCTATTTTTGTATACAGACAGCAGATACTTGCAAAGTTAAATGTAAAGTAATTCCCCCAAGAGGTCAGCTGGTGTGTGGTGGTTAAGGTGGCTACATCCGCATGGCTGCCTGGGCAGCTCAAGTCCTGGACCTGGGTGTGAAACACACGCAGGACACGTGTGAGCGAATGCCCAAAACCCCAAGAGGAGACGAGAGGAGAGATGGCCTCGGGGGTGAGGGGCGATTCCTCCCTCCTCACCCCTCCTTCTGTTTCTCTTCAGTGAGGTACACGCCATGTAATAAACTTAAAAAAAATACCTGTGATTTAGGAGTAGTCAGATGCTTCTTAAATAGGTCATAGAAAGGGATAGTGTAATGCCTATGTTGCTGGACTCCCATGTAGCTGACCGCAGTTCGTGTCCCGGACCCGGTGGCTTAAAACTCATGCCGGCGCATGTGCGTGTGTGCCCACGATCCCAAGAGGAGAATGGAGGAGAAGAGATTGCAGCGTGGCTATCCCCCCTGGGGGGTGATTTCTCGCTTTCTGTCTCTCTGTCTCTCTCTGTCTCTCTGGCGAGCACACACGCCCTGTAGCAAAAACCTCTCCCAAAAAAAAGAAAGGAATAACCATAAAAGAACGCAATTAACTTGATTGTATCCAGATAAAACTAACGTCCATCAAGCACACTTGTAAGAAAATAACAGGGCAAGCTACAGCTTCAAGAGATGTGTGTTGCAAAATACGGATGAGTGAGAACAGATAGGGTATGCGGACTCCCACAGCTCAGACCTGAAAGGCAGCCCTCCCTGAAAAGGGGCCAGAGATTGGAGTAGACCCCTCGCAGAGGAAGATGGGGAACTGCAGACAGCGCAGGGGAGGGAGCGAACTGATGTCAGCCACGGGGAAACGCGATTAACCCAGCGTGAGACCCGCCACCCTACAGGACGGCTGGGACAGAAAAGAGCAAAGCCACCAAACGTTTGCGAGGCTGGGGCCCAACCAGAAGGCAACCGTGTTGTCAGTGGGCAAACAGTGACATGACCGCCTGGAAAAGGCGACAGCTCCTTTAAAACTTGGACATGCACCTGCCCTAGGGCCCAGCAGTGCCAAGCCTCGGTATTTAGCCCAGGAAATTAATGCTTGCTCCTCAAGAGACGAGACACAGCAATCAGGACAGCATGATTCATGAGAGCCGAAACTGGAAACCCCACCTGTCAATCAACAGGAGAGTGTAGAGTGTGGAATTTCACGCAGTGAGTGCACTGACACGTGGTCACGGAAGGGGTGGACTCCCGCCTGGCTCAGGGCCACCGTGTCAGTGCGCTGACGGCTGGGACCGTGGCTATGCTGGCGCACACTGAGGGCAGGAAGCTGGAGACAGAGTCACTCTGCTGGTCGGTCATCTGCTCTAAACACAGGAGGGTCCCCGGATTATGCAGGGGGTCAGTATCATCACGACGGTCCCTAAAAGCTGAGAGGGGGCAGGCAGGTGGGAGAGGTGTGCTGCGGGTGCCTGGCCCATCATTGCTGGTTTGGAGATAGGGACAGGGACCCGGAGCCGAGGAACTCAGCGGCTCCCCGGAGCTGGAGGAGGCTGTAGAACAGCCTCCAGAGGGGTGCGGGCCTGCGGACCCCAGGTTACCACGGAGTGAGGCCGGGCCAGGCTGCCTCCCAGGACCTGTTCCATGGTCAATGTGTGCTGTTTAAGCTGCTAAATTTTTTTTGGTAAGTTTTTTTGCTATAGGTCACATATGCTCACCAGAAAGAGAGAGAGAGACAGAAAAGGAGAAATCACCCCTGGGGGGATGGCCACGCCGCAATCCCTCCTCCTGCATTCTCCTCTCGGGATCTTGGGCACACACACACATGCGCCTGGCGTGAGTTTAAGCCTCCGGGTCCGAGACTCAAACCACGGTCGACTACATGGGCGTCCAGTGACATAGCCATTATGCCAACTGCTGGTCCCTAAGCTGCTAAATTTATGATGCCTTGTCACAGCTGGCATGGAAAACCAATGCACTGCAGCTGAGAGAAAGAACTATACCAAGCAATCATGCATACTGCATAAACATGAATGGGTTCATCTTGATAAAGTCCTGCAACGGGCCAAGCTCTGTGATGGGAAAAGCAGCACAGTGGGCACCTCTGGGGTGATGGGCATGTCCTGCATCTCGATGGTCAGGATTGCAAAGCGTGTATATTCTTCAAACTTAGCTGAAGTATTTAGGATTTGTGCACTCTACTGATTATAAACGTTACATCAAAAACAAGAAAGTGTAAGCAAACACCAAAATCTAAGGCGATGATAGATGAAGTATTTATGCCAACTATGGAGATGTCTGCAACTTACCTGACAGATGAAAACGAGGTGGGTGGCCCAGTCTAGGCGACACCGAGTGGGTAGACATGGTAAAACAGCTGGAGGAGACTCAGTGACGCTCACTCACATGTCACTGCGGGCTTCTTCCAACTTTGCTATTGTTTTGAAATGATTCATTTTCTTTTGTTAGAGTTTTTGTTCATTTGCTGTAGGGCTCATACACTCACCTGAGAGAGAGAGAGAGAGAGAAAGTAAGAAATCACCCCCCAGGGGGAATGGCCACACTGCAATCCCTCCTCCTCCATTCTTCTCTTGAGATTTTGGGCACGCACGCACACCCAGCATAAATTTCAAGCTGCTGAGTTGGGGACTCGAACCGCAGTTGGCTATGTGGGAATCCAGCACTTTAACCAACACACCGTCTGCTGGCCCTGAAATTGTTTATTTTTATTAAAAAGGTAGCAGGTAGAATCTGAATAAAGAAACACGAATAAACCTGGTCCCTTGGCCCAGTGGTTAAGGCCGCTAGATTCTACGTGACTGACATACGGTTTGAACCCCTGCTCTGGCAGCTGGACGACACACTGCCCAAAATCTCAATGAGAGGGAGAAGTGGAGCGGAAGGGTTGTGGTGTGACTGTGGGGGGGACTTTCTCTCTCTGTCTCCTCTCTCTGGTGAGGATGTGTGCCCTCTGGCAACTAAAAAATAAAAACAAAACAAAACAAACAAACAAACAAAAAACCAGAAGAGAGAAGACAGATTTTTTTTTTTTTTTTTTTTTTTTTTTTGGAGAGGTTTTTCGCTATAGGGCGCGTGCGCTCGCCAGACAGACAGGGAGAGACATAGAGACAGAAAGCGAGAAATCACCCCCCAGGGGGGATGGTCACGCCGCAATCCCTTCTCCTCCATTCTCCTCTCGGGATCTTGGGCACGCACGCACACGCGCCCGGCGTGAGTTGTAAGCCACAGGGTCCGAGACGCGAACCGCGGTCGACTACGTGGGAGTCCAGCGACATAGCCATTACGCTAACTGCTGGTTCCCGAGAGAAGACAGATTTTTAAAATGGAGTTGGAAGCACCAGCTCTAGGGCTGTGGTCAGAACCTGGGAGTTGAAAGTGGCCAGGCCAGAGGATCCCAAGGACTCCACGCCTTTGGTCTGGGAAAGGACCCAAGCATGAATGGTCTCTTTTTAAAGCCCCCCATTTGATTCTTATGTGCAACTAGGATTGAAAACCACCAGCAGGAACCAGCAGGTGGCATCATGACTATGTCGCTGGATCCTGCAGTCAACCATGGTTTGAGTCTCAGACCCAGCAGCTTAAATTCATGCCAGGCACGTGTGTGCATGTCCAAGATCCCGAGAGGAGAATGGAAGAGAAGGGATTGCGGCATGGCCATAACCCCCTGGGGGGTGATTTCTCGCTGTGTCTCCTTGTCTTTCCACCAAGTGCACGTGCCCTATAGCAAAAACCTCTCAAAAAAAAGAAAAGGAAGAAAGCCACCAGGAGGGAAGGAGGGGTACTAAGCTGTGGCTGCATCTGTTCCCTCCTCATACTTGTATTTGCCACATGCTCTTCACCCTCGAAGACAGTCACTATTACTACAGAACTATGGCGCTCTCGTAGTTAGAGGGGATGTCTAAGTGCCTGCGATCAACGCCATTGGCAGACCCGCTCCCGAGTGGCCTCTGGCACAGGGACGTGGGGAGCCTCAGCAGACCAGTGGGCGCTGGAACGGCAGAGCCACTGGCAGGCATGCTGTCTCCGCAAGCTCTCCGTCATCCCACTTTGTTTTTACCAGTTTTATTAAAATACAGGCCGCTGACGTGGGGATTTAAAGGTTTTTAGCCCAAAAATTGGTCTGGGGCTTCTGATGGGGAGAAGCTGGGGCTCCCCGCTAGGCCGTGACTCCCTCCAGGGAAGAGATTGAGGCTCGCTGCATGTCCCCGGAGCCCACGGAGGGCAGCTCAGAGCAGGTCCCCATGACGGGGCGCGAGCAGGTGGCCAGCCCCTGACACGTCAGGCCTGGCTGGACGGCCGGACACACAGGGACTCAGACCTTTACGAGGCTCAATTCGGCATCAATGCCCACCGCAGTCCAGACCCAGGCCCTGCCCAGGGCCTGTCCTGAGGTGGACGGAAAGCCCTGCCATGTGCAGAATCCCGGCCACCATGTGGTGGTGTTAGGAGGTGGGACCTTTGGAAAGTGACGAGGTCACGAGAGGGGCCTATGATGGGGTCATCCCCACCTTCGGGGATCCCGCTCTAAGGCCAGCCTGGGGAGCTGTCTGTCCCTCCCGCCAGGGGAGGCTGTAACCAGCAGGTGGCCTCCACAAAGCACAAGAATCTTCAGAACCCGATCCGATCACGCGGCCCTGGCCACAGCTCCAGCCTCTGGACTCTGGAAAAGCCTTCCTGTGTCCGGCATGGTTGTTACAGAGCCGGCTAAGACTGGCCCCCCACAAATGCCGGCGGGGAGATTCAGAAGCGTTAGGTGACCTGACAGGGTCACTCAGAGCGTGCCAGAATAAAGGCTGACATTTGTTTGGCATCTGGGTGGCCTTCCAGTCTGCAGTCAAGGCTAAAGAAGACTAGAATAACCTCTGCTAGTTGTGAAGAAGGTAACAGGGTAGCGTTCCCTACGTCCTCCCTCCAGCCAGCGCCGCCGGAGGGCACCAGCCGTGAGCTGTGTCGGCTGAAGGCGAGCTGAACAAGGAAACCAACTGCGATGGCTACCCTCACCACCTGGGATTGCGTTTTCTTCTAAAAGAGCACCTCTGCTTGGAGGGGACAGTATTAGAACAATAAGCCTTTACACACACGCACACACGCGGGAATATTGATAGCCGGCCATCAGCACTGTGCACAGCCCCCAGCACCCGTTCGGGCCCCAGAGCCTGCACATTTACCTTCCCGGAATCGGGAATTGGGGCCCTTCAGGTGACTAAGTGAGGTCCTAGTGGACCAGGGCAGCCGAGGCCCACTGCTGGTGTTCTCGTGAGAACGGAGAAGTTTGCACATGTCACCCAGGGAAGGGTGTGTGAACGTGGAGGCTGGAGCCCTGTGTCCACAAGGCCGGAACACCAGGGTGGCTGGCACCCGCCAGAGGTAGAAAGAGGTAGGGAGAGGCAGGGCGGGCCTCAGAGGAGTGCAGCCTCCACTCCCGATCCCACGGCCCAGCCTCCAGGCCTAGGAGAGGATGAGTCAGTTCTTCAAGCTGCCCACTTGGTGACGACTTGGCTACAGTGGCCCTAGGAAACCGACAGACAGGAGCAAGGTCTTGGCTCCGTGGCACCTCCTATGCACCCACCGATGCCCTTACAGTCCTGACGTCTAGTGAAGACGCTAGGCCTGCGGCCGAACTTGAGGGTCTCCTCGTTGGGATAAGAAATCTCCCGACAGGCAAGTCCCTCTGTCCCACAGGGAACGTGGGTGGAAGTGGCCCTGACACCTGAGCCCCGGCCCGCCGGACTGCTCTGCAGTGACTCCTGAATGTCAGAAGAGTCCAGCCTAGGGCCCTGTGCAGAGGCAGAGGGGACAGGACGGGGGTAACAGGTGTCACCGGGTCACTGTGGTCCTGAGAGCCCCAAACACTGCTGGCTTCCCTCCCCAGGCCTGTGCTCTGAGTCTCATGGGTCATTGAAACCCAGATGTGAGGACAGTCCTTCCTCCTCCTGAGCTGAGACATCGCACAGCTTCTTCCTCCCGAGCAGAGCTGGACTCGAGGACAGTCCATCCTCCTCCCGAGCGGAGCTGGACGCGAGGACAGTCCATCCTCCTCCCGAGCGGAGCTGGACGCGAGGACAGTCCATCCTCCTCCCGAGCAGAGCTGGAAGCAAGGACAGTCCATCCTCCTCCCGAGCAGAGCTGGAAGCAAGGACAGTCCATCCTCCTCCCGAGCGGAGCTGGACGCGAGGACAGTCCATCCTCCTCCCGACGGAGCTGGACGCGAGGACAGTCCATCCTCCTCCCGAGCAGAGCTGGAAGCAAGGACAGTCCACCCTCCTCCCAACGGAGCTGGACGCGAGGACAGTCCATCCTCCTCCCGAGCAGAGCTGGACGCAAGGACAGTCCATCCTCCTCCCGACGGAGCTGGACGCGAGGACAGTCCATCCTCCTCCCGACGGAGCTGGACGCGAGGACAGTTCATCCTCCTCCTGAGTTGAGCCATTGTACAGTCCTTCTCCTCCGGAGCAGTGCCAGTGACAACCCTGAAGGCCAGCTCTATCCCAGAGCCCAGAGGGACCTGGCTACAGCCTCACCTGCTGGAAGGGACAGACGCTTTTCCGTAGGCTCGTCTACACCCGAGCAGCCCCAAGCTCATTTCTCCTCCTGGTGTTTCGGGAGGGTGTGCTGGGCCACCATCAATCCCTGCGCTCAGACACGACAGACACGAGACACTGGGAGCAGAGACATCAGATGGGGACCCTCTGCCCTGTCACAGCCGTGAGCTGTGAAGACACACGTGAGCATCCAGCGCTCACGAGAAGCTGTGCCTTCCTCTCCTCGTCCCCAGACCACCGACCAGGCGTGGAATCCGGGGGGCTGTGGCCTCCCCTGGGAGACGTATGGTGACTTCCTTCACTAGCCGCCACTTCACACCCAGGATTTCCTTCTATGGAACGTGGGCAAGAAAGCACCACAGCTGGGGCGGGGCTGGGGCGGGGCTGGGGCGGGGCTGGGGCAGGGGCTTCAGAGCACATTGCTCATTATCCCACGGGCTTCAAGTCCTGCATTCGAAACCTGGTTCGGAGGGCCGGGTGGGGCGGTGGTGGAGCAGAGGGCCGGCCTGCACGGGAAGACCTGTGTCTGGAAGCTCCCCGAGTGGCTGCACATGCGTGTGCCTGTGATCAGGGCTGCGGTCAGCCGGGGTGAGGGGGCCCCCGCACCAGGACCCTACCTGGCATGCCGTCTCTCTGCCTAGCTCCCTCGGGATAAGTAAATGCCCTTTTAGTGGACACCGTAAACACTTTACTCTGAGAAGTCCACCAGAGGGAGTCCGCGGCTCAGAAATGAGCCCACAAAACGGCGAGCGGGGACCACAGTGCCACGGGCAGGAGGCCGCTGCCTTAGCCACCTCGCAGAGCGCTGCCAGCGCGGGACTGATGAGCGTGGGGAGTGGCGGCCACTGACCGGCCGGGGTGTCCCCGCCGCAGCGGGGCTCACCAGCTAGTGCAGAGCAGCAGTGCAGGGTGGGGGAGGGGGCCGTGGCTGGCTCTCCGCAAAACAGACAAGGTGGTCTGGGCCCTCCTGCAGGCCCCACTCTGTCCTCCCTCCGCCTCCTCTGTGTGCCTCTCCCACAGTCCTGGGGTGGGGAGGGCAGGGTGTTCTGGGCCAGGGGCCTGAGGCGGGTCCCAGCAGGGACAGGCCCTTCCTGTGGGCCACCACCCGGCTGTCCCTGAGGCTTCCTGTCATCCTCATCTCGGCCTGGGTCACGATCCAGCTGTGGAGTAAGGGACCCCGAACGGCACCCCACAGCTGTTCCCACCAAAGCTGAGGCCACCGGGCAGCCACTGACCGGTGGGGGCAGCGGCGTCAGGTGGGACGGCAAGATGAAGTCTGCCTCCGGGACTGCACCCAGAGCTCCTCCCTGCCCAAGGCCGCCCGACTGACAGCTGCCGCCCAGACCCTCCCACGTGTCACGCGTTCCCAAGCTTCTCACGTTGACTCCCTCCTCCCACAGGAGTAATGGAGGCAGGGCCGGTGCCCACAGAGCCGGGAGCTGAGGGCTGCGACCCTCAGAGCCCCTGTGCTCCGACGACCTGCCCGGGGCCCTGTGGCTGTTGCCAGCCCCTCGCTGACTCAGAAGCTGCTCAGGGCTGTGAGTGTACCTGGGTCTGTGTCCTGGCTGAGTCAGGAGGGACTCAGGACAGTGTGGCTCAGTGAAGCCCTCCCCCAGCAGGCCAGTGGGGCCAGGCCAGGGCACACCCCACACCTCAGGAGCTGCACAGTGTGTGGTGCCACCCAGGCCCTGCTAAAGCGTGGAGTCTGACCCTGCAGGTCCGGGGTGCCAAGGCTGCTAGCCTGGGGTCTGCACCTGGAACTGGCTGCTAGAGCTGTGCAGTGGGTGACCTTGGAAACGGTGTGAGCACAGCCACTGGACCTGCTCCGGGCGCTGACGGCACCCGCGGTGACACCCCGGCACAGCCACGTCAGGGTGATTTGTTGCCCTGGGGACCTTTCAGATTCCTCTGCCAGTTCCCGCCCATCAGAGGGAGCGCGGCTCAGGCGTGCAGACAGCTGGCGGGCTGGCTGCCAGGCCAGGCAGGGAGGAGGGGAGGTGGCGGCCACAGGGCTGCTAGGCAAGCTTCTGTCTGTACCACCTCTCCTCCATGGTCACCTGGTCCCCCGACTTCCAGCGCCCTACAACCAAGCAACCGTCACAAGTCCCAGCCTAGGCCTGCAAACATCACTGCATCCTCCTTTGGAAGCCTGGTCTGCCGCTTCCTGCTAAACTCCCAGTGGCTTGCCGTGACCCACAAACGCCGGGAGCCTTTTCCAGGCCTCCTCTGGTTCGCAAGCTCCACTGCAGCCCAACTGCTCTGTCCTCCCTGGTGGAGCCTCGGCCATTTCTCACGGACCATTGCTCAGACTGTCACTGCATCTCCCCCACCCCTGAGGCCTGGCCTTGCCTGGCACCTGCCAACGTCCTCCAGAGCCGGCTAGAGCCCTGTCGCTGCACCTGTCCTTCTTGCAGTGAGACTGTCCGTGAGTGCACACAGGTGTCATGCTGGAAGTTACAGACCTTGTGCGAACAGGATGCACAATCACGGCAGCAGGACCAGGAGACCACGGGCCAGTGCGCCAACGGGTAGTGGTGGGAGGAGAGGAGGGCGAAGGTCTGGGAAACAGACCAGGGCTGGAGAAACACGAAAACCACCTTCACGGGCAGAGCGAGAGGACCCACAGGAGGAGAGACGAGGCACAGTGGCAACTTCTACAGTCTCTGACCAGAAAGACAACACTCAGAGAACATGCCTACTTCCAGACACATAGATGGAGAAAGGACGGCAGCTCACGCTCCACTGAAACCAAGGTGTTTCAGGTGGCTGTGCAGTGAGGCCAGTGACCAAGGAGGCTAGTGCCCAGTGAGGTTGGTGCAAAGTGAGGCCAGTACATGTGAGGCTGGTCCGTATGAGTTTGCACACTTCGACCTCAGGTAGATCGGCTTACTCAGGGAGTCTGCAGAGCCCTTTGTGGTCTGGGCTCTTTTCCACTGGCCAACCATGCACCAACCAGTGGTCTCTTTCAATTTTTTGAATAGAACAATTTCTTATTACCTTTGATCTTTGCAAATGGTGTTTTCTCTGCCTCAAATAGTTCTCATCACTTTCTTCTGGCTAACTCTAATTTACCCTTAGGGCTCAGCCTAAATACCATTTCTTTGGGAGGCCTTCTTTAAACTCTCTAATGAGGCTTGGGTCTCTGGCTGTTTGTCTGGATCCATCTGTCCGTCTGTCCACATGCTCAGAGAAGTCTGCCTTTTTCCTTTGTAGCTTTTAATGTAGTTTTAATGTAGTTCTAGATAATCACCTAAGATTAGCCTCACTCCCAGAATTGGAAGGTCCATGCAGGACTGTTCCTCTTGCTAACACCCTGCTCCCAGGGCCTCAGTAGCTCGCATAAGGCAGCGGCTCGGACTCCCGGCCCAGACAGAGCCTGCCCGCACACCTTTACCTCAGCAGGTGGTCACTGAGGCGCGGAAAGGCTGTGAGCTTGTGGTGGAGGCGGTGGCTGAATCTCCAGGGATAGAAGTTTAGGGCAGAGAGTGGGCAAGTTAGAAGGGAGGCTGAAGAAACCGCAGGATACTCACTCAAGCAGGGCTCGCCTCCACTCCCGAGTCCCGTCCCCACGACCAACAGGTCACTAGACAGTGACTGATGTACCATGTGCTCACTTCTCTAACCCCCGGGCTACAAATCCAAGGCCAGAATAACTTTGCAGGGTTAGAAGGTGTTCAAGAAACCAGTCACGGTGTACCCGGAGGTGACTGGTCCCCCAGCATCCATCAGGAAGAGCCGTCCCCCCACGCCGTCTTCCCAGTCACCGACGGGGCCTCCTCTAGGCTGGGCCGGCACTCATTTCTTTCTCACCACTCTTTTCCCGTCTCCTTCCCGTGGTTTTCCCTCTCCACGAAGCTCCTTTAGACACACGTGCCCATCCTTAAACTCCTGCCGCTGCCTCGGTAAGGACAAGGAAACAGGGTGTCCTCGTGACTGCAAACAGTGCTGGCCCTTGGGTCGGATCACGGGGTCCCTGCTTTTTTATTTATTTATTTTTTTTTTTGAGAGGTTTTTTGCTATAGGGCGTGTGCACTCGCCAGAGACAGAGAGACAGAAAGCGAGAAATCACCCCTCGGGGGCATGGCCACACCGCAATCCCTTCTCCTCCATTCTCCTCTTGGGATCTTGGGCACGCACGCACACTCGCCCAGCGTGAGTTTTAAGCCACCGGGTCCGGGACACGAACCGTAGTCGACTACGTGGGAGTCCAGCGACATAGCCATTACGCTAACTGCTGGTCCTGAAGCCAAATGTTTTCAATGACCTGAGTCAAGTGATTCTCTTCATTTCTAAAGATAGTTTCAGTTTTTCTGTTATTTGTAACTGCAAGGATCCTACCTGAGAGACATATGTATACATCGCATTTACAGGAATGTCCTCCTGTCGGGAATGGATATCATAAATGTGAAAAAAGCTTGTAAATATGACCATGCGTTACTCACACGTGAGGGCCAGAGCTCTCCTAGTTCTACCGAACACGCTTCCCTCATGCCTGCCGACACACGCACACCCCAGATCCCTTGCCGTCGGCAAGTGCGCCCCACGCTACCGCACATCAGAAGCCGCTTGGTTTCCGGGCTTTATCACCGGGACTCAGCTGGAGCAAAACTGGGCTCCACGCTGACTTCGACGGAGCCGCCCCCAGGGCCCACGCCCTTGGCAGAGACGCGCTGTCTGTTGATCAGCTGACTCTGTCCTGCCCTAAACCATGCAGAGGAAAATATTCAGGTGGCTTTCAGGCATGACTGATGGGCGCCAGCACTTCACCACTGGGGACTCCTGGGAGCTTGCCTCTCGTGCTGTGGCCCCACACGCTCAGCGACACAAGACTGGGACAGATGGCGACAGCCACCAGCCACCAGGCCCCTCCAGCCGGGCCAGCATCTGCTGCTCAGGACAACAGTCGCTTCTTTGACATGGAGCGTGCACAGGGAAAGCTGTCCCACGCCCGCTCCCTGGACGGGGACTGTGGACGGCTGAGCCGCTGCCTGCCATGTGAGCTGACCAGCAGCAAGGCCGCGGCGCCCACGGACTCCCGGCTTCCTCCACCTCCGCCTGCCCAGCAGCCTCATCACCTGGGCCTGAAAGGCCAACTCCACCCCTTCTGTCTAAAACAGAAGACTCATTCCAGTCCCACGCAGGTGCGAAGTAGGGCTCCTGCACAGACATCACATGACACGCAGCTGTTCTCACTGCCTCGAAGATCTCGCTGAAGTCCTAGCTTTGCCGCTTCTGTGGGAACGTAGCCATCCCCGGCACACACGCTCACGAGGCGTCAGGGCCGACTCCGACCCAGGTCTGTCCCGCTCATTCTGCATCCCGCGAGCCGGAACGTGCGTGGAAGCTTGGCTCTAACTTCGCCTAAGCATTTTTTTGGCCCTTTGCAGGGATACAAAAGGCGAGATAGACAAGACCTGGGAATACCTGCAGTGCAGCTTACAGCTGCCGAGAGACCGGGTGGAAGTCTTCCCATGCCTGATCCCAAGTGCACAGAAACGCCGCAGGAGGAGTAAGAGCCAGGGCGAGCCTCCCGCGCCACACGCGAGGCACAAGTCTCTGACCCGATTTACTCGCTCCGTGTGGCCCAGTCTCACTGCATGGAAGCATGCAGACCACACCCGGGCCCACGTGGCAATGCCATAGCAGCCCGCAGTTCCCCTGGCCTGCTGCCGGGCCCCTTCCAGGTTCTTGTTTGAGATTCTGCTCTCAATAAAGCCTCCCCGACTGCCTTCTGCAATCCGTAACCACATCCCTCTCCTGTCCCTGCCTCTGTCCCTCCTGCTCACTGGCAGGTGTCCTGCCCTCTGCTCAGTATTTACGTACCTCTGTCCCTGTCACTGCCAGAACAGAAGCTCTGGGAGGAAAGGCTCTCAGCCACCTGCTCACCGCTGGTCCCCACAAGGTCGGCTCTCCACTTGCTCGCCGCTGGTCCCGAGGCCGACTCTCCACCTGCCCGCCGCTGGTCCCCATGAAGCCGGCTCTCCACCTGCCCGCCGCTGGTCCCCACGAGGCCGGCTCTCCACCTGCCCGCCACTGGTCCCCACGAGGCCGGCTCTCCACCTGCCCGCCGCTGGTCCCCACGAGGCCGGCTCTTCACCTGCCCGCCGCTGGTCCCCACGAGGCCGGCTCTCCACCTGCCCGCCGCTGGTCCCCACGAGGCCGGCTCTTCACCTGCCCGCCGCTGGTCCCCACGAGGCTGGCTCTCAGCCACCTGCCCGCCGCTGGTCCCCACAAGGCCGGCTCTCCACCTGCCCGCCGCTGGTCCCCACGAGGCCGGCTCTCCACCTGCTCGCCGCTGGTCCCCATGAAGCCGGCTCTCAGCCACCTACTCGCTGCTGGTCCCCACGAGGCTGACTCTCAGCAAATGCGATGCGTGTCGACGGGTCAGTAAGAAGCTTCTCGTTTAAGGAAAGGCAGGTGCACGCCCCTTACCGGCACCGCAGTGTGGCAGGAGCTGCCCTGACAGAGCTGTCCGGTTCCTGAGTGCTGAGGTGGAGCAGGCCTGCGGCGGGCCGGGTAGGAAGTAGAAACGGAGGTTGCTCAGCCCGGTGAGTGGAGCGCCGCCCAGGGTCCGGATAGCACAGAGCAGAGCCTGGAGAGCAGGTGGGCAGCGCCAAGTGGATGGTCTCTGACCTGCCGCCCCAGAATGGGAGGCCCAAGACTGGAGCGGGGCTGCCGGCCGGCCAGGGCAGGAGTGTTGGCCACCTGACACGCAGCTCTCCCGACAGGCAATGGCTGGCCAGGCCCAGCGTCCCCGGATCTGGGCCAGGCCAGCAGTGAGGAGAGCAGGAACTAAGAAGTGCCTTCACTAGGGACCAGCAGGTGGCGTGGTAGTTAAGGCACTGGGTTCCTACATGGAGAGCATGGTTCGAGTCCCAGACCTGCCGAAAATCACACCAGGCACGTGTGTGTGCCCCAAACCCCAGGAGAATGGAGAAGGGGCTGCAGCACCCTGGGGGTGATTTCTCTTCCCCTCTGTCTCTCTATAGCAAGCGCACACACCCTATGGCTAAAACCTTAAAAGGAGAAGTGCCTTTTGTGGCTGTGGTGGAATGTGCAGTTCCATGGTGACCTTAGATTTCGACTGGAGCAGAGTGGCAGTGACATCATTGTGCCCCTGCTATCAGGGGGTTCAAGGAGAGACCACGGAACCTCATTCAGAATGAGACTCACCACCTAATGACAGTGACATGCTCTCAGCGACGACACGGCCCCCGCCTGCCAGGGAGGCCCAGTGTCCTCGGGGAAGCTCCGGTGCCCTCCAGGGCAGCGGGGGCTCTGGCAGCCTGGGCTGCAGTGGCCAAGGGCTGGCCGTGGCTTTGGTGGGGACGGCCTCTCCCCATGCTGTTGTGGTGGCTTCCCGCCGTCCCACACCAGCTTCTGCACCTTCCGGGGCTCGCTCACCAGCTTCTTCTGTGACGTCATGGCAGACAGACCCCGCCCAGCTGGGCACACCCCCCCCCCGCCCCCGTCCCTGCCCCACGTGCCCAGCTCAGCTCACTGGCCTGGGGCGGCCTCCCCTAACCGTGGTCGCGCTCTGGCCTCGCCCAGCTGCAACCTACCTGCCCACTGAGTGGAACACGCTCTAGGCCCCTCGGCCAGACGCCCATGAGTCCTCCTAGTCTCCCACCGGGTGCCTGTCCCTGCGGGATCTGACCCGGTTATGGGACACTCACTTCCTACCTGCT
This sequence comes from Tupaia tana, assembly GCA_026018925.1. Classification (NCBI taxonomy): domain Eukaryota; kingdom Metazoa; phylum Chordata; class Mammalia; order Scandentia; family Tupaiidae; genus Tupaia; species Tupaia tana. The sequence goes on from JAKSZU010000002.1 coordinate 15,758,967, forward strand.
ACTGAGCTCCTGGCCCGGAAGTCACATGCTCAGCGTTGAGACCGTGCTGGGGACAGGCCCCTCATGGGACAAAGCGCACGGCAGCTGCACCCCTCACGGGACGAGGCACACAGCAGTGGTACCCCACCACGCTCCACCCTGCACTCCGCCAGGGAGGGGCCGCCCTCCTAGAGCCCTGTCTACACCCAGGAAATGCCCAGGCTGGCAGAGTAACAGACATACTCTGCTTCTTAAAGGCTTGCTTTTAAAACATTGAGGCAGGAGAACCAGCAGTTAGCGTAATGGCTATGTCGCTGGACTCCCACGTAGTCGACCGCGGTTTGCGTCCCGGACCCGGTGGCTTAAAACTCACACCGGGCGTGTGTGCGTGCATGCCCAAGATCCCGAGAGGAGAATGGAGGAGAAGGGGTTGCGGCGTGGCCATCCCCCCTCGGGGGTGATTTCTCGCTTTCTGTCTCTCTGTCTCTCTCTGTCTGTCTGGCAAGCGTACGCGCCCTATAGCAAAAACCTCTCAAAAAAAAAAAAAAAAAAAAAAAAAAAAAAAAACATCGAGGCAGGGGCCAGCAGATGGCATGGTGGTTACATCACTGGACTCTCACATGGCCGACTGCAGTTCAATTCCTAGGCCTGATGCCTTGAAAATCACATTGGGCGCATGTGCACGTGTGCCCAAGATCTCAGGAGGGTAATGGAGAAGGGACTGCAGCATGGCCACCCCCTGGGGATTTCTCCCTCTCCCTCTCCCTCTCACTATCTCTATCGCTGTCTCTCTCCAGGAAAATGCACATGTCCTGTGGCAAAAAACTAAAAAAAAAAAAAAAATGAGGCAGATTTTCAACAGCGTGTCTGGCCATTGTGACCCTCCGCTGCGTTCCTTGACACCCCCACCCCTGGCTATAAAATAGATGCAGTTTGAATAGGAAGTCTGCTCAAGTTCACAGGCTCGTCTGGAAATAGCAGAGCTGCAAACTCAGCTGAGCTGTCATCTGCAGCGTGACTCAGAGGGAACGGCAGCCTCTCACATGGCTCTGAGGGGTGGGCCGTCACAAGGGACAGCGTGCAGGCCAGGCGGGGCACGCGGCCCTGTCCCCGTTCCCAAACTCTCAGCCCAGGGCTGGCGAGCCCAAGGGGCACACGGAGACAGAAAGCTCAGGGAAGGGGCAAAGGGACAGGGCGCGAGCGAGGGGCCAAGACGAGGTGGGGACGGTGGTGCCTTCGGCCACACTGGGCTCCCTACAGCATCAGGGAAGCGAACTCCCTCTCCTATAGGAAGACGAAGGTACAGCTTTTGATCTATCCAACGATGCCCCGCGATCTGTCTGCAGGACCTACTGGGTCTCTGTTAATGCGGTGGGGGGTTCGAATCCACCCTGGTTGAGATGGAGAGACTGCAACACCACTCCCGCTTTCTCTTTTGGACTGGCTGAGGGCATGTGTGCTCACCAGGGAGACAGAAACCCATCCCTGCGGGGGGTGGTCTGCTGCAATGCCCCGCCTCCATTTCTCCAGCACAACTTGGGGCACCCGTGCACCCGGCAGGCCTCTCATGCCCCCAGGCCAGTGCTGGGCCCGCAGTCAGCCACGTGGGATCAGCTTTCTCAGCGCAGTGCTGACCACCGTGCGCCGGGGCGGCCGGACCTGCTTCCTGGCTGTGGGCGTGTGGGACGGCATCGCCCTCTCGTCCTGACATAACGACACGTACTAACTCGCGCGCTGTCGCTTTTAAAGATCTGACTATTCAGAAAACATGGCTGTTCTAAGGATTAAATAAATATTTCAAAGCGCTAACACACGCCTAGAATATAGTAAGTTTTTTTTTAAGTTTGTTACAGAGTGTATGTACTCACTGGAGACACAGGACAGAGAGAAAAAGAGTGAGAGACCACTGTCGGGGGAAGGCCGCGTGGCGATCCCTTCTCCTCCGCTCTCCTCTTGGGATTTTGGGCACACAAGCACACGTGCCTGGCGTGTTTTTGAAGCTGCCAGCTCTGAGAGTCAAATGGCACAGTTGGCCATGTGGGACCCAGCACCTTAACCACCACACTACATGCTGGTTCTAGTTTAAGTGCTTGTTAAATTAAAGAAATAAGATACCATTATTCTGATCAAGACAAACAGAAACAAGATTTACAAAGAGCAGAGAGCAGGTGAACCCGACACTACATGGTGGCTCTGGTGGGGAGCCCTGAGTGTCAGACCTCAGGTGTCCTCCCGCACAGGGACACCCTGGCAGCATTCACACATCTAAGGGAAGGGGCGCCCGAGGGCTCGCTATGTGCGTGAGGCTCACGTCAGTTTCTGACAAATAGGTGCCCAAATCTGGCTCCCTCCTGACAGAGGGAGGTGAAAGGCTGTGGGTTTCCAGCTGGAGGAAGGGACTCGCACAAACGGCCGCCCGGGCCCGGTGGCTGGGGGTGTCCGGCTGACCGGGCCCGGCGGCTGGGGGTGTCCGGCCGACCGGGCCTGACAGCTGGCTGCCATGAGTACCAGCTGGACAGTCTAGGGCCAAGTGTGGTCACTGGACAACCCCCTCAGGGTGAGAGGGCCCTCCAGGGACACGTCTGTGACCACACCAGGCCATCAGCACGGGAGAAGCTGGCAACGGGGTTGTGTCCTGGAGTTCTGGTCGTGTGGTTGACCCTTGAGCCGAGCAGGAGACACTGCCTTGGGCACTGGCCAGGTTCCGAGGCAAGCAGGGGTCCTGGCCAGCTCGCCACACTGTGGACATGAAGCCCTGGGAGGAAGACGCAGGCTAGGGACGGCTGGGCTGGGCCCCTTGGCCCAGGTCCCAGGGCACCTGCCTGACTGCCATGCTGGAGAAGAGCTCCGGGACGCAGGACGAAGAGCGTGTTTACCACGAGACAGCAGCGCGGGGTGCGGGGTGCAGGGTAGGGGCGCCTGCCTGCGTGCGCACGCGCTCATCCCTCTTCCACAGAAATCAGCTCAGACGCTGAAGAAAACGCCAAATACACACAAGCTGGCCGTCAGACAGCTACGGATGTGTAATTTTACTCTGGGAGTTTTACACACAGAGTGGCTTTACTCCGGGAGTGTTTCACAGCACAGTGGGTTTGCCTTGCTTTTGTCCGTGCCAGGCACTCCTGGGCGGGGGATAAAACACCGGGCCGTCTTCACAGACCGCCAGCTCCCGGCCCTGGGCTGCCACACCCGCCGGCCGCTCCCCCGGCTCGGTGCAGTTGCGCAGGCGCTGGTCCTCCTTGGTGAGGCACAGCTCTATCTGGCCGATGGTCTGCACGTCTTCCCCCTGGAGACGAAGTGGAGACGCTCCAGGTCCGAGCAGGGGCCCAGTGTGACTCGGCTGTGACAGTGGAGCTCAGCCTGAGCCCGTCACCAGCCCCCACCGGACACTTGCCCAGGCCAGCCAGCAGCTCTGTGGGAGGGATGCTCTTTTATTGTTTCCCCAGGTTTTTGCCACATGGTGCGTGTGTGTGCCAGAGAGAAGCAGAGCAAGACAGAGAGGGAAAGTGAGAGATCACCCCCCGGGAGGGATGGCCAAGCCACAGTCCCTTCTCCATTCTCCCTTCAAAAGTCTGGACACGCACGCACTCCCAGCCTGACTTTCAAGCTGCTGAGTCCAGGACTCGAACTGTGGTCAGTCTGTGGGGATCCAGTGTCTTAACCAGCATGCCACCCAGGAAGCTGCTTTTGACTTAGGAAATGCTAACACTGGCGTCTGGGAAGATCTGCACAGCCACGGCTACTCACGCGGACCGGCGCAGACAGCGCCGCGGGCCACGGCGTCCAGCCGACAGGGAAAGCGCCCAACTGCAAGTTGGACCCAGACCTGAGGGACGTGAGGCCGACCAGCCTGGGACACTCGGCGGCCCCCACTGCAGCACTACCCACCTCCTCCTTCCCGTCCCTCTCCTGACACACCTGCTGTCAAAACTCACACATGGCACACGCCTGCACACACACACACACACACACACACACACACACAGGCCTGGATATGCATACAGATATGTGTGCACACTGCTACACATGTATACACTCGTGTGCACACATGCTGGACACACAAACACACAAGTGCACACACAGACATGTGAACGCACAGCACAAACATGAACACAGCCACCCTCGCACATGAGTGCACACATGTACTTCTTCACACATACACACACACAGTGAAAATGCAACCCTGTCCCTGGAAATTCCATGGGAGGACAGTGCCAGGGAAGCAGAATGACTTCTTGAGAAAGATGGGAAAGGTGACAAAACCCAGCACGTCTGACCTGCTCTGGCGGAAGACACTGGATTTTCGGTATAACTCCATATACTCTGGTAAGGGCGTCTTTAAAATCTAGAATCTGCCATTAGAAAAAACTGTATTAGAAGTGTGACTTGGAAGGAAACAAGTCTAATGGTCTGGTCTTTGCAGAGGTGACCCTCACACACACACACAAACACACACACACATGCACACAGCTCATAGCACACACAGGTATAGCTCACAGCACACATACAGCTCAAAGCATCACATACACACAGCTCCCAGCACACACACACAGCTCAAAGCATGCACACACACACAGCTCCCAGCACACACACAGCTCCCAGCACAGAGCACACACACACAGAGCTCACAACACACATACAGCTCAAAGCATGCACACACACAGCTCCCAGCACACACACAGCTCCCAGCACAGAGCACACACACAGAGCTCACAACACATACAGCTCAAAGAATGCACACACACACAGCTCCCAGCACACACACAGCTCCCAGCACAAACACACACACAGCTCCCAGCACACAGCACACACACGCAGCTCAAAGCATGCACATACACACAGCTCCCAGCACACACACAGCTCCCAGCAGAGCACACACACACACACACACAGCTCACAACACACATACAGCTCAAAACATGCACACACACACGGCTCCCAGCACACACGCAGCTCTCAGCACACAGCACATATACATACACACAGCTCCCAGCACACACACACACACAGCTCCCAGCACACACACACAGGTCACAACTCCAGTTCTGCTGGCTCCCCTGGCTTGCAGACAGACTCAGACCACCGTGTGGGAATGAAGCCCTGTCCCGGAGGCGAGGACACGGCCAACCCGGGCCCCTGCCCACCGGCCACCTTCCCCTGCAGTGCCCTCCCCCCCAGCCCTGCTCTTGCATCGGCACCGGCAGCAGCCCGACTCTCTTCTCCAGGGCAGTCCCGCCTGAAGCCCCACCTCCCATGGCCACCCTCGCTGACTTGAGTGCTGTGTCTCAGCCCCGCCACCCCACCCCACAGTGAACGACCCTCACAGGAGCCCTGCTACCCCCAACACTGGACCCTAAAGGACAAACTCCCTGCTCACTGCTGCTCCAGGGACCCTTCAGCCCTGCCCGTCTGCTCCCCAGTGACGCCCCACCTCCGCAGTGGCACCGGTTTCCCCATGACATGGGCAAGCAGCAGGCCTGGGCATGGGATGCCAGAGCGGAAAGCCCGACACGCCAACCCTGCAGAGCATGGGCCCTCCAGCCGCCCACTGGGCCACGCCTGTGCCAAGGGCCTGCCGCCGTGCACAGCTCAGGAGCACGGGCCGGCTGCTGCTTCACGCCGACCCCAACCACCGGCCTCTGGGCACACACAGCTCGGCCCCTCCTCTCCCAACAGGTCCTGAGGGCATAGAGCCCACGTGGATAGCGCTGCAGTGGCGGTAGGGACCACGTCCAGCCACGACCCTAGACCCCAGAACCACTAGAATCGGCGACCTTTGAAACCCACACCCTACAGTAAACACACAGACTGTCACCGAGGATCTCTGCAGCTTCTGAGGCAGCCGGCTGGAGGCCTTCTCCAGAGAGGACCGGAGAGGGAAGGTCCAGGCTCTGTGGGTGGCTGGGCCACTGTTCGGCTCTGCGCCCACTCGCTCTGCCACAGAGTGCACTGCGGGTGACGTGTGGGATGGGCCTGGCTGAGCCAGGGCACGCTTATTTACAGAGACACACACCTGGGGTGGGGAACAGCTACTTGTGCATATTTTCACTAGCCAGTAAGACTTAGTCCTGCATAAATTTCTACAGTTGTGCATATAGTTTTATGGAACAAATCCGTTTTTATCTCGAAAACAAAAGCAACATAGCATTATATTATGCAATTGAATGTGCTTGGGGCCAGCAGGTGGCACAGTGCTGGGAGCGGTAGAAACACCACGCCCTAGAACAGCTCTGGGTTAGGGACTGAACGGGTGACTACAGGGGATAGGGCAAAAGCGCCCGAGCTCCCGGCCTCCTGCTCTGAAGGGCAGCAGGTGATTCGGTGGGGATGCGACCTGATGGACGAGCTAGAATCCCAGCCTGCGCTGTCTGGCCTTTGGCCTCGTTCAGCCATAGCTCCCTTATCAATACGAAATCTCCGTTCCAGGCATAACCCTTATCTTTCTAATCCTTTAAGGAAAACTTCCTCTAAAAATAACTTTTGTTTTTCTTTTGCCTAAATACATATTTAGGACAGAGGCCAGGCACGTCCCTGGTATGGCCTCTTCCTCTCGACTCGGCTCTCGGTGTGCTTCGGTGACTGCTGGACAGAGCGTTCGGCTCAGTGGTTATGGCGCTGGACTTCCACATGGCTGACTGCGGTTCTAGTCTGGACCCAGTGGCTTGAAATTCATGCTGGGCATATGTGCGTGTGCTCAAAATCCCAAGACAGGGATGGAGAGGAGACTGCAGTGTGATTGCAGTGTGGCCGTCCTCCCCGGGAGGAGGCTTCTCGCTTTCTCTTTCTGTGAGAATGTGCCCGATAGTGAAAATCTCTCTTAAAAAAAAAAAAAAAAACAGTATCTTTTCTCAAACTGCACATCCTACCTGCTCCCCAGAACCTGGGACACACAACTCTTGCCCGGAGGCCTTAAATCTGGCTTCAAAATCACTGGCCCAAGTTGTCAGGGCACCCTGCCCCAAAAACTATCACACAGGGACACGGAAAATGCAGGTCCAACGGCCCCCATACAGCAAACCACAGGGTGTCCGCAGTGTAGATGCTGCGGAGCCCGGCACGCCGCCACACGGTGCGTCTACCACACGCCATTCCCCAGAGCAGTCCGTGAGCTGCCCCCTAAAAGGCCCTTCTCTTTCCTGGCAGGCAGGCTGATGCACCTCCGGCTTCAGACCCTGGGCACTCTTGCGCAATCAACTTCCCTTTTTCTCTTGAGAAAATGTGGCAAGTCCCTGCCGGCGTGACACAGGTGGCCTCGGTCTGCACTTGGCTATGCCAGGGAAACATTCAGCTAAGATCCACTTAAAGCAGGAAAGTGGGGGGGGGGGGGCATTCAAACTCAACCAGTTACGGGAGCAACCATGAAGGTGGCTGCTAAGCAAGCTGGGTGGCCTCGGAGGTCCGGGTTCAATTCCCAGCCCGTCAGAGAGCTGAGTGCACCTCCAGTGCCGCGGCCTACAGAGAGCACAGGGAGACCCCACCTGAGGGAGCTGGCATGTCTGTGCCTATGGCCTCTGCTACGGGAGGGGACTGTGACAGTGACACCCTGTTTCAAAGCCACCACAGACACACACACCCAATGCAGCTCTCAGGACGAAATAACAATAGATACAGGTTATTCAAGAAGCTAAAAGCAAGACTTACATGGTAGTAGTTGATAGATGGTTTTAATCCAAACTTAAGCAGCTTACTAAAATAAAAAAAAAAATAGTTGTGTAATAAAGGTCCACTTTCCTTCCCTGGTTTTTTTTTTCCCCAAATGTCATCATTTACAGTAAAAATTAAGACACTCCTAAAGCATTTTTTCCCTCAGGCTAGCAGGTGGCACAGTGGTTAAGGTGGCTGGATCCCACATGGGTGACAGTGGTTCGCGTCCCAGACCTGGTGGCTTGAAAACCATGTTACACACGTGTGTCTGCACACCCAAAGCCCGAGAAAATGTGGAGGAGGGCCTGCGGCGTGGCTTCCCGGGGGAGAATTCTCACCTCCCTTCATTTCTCTCCCGCTGTGAGCACACGCACCTTACAGCAAAGCTCACGTCCTCTCTCCTGCCGCTCAGGAGCTAAGTCTGTTCGTAAGGAGAGCACATAAATACCTCCCAGCCCCACCTTCCCTCACTCCTAGTGCATGCGCTGCAGGGCATGGCCACCCCACGTGGCCCGGGTCCTTCTCAGCAGGGAGTAATGATGCCACCGCCAACAGGAACAGGCACACGCAGGGCCACCTACTTGCCACACCGTTAAAAAGACCACTGGCAACTCATTCAGGACTCAGGCTTATTCTAGAAAACTGCATTGGAACAAGTATTTTAACCATTTCCTAACGCACTGCTATGTAGACCCCTACCAGAATACCATAATAAACAGGTGTATAAAATTATGCAGGTGCAACGTGCAATCCTCTGATTAGTCATTGCAAAAGGTTACTCTACGGAAGCTCTGAGCACCTCGGTCCTCGGCTCTCCACCTGCAGGAGCTCTGAGCACCTCGGTCCTCGGCTCCCCACCTGTGAGTGCTCTGAGCACCTCAGTCCTCGGCTCCCCACCTGTGGGAGCTCTGAGCACCTCGGTCCTCGGCTCCCCACCTGTGAGTGCTCTGAGCGCCTCGATCCTCAGCTCCCCACCTGCGGGAGCTCTGAGAGCCTTGGTCCTCGGCTCCCCACCTGCGGGAGCTCTGAGCACCTCAGTCCTCGGCTCCTTACCTGTGAGTGCTCTGAGCACCTCGGTCCTTGGCTCCCCACCTGTGAGTGCTCTGAGCACCTCGGTCCTCGGCTCCCCACCTCTGAGAGCTCTGAGCATCTTGGTCCTCGGTTCCCCACCTGTGAGTGCTCTGAGCACCTCGGTCCTCGGCTCCCCACCTGCATGAGCTCTGAGCGCCTCGGTCCTCGGCTCCCCACCTGCGGGAGCTCTGAGCACCTTGGTCCTCGGCTCCCCACCTGTGAGTGCTCTGAGCATCTCGGTCCTCGGCTCCCCACCTGTGAGTCCTTGGCTCCCCACCTGCGGGAGCTCTGAGCCCCTTGGTCCTCGGCTCCCCACCTGCGGGAGCTCTGAGCACCTCGGTCCTCATCTCTCCATCTGCAGGATCTCTGAGCACTTCAGTACCAAGAAATTTTGCAGTTTTCAGGTTTGCTGGCTTCATGTTTTAAAATGGGTAAAACATTGTGACAGATTAGGTGAATCAGCCAGACTGACCTATGAAAAAAGCTGATTTGTATTAATAGTTTATAAAGAAAACATGAGGGATCTTATTTTGAATTTTGCCCTCTCCAGTCCTAGAGCGGGGAATTTGCTGATAGCATCCAGGGGCCGGTTGCTCTCTAGGGCCTGAGGGACTCTGGCTCCGCCCGCCCTGCCTGTCCCAGGGGCCCTGTAGCAACGGTCCGAGGCCCCCGGGCTCGGCCTCTCTGGGAAGCCAGCGTGTTCACACGAACGACGTTCTCAGAGGGCAGGGCAGGCGCGGCTCCTGGTCAGTCTCCACTTCCGGCCAGTGCGCTGCCCAGCTGTGAGCAAGCGTCTGGGGAGGCGACCGGGCCTTTGTGTCCATGCTGCATGGTCTTGACGCGGAGGGACCTGAGAGCACGGCAGGCCTGAGCACATCCCTCGGGAACGACCACCAGCCCCATCTCGAGGTCTAGTGCAGCGGCCGCCGACCGGCCTTGGGCCGCGGACAACGGGGCGCGCTCGGCACAGAGGCTGCGGGGAACCCACCTGTTGAGGTCCAGCTGCTTGTACAGGGCCAGACTCTTGCCGAAGTACTTGCGCTGGGAGTTGAGCGCATCCACCTGGGCGGCACAGGTGCCATGCTTCTCCCACTCGTGCCTCCTGCGGGCGAAACGTCCCGTCGGAAACCGCAAAGCCAGGCCTGTTTCCCCCAGCAGAGTGTCTGTGTGGAGCAGGGGGGCCCGCCTTATCTACCTCGTGGGCACCTAGCTAAACCTCTGCTTAAAAGACAACTGCACGAGCAGCCCGCCCCTCCGTGCTGGCCGCGACCAGCCGTCCATCTCACTCCACGTGACAGGTGCACGACCGACAAACCACAGGTGCGGGGGAGCAATGCCCTGAAGTCACAGCGCAGGGGGTGCCCTCTGGTGTGCTGGACCTGCGTCTCCCAGCAGCAGGCCGAGAAGAGGCACGCGACTGTGCTTGCTCAGAGGTGCCTCAGCCATGCCCTTCAACCTCTCGGATTATTGGGGCTCCCCCGTCTGTCCTACCTAAAGGGTGGTCGCAGACAAAAGAGCCTAAACCACGTCTCTGAACGAGCCGCAACCTGTACTCCAGAAAGAGGCTGACAGTTCCTGAGACTTTATTTCAGATTGAAGTTCTTTATTTTCTTTTTTTAGAGAGATTGTTGCTATAGAGCATGTGTGCACACCAGAGAGAGAAAGCAAGAAATCACCCCTCGGGAGAATGGCCATGCTGTGACGATCCCGTCTCCAGTCTCCTCTGGGATTTTGGGCATGCACGCACATGCACACACACCCCAAGTGAGTTTTTTTTTTTTTTTTTTTCGAGATATTTTCCCTAAGGGCACATGCGCTCGCCAGAAAGACAGAGACAGAGAGACAGAAAGTGCACCCTGAGTGAGTTTTAAGGCGCCAGGTTCAGGACTCGAACTGCAGTCAACTACGTGGGAGTCAGTGACATAACCATTATGCCATCTGCTGGTCCTTCAGATTGAAGTTTTACAAAGGCTTCATGTTTGCTTGGTCTCAAAGCTCTGCAAGGTGAAGTTATTCTTGCTAGTTTAGAAATGGGGCAGGGTCAGGAGGTGGCGCAGGGTTAAGGCGCTGGACTCCCATGTGGCCAACTATGACTCAAGTCTCGAACCCAGAGGCTTGAAACTCACACCAGCACTTGAGTGTGTGCCCAAAATCCCAAAAGGAGAATGAAGAGAGCGACCACAGAGGGCACCGCAGGGTTGTTTCTAGAACAAAGGCTGTTGGGGTTCTCGGCCTCAGAGGGTGGGTTCCATCTTGTTTTCCGGACTTCCCACGGAGCCCTCGAAGGCACTCACAAAGCCACCGACCAGGGACTGCAGCTCACGGAGGACGTGGGCAGCCAGACTTACCAGAAGCGGCTGCGGTTAGGGGCCGAGTGGATGATGTCGGGCCAGTACGCCTTCATTTCCGGCAGAAGGTCCTAGATGTGATTAAGAAAAAAGGTCCATGCAGGACCTAAGGAGGCCCACACCTAGAAGGCACCTTTGGTAAACGGATACATATTCAAAAACTTGAGCCCTGCCGATTTGTGACCTTTCGGTGAGAAAATGAATTACCATGAAGGGTTCCTCAAGGTAATACCTAGACGGGAAACCCAGGTAGTCAGGTGATCTCGCTGGGGATGGGTAACCCCCCTGGCACGCCAGACTGCGAGGACGCTCAGCCCCGGCGGGGCGGGCCACCGGGCCATGAGTCTGAGCATTAACTAGCGCGGGAAGCCCCCCAAGCAGGCTGCGTGCTGCAGGCTCCCGCTCCGGGGCGGCCTAGAACCGCGCTGGAGGGCAGCAGCCATCAGAGGCTGCCTGGGGCTTGGGAGGAAGAAAGGCGGACCCGGCGGAGCACGAGGGATCCACAGGGTGGTGAAACGACTCAGCAGGACCGTAAAGGGGACGCTGTGCCTTGTCAAGACCCGTAAACTGGGCCATGTGGAGGAAATGACCACGGGAAATGACCGATAAGTTTACTCGGCCACAGGGAACCGGAAGGGCTTGCCAGCTGCAAGGGGCGTAATACCCTAACCGTCGCGCTGCTGATCGGAGTGGCCCTTTGTGCCCAGTGTTTCTGTAACCTTAAACCGCTCTAAAAAGAGCATGGTGGGGTGAAGACTCAAACATTTCCCAGAGAAGAGCTAGTCCGAGCTGGGCGGCGGGGAGGCACGGGCAGCTCCCCCAGGCCCCCTGCACTGAGTCCTGCCAGCTCGAGTCTGCTTCCCCACACGCGCGACCGTAGCAGCCAGGGGACAGCCAGCAGACAGGCGCAGGGACACCCGGTGCCCGGGCTCTCCAGCGCCCCTCCACCTGTTCCCATTCCAGTGGTCCTCCCACCCCGGCTCCCACGTGCCTCCCCTGCACCCCACAACCTGCTTCATTCCGTCAGCCCTCTGGGGATGCTCTAGGGTGACAATACAACCTGCTGCCCAAACTAGGCCCCTTCTGCTGGGGACAAGGGCTGAGTGGGACATCACACCACACGAGGGAAGAGCTGGGCCTGCTCCGGACAGCCAAGGTTCGTGATGGCACCTGCTGTGGCCTCGTCCTTAACCTGACAGTATTCTGGCCTTCCGTGCGTGGATCCAAGCCCATGGCGCTTCTCGTCACCCCCGCTCCTGCTGGGCCTCCTCCCCACTGGCAAGCTCTTCTGGGCTCCTCCAGGCCTGCCCGGCCCATCTCGCCCACCTCCCCCACCACGCCCACTCCTGTGGCTCTGATTTGCTGTCCACACGTTGGTCACACCTGAAGACCCACTCTGTGCTGACTACCAAACCTGCTCCACCCCCTGCTGTTCCCACAACTCTCAATCACACCTCCTCCAAACCCGACTGCAAGCCAGGTCCCCGTGGCTGGGAAGGACACCAACACCCAGCTCGTTAACAAGCCGAAGCCCAGGGTCCTGCCTGACGCGCCCTCCCCACACCCACAGCCAGTCCGTGCTCCCCCTTCTCCTAGGCCACATGTTTTAATCACGTGTTTTCAGATTGGCTGCTCTCCACATGAATGCTGCCTTGGGGACGCCCCATCTCCCGGTCTTACCAAGCTCCTCCGTGGGCAGGGGGCCTGCAGGGCCTTCCTGCTCCTCTCCCCACCTCAACCCTCACACGCCTGCTCTAGCTCACACGTCCCACTCCATCACTCATCCAGCCCGCTCCCCGTCTCCCAGGGACGCCCTGGGTACCACGTGTCCACAGCCACCGCTGCCTACGACCTACATCCCACCCCGAGCGAGCCGATTCCTGCTGGCAGCACGCACTCCGGGAATCCAGGTACCGGGCCACCTGTGCCGGCAGGGCGGTGTCAGCGGGCTTGGCTCTCGCGGGAGCTCCCATCTCAGCCCCACGGCAGTGGTGGGCCATTTTATGTCATCAGGGAGCGGGTGCCAGGTATCAGTAACCACCCAAACCACACAAAGGGCTCCCCCCGGCGAGTACACTGACGACCCCGTAGTAAACACGGCACAGAAGCACCCCTGAGAAGAGGAGCTGATCTACCGCGAGAGCAACGCGCAGGGGAGGAGTGAGCTCATACCTTGATCTCGTCTAAGTCGAAGTGCCACGACCGATTACATTCTCCACCTTTGTCAGGCCTTCGAGTCGAATACAAAAAAAGAAAATGAGTCTCAGTGTAGAGAGCTGGGTTTTATACAACACAAAAAAAACACCTTCATTAAAGCCTGCAGAGAACAAAAGGAAAATTCTCATTAGGAATTCCTTATCCCACGCCAGCATGCAAGGAACACTCAGGCACAGCCGTCACAGTGAGTCCCTTCTGAAGAGGAAGTGAGTTGTGTTAAAGCGCCAGGAACAAAGCGACTGGCAGCTTTTCATGGAAGAGGCATAGCAGATAATCGTGCAGGGGAGCCCGAGTCTGCCTGGCTGGCTGCGTGCCTGCTCGGTGATCCAAGGTGCCTGAGCCCTGCTCAGGACTCTGCAGCCACTACCCGGTGATGGGGGCTGAGCGGACGCCATCTCACTCTGGACAGGGCGACTCTCATTCTCTGAACGCAAACGCGGAGGCTGTCAGACCCTAAGGCTCTGGCACCTCAGAGCCCCCGGCCAGGGGAATTGACGTGGCCTCAGTGTCGGCAGAAACGATAAGCTTTTTTATTTTTTTCTTTTTGGAGAGGTTTTTGCTATAGGGCGCGTGTGCTCACCAGACAGACAGAGACAGAGAGACAGAAAGAGAGAAATCACCCCCCAGGGGGGATGGCCACACCGCAATCCCTTCTCCTCCATTCTCCTCTCGGGATCTTGGGCACGCACGCACACGCGCCCGGCGTGAGTTTAAGCCACCGGGTCCGGGACGTGAACCGCGGTTGACTATGTGGAAGTCCAGCGACATAGCCATTACGCTAACTGCTGGTCCCATAAGCTTTGCACTAGGACGAGAGGAAGTAGCGCTGTAAGTTTCTGTTCCAGCCTCGTAAGGGAAGCAGACACTGTGTGCACAGATGCCAGAGAGGACAGCATGCCACATCCGGGAAAGCCAGAGGGCCGGGGACGAAGAGTCAAGGCCACCAGCAAGCCTGGGGAGAAAGCGGAACTGCAGGCCACCCGGGTCCCGTTCAGGCTGTGCTCTTCCCGTCCCTGTTCCCAAGAAACAAGCACGTGCTCCCCCCATCAGAGCAGTGGCACAGAACCGACCCCTCTGGGGCACATCGATGTGCAGTTTAACCTCACCACCATGCGCACACCACAAGCTGAGAAGGCACAGACCAGGGGGCGGTGGCAGTGTCCGTGAAGTGTCAGGTGTGTTATTTTATCTTTATATTTACAGTAATATGTATAGTTTTACTTATAAAAATAGAACATATTTGTAATTTAAAGAAAAAAATTAGAAAATTAAAATGTAGTGATCCTAGGGGCCAGCAGGTGGCACAGTGGTCAAGGCACTGGATTTCCACATGACCTACAACAGTTCAAGTCCCAGCCCTGGAGACTTGAAAATCATGCCAGGCACATGTGCATGTGTGCCCAAAATCCCATGGAGGAGAATGGAAGACAAAGGATTGTATGGCCACTCCCCCTGGGAAGTGATTTCTCACTTTCCCTCTCAGTCTCTCTCTGTCTCTCTGGCAGGTACATGTGCCCTATGACAAAAACCATTAAAAAAAAAAAATTAGCAATCCTAAAATACACTCAGAATCCCTAGACACATATTTAAACTAAATTGTTACTATTCTATCAAAACAGAACTAAACAACAATAGAATCAGAGTTATTTAGAAGGACTAACGGTATTTTTAAACAAGGATGGGATTCACTGAAAGATTGCTACCCAAAAACAACAAGATAAATAGTGAGACTGCACTCAAGCCAGTCTAGAGCCGGTTAGCTCCTTCGGTCGTTCACGCTCCCACAGCATTAGATGCTTGCCATAATCCGTGGATTGTCCAGTAATCCGGAGGGTCGCTACAGTCATTTTGAACTTCCTGGAGAGAAAAGACAGAGAAAAAAATATTAGTTCATTGTTTATGTAAATGCATTTAGCAACCTGCTTTCTTTTGGGGTACGTCACTAAGATCCAGTACGAACACAGGGAACTGCTAGCGCTAATCTGTACGGAGCGTGTTCCGGAACACGTTCGCAGAAAACGCTGGAGGCTGGGTACTCTAGGCCAGTCCTCCACGATTCGGTGCACAGGACTCAACAGTGACTGCTGCTTCTGTTGCTATCTTATGTGCCTGCAGATCAAGTCGATCGGACAGAAACACTACATGTGCCCACCAATAACTTGCTTTCCATGCAGTAGAAACAGCAGTTTGGAACATAAAGCTGCAAATCCCTGCTACCCCCAAGCCTGCTCACGTACGAGACCCAAATCCACCAGTGAAATAACTAATACTGAAAATGTGGAGCCGACAAAAAGAGCCGGGGTGAACAGGGGTGCCTCCGTAATCTCCGCAGTGGAGACACAGCACAGGGTGGAGTCTCGGCAGTGCCCGTGAGGGGGTGAGGGTCTCCGAGGCTGAGCTGAAATGGAGCTGCTCCACGTGGTCACAGAAGCAGCCGTGCCCAGTGCCCACAGGGACCCCGGGAGCGTCAGGCCCCACCGGCCCCGCCTCTGGTAGGAAATAGCTTCCATTCACGGTTGAGGTGACATACCAGTGAGAGGTGGCATCTACTGACCAAGTGGCTGACAAAGCGCAGGACTGAGGTGACAAAGCCGTGCCTGCCCCCTCTACCACCACGCTACCGCCGAGGGCGGGAAGGCCAGCGCCAACATGGCTCTCGTCTGGCCCTGCGTCCAGGTCTCCACACACACGCCTTCGGGTAGCCTGGCTGAGGGCAGTCATGGCCCTTCAGCCAGTAAGCGCTCCTCGGCTCCTAGGCTGGCTCCAAGGCCGTGCTGCCCAGCCCCAAGGACATGGGACGCCCAAGGTAGGTGTATCCCAGCACCCGCACTGTGCACACCTCCTCAGAGGAGAGCCCAGGTTCGGCTCTTGCAGCTGAGGAAGAGGCCGGGACTGCAACACAGCCAGCCTGGACCACGGCCGTCCTTGTGAAATGAACTCCCTACGTGTCAGCCTGTGGGTCGCTGATCTGTGGGCAGCTCACTGCTCCAGCCTCAAGGCGGGAAGGCCTTCAGTGCACGTGGCCACGAGACACACTCACAGACGCCTCATAAACGGTCACCACCCCCCGCCCCAGCCCCATAGGCAGTCCTCTGGTGCTGGCACAGAGCACGCTCAAGTGGCCCGGGGTCCTCCGCAGGAGCCCAGGATCCCCGCCACCTTCCGAGGGAGTGGCATCTGGACTCCTCGCTGGCATGACCTGGCGCCTGGACTTCCTGCTGTTCGCTCCGTTCCACCCCCGCCCCACACCAAGGGGCAGGCCAGGCGGAGGCAGAGACAGTGCACCACCGGGCCTGCAGGCCTGTGTGCAGGGCAGTCAGACGACCAAAGGGCGGCGGCTCGGGATGAGTCCCAGCTCCCGAGTACAAGCCCTGATGTCACACGCGGGACTTTTACTTTCAGCGGGGAAGTGGAAAAGAACACCATTACCCTCGGTCCCAGGGCCCAGGTGGGAGGCCTGGGTGCCCCGGCAGCAAGGGGGCGCCAGCTGCAGCACCCAGGCACTGCTCCTTCGTCTCGCCGCCACTAAGGGGCCTCAGACAGAAAACTCGTGCCAGAATCTCAGAAGCACAGTCAATAAGATTAGGGCCAGCGCAGTAACGGGGTCAAACATTTGGGAACTGCACAGGGAATGCCAGGCCAGGCTGTGCACACCACAGGGTGCCCGGCGGCAGGGTATGAGCAGATGGCCCACAGCGAGGGAGCTGCAGACTCGCGGCCCAGCCTGGGTCTCTGCAGAGCAGGGATCGGGAGAGATTTTAACAGGACTTCTAGTAAAACGGACGGAAGAAGAGACGGTCAGGACCATCGGAGGGTTGGACAGTGTCCTACACAGAGACATCTCGCCCCACCTGGGGACACAGCCTTATTTGAAAACAGAGACTTGCAGATGAAATCAAATTAAGGTGGGTCACACGGGATTAGGCTGGGCCCTAAGTTCTTGTGAGGCTCAGAGATGCAAGGTGGGGACCCCGGGTGAGGGGAGTCAGGGCGAGGTGTCCTAGTACAGGGATGTCACAGGGTCCCACTCCCACCCACACCAGGACAGGCCCAGAACTACCCTGCAGGGGCCGATGAACTTCCAGCCTGGGGCCCGGCTCTGTGGGGCTACTCCAGCCTCTGCCACAGGTAAGGCAAGGCCCCGCGGCAGGCACACACGTGTAAACCAGCTCTTGTGGGCTTCCTGTGGTCAAGGCCCCACAGCGGGCACACACGTGTAAACCAGCTCTGTGTGGGCTTCCCGGGGCCAAGGCCCCACAGCGGGCACATCCGTGTAAACCAGCTCCGTGTGGGCTTCCTGGGGCCAAGGCCCCACAGCAGGCACACACGTGTAAACCAGCTCTGTGTGGGCTTCCCCAAGCCCAAGGCCCTGTGGCAGGCACACGTATGTAAACCAGCTCTCCACGGGGCTTCCCGGGCCCACACGTGTGTAAAGCAGCTCTGTGCGGGCTTCCCAGGCCCCACGGGCAGCTGAGGCCGAAGAGCTCACCTCGCACACCGTGGCGGGCCAGTGCTGAACTATAATCAGCTTCTTCCACTCGTGGCTGTGGCTGCGGCTGTGAAGAGAGGAGGAACAGAATTTCAAGAACTTTTTGAAGGTGCCGAGACAACGAACTGACCTATCTCCCCCTTCAATCATTCCTTCAACACGGCGAACCGTGGGGCTAGGGATGCCCCGCACAGACCAAGCCGTGCACCCCTGGACTGCGTGTTCCGGCGGGAAGGCGGTAACCACGCCAGCTAAGAAACACACGCGGTGTCACGGGGTGTGGGTGGCAAGAAGAAGATATGAAGCAGACAGGAAGCCAGGGGTGGGGACAGGCCAGGGGTGGGGACAGGTGTAGCCGAGGGCCTTGCTGAGGCAGTGACTGCCCCACCGGCGACTCTCCTACGGCTCAGCTGGGGACACACGGACACAGTGACCCTCGGCTGTATCCCTGACAGCCACGAGCCCCTGAAAGCTGCACGCTGTGGGACACTCACGTGGCAGCACAACCCGACCTGAGGCCTCACGGCCCCGGTCCTCCTACCCTAACCCTCGGCGCGGATGCCGTGCTCTTCTGGTTTGGTATAGGGTGCCACAGATGCCACCAGGGCTGCTGTCCGAAACCCGGCACATGCACCCCACAGCCTGTGTCACTGGAACCAGCGCGGCCACACACCCCGCTCCGTCTGCTACCCAACCTGGTGTGGCACACACCGCCCTGCAAACCGAGAAGCTATGGGACGCATGTGACCAGGACTCCACATGTGGGTCGTTCCCTCAGCTGTGCAGTTTATTCACACGCAGGACGTGTGGGCGGGTGCCGCTGGCCAGCTTCGGGGGCTTAACATCGAGAGCATCGCAGCCCGATGTGTGGCTCACAGAGAGCCTCAACGAGGTGGGAGGAGTGTAGCGACCCGGGAATGCAAGCGAAATGGACCATTCAGGGTACACGCATCTGTGAGGGAGAACTGAAGGTGAGACAGCAGGAGTTAACACATCAGCACCTGTAAATAGCCCAGACGTGCTGAGTAAGTGGACCATTCAGGGTACACGCATCTGAGGGAGAACTGAAGGTGAGACAGCCCGAGCTAACACATCAGCACCTGTAAACAGCCCAGACCTGCTGAGTAAGTGGACCATTCAGGGTACACGCATCTGAGGGAGAACTGAAGGTGAGACAGCCCGAGCTAACACATCAGCACCTGTAAACAGCCCAGACCTGCTGAGTAAGTGGACCATTCAGGGTACACGCATCTGAGGGAGAACTGAAGGTGAGACAGCCCGAGCTAACACATCAACACCTGTAAACAGCCCAGACCTGCTGAGTAAGTGGACCATTCAGGGTACACACACTGTGAGGGAGAACTGAAGGTGAGACAGCAGGAGTTAACACATCAGCACCTGTAAACAGCCCAGATCTGCTGAGTAAGTGGACCATTCAGGGTACACGCATCTGTGAGGGAGAACTGAAGGTGAGACAGCCCAAGCTAACACATCAGCACCTGTAAACAGCCCAGACCTGCTGAGTAAGTGGACCATTCAGGGTACACGCATCTGAGGGAGAACTGAAGGTGAGACAGCCCGAGCTAACACATCAACACCTGTAAACAGCCCAGACCTGCTGAGTAAGTGGACCATTCAGGGTACACGCACTGTGAGGGAGAACTGAAGGTGAGACAGCCTGAGCTAACACATTAACACCTGTAAACAGCCCAGACCTGCTGAGTAAGTGGACCATTCAGGGTACACGCACTGTGAGGGAGAACTGAAGGTGAGACAGCCCGAGCTAACACATCAGCACCTGTAAACAGCCCAGACCTGCTGAGTAAGTGGACCATTCAGGGTACACGCATCTGTGAGGGAGAACTGAAGGTGAGACAGCCCGAGTTAACACATCAGCACCTGTAAACAGCCCAGACCCGCTGAGTAAGTGGACCATTCAGGGTACACGCACTGTGAGGGAGAACTGAAGGTGAGACAGCCTGAGCTAACACATCAGCACCTGTAAACAGCCCAGACCTGCTGAGTAAGTGGACCATTCAGGGTACACGCATCTGTGAGGGAGAATTGAAGGTGAGACAGCCCGAGCTAACACATCAGCACCTGTAAACAGCCCAGACCTGCTGAGTAAGTGGACCACTCAGCTAAGATGGCATGGGCCTCGCTGCGTGCCCCAACTAACGCAGACTCTCGGTACAAAAGCAAAGGAAGGAGAATCAGACTAGAAGTGTTACCGCCCCCATGCCCCCCGGGTGCACACCCTTCTTTCACACGATGGAAACTGACTGACACAGGAGGGCTAGGATCCAGGACCTCTAGGGGTCAGCAGTTTACAAAACACGCCATCCTCAGGACCCCTGTAACATCTCCACCTGAAATTCAGCTAAAAGAGTGACTGGCCGGCCAGCAGACGGTGTGGAGGTTGCGATGGCTGGATCACACATGTTGACTCCACCTTTGAGTCCTGGGTCCTGTGGCTTGAAAACCACCCTGGGCACGCGAGCATGTGTGCCCAAGGTCTGAGACGAGAAGGGAGGACAGAATGGCCATGACCATCACCCCACCCCGGAGAAAGCAAGGAGAGGCTGAAGAGCCAGAAGGAAGCAGAGGGAAATCGGAAAATCGAGTTCTTAAGTCCAGTCAGGGCTTGGGCAGATGCGTTGGGTTTTAGTCAACCCTGTGTTCTTCCAAACCTGGTGGTGACCGCACTGGGCTCAGGAGCCTGGGCCAAGCACCCCCACTACCCTCTCCCGCCTGCTGCAGGACAGGGCCAGCGGTGAGCAGCCGGGCACCTGCAGAGGGCCGGGGCCAGCCATGAGCAGCCGGGCACCTGTAGAGGGCCGGGGCCAGCCGTGAGCAGCCCGGGACAGGGCCAGCGGTGAGCAGCCGGGCACCTGCAGAGGGCCGGGGCCAGCCGTGAGCAGCCCGGGACAGGGCCAGTGGTGAGCAGCCGGGCACCTGCAGAGGACCTGGGCCAGCGGTGAGCAGCCTGGGACAGGGCCAGTGGTGAGCAGCCGGGCACCTGCAGAGGGCCTGGGCCAGCGGTGAGCAGCCTGGGACAGGGCCAGTGGTGAGCAGCCGGGCACCTGCAGAGGGCCTGGGCCAGCGGTGAGCAGCCGGGCACCTGCAGAGGGCCGGGGCCAGCGGTGAGCAGCCGGGCACCTGCAGAGGGCCAGGGCCAATGGTGAGCAGCCAGGCACCTGCAGAGGGCCGGGGCCAGCCGTGAGCAGCCCAGGACAGGGCCAGCGGTGAGCAGCCAGGCACCTGCAGAGGACCTGGGCCAGCGGTGAGCAGCCCGGGACAGGGCCAGCGGTGAGCAGCCGGGCACCTGCAGAGGGCCTGGGCCAGCGGTGAGCAGCCGGGCACCTGCAGAGGGCCTGGGCCAGCGGTGAGCAGCAGGGCACCTGCCGAGGACCGTGGGCCAGCGGTGAGCAGCCAGCAGGGCACCTGCAGAGAACCGCGGGCCGCTGGCCTCGCACTTCCTCGTTCACCAGCTCCACTGACCACGAATGAAGTACAAGGAACTTTTTCAGGGGAACCAGCAGTTAGCGCAATGGCTATGTCGCTGGACTCCCACATAGTCGACTGTGGTTCGCGTCCCGGACCCGGTGGCTTAAAACTCACGCCAGGTGTGTGTGCGTGCGTGCCCAAGATCCCGAGAGGAGAATGGAGGAGAAGGGATTGCAGCGTGGCCATCCCCCCTGGGGGGTGATTTCTCGCTTTCTGTCTATGTCTCTGTCTGTCTGGCGAGCGCATGCGCCCTACAGTGGAAACCTCTCAAAAAAAAAAAAAAAAAAAAGGAACTTTTTCAGAAAAATACTTTCTGGGAACACTGAGATACAATGTTGCCTTATTAACCGAGATGGTAAAACAGCCGAGGCACTTCCTTAAACAGTACAACGCGCCTTTCCACACCTGCTACTCAGGTAGGAAACCCGATCTTTCCCAACAAAGCCCGGTACTCCTGGCTGGCCCAGGCCCGCACAGGCTGCGCCGGGCGGTTTCCCAGGCAGCGGCCGGCCACGGGGTCGCTCGGAAGGAGGAGAGCAGCGCTCGCCAGAAACCGCACCCGACCTAAAACTCCGCGTTCCCCCCACCGCCCTGCTAGCCTTTCCAAGGAGCTCATCCGCCCGGCCCGGTCCCTCCCCGAGGTGTCCCGGCAAGTGGGGCCTTCCCGGTGCCCGGCCCTGGGGACCTCCGGGGACGAACCCACCTCAGGAGCTTGTCGGCGCCGCACAAGCACCCGAGGGCCAGGCACAGGCCGGCCAGGAAGGCGCTGCGCCGGGCGCCGGGCTGCATGGCGCGGCCTGCGCAGAGAGCGAACCCCCGCGGACCCAGCCGCCCGCGCCTTCCGGGCCCCTGCAAGGCGCCTCGCCACGCCCCGCCCCGGAGCCAGGACACGCCCCGGAGCCCGAATCCCAACACGCCCCGGCCCGGCCCGGCCCCGGCCTGGCAGACATACCCCCCGGACGCGCCTGCACAGCGGCCGGCGCCCTGCCAGACAGCGGAAGCCCGGCCTCGGCGCCTGCAGGTCCAGAGAGGTTAGGCCGAGCCACCTACAGGGCTCGACCGATTCTGTGCGACAGCCACTGGCGAATTTGTGCGACAGCCACTGGTGAATTTGGCCGGCCCGGGCCACGTGCCGTCTGGAGAACGCCCGGAGTCGGCCCACCACCCCCGCGGAGGGGCCTTTCTGCTTTTTCCAGCTGCGGTCTGCACCCAGAGACTGTGCCCAAGGCCTCCGGCGACCCTAGCTGCAGGGGCGCTGCTCAGCGCCAGCACCCAGCCCCAGCACGCAGCCTCGGGCGCTGCATTCAGGTGGGCCCGGATAGGTCGGTCGTTCCAGGGTATTCTAGGTCGCTCCCTGGCAATTCCCAGCACACCCTGCCCCCTCCCACAGGCGCCAAGTTGCGAAGGCCCTTCTGTGGGTCGGCACAGTTGCCCGGACCACACCTGCGAAGGCACCTTGCAAATCGCCCTCTCGCTCACAACCGGTCAGCCCCTATGACGGACGGATGCGCAGCTGCATGTGCGCTCAGTGGAGGGCACCGACTGCAGTCCCAGGGCTCAGCAGGCCGGTCCCAGCAGGAGCAGCCTAGGCTGCTGCCCGGTGTGGAGCACCCTGCTCTTCCTCAGCTCCAGGCTCATTCCTGCCACAAAGCTTCTGGGAGATGCTCCCCCACCCCCCTTCCCCACCCCTGCCCAGTCACTGGCCTCCCCAGTTTACAGGAGGAGTACAGCTGTGGCCTCCTCAGGGTGCCAGCCGTCCTGGCTGCCTGAATACCAGGCAGACCTGCCACCACCCTCCTACAGGCCTGGCTGTGCCTCCCGCCTGTGCCGCTGCTTAAAATAAAGTGATGATTTAGTTAATTTCCATCTGTCCCTCTGGACTGCAAGGCAGGGCTAGGATCTGTTTGGCCCACCACAAGTCCCCAGCACATGGTGGCTGCAGACCAAGGCTTGGGCACCACTGTGGATGGCCTCTGACCCGCCTCCCTGCCCTCTGTGACTGGGCAGGCTGTGACACCACCTCCTCCTTCCTCCAACTGGCTTCTGACCTCTGCCTCTGCATGGGCTAGGCTGTCCTTCTCCTTCTCTAGAACAGAATTAATTTATTTTCTTTTTTTGGAGAGGTTTTTGCTATAGGGTGTGTGTGCTCCCCAGAAAGACAGAGACAGAGAGACAGAAAGCGAGAGAAATCACCCCCCAGGGGGGATAGTCACGTCGCAATCCCTTCTCCTCCATTCTCCTCTCAGGATCTTGGGCACGCACGCACACGCGCCTGGCGTGAGTTTAAGCCACCGGGTCCGGGACTCGAACCGCGGTCGACTATATGAGAGTCCAGCAACATAGCCATTATGCTAACTGCTAGTCCCAGGATTCACTTTTTTTTAATTCTTTTTTTTTTTTTTAGAGTTTTTTGCTATAGGGTACGTGCACTCCCCAGACAGACAGAGAGAGACAGAGAGACAGAAAGCAAGAAATCACCCCCCCCAAGGGGGATGGCCACGCTGCAATCCCTTCTCCTCCATTCTCCTCTCAGGATCTTGGGCACGCACGCACACGCGTCCGGCGTGAGTTTAAGCCACTGGGTCCGGGACACGAACTGCAGTCGACTACATGGGAGTCCAGCGACATAGCCATTACGCTAACTGCTGGTCCCCCAGAATTCACTTTTTAAAACAAAAACACTTCCCAGAATCCTGCTTCTCCCTTAAACCACAGTCCCATCTGTTTACCTTCTCAGGAGGCTCATTTTGGCCACTACCAGGTAAAAACAAATCTGGACATAAGGGTTAAAAGAAGAAAGGGTTGTCGCAGGGGTGGGAGGGTGTAGATGCAGAAATGACACTCGGATCTTGTGGTCTGGAGTGGACCTGGAGTCGCAGGTAGAGAGGGATAAGGAGGGGGCAGAGCCAGCCTGGGGAAGTGGGAAAGCGGGCCTGTGTGGAACAGCAGCTAGACCCCGAGGCCAGCCTGTGCCCAGGAGGGCTGGCTCAGGCCGAGGTGGGCACAAGTTCTTCAGCCCGCGCTCGGTTGAGTGGACCTCTGTCTCGTTCTGCTGGTCAGTGGCACAGCATTCCCCATGGGTGATGGGACAGTCGACAGAAAAACAACCAACTGTAAAAATTAATAATGCAGTTTATTTCCAAGCCAAATATGAGTGACCTAGGCCCAGAGAAGAGGCATACATGTCTTTCTTGGGGTGATCACAGTCAGGGGTTCCTTTTATTTGTTTTCAAGATTGACAGACATAATTTAGTGAAGAGATTTTCCATGGGTCTGGCCTAAAAAGGCGGAACTTGTGGAAGGGGGGAGGGGCTTGTAGGTTATAGGTGGGTTCCACGATCCCTAGGCTGGTGATTGGAAGGGAAGATCTGTGTCCTGGGAAGAGATTTACAAGGAAATGCTTAATCTACATCTCAGGAAAGGGAAGTTCTGTGCCTTGGGAAGAGGTTAGCAAAATAATACACTGTAATCAGTTGAATATACATCTCAAAGATACTATGCCAGAGACAGTATGCAGGAAGTACCCTGTTAAATGGGGGAAAAATGTTCTGTTAATGTTTGTGGGCGTGACTTCTCTTAGGCTTTCTTGAAAGGACTTTGGAAAAACAGGAAAAAGCAGTCAGACTTCTGTCCACAGTGCGCAGGTTGGAGGGTCTGTGCCTGGCACCCTCCTAGGTGTGTGTGGGGGGGTGCATCAGTGACTCCTACCTAGTCATTCGTGAAAAGGGACGTCCCCTACAGTAAGCAGTCTTTCAGAATCCCAAGATTAAGGGGTTTCGACCCTTTGCTGTTCTCCAGGGCAGCAGGGCCCAGGCAAAGCTCAGCCCTGAAAACAGTGACTTCCTGTGGCCCCACCTCACTTCCAGCATGGCTTCACCGAGGGGCTCATCTCGTCCCCACAGGAGCGCACTGGCCTGGCTAAGGAGTCAGCTCGGGCCCTCCCCCTGTGGGCCTTCCCGGATGCCTGCACTGTGCCCTCAGCATTCTGCGCTCCTGCTCTTAAAGAGGGGCCTCCATTGTCCCAGCCTTCAGCCCTCGCCCCCGGCTGGGAACCTGGGACGTCCTTCGTCCTTAGTCCTGTCGTCCCTCTGACTCACAGTTGTCCTGTGAGGATAACCGTTTGTGCAAGAAAGAAGGGGGGGTGGCTCAGGGAGAGGCTGGGAAAGTGCTGAAGCCGCCAGCTCTCTGGAAGCAGAGGGAATGGCTCCGGGCACCAGAGGGGTGGGCAGGACCAGGACGGGTGCAGTTCCGCAGCTCCCCCAGCAAGACTTGGAGCCAGCGTGGGGGGAAGCAGGCCGGGGCAGGGGCTCAGGACCCTAACTGCCAGTCGTCTCATGAATGCCCGAGGGCCTGTGCATGCAGGAGACAGGCAGAGCCCTGGCTCCTCCGGCTGCCCCGGAGTGCGGTCTGCCACAGTCCTTTCAGCATCTCTTCCTCCTGCTGGGAGTCTGGGCAGGCACGCACACAGCCCTGTCTCCCGCCGCGGGGCTCAGGGCTCCCCGTGTATTCAACCATGTGGGATCCAGCCACCTTAACCACCATGCCACTGGCTAGGCCCCACCCCTGCTGCCTTTAAGTTTATTCATTTATTCTTCCATGGGAAAGAGAGACAGAGAGAGTGAGACAGAGGGGTACTTGCAGCAGGGCCCCACGTGTGATCCCCTCCAGGTTCAGCCAGTCCAGGTCACTGGCACGTGTACCCAGCAGGTTCAGGAAGGCCCGGGGATCCCCTCCCGGGGCCAGCTGCGTTACTGCCATGTGGCCAGGCCTGTGACTGCCATTTCTGTGAACAGGTGTCCTGAATTCAGTGGCTGCACTCCAGACCAGGAGACACTCATTACACAACTTCCTAGTTTTTAAAAATAATTATTTATTCAATTTTATTTATCTTTATTATTGTTATTTTTAACTTTGCTGCAGGGCATGCGCACTCGCAGAGAGGCAAAGTGAGAGCCCAACGGCCAGTCTGCGACTCCAACCGCGTGACCTGGGCAGTCCAGCGCGTCAACTGCCATGCCAGCTGTTGGCCCCTTCTTACCGGTTTTAACCCCCCGTCTGTTCTCATGTCAGCTTCTGTTAGTATTAAAACAAACCTGGGGTGAATTCAACCCAACAGAGTGTAACTGAGCTAAGAACACGCTGTGAACCGGGCAGCCCTCAGACCCAGAAGAGGTCCAAGGGCTCCGCTCCCCGGGGTGACCTGTCCGGGCACCGTGTACACTCCTGGCTCCTCGGGAGGCCGACCAGGAGGACTGTGACCTAGTGAGACCGGCCTGAAAATATAGTTACTACATAAAAATTAAATTTAAAAAGTGGAGGGCAATGGGCCAGCCCCAGCCCAGCAGTTAAGGGACCCTGATCCATGTGGCTGACCGCATGGTTCGAATCCTGTCCCTGACGGCTTGGGAAACACTGGGCATGTGTGCACACCCCCCAAGTCCCGGCAGGCTGAAGGTGTGAAGAGAGCAGACTGCAGCACGGCCACGCCCAGCTGGGAGGGCTTCCCCCTCGGCCCCGCTGTCCCTCTGGAGGGCATGAGCACTCGGGCAGAGAGAGCAGTGGACGGGACTGCACGGCGCTCGGGGGAGGTGCCTGGGCAGGCGCTGCCCCTGTGGGGTGGCCCGTTCTCTGTGCCGGCACCTCCTAGCTGCATGGGGTAACAGGAAACACAGGAGGAACACAGACGCCACTTCAAAGCTGTCGTGTGGGCGACAACATCTGCTCGTGGGGAATTTGTCTGATGCAAACTAATAAACAGGAGCCTCAGTTGGGGAACAGTCGCCGGCCAGATGCCAGTGTGCAGCTTCCAGACAACACGCCACCTGCCACACGGTCTTCACAGAGCACTCAGGGAGCTGGAGGCAGCAGGGCCTCAACAGCCAGGAAGGGGTCTCCTAACCGGCTTCCAAACTCCCTCTCAGCGAGAGCCTTCCGAAGGCAGCCCCTAAGTGCCTGAGGTCGTTTTCTCTGGGCCTGGGGTAGGGGTCAGGGTTTGGGGTGAAGCCTATCTCTTTAGGGAGCTGGTACAGGAAGGTAGGCGCCTGGAGTTCAGAGGTGCCCGCCCGCTCAGAACCTGCATAACCTCTGGCAAGTGAGCTGGCCTCTCTAAAGTTCCCTTTCCTCGTCAGGAAACGGTAAGCAGCACTTGCTGATACAGGGCCTGGGGACTAAGCGGGGATGCCCGCAGTGCCCAGCTCAGAGCCGGGAAGCCCGTCCCTCCCATCTGTAAGGCAGAGCCTGGGGACCCCCGCACAGAGAGAACCACGTCCCCACCCCGTGGGAGCTCCAGGGACTCTGCCTTGGCGTTGACGTGGTTCTTGTGAATCCAGGGGGCCGAGGGGGCAGCACTGTCCCTCCTTCATGGCATCAGTGTAGGGCCGCGCTCCGCGTAGCTCTGTGCACCTCAGCACGGCTTTGTGTCCGAAGGCGCCTCCTTCCTGCTGTTCCCTGGCCCTTCCCTCACAGGGCCAACTGTTTATTCTGAGCCGGGACAGCAACAGGAAGGCCAGCCAAGTGTCCCTGAAGGCTTACTTTCGTTCGTTGGTTTGTTGGAGATGTCACTTCAGAAATTAGAACCATGAATCCAAGCAAACGCATCCCCCTCGAGGAGCCAAGTGAAGCAGTGCACGGGCTTCATTCTCGACCGCACATTTTGTATCTCGGGGCCAGAAGTCACCCCGAAGTTTTACCTAAAAACCCATTATCTGTAATATTTTTGGCTCCATTGTTTTAAAAAGGACTCCATGGAAAGGAATGACAGAAAACAACACGAGCTTATTCACACATTTGCACACACTCGCACAGATACTGGAAGAGGCTGTTTACTTGAGCTGTTTTTAAAAGTTCGTTATTTTAAGAAAAATAGGCAAGAGCTCTCTCTCCCGAGGGCTCCCACGCGACTCAGCCGCTGTCCCGGACAGGCACGTCTGTGTCACAGGGCCAGCCTTCGCCAGGTGAGCCGGCCCTTCCAGCTGAGGCCCCACACAACCCTGCTGTCACCTGTGTGACCGTCGACCCACACGACGTGACGCCGCCGGGCGTGGGAGCGGCCTGGCACGAGCCGTAGTACCCGGACGGCCGTTCTCCAGGGAGGGAGAGGCAGGGAGCGGGCACGGAGCCCGCTTTCTCGGACACAGCGTGCAGTAGGTCGGACGAGAGGACAGTGTGAAGTTTTCTCTAACCACGAAACAGAATTAATTCTCCCAAAGGCAACCCCCAACAATTAAACAGTAAAGTCAAACATGGGTATAACTAGACATCAACTTCGTTGCTTGGTCACACAGAGAAGGATCATTTGAAATAACTAAAACAGTGATTTAGGGGCCAGCTGTTGGTGTGGTGCTGGACTCCCACATGGCTCATTACAGTTTGAGTCCTGGACCCAGCAGTCTGAAAATCACAGTGGGCACGTGTGCATGTGCACCCAAAGCCCCAGAGAACAGAGCAGTGTGGTCACCTGCTCCGAGGGGGTGATTTCTCACTTTCCCTCTCTGTCTGTCTCTGTCTCTCTCCAGCGAGGTCATGTGCCCTGTGACAAAACACTTAACAAACAAACAAAAAAACACAGTGATTTAAGCCAGAAGCCATAATTTTAAAATAATAATAGTAAAAGAGAAAAACAAAGAAAACAGTAATTTGACTGTACTTTCTAGTGGGTAGATCCTAAGACAAAAAAAAAAAAAGGAAGTGACAGAAATCTTAAACTGGCCTCAGTTTTCATTTTGTTATTGCATACAAAGCATTGTTATTGTGAAACTAAAGTAGTAGAGCAAATGGTAATCGACGTCCTTAAGGACATGATTTAAGTATATGAGAAATGGTACAAAAATAAAGTTAAACAAGTAAATCAGTTAAGGAGCCGGCAAGTCGCATAGTGCCTAAGGCACCAGACTCCCACATGACCAGCTACGGTGCAAGTCCTGGGCCGGGCAGCCTGGAGATCACGCTGGGCACATGCGCATGCCCAAAGTCCCTGGAGAAGAACGGAGGAGCGGAACTGCGGTGTGGCCGTGCCCCGGGAGGTGATTTCTCACTTTCCCTCTCTCTGTCTCTCTCAGGTGAGTGCATGTGTTCCACTGCAAAAATCTTAAAAAAGAAAGAAAAAGAAAAAAGGAAGAAAGAAATGAGAAATGGAATTAAAAATTGA
This sequence comes from Tupaia tana, assembly GCA_026018925.1. NCBI lineage: Eukaryota > Metazoa > Chordata > Mammalia > Scandentia > Tupaiidae > Tupaia > Tupaia tana. Next base: position 15,788,368 of record JAKSZU010000002.1, read on the forward strand.
GTAAAATTTTGGCATGTTGCATTTGTATTGGAAATTTCAGTATGAACTCATGGTGCATCTTCTTGAAAAAGAAAAAGAAAAAAGGCTGTCACCCAGGTCTGTTCACCAAAGGTCTACTGACCAGCCCAGTGGCCACGGGCACTCCTAAGACCAAGGCTGTGGACTCTAAACACATCTCACTGAGAGGCACGGGGCTCCTTGGAGAGACGGCGACACAGCCTAGACCACACTGTCACTTCAGAAAGCGAGGCCACACAATGCCACGGGGGCCACTGAGTCAGAAGGACCCGAAGGTACCTGGAAGGGACTTCTGACAGCACAACGGCATGGTCTTGAGCATCAGGGGTCATGACTGAGAGGGTTGAAGCAGGGGCCTCCGTGACAGTACGCTGGTGCGGAATGGTAGCACCACTCGCTGGTCACCTTTAGGGAATGCAAGGGGCCAAATCACTATTTTGAAAACTTGTAAATAGAGCAAAAACCCCTCATTGTTCTACTTTTTTAAAAAATTCGTTATAGGGTGCATGCACTAGTTGGAGAGAGAGAGAAAGCGAGAAAGTCCCCCCCCCCCACGGGGGATGGCCACGCTGCAATCCCCTCTTCTCCACTCTCCTCTCGGGATTTTGGGCATGCGTGCATGTGCACCCAGTGTGTTTTACAAGCTGCCGAGTATGGGACTTCAACCACGCAGTCAGCCATGTGAAATCCAGCTGCCTTACCTCATGCCACCAGCTGGCCCTATTCTACCTTTTTTAAAGAATTATTATTTTTTAAATTTAACTTTATCTATTTTAATGTGACATGAGAGAGAGAGAGAGAGCAAGCCGCCAGGTCCGGGACTTGAACTACAGTCAGTCCTGTGGAGCCCAGCACTCCCAACCACCATACCACCTGCCAGCCTCTCTACCTTCTTTACACAACCTCACTTCAGTCTAATCGGATAAGCTGAAGCAATGACCTGGGCTCACCTCATATCGAGCTAGCAAGGCTACCTCCCACGGGTACCACAAAGGACACGTGGCACCGCTCACGAGGCAGCCTTGCCACAGCCCTGCATTTCTTGTACTTTGCTCTCAGTGGCGGGGGTCTGGAGCTTCAGGTTGTCATTACAAAAGTCTCTTTTGGGGACCAGCAGTTGGCGTAATGGCTATGTCGCTTAACTCCCATGTAGTTGACTGTAGTTCAAGTCCCAGACCCGGTGGCTTAAACTCACGCCGGGCGCATGTGTGTGCGTGCCCAAGATCCCGAGAGGAGAATGGAGGAGAAGGGATTGCGGCGTGGCCATCCCCCCTGGGGGGTGATTTCTCACTTTCTGTCTCTCTGTCTCTCTGTCTCTGTCTTACTGGCAAGTGCACACGCCCTACAGCAAAAGCCTCTCAAAAAAAAGTCTCTTTGTACCATAACAGTTTTTGCTTAAAATTCTACACCCACTTATAAGCACACGTACACACACATGTATGTATATAGAAATATACACACGTGTACACATACATGTATGTGGCTATTCCTGTATGTTTGTTGAAAGAACACTGGTGCTGCTGAGCAGACATTCGCACTGGAGCCCACGGCAGGTGCTCGCGGCTGCCGGCCTGGCCGTTGTTCCTCTTTGCAGCCGTTAGGAAATTAGTTTTGTTTGTTCATTTGTTTGTTTTGGAGAAAATACATCAATTCATACTGACATGTATACAGCAAATTTAGACTAAAAGGGTTTCAATCTATCTTTGCATTTCCCTTGAAACTCCTTTGTTTGGCCACAGATTAGAAAGAGGACCCAGCCTGCAGCACAGCGGTCCAGACTGAGTGCCACGTGGCTGACCGCTGGTTCTGGTCCCCGACCTGGCATCTGGGGGACTATGCTGGTCCCTGTGTGCACGTGCCCAAAATCCCAACTGAAGGGGAACAGGTGAGAGAGAAGGGACTGCGGCCTGACCATTCCCCGTGGGGCGGCTTTCTCACTTTCTCACGTCCCCTCCTCCGGTCTGGCTCTTGGAAGCACCCTCTGGCAAAACTGAAAGAAGAAAAGGATTTGCTCTAAGTGCCGTCTTGCTGCTGCTTCAAAACACAGCTAGTCATTAAGGCTTTTCCCCTTTTGCTCGGGGCTAATTTCGGCTTGGGAAGCCCATTAAACTACACATTTCCTGGGCCAGATTAAGGACAACCCACGCTTGTCTTCACCAGTTTAAAGGTAAGCAGATTTCATCATCGCTTGTGCGTGGGGTCACTGGCGCAGCATTACCACCGCCCGTCTGCTCCGCATGCACAGCGGAGCGCAGGGAGCGTAGCTGTGGGCGGGAGAAGGAACAGGCGATGTGCTGGAACACGGCCTGCTGCGGGCTCGGCGTGCGGGACTCACGCGCTTTCAGCTGCTCCCGACGTGACCCTTCCTTTCCAGGCCTCTGTGCCATTGCCCTCCTGCTCTTCAGACCCCATCAAAATGCAACTCGCGTTTCCTGTTCCCTGACCCTTGACCCCCTCACCTGAAGCCTCCAGTTCCTTCTCTAGACTCTCATTTCTCTTTTTCAGCCAAAAGCCATTACAAATCTCTAGGGTAGGCTTTAATGGGCATTTGTAAGTTATTGGTTTTGTATCCCTAAACGCTTAGCCAAAAGCTGTCTGTCCACAGATTTCTTCCTATTTTTGCTTAAAAAACAACAACTTATATTTATTTAGCAATTTTTGAATGAGAATGCATTTTACCTTCACGGTCTGGTTTAGTTTTCTAACAACCCCACAGCTGGACAAGGAGGTATTCATGCCCATTCCACAAGGAGAAAAGTGAGGCCCAGCCGCAGCGGGGCACAGAGAAGGGCCCGCCGTGAGGGTCTGGCCCCCGGCCCACTCCCCTGGGAGGCTGAGGCAGGAGGACCACTAAGGGCAGGGGACCCCTCTCCCCTTCCTGCTCATCCTCCCACACTCACTCACTTGTGCAATTTCTCATGAGGGAAAACAAGACAAATTTAAAACCAAAGCACGAGAGGACAGTGAAGCCTCGACAAGCCCTGCTTGTGCTGAGGGGCCCCAGCTCACAGGGCGGACCCACACGGCCCGTGCCCGAGACCACACTGACAGTGCCTGTTTCTCACACAGCGGTTCTAGAAAGCATTAAGAACTATTAGTTAAAGTTCTGGACCAGCAGATGGTATAATGGTTACATCATTGGACTCCCACATAGTGGACTGTGGTTCAAGTCCTGGACCTAGCAGCTTAACACATGCCAGGGGTGTGTGTGTGTGTGTGTCTGTGTGTGTGTCCAAAATCCAGAGAGGAGAATGGAGAAGGGATTGTGGTGTGGCCATTCCTCCCTCTGGGAGGCGGTGGGGGGGAAGGGTGATTTCTTGCTTTCTGTCTCTCTGTGTTTCTCTGTCTCTCCGGCAAGTGCACACGCCCTATAGCAAAAATCTCTCTCTCTTAACAAAAAAAAAAAAAAAGAAAGGAAGAAAGAAAGAAATATAAGCTAAAGCTTGGAGATTGCACAAAAGGGGGGTGGCATGTCCTTCCAGTGACAGCCTGGCATGTGCCTGGCAGACCACATGGGACTGGTCCACGCACCACGAAACAGGGCCGCCGCTCTTTGAAACGGGATCCCTCAGACTCCTGAGGTCCTGAAGAACATGTTCATGGGCATTATGTTTGATTTTAATCTACCTTAATAGAATCAGAACTGAGAACATTACAACACTTATGTATTAAAGTAACTGTAGCAGCCCATTACGTGGGTGGAGACCTTACAGAGGTGAGGTGAGGCCCAGCGGGAGGGCACCATGCAGTCGGCTGGGTGTCGGAGGGGGGACACAGAGAGGAAGTGGGACTCCTTCTTCCTGTCCCTGCGCGTGCCCTCTGCCTCACTAGGCCAAATCTGGCCAGACCCTAGCCCCTCGCTCCTGGACTTTGTGCCCCTAGAGCTTTGAGCCAAATAAACGTCTGTGGTTTATAAAGCAGCCTCAGGTACTTCTGTTCAGCAGTGCAGAGATGGCCTAAGGGAACCGGGGAGGGAGCTGGATGGAGGAGAGAGCTGGAGACACGCCACGTGGGCTCTGAAGACGGAGGAGGAGCTCCAGGGCCTATAAATGGCAGGGCATCCTCTAACAGCGAGGGGATGGCCTCCCCAGGCCTCAGACAGACACAGTCCAATCCAGTGTCATCACATGTATCGATTCATTGCAATACACCTCATGCTTTTATTTATCAGTGTACACATACACCTGCCTGTGCATGTGCATGTGTGTGTGCCTCACAGGAGAGTTTAGCGAGATGAACGAGATGACAAACCTCTATCCCCGTCCGCAGCAATCGTGGCAGCCCTGCTTTCTGTCTGAGCTGGCTAGGACGTCCTACAGGGCTCAGGTGACCTCCCTGATCACACGGAGCAGGAAAGCTGACTTCTCTGCGCCCGATTCACAGCATCGTTATGCAACTTACGTGATTCGAGGCTTGTAAGGGTCCAGAGATCGGTCCAACTGATGGAGACACAGAAAAGACTATGACAATGCAACTGCAAAAGAGGCTTTTATTTTTCCAGCTAGCTGGGGTCCAAGTTCCTGCCCGTCGCAGCGGGCCTTCACAAGGACCCCGAGCCTAAGATAAAGGGATCTTTTATAGTTCAGGATTTTTCATAGAATGTAACACATACAAAGGAGGGGGTATGAGAAGTGAGGGTCCAGCTATCACCACCTGCTCAGGTCTAGATAAGGGCTCTCAGCTAAGGGTCTGGATGAACTTGCCTCGGAGGTGCTGGGCCCTCCCGTTTTCCACTTATCTGAGAGTTCCCAGACTCCTGGTTCCCGTCCTTGAGGCCCTAACAAAGTGGGCTCCGTCCTTGAAGACTTAACAGGGTAGCAATTAAGCTAATTTGCCCCAGCATTCCCTAACATGGAGGTGATTATGCTAACTTGGCCTAACAGGCTGAGTTTCTCAGCTCATAACCAGGGTATTAAAGATTACGCACAGCTGCTTTTTCTAAAAGAATGACTTAGAAGTAAGAGCAGGTACGGACACAAGCACGACGCTGCTTTCAGAACACATCCCGGTGTGGGGTGCGTGCTCATGCACACGCCTTTGCGAAGACTGACAGAGCTCCAAACTAAACGATGACTGTGGTTTCTCGCTTTTTTTTAGAGAGAGAAAATTTTTGCTATAGGATGTGTGAGCTTGCCAGAGACACAGAGAGACAGAAAGTGAGAAAGTGAGAAATCAACCCCCAGGGGCGATGGCCATGTCACAAACCTGTCACCTCCATTCTCCTCTCAAGATTTTGGGCACACACACACACAAACACACACACACATGCACACACCCAGAGTGAGTTTTAAGCTGCCGGGTCCAGGACTCAAATGACAGTTGAATACGTGGAAGTCCAGCAATGTAACCGTTACGCCATCTGTTGGTCCGGACCTTAGTTTCTTGAAATATAACAAAAAGACTGCGATAAAAACACAGAAGTGGGGGCCAGCAGGTGGCGTGGTGGTTAAGGGTGCTGGTCTCCCACATGGCCAACCACCGTTTGAGTCTGGACCTGATGGCTTGCTTTGTCTCTTTCCCTGTCTCTCTCTCTCACTCTGTCCCTCTCTGGTCAAATTAAAATAAACAAAGTTAAATTTAAAAAAAATTCTTAAAAAAAGAGAAGAGGACATAAACACACACACACACACACACACACACACACAGAAGGGTATAACCTATTTCATGATTAACCTCTATAGGTAATTTCATTGGATAAAAATTCCAATGCTTTATGGCAAAATTGTATTTATTCATTAGTTAGTAATAGGCAGACATTCCAAGGAAATGATTGAATCTTTTCGCCCTTAATTCAGTATTTTAAAATGTGGTCAGTTGTCACTTTTTAGGACTGGCGTCAATTTAACTACCATGTAACTTCGTAGTTCATACAAGGTGTTCAACCCTCGAGGCTGATTCAACACGCGCTGCTTCTCAAGCCATTTTTGTTTTAAAACTGGGCAAGTTATATACTTGCAGCCTTGTAAAATATTTTTGGCATTACTGTATTTGTTTGAATTTTGTTTCTTCTGTCCAAAATTCCAGCATTACCCCTTGCACAGGGATGAGATTCCCTGACACTCCCAGAACAGGGACTTCTGTGATTCCACCGGAGCTGACGACATCAGAGGCCCTCTCACTGAGAACATATATCTCATCTCGGATAACTGATATCGATATACGTGTGCACACACAACGCCCACGCAGGGGGAAAGGCTGGAGAAACCCTGAGACGCGTGCCTTCTGCGTGTGCGCAGACGTTTTACGGCGAGGGCAGCTCCTTCTGCGAATGTAAGTGTCATTAAAAATTGGGGTCTGGACGTGCAAAGCTGCCTCTGGCCTACCCAGGTGGGCGCAGTTACGCCCTTATCTTCGCTCTCCTGGGGTGCTGGCACACCAAAGGAGCAGGGCTTGGTTACTGACCTGCGCGCAGTCACAGAGTTCTGGCCAAGAGTGGAACAAAAGTATAGAAAGAGTGACCTGGGACCCGAGAGCCAATCTTCTGAGCTGCACAGACGGCCAAGCACTGTCGGGTCGATGCTCCACTGAGCTACAGCATTAGTTTCTTCGTCATGACACTTGGGAAGTTGGTGACTTTTCCACATGAAAATTACTACAAAAATAAATATGAAATACAAGAAGCTGGCAGAAATAAAGAAGTTCAAGTATAATATGTATTCATTTGCAACAGTATTTTCACTAAAAATTTTTTTTAAAGAAATACAAAATCCGGGCCAGCCCTGTAGCACAGAGGTTACGTACTGTGCGTAGAAAACTGGATTCCCTGTGATCGACCGCAGTCCGAACCTGGCTGCGTGACTTGAACCCGCTGCTTGAAAAACATCTCAGGCATGTGCAAAATTATCAAAAGAAGAGAGAGATGGGAGAGAATGGATTGCGGTGTGACCGTGTCCGTTGTGGCCAGGCGTGTGTGCTAGCTCAGGGTCCCGCTGCCAGGCGTGTGCTAGCTCAGAGTACCGCTGGGACACCGAAATGGAAGGACAGGCATGCGGCCACGTCCACTGGGATGAAAGCTCTTGGTAGAGCACGTGCCACTGGCAACAAAAAACAAAAAGAAAACAAAATTGTACACAGAAAGATAAAAGTGGAGCATGTTTTGTGTCTAATACCAAAATTTTCATTTCTTTTATCCCTTTAAAGTTACTTTTGACCTTTCCCAATGCTTCCTGCACGGGTTGCAGTCATGCGTGGTGGTCACAGGGCAGCTGCGGCTTCCCCTGCCTCCCACAGACAGCGCCGCCCAATGCTAAGGTGCTGTATTTGTGGCCGCTGTCACCGCGCGCTGTGGCCGTGGCCTTCAGCAGCGGAGGCGTAACCGGCTTCTGTGACCGTCCTCCCCACCCCCCCCTCCCTGGATGCAGTTAAAGCAGAATTCGCTCTCTGACTCATACAAAGACTAAGGTCGTTCCTGCCAAGGCAAGTTGTGAATAGGACCACATTTCTTCTCTTGTATAATCTTTCCCTTTCCTAGAGTTAATAATTTAAAAATATATGTCAGTCTCCTTGACCTTGTTATTAGACTCTTCAAAAGAACTGTGAAAATAAACCTGAAAACTGTCCGGATGGCCCGTCTTGCCGGCGCCTCCTGCTGTCGGGCGCCCTGGGGCCCTCCCGTCACGCCCATCCGTGTGCACCTCCGACTCATGCACCTCTCGCCCTGTTTTTCTCCTTTTCAGAGTTACGGTTTTCCTCATTTTGGGTTTACTGCAGAGAAACGGGACACACCCTCAGTAGTTTTCGGGTTCTCTGTCCTCTGGGAACTGCTGCTGCTGCCTGGAATTCCTTCGACTCTAATTGAGGGTAAAACCAGGCACCACTGAAGATAAAATGTGGGCCCTGGAGCAATCACAGATCTGTATAAAGCAGATATGCTGTCATTTATTTATTTAGAGCTTGCCAGAGAGAGAGAGACAGAGACAGAGACAGAGGGAGAGGGAGAGGGAGAGAGCATCTCGCAATGGCACACGGTCACACCACAATCCATTCTCTTCCACCTCTCCCTTCTTTTGATAATTTTGCACATGCCTGGCATGCTTTTCAAGCAGCGGGTTGGGGATTCGAACCATATGGTTGACCATGCGGAATACAGCTGCTGTGAAGTAGCCAGCAGGCCCCGGAGCAGGCCCAGCGTTATTTTGCATTAGCACAGTAGTCAAGACTTGTTGACACTGTTCTCATCCCTTCGCTGTCTCAAGCTGCCAGCCTGGGTGGTTGCCTGCTGTGCCCACCACCCCATCTGGCCGTGCACGGACTGTGGACCACGCTGTGGACCCCGCGGCAGTTTCTGGCTGGCTGCTCTGACCTGTCCCATGGAGTCGCTTCCCAGAGCAGCAGCAGGCGGGGTCTGGGTCACTGTCAGGCAGGCCATGGTGAGGCCGACAGCCAGGCCAACAGCCAGGCCTGGCCTCATCAGTCCTGCCAGAGCGTCTTGTGCGTCACTTCCGGTGAGGGCTTTTGCCCCTTCTTTGACGTGTGTCCCCACTCCCGGCTTAGGCTCCCTGGCAGGACAGAGCCATCCATTGGGACAGCTCCGGCAGGAAAACTGGACGGCTCTCGGCTGGTCTCCCCCCAACTGACCCTTGTCCAAGCACCTGTGCCATGGTGCCCCAGGCCCGAGAAGAAACTCCTGTTTATCAGATCTGGGCCTCCTGGGGTGCACCTCCAGATTCTTTTTAGAGATTTTTCCTTCAGGGCGGGTGTACTCACAGGAGAGACAGAAAGCAAGCAATCACCCCCCAGGGGGATGGCCAAAGGAATTCCTTCTCCACTCTCAGGGTTCTGGGGACGCAGGCACAGGCAGGGGGGACTGTGGGAGCCCAGCACCTTAGCCACTGCCACCTGCTGGCCCCATGGGGCCTTCAGTTTTCAAGCCTGTTCTCTATTTTTCCTCCCTTCATCCCTTCCCTTTCCAGCTTCTCCTTTGCCTTCAAATCCACGGATCTAATGAAATACCCCCTTGTCTGATTGCCCTAGCTTTATGTTTACACATAAACATACTTTATAACATGTAATGCACACATATTTTTATATTACAATTTTATGTTATGTACAGTAATTGATTTTTGGCTAGGGAATAAATTACATGCAGTGATATGCTCTTTTTTTTTTTTAGAGAGAGAGATTTTTTTGCTATAAGACATGTGTGCTCACCAGAGAGACAGAGAGAGACAGACAGAAAGCAAGAATTACCCCTGGGTGGTAGCCAGGCTGTGGTCCCTTCTCCTCTTGGAATTTTAAACATGCACACATAGGTGGCCAGGGTGAGTTTTAAGTTGCCCGGTCCAGGACTTAAACCACAGTTCTATGTTGGAGTCCAGCGGCATACCCATTACACCATCTGCTGGTCCCCAGCAATGCTCTGCTCTGAACCGTACATCTTGGTGAGTGTTGCCAAATGTCTGTCTACATCCAGGTACCCCCACCCAGATAAGAGGATTTCCATTAGTCCGATTCTCAGTCTACCCCTCCCCACCTCACAGACAACTGGTGTTTTTATTTCTGACTGATTTGCTTTGCTTATTTTTGAAATTCACAACAATGAAATCAAGAGTATGTGCCCATCAGTGCCTGGCTTCTTTGCTCTGCTGGTGATTCTGGAATTCACCCTGTGCTGCACCTCTGGTGGTTTCACTTCTGATGGGAGCGCTGTAGGCCACTGTTCCGTCACAGCTCTGAGTCCTTTCTCCCACTGGTGGCCATTCAGATTATCTGTGATGGCTCACTACACCTCATTAGGAGGGGCCGTGGAACCCAAGTTTGCTGAACGCCAGTCTAGGTCTTACTGAGAAGTGTGCTTCAGATGCGACTGTATCTAAGTTAGCTGACTGTTGGAAAAGTCTATCGTCTTCATAATGTAGATGGGCCTCAGCTAATCCCACGCCTTAAAAGGAGACTGATTCCCCTGCAGAAGAAACCCTGCCTTGGATGAAAACATTAAGTTGTAGCTCTTGCCTGGGGCTCTGTCCTGCCTGCCCACCCGGGAGTTTTGGATTCGTCCATCCCCTGACCACATGAGCCAGTCCACTCTCCTCCCACACACGGACGCACGTCCTGTGGGCTGTTTCGCCGGAGAACCCTAATAAAATACTTTCTGCAGCAGGCCCTGCCGTCTGACTCAGACTGTGGGCACTTCCCGAGTGGTGTGGCCCTCGGAGCGGCCCTGTGCTCCCTACGAGCAGCGGCGTTCAGCACCTGTCCACACTGTCCACCCCGCCCTCGGTGACGCTCAGGCCCTGTCCAGCGCTTCCTGGGCTTTCCGTTACTGAATAGTTACGTGCACAAGCCCTCTCTCAGGTTGGCCCTGTAGCCCAGGGGTTAACAGAGTTAGTGACGACTGCAGTTTGAACCCCAGCTCAGGAGGCTTGAGAAACGCCACAGACGCGTGTGCGCCCCGTAACCCTGAGAGGGTGGGGAGATGCAGAGGGAGTGCAGTGTGACCACGCCACTGCCACGGCGCAGGCTTCCCCTCCCCTCTCTGGAGCACCCGCCCTCTGCCGATGAAAAACACAGCAAAGGGGGAAAAGCCCCGCAGCATTTGAATCGATATGAATGACTTTTTAAAAATAAAAGTCCTTTATCAGATACGGCTTTGGTGAATGTTTTCTTTTTCTTTTTCCAGGTTTTTATCATAAGAAGATTGTGTTCACCAGAGAGAAAGACAGAGAGAGGGAAAGTGAGAAACCTCTCCCAAGAGGGGAGGGTCACACCGCAGCCTCTTCCCCATAATCCTGGGATTTGGGGCACACACGCATACATGCCTGGTATGATTTTCAAGCTGCCAGATCTGAGACTCAAACCACGGTCGACTATGTGGGAGTCCAACACCCTAACTACTGTACCACCTGCTGGCCCCTGAATATTTTCTTACATAATTTTTTTTTTAATGATGATGAGAAATCTTAAATTTGATGAAGTCCAGTGATCTTTCTTTTTTTTTTTTTTTTTGGAGAGGTTTTTCGCTATAGGGCGCGTGCGCTCGCCAGACAGAGAGAGACATAGAGACAGAAAGCGAGAAATCACCCCCCAGGGGGGATGGTCACGCCGCAATCCCTTCTCCTCCATTCTCTTCTCGGGATCTTGGGCACGCACGCACACGCGCCCGGCGTGAGTTTTAAGCCACCGGGTCCAGGACGCGAACCGCGGTCGACTACGTGGGAGTCCAGCGACATAGCCATTACGCTAACTGCTGGTTCCCAATCTTTCTTTATGGTTAGTGCGTGCTGTACCTTGTCCACGGTATCAATGCCTACCACAAAGTTGCATATATGTTCTTACATGTTTTTCAAGAAGCCATATCATCTTATATTTATTTCTATTGATCCTTTCCCTGTTCGAGTTTCCAGCTTTTTTTCACAGTTTTTATATTAACTTCTAAATTTTATGCTTGATATTCTAAATGCTACATTGTGACAGAATGGGTTTTGTTGTCTTTCTTTAAAGAGTGTTGAAGGTTGTTTTTTTCCTGGCAAACCACTTGCTTCCTGGCAGCTCAACCTGACCCTGTGCCCACAGGACAGGTGTGGAGAAGCCCTTGCTCAGACCTACAGTAACCCGAGGGGTGGCCTTTCTGGGTTCAAATGTCTGGGGTTCTGAGCGCCCTCTCGCGGCTGGAATGCCCCGTGTTCCCCACACGGTACCACCTCTGTAATCTCACGGGGCTGCAGGCCTCTAGGGCTGTTCTCTCCAGGCCTCCTGAAGTCCTGCGGTGGCCCAGACAGCAGAGACTCTCGGGCAGCTCAACCCTCCCCTGTTTGTGAGGCGCCATCTAGTGACTGGAGAGGCGCCGAGTTTGATCTCTTCCCGCTGTGCAGGGCCCAGATGTGGGCCGGGGAAGCGGCCTCAGGTGCACAGCCGGCGTGAACAGCGGCTCACGCGTGTCTGCATTCTCTCAAGGACCACCGTTGCAATGCACAGAATGCTAAGAATGTTTGCTTTTTGGATTTTGTCCAGTTTAAGGGTTACTTATTTTTAAAACTCTTCTTGTATTTACTATATAACATGGACACAGGAATGGGATAAAAACATAGGTCATTACAGCCACCTCCAGAGCCAGGGACAGACCCGCTGGCTCCTGCAGTGCCCTTGGCGGGTGTCCCGAGCACCCCCCCTGCCCCCCAGTGTGACTGCTCTGCCTCTCCTGGGAGCCTCTTTCTTCTCTCTACAGCTTTGTGATCCAAATTTACATCCTCAAATACTACAGTTAAACTTCTAAAATGTCTTTTTAACTCTGTTTTAATTGTTGGCTCTCAGGTCTTCTAACCTTGCCGTTTCCTGTGGAGTTCTGTAAAATCCAGATCACACTGACTGCAGTCAGCTAAAGTCAGGAGTCCTCAGCTCCTGTGGCTTTCTTGTTAATTTGTGGTTGGATAGAGGGGCTTATTGGGATTCAGGATCGACTTCCTTTGACAAAACTACCTCACGGGTGGCAGATTCTACTCATGTTCAAAGACACGTGTGCATGTGCGTGCGTGTGTACGCACGTGTGCGTGTGCTATTGCTGCCTGGGATGCTCAATGACTAGACCCCTGAGGGTTAAAAATACTGGTATTCCAATTCTGTCACTCTTTCTTAGTCGTCAGAACATTTGCACAAAGTGAAACTTCCCCTCGTGCTATTTGGGAACTGAACAGCGCAGCTTGAATAAGCAACACGTCATCAATTTCTCAATTTTGTCTCTATTTTCATTTTCAACATGAAGAGCTGGATCCCCAGCATCTTTTTTTTTTTTTTTTTTTGGAGAGGTTTTTGCTATAGGGCGCGTGCGCTCGCCAGACAGACAGAGAGAGACAGAGAGATAGAAAGCAGGAAATCACCCCCCAGGGGGAATGGCCACGCCGCAATCCCTTCTCCTCCATTCTCCTCTCGGGATCTTGGGCACGCACGCACACGCGCCCGGCGTGAGTTTAAGCCACCGGGTCCGGGACTCGAACCGCGGTCGACTACGTGGGAGTCCAGCGACATAGCCATTATGCTAACTGCTGGTCCCATCCCCAGCATCTTTTAAAGGTGGCCAACGAGCGTGTGCATTGTACACAGGCGAACGCACCGAGGCCTGCGCAGTTCGGGAGTGTCTGAGCCGTGGCAGGCGACACCTTCGTGGATGCTCAAGCTGTCCTGTCACCAGCGGAACCCGCTACAAGCCGGCCTCAGCTCTTCCGGCAGGGTGCGCACAGCGTCTGGCTGCCTCCTGTCTGAGGAAGGTCCTAGGCTTCCCTTGTACACCTGCCTCAGACCTAAGAGCAGCTACTTCGAGAACGCTTCGAGTTTTTCTGTTCTTCATTGGGAAATGATCTTTCAAGACAACAGTATGAGAACAAGGGGTATTCACACTTACTGGGTTGGTGACTGGTCAGCTTTTCCGTGGAACACACCCATCTATCCTGTACCTGTACACTCATGACTAATACTCACGTGTGAGTACACAGGGTGGGTCCCCTGTATCTGCAATGCTTAGGGCTGCAAATGATTCAGAGTTTGGGGCGCATTTTGGAATATTTACATGTACATAATGAGATATTTGGGGGACGGGGCCCAAGTCTAAACATAAAACCCACCTGCGTTGCATATACATCTCATACACACGCTCTGAGGTAATTTCGTACCATATTTTTGTATTGTAGCATTTTGACTAATCTGTCACGTGAGATCAGATGTGGAATTTTTCACTTGTGGCATCATATTGGTTAAAATTTTCAGATGTGGAGCATTTTGGATTTTAGATTTTTCAGATTAGGAATGTTCAATTTGTATACATACATATATTCATGAATACAGATTCATACACACCAATATAGAAAGACGGATTTCATGAGCTTGAACTAGTATTTGTAATTAAAATGTAGGACAGAGGTAATTACATAACCCACCTTGAATCGGGCATCCCCTTTCTCCAACACGACAGTCCTGGTTTTTAAAACATGGGATAGAATTAATAGATACATTTCCTTTAACCCACATCACATCCAAACCATTCTCGGAATAAAAACACCATCACTATCACCCGAAACGATCGGGTCCCCTGAGAGGCTCCCCTTTGAACCCAGTGGTGTGGCGAGAGATGTTTCACAGCCAGCTGTCGGGGGCCCTGACTCGTGGCATCTGCAACTTTCTGTGGAGTAAAAGCTGTCACTGCTGCACATTTGAGTGACCAGTGTGATATCACTGAGCACGGGGCCTGGGAAGACATGTGTGGTCTCTGACCACATGCCCACTGGTAGATACGACAGATGTAAACCACTTAAGGCCAAAGTAACTATCAAATATGGTAATTAGGAGTGATGTGGGTTTTTAGCGTTTATTCTCTTGTTTTCCATATAGTTAACTACCAACCGGCTCACAAAATGATTGAAAATTTACCAAGTGGATCTCATGAGTTGGTCCAAGCTACCTCTGGCAAGCCTCTGGTTCTAACTCATTGGACAAAAAGGAATCTACAAGCTACACTGATATAAATAGTTAAAATAAGAAGGAAAAGCTCTTCCTTAGAGAAGAATGCAACCAAGAAATGCAGATAGATATTATGATGGAGTTAAAAACAAACAATCCAGCAGGTGACTGTGGTTTGAGTCCTGGACTCGGTGGCTTGAAAAATCATGCCAGGTACATGTGAGTGTGTGCCCAAGATCCCAAGAGAAGAATGGAGCAAAAGAGATAACGGCATGGCCATCCCCCCGGGGGGTGATTTCTCACTTTCCCTCTCACTGTCTCTGTCTCTCTCAGACAAGCACTTGCCCTATGGCAACCCCCCAAAACAAACAAACAAACAAACAAACAAACAACAAAACCTCACCTTTTTGTAGTCCTCATTGTAATAACTGATTCCAGAAACAAACTATCAATAGATGCTATATGGGGCCAGCAGGTGGCATGGTGGTTGAGGTGCTGGACTCCCACATGGCCAATGTGGTTTGAGCCCCAGACCCGGCAGCTTGCTTTCTCATCTCTCTCTCTCTGGTGAGCATAAGTGCCCTATAGCAAATTTAAGTAATAAGAAAATTGAATAAATAGTTCTTTAAAAAAAAGACGGTATATCAGTTATCTACTGCCATGCCACAAATTACTCCACAACTTAGTGGCTTAAAACAATAATTTATTATCTAACGGTTTTTGTGGGTCAGGGATTTGGGAACGGTTTTGCTAGGTAATTCTGGTTTGGGACCTTTCATGAGGTTGCAATCAAGATACTGTGAATGTTTTTCAAAATTGAAATGGAATAATTTGTGTCAACTCTGAGCAGACCAATCCAGGAAGGCCTTGGAGGATTGTCATGCCAGTCTGATCACAAGACTGTCCTCGAGAAAGCTCTGCGGCCTGCTGCAGGAACTGCGCTGACGGGGCCTCCGCCCAGGGGCTGCTGGGTAAGGGTAAGGCGCTGGACACTCCCACGTGGCCGACCACGGTTTGAGTTCTGGACCTGGTGGCTTGCTAGCTCACTTTCTCTCCCTCTCTCTTCCTGATCAAATTAAAATAAATGAATACATAAAATTAATTTTTAAAAAGACTAATGCCGGGAACGGGCCGTCAGCAGGTGCAGTCCGCTCTCCCAGGCGACGACACGGCCTCTCTCAGCTCTCCTCCCACTTGTAGCTTTGTCTTCAAAGCCTGAGGGAGACCTTGGCAAGCAGGACTGAGGCTCCCCGTTACTCGCTCTCCTGGCTGCGTGTGACTGTAGTCACGTCTATTTTGGCTTAGAAAACCTCTTCCAATATTTTAGAGTTGATTTCTGTTGACAAAATTAGCTTATGCTAGGGTTATCTTTTATTTATTTTTTAAAATTTGCTACAGGGCACATGTGGTTGCGAAAGCGGGAAGGGGAGAAAGAGGGAAAGTGAAAGTGAGAATCCATCCCAGGTAGGTGGGGGGGTGGGGGTGGAGGGAGAAAGAGAGGAAGAGAAAAATCATCCCCCAGGAGGGACAGCCACACTGTAAGCCTTTCTCCTCCATCCTCTCAGGATTTGGGGCATGCACACACGGACACTTGACGTGTTTAAGCTGCTGGGTCCAGGACTCAATCTGCAGTCAGCCATGTGGAATCCAGACCTGTTAACTACCACACCGCCAGCTGGTCTGATGCTAGGGTTATCTGAGTGCTCGATTGGAACCGGAGGGTACCTCCCAGCTGGCTCAGTTACGTGGCTGCTGGCAGGAGGCCTAGGCCCTGCCGGGCGCCCCTCTCCACAGGGCTGCTGGGGCATCCTCATGACCCATGGCTGGCTTCTCCAGGGAAGCGGCCCAGGAGGACAAGGTAGGAGGCGCGGTCTTTCTCCACGCACGTGCCCCAGGAGTCAGACGTCACTGCATCCGGCCAGCTCCACCCCACATGGGAGGGCCACACGGGATCTAAGTACAGACACCACGGGAGCACAGGGGCCACGTTGGAAATGGCCACCAGATGCTAACCTTGGTAGGGACAAGTTTTATGAGGAGAAAGACATTTGCATAGTCTAAAAGTTTCGGCCCACAAAATGTTTACCAATTACAAGAGGAAAATCAATACTGTTAATAAGGAAGAGGGAGAGAAAGAGTTACGTATTTTATTTTTATTTTTTTGGAGAGGTTTTTGCTATAGGGCGCGTGCGCTCATCAGGAAGACAGAGAGAGACAGAGATAGAAAGCGAGAAATCATCCCCCAGGGGGGATGGCCACGCCGCAATCCCTTCTCCTCCATTCTCCTCTCGGGATCTTGGGCACGCACATACATGCACCTGACGTGAGTTTAAGCCACCAGGTTCCGGACTCGAACCGCGGTCGGCTACGTGGGAGTCCAGCGACATAGCCATTACGCTAACTGCTGGTCCCCCAGGCCAATTTCAAAAGCTAGCTTTCTGGGACCAGCACCTCGGGGTCCAAGGCTCACGGGTGTCTGCGCGCCGGAAAGCCCCTCGGACCAGCGCCCCAACCCAGCCGCGAGCCACAAGCCACCCGCCACACGCCCGGCTTCGGGCCCCGCCCTCATCCCTGCCCGGGCCCGCCCCCACGCCGAGACCCCGCCTCCGACCGGCTCCAAGGCCCCGCCTCCCACCTCGCGCCAAGTGTCCCGCTCCAGTCCGGCTCCCAGGCCCTACGCCCGGCCACGATGCCAAGGTCCCGAGGTCCTGACACCCCGCCCCACGCCCCACGCCCCGCCCCAGAGCCCTCCAGAGCCCTCCAGGCCCCGCCCCAGTCTGGAGGCCCCGCCTTCGACGTGACGTGAGGGGCGGGGCCGGGCCCGGCGCCCGCGCGGTGCGGAGCCTGCGGCGGCCGGTTGGCGGTTAGCGAGGCTTGGACGGTTGTCTAGGAGAAGCAAGATGGCGGCGACGGCGGCCGCGGTGGTGGCGGAGGAGGACACGGAGCTGCGGGACCTGCTGGTGCAGACGCTGGAGAACAGCGGGGTGCTGAACCGCATCAAGGTGGGCCGGGGGCCTCGCGCGTCCGCAGGGCCCAGCGGAAGCGGCGTCACAAGAGGAGCGGCGAGGAGGCCGCGGGGCGGGCGCGGGCGGTGACGGCGCGAAGGACGCCCGGCGCGGTGGGCGGTGGGTCCTGGGGGCCTGCACCCCTGCGCCCCAGCGCCCCGCCGAGGTGGAGCCGGGCTCGCGCGGCAGCCGGGCCGCGACTCGGCGGTGAGCGCCGGGGGGTGGGGCCCGGGCCTGGACCGGGCTGGCTCGGGGTGAGCGCGAGACCCCGGTCCGGTACCGGTGCGGTCCCGCCCCGAAGGGGGTCGGGGTAACCTTGGTTCCTTTTCCGCTTCTTTTCAAAGGCCGAGCTCCGAGCGGCGGTGTTCCTAGCCCTGGAGGAGCAGGAGAAGGTCGAGGTACGTCCGCCTTTCCCTCTGCGTCGGTGTGGCCGCGCCTCCCAGCTGGCCCAGGGGAGCAGCCGGAGGAGCTGAGCTCGGTTCAGTTCTGGCTTGGCCTTGAGAAAGGCGGAATTCCGCGGTGACTCAGTCCGCTCCTTGAAGTCCAAGCGGTTCGGAGGGACCCGAGGGTCTATCGGCCCTGGGCAGGCCAAGGTGGGGCTAGTGCTCCGCAGCCTTCCCGGGACTGCTCTGCTCCGCTGTCTTACCATGGGGTCGTCAGGCCGTTCCCTAGGGTGTGTGCTCACCAGGGAGACAGGAGTCGGCCTGCGCTCCCTCTCCTCCATTCTCCTGCACGTGCCCAGGGGGAGTGTCAAGTGACCAGGTGCAGGACTCAAACCGTGGTCAGCCACGTGGGAGTCCAGTGCCTTCACTACCAGGCCACCTGCCACCCCCCACACACTTTCTTTCTAACTTACTCCATGAGTGAGAAAGACAGAGATGGGGTGCTGGGGGAGTGAGAAAGACTGGGTCTTGGGTCTTGGTGCCCTGACCCAGCCTAGCCCTCAGCCACCCCCCAGTCATGGCGCGGGTGTGCCTGGCGGGGGAGAGAGGTTTCTCTGGGGATCTGCCTCACAGAGCAGCCGGGCTTTTTTTGTTTAAGATTTTTGCTATGGGGCGCGAGTGCTCACCAGAGAAACAGGTGAGAAATCAACCCCAGAGGCATGGCCACGCTGCAGTCCCTTCTCTAGGCTCCTCTCAGGATCCTGGGCATGCATGCACATGCACCTGGTGTGAGTTTAAGTTGTCGGGTCCGGGACTCGAACCATGGTTGAGATGGCAGCAGCTCTTATCACTGTGCTGCTGGCCGGCCCCAGGACCTTTATTTTCTGTCTGTGTTTTTTCCCAAGGCTGGCCAGGTCCTGGACTTGAACTGTGTTGGGGGCCGAGTGGGATTCAGCCACCCTAACCGTCCTCGACAACCTTCCCTGTGGTCAGAAGTTCAGCCCTCTGCATGTGTGCAGGTTCCCTTTTCCTCCGTCCCACCTGCCCTCCAAGGAGATAGCGGACCATGAGGACAGAGCCGGCCAAGGCACTCACCGCCCTCTGAGCAGCACTCCGCCGTCCCCCTGCCACAGCCCGCGGGCTCACCCTCCGACCTCAGCACATACCGGGTTGCTGCTGTGTGGCTGTGGTCTCGACCCTGTGCGCTCCACTCATGTGGACCCTGTGGCCGAACCTTGGGGAGCCAACTTCCTTGCCTTCAGAAACTCCCCTCCACACTCCCCGGCCGTTTAACCTTTCCCTTGGCAGCTTTGTGCTGCTAGGGAGCTACACCAGGCCTTGAGCTTCAGTCTGCAGCTGGTGGCCCCGCCATTGTCGGTCCTCCATGACTCTCGCTCTGCCTCCCGGGTTGCCCTTGCTCACTCAGGGCAGAGAGCCCAGCGGATCCTGACTTGTTCTCTTCTCCTGCCTCACCCTCAGAGAAAGCCTAGCTCACTCCGCTCTTCTGGGTGTCCTTCCTGCCTGCTTTGGCAGAGCAGCTCAGCTGGTTGGGAACCAGCACACCTGCTGGCACCTGCTGGCTCCTCCCTGCTCCCGTGTTGCTGGCCTTCCCTTTCTGGTGGCTCTTTTCCGTGCGGGAACACATTGAAGTCTCTCGTAAGGAGAAAACTAGTCCTGTTCTGCTTCTAGTACCTCTTTTTCCGTAGAACCAAGGTTTGAAAGAATGTTTATGCGATGTCTTATGTTGGGCTCCTCATAATCCATCGAAGTCTTGAACCCATCCCTGCTCCACCTGAAGCACCCCCCCACACGGCCAGGAAGAGCTTCCAGTTGAGTGCACCGCAGCTCCTTATCTGTGCTGGTCATGACGGCCTCCGAAGGGCCCAGTCCCTCCTTCCTTCCTGAAAATCTCCCTTGACCTTTGGGATCTTTTTCTCTGTTTTTCTTTTGCCCACTTTTTGGTTTATTTCGCATGATTGGCTTCCTGTAGACCTCTCTTAAGCTCTTGGTGCACTGCCCCGTCGCCCTCACTCCGTTGTCGCTCCAGGGTGACCTGGACCGTACCGGGGATATCAGCTCTGTCTTCCGTGCTGGCCTTCCTCCTGCGGTTCACACCTATTGGTTAAACGGCCGACTTCGTGCACTAACCTTACTGGCACCATCGTCACTTATCCAGGCGTGAAACTGGAGTTTCCTAGGCCTGTTTTCTTCCACTTGCTTGGTTGTCACTGTCCCTGTGACCATCAGTTCGTCTCATGTGTCTCTAAGAGAGTGCCTTCTGTCTGCTTCGTCAGTGCTTCATTACTTCTTGTACGCATTGCTTACCTCCTGTTCTGCATCTCCCCTTCTCTGGTCTCCGTCATCTCCCTCACGTTCTTTTTTCATGTTGTTGATAATACACATCTGATCTTGTCCCTCCATTTTCCTTAAGTCCTGTAGTTGCTCAGATGTCCTAAAATTCCTTAGAGCAGGCCACCAAGGAGTTTTGTAATCTGTTGCCTGCTTGTCTTTATGAAGGTATAACTTGACCTATGATAAACTAGGCATATTTAGAATATATAGTTAGTCAATTTTTTTTTTTTTTTTTGAGAGGTTTTTCGCTATAGGGCGCGTGCGCTCGCCAGACAGACAGAGAGAGACAGAGAGACAGAAAGCGAGAAATCACCCCCCAGGGGGGATGGTCACGCCGCAATCCCTTCTCCTCCATTCTCCTCTCGGGATCTTGGGCACGCACGCACACGCGCCCGGCGTGAGTTGTAAGCCACCTGGTCCGAGACGCGAACCGCGGTCGACTACGTGGGAGTCCAGCGACATAGCCATTACGCTAACTGCTGGTTCCCTAGTTAGTCAATTTTTTTAAAAAAGTTCATTTTTTCTGAAAAAGAGACGGACACCCCAACTTGGTCTTTGCACTGTGCCCTAGCCCTGTCCTCAGCTGGCCTGGATCTCAGGTGCACACATGCAGTCCTGGTGTGCTCAGGGGCCTGGGCACAAACCCAGGAACTCTAGGTCCAGTTGTGTTACTGCTGTGCCACCACCCAGCCCATACAGCTTGATAGAGTGTAACATTTATGCAGCTGTGAAGTGATGACCACGTCGAGGAGTGGACCTACCCACGGTCCTCAAAAGGTCCCTTACGTTTCTCCCCGGCCACCCAGGCGGGCTGAGACCCACACAGGTAGTCACACCACATGCTCTTCTTCCTGATCTGGCTTACGTTTCTCCCCGGCCGCCCAGGTGGGCTGAGAACCACACAGGTAGTCACACAACATGCTCTTCCTGATCTGGCTTCTTCCACTCATTGTGATACATTTGAACTCACTTTGTACGTGGTGTGTGTTCATAGTCCACGCCATGTAGGCCTCTCCTTGGCACAGCAGGGCTCTGCTCCGGGAGGCCAGATCCCACATGGTGACACTCAGCCTGAAGTGTGCCAGCAAGTGCCCAAGAGCCATCTGACTGAGGGCTGGAGTGCGATCCCTGTGGGGTGCTCACCTGTCTCTCCCTCTCTCAGCTGTGTGTGCTGTCATGAGCAAAGAAGAAAGTCCGTTCCGCTGAACCCTCAGCTCAGGGTCATTCCGCTCACCAGTGACATGCTCAGCCGTTCATGCTGACGGCACTTGGTCAGTGTCCAGCTTTTCCTGTTACAGTTAGGGCTGCTGTGAACTTGACCTGTAAGTCTTTTTTAGCAGCTATGTTTTTTTTTTTCCTCTGGAGAAAAATGCCCAGGGGCGGAGTGTCTGTACCATATGCTAGGGCTGTTTTTAACTTTGAAAAAACAGTGGCCAGACTGCACTCAGATGCGGTTGTGCCTTTTTGCATTCTCGTCAGCGGTGCAAGGCACCCCCATGCCTGGAGGTCATGTGGTCTGTGCAGGGAACGTGCCCCATGCTTCCTACTGTAGCCTCATTCTCAGCAGTAATCATGGGTTTGACTTCTAAAAGTGTCTTCCTATACTTATTCAGATAAATGCACAGTTACTGAAAGGACCATCTGTTTGCCATGTGCTGTCATCTGCACGCCCTGCCGAGCTGGGGCTTGCGGTGTGTGAGTATCTGTCATGCACAGGGTCAGAGGTCACGTGTTGGAGATAGTTCGTAAGAGTAAATGTAATGTTATTTCATGAGAGTATTTGAAGATACCTAGCTTCAGATGCAGTTTAATAAGCAATTTAGATAACACTTAACAATAAGTACAGATCTCCCCACCAATTGTTTTCTTTTATTAGCTCTGAGAAGTAACACAGAGCAGGTCCTATACTTGGCAGCCATTGGAAATGGGTTTTATAAAATCACAATTTTATGAGCAATAGTGTATTAATCTCTTTGCCAAAAAACTAAGCTACATTTTGTAGTTCATTTTAGGATACATACATGACACTAATATATTTCTATTCTTTTTTTTTTTTAACAGAACAAAACTCCTTTAGTCAATGAGAGCTTGAAAAAGTTTTTAAATACAAAAGATGGTAAGATGTTTACTTTGTTCTTATTTATCTGCCTCTGGATTTTCAAATCTTGACACCATTTAGAAGAAATCAGTCATCCTGATTTGTTTTAAGTCTATAATTGTAGGTTTTTATTTAAAAATAGTATTTTACTGTTAAATATGTTTGGTCATGGAAAGTTGTTGGTTAAAGTCAATTTGAGTAGAAAATGTCAATTTTACTATAAAAAGTGGAACACTGAAGTCTATTTGTGAAATGCTTACCATCTTACATAGTTTTAGACTGATGATCCCAATGCAGAAATCGAAGTTTGGATTTTTGTTACTTAACCGTGTTATTCAAAGAGCACGTATATGTGACTAAAGAAACTTAGACACCTGTCTTCTCCCATTAACTAGTGTGTCTTACATCACAGTGTGAATACAAAGACTTCAGTTTTTAAAGGTTGCTCACTCTTCTCTTGATCTTTCTAGGTCGTCTGGTAGCTAGTCTTGTTGTGGAATTTCTTCAGTTTTTTAACCTTGACTTTACCTTGGCTGTCTTTCAACCCGAAACTAGCACAGTAAGAAGAATTTTTATATCTATCCTGTGAAATCATCTTTGATACAGATGAGTTAATATTAAGCTGAAAGTTATAAAATTTGACAATTTATAGTTTTTTTTTTTTTTTTTTTTTTTTTTTTTTTTAATGTTTTTGCTATGAGTCGCATGCACTTGTCAGAGAGAGAGAGGGAAAATGAGGGATCACCCCCGGGGGGATGGCCACACCACAGTCCTTTCCCCTCTATCCTTTATTTTCCTCTTGGGGTTCTGGGCACGCACACACATGCACCCAGCATGATTTTCTTTCTTCTTTTTTTTTTTTGAGATTGTTTTGTTATAAGGGCTTCTGTGCTTGCTGGAGAGAGAGAAGAGTGAGAAATCCCCCCCCCCCCCCCGGGATATGACCACACTGCAGTCCCTTTAGTCTCTTCTTGGGATTTTTGGGTGCACATGCATTTGGTGTGAGTTTTAAGCTGTCAAGTCCGGGACTTGAACCATGGTCGACTACGTGGGAGTTGAGTGACATAACCATGACGCCATCTTCTGGTCCCTTCCAGCATGATTTTCAAGCATGATTTTATAGCTGACACTCAAACCATGGTCAGCTATATAGGAATTGGTGCCTTAACCACCACCCCACCTGCTGACTCCAAAACCTAGTTTTTTTCACGTGGGCTTTTTTGTTTTGGGATTTTTTTTTTTTTTTTTTTTTGTAGCTGGTTATCTGCTTTTCTTAAAAGCCATCTGGTGTCAGAGCGCTGACACCAGCATCGCTGTTTTGTGTAACTGGAAGCTCGCTAATAAAGGAGTGTCATATAGCGTTAGTTTTGTCATGGCGTTAGACTGCAGTAGGTGGCGAAGACTGAATGTGGGCTCTAAAAGAAATCGGTATACTTGAAAGAGATGGACTTCAGTCCTTAGAGAGAGAGCCCCTGAGTTTAGAGAGGTCTGTAAGCTCCGAAAATGCCTTCTTTAAGATCGTGATACTTCTGCTGTTTCTTGTGCACTTATGTCTTATATCTTCCCTAGTTTCAAGGTCTCGAAGGTCGCGAGAATCTAGCCCGAGATTTAGGGATCATTGAAGCCGAAGGCACTGTGGGTGGGCCTTTATTATTGGAAGTAATCAGACGCTGTCAGCAGAGGGAAAAGGGGCCAGCCAATGGGGAGGTGAGTATAACCTCATGTCTCCTGTACTGTGTTCTGTTTTAGTTGTCAGCTGCTTAGTTTTAGCCTTCCATAGTAGTGCACAAGTAGTGAATCCAGGTTTATGTAAGAAGGGCATTTCTTTTTTTTTTTTCTTTTTTCTTTTTTTTGGGAGAGGTTTTTGCTATAGGGCATGTGCACTCGCCAGAAAGATAGAAAGAGACAGAGAGACATAAAGCGAGAAATCACCCCCCAGGGGGGATGGCCACGCCGCAATCCCTTCTCCTCCATTCTGCTCTCAGGATCTTGGGCACACATGCACACGTGCCCGGCGTGAGTTTAAGCCGCCGGGTCTGGGACTCGAACTGCGGTCGACTACATGGGAGTCCAGCAACATAGCCATTACGCTAACTGCTGGTCCCTAAGAAGAGTATTTCTTAAACATAAAATGAAACAGATATACAAACGCAGGCGTAATGAAATTGAAATGTGCCAACTCTGACCCATTGTGTACCTGTTGTGGTTACTGATACTCTTAGTGCTGGGTGTAGGTCACAGCTCCCCCACTGACCTTGGGCCTCGACTCCACTTAACCTCTTATTGCTCCTTTTATAAGTGGGCATAATAGGACCAGCCTCATGGGTTTGTGAGGCTTAGGTGCAAGAGTTAGTTGTGTGGTATGCTAAGGGTGGTGCTTGGCATAGAAAACTAGTTGTGGGACCAGTAGATGACGTAATGGTAACGTTATTGGACTCCTACATAGCTGACTGCAGTTTGAGTCCCGGACCTGGTGCCTTAAAACATGTGTGCATGTCCAAAATCCCGAGAGAAGATGGAGGAGACAGGATTGCAGTGTTGCCATACCCCCCCGGGGGGGAGTGATTTGTCACTTTCTGTCTCTCTGTTTCTGTCTCAAAAAAAGAAAATTAGTCATTTGTTACTATTTTAGTAAATAATAGAAGGCTGATTCATAGTTTATTAATATTTTTGTACTTAAAAGCTTTTTAAAACGGCTTAGAAATAAGCTGTTTTTTTTTTTCTCTCTTAATATTTTCAAACTTTTTAGAAACATTTTTGCTATAAGGAGTTTGTGCTCACTAGGGGCAGAGTCAGAAAGAGAGAGAAAGTGAGCGATCATCCCCTAGGAGGAATGACCACACCACGTCCCTTCTCCACTCTCCTCTTAGGGTATTGGGCACACAGGCACATGCACCCAGCATGGTTTTCAAGCCACCAGGCCCAGGATTGAGCTGTGCAGTCAGCCATGTGGGCCCAGCTGCCTCAACCTCTGTTTCATCTGCTGGCTCCATTTTCAAACCTCTCCTTTTTTGGTTAGTGGTTACTTCTTTTATTCTTAACTTGTCTTTTTAGAAATCTTACTATTGAGCCTAATGGTTTTCCTACTTCCATATATTAATTTTATATAAAGATGCCCTATTTCAAGTCATAGGTGCCTTCTGTAGCTGTTCCAGGTAGCTGGTTAAATGCGTGCTTTTAGTTACAGAAATTTATGTTAATATATTCTCAATATATTTTCTGTTGTTGTTTTTTTTTTTTCTTCAGTGATAGCTTATGTGCACGCAAGGGAGAAGGAGAGGACCCTTTACAGGGGTGCACTGCAGCGGTCCCTGTCCCGTCACCCTCTGCCTCCTCAGGATCTGAGCGCTCCCCGTGCACCCCGTGTGTTTCCAGACCAGCTAACCCACAGTTAGCCTTATGCTTCCTGGCGCTTCAGCCTGCGAAGGATTGCTCCAGTGAGATTGGGCCTAGCGTGTCTTTTCTATTAGCTTTGAGAATCAGTGAGACTTACCTAAGTCTAGTTCGTGTGAAGCCTGGGAAATAGGCCCTGTGGGTACTGTAAGGCCGTTTAGTGTCCTTGGAAGGCTCATTGCGTTCAAGATAAGATGTACCCACAGGGTACCAGCATTCAGACGGTGGTCCGCGGTTGTAGAGGACGTATCTCGGCGTGTGACTATTTCCAAGCATTTTATGAATCAGTAATCGTTTTAGTTAGAAGAGGGAAGAGATTGTTTCATGCTGGGATTTTGTTAACCCCAACTGGTGTGAGTGGGCTCGGGGAGGGAGTTCTGAGGAGGCCAGGCAGGCTCAGCCCGGGAGTGGGGACGTGACCAGGCACGGACAGGAGTGGCAGCCCGCCGAGAGCCCTGGTGTCCCCAGCTGGGCTCTGTCAGGGCTCATTCGTTCACCAGGTACTCACCTGGTTGGTTGTGTGCTGCGTGACGGTCGTGCTGGGCACAGCTAGAGGACTCCAAAGAGGCTCCCGGGCTTCCCTAGGTGCGGCTGACGTCTCTGGCTCTGCCCTTCCGCCCACACCATCCTGCCCCCTCCCCCGTCAGTTTTCTCCCCGCTGTGCTCTGGTTCCCTTCTTGCGTGGCGGCCGTGCAGTCTGCTCTCTGGCTGCCTCCGTCCCTCTGTTCACTTGTGAAAGCCCAGACTCTGGAGCGGCCACTCGGGCTGCAGCCCCAGCTCAGCCACGGTGTGGCTGAGTGCGCTCTGGCTGTGGGCGCCACCTCCACGGTCCCAGAGATCGGAGCCATGGCCCCAGGGCCAGCCGAGGACTGCAGGAAGCTGCCAGCATGAAGCTCTGGAGACACCTGCCACCTGCTGTGGGCGCTCGGCCATGGCGTCCTTACTGCATGAAGGCTCCTGAGGCCAGCTCAAGTCCATGTACCTAAGAAGCAGCTCTTTCTGCTTCTGTTGCTTTAGACTCTGTCCCTGCAAGTGGGTGTCAGCCCAGGGAGCTGCCTCTTCCTGGGTCCTAGAGTCCGTCCTTCCCACGAGCCCGTGGCTCTGGGAGTAGCTGGCTGTGGGAGGAAGACTGGTCTGGAAGGCACTCTCTGCTGAGCTGAGAGCCCATGAAAGCTCTCCTGCCTGTATGGGGTGTCGGCGCTCTGTCCTGTACCCTCCCCTGTCAGGGTCTCCTGCCGGCCTGGGAGTGGTGATTCTGTGGTTGACCTGGAATGGCAGTTCTGTGCCCTCTAAGGTAACGCTCGCACAGCCACTAAGTTGGACGTGTCGTCTGCCCTTTTCACTAGTTTCCCCTCGCAGTATGTGACCACTTAATAGGGTGTGTGTGTGTGTACACAGAGACAGGTTACGGCTTATACACAGAGGAGTGTTGGCTGTCTGCCATTTATGGCTGTTGATTACTTTTTGAGGGACCTTGTCATTGATAATGACATGAGATTCTAGTCTCATTGGCTTTTGTCTCATGAGTGTAGAACAGAGAATCAGCTGTGGATTAAGCATGTTGAACTCAGTTACTGGCGCTTTTTACCAGGACTGCACTTGAACCGGTCTGGGTCGGGTTGTCGCCCTGTGGGCTCCACGGCAGCCGTTGGCGGAGCCTGGTGAATGCATGTCCCGGGTACGGTTGGTGCAGGCGGCCAGCTCTGAGCGGGCTGCGCCGTGACCCCCCAGCACCCTCACCACCCCGTCCTCTTGTGCAGCGTCGTTTCCTTCTGAATGCTGCTCCCTTCCGTCCCTAGCATTCACTGTCAGCGGGCTTATTTTCAACATTGAGCTTGTCTCTCCCTTTCCTGTTAAAATTGCCGTGACTGATAGCAGCTGAAGCGCCTCCAGACCTTCCCCTCACCTGAGTTCCCGAGCGGTGCCGCCCCGGCCTGTCTTTAAGCCGGATGCCTGATTTTGAGACGGGGTGTTTTGTACTTAAACCAGACTGAACCTACTCCTTGAAAGTGGCTTGTGCTTCCTGCTCGTACTGTCTTGTCCCGTGTCCCTCTGCCATCCCCGGCTGTGGGTCTGCATCATTCAGGCCCTCTCGTCCTCACTGACTTTGGGGGTGTCTGTCCCCCCACATCCCCAGGAGCAGTGCATGCGGGCGAGCGTTTTCCTGCCGGCTGGCAAGGTGACCTGCCCCTGTCTTTGTCCTGTGATGGATCCCGAGTCTGCTGAGGGCGAGGGCCTATGTCCCCTGGTCCCTGCAGACATAGGGCAGACGTGCCCACAGTGGATAGGAAGCCTTTGCAGACGCTTGTGCAGGAGTGCCCGCGTGGAAAGCAAATGTGAGGTTAGACTGGCGAAATAGAGAAGTTAGAGCACCAGAAAGAAGTGAGACCCCAGTGAAGGCACATCTAGAAAGAGTGGCAGTGGATAAACGGGCAGAAGAGCACTGGCACGGGGAGGGTGAGCGGGCTGGCGAGTTACGGTTTGGGCACGCATTGGGTCATGGAAGGCAGTATGGGAGAAAAACGCTCTCAACGCGCAGTGTAGGTTTTAGGACAGGAGGACACTGCCACCAGAAGCAATGGCTCGAGAGGGGAGAAGTCACAGGGAGTAGCACGTTTTCATATTTAAAAGATTTCTGTATCAGGACCGGCAGATGGCGTTGTGGTTACGTTGCTGGACTCCCACGTCGTCAGCCACACGGCCTGGCGACTTAAAACTCAACACTGGGCGCGTGTGTGCATGTCCAGGATCCCAAGAGGAGAGTGCAGGAGAAAGGATTGTTATGTGGCTACCCCTCTTGGGGTGATTTCTCGCTTTCTGTCTCTCCAGCGAGCGCATGTGCCCTATAGCAAAATTCTCTCCAAAAAAACAAAACGATAACTGTCAAAATAGCCCATGTTAATACGCACCGAGGGTCATTGAGCCTTTGGTGATAATAGTACCTGAATCTGAGCACGTGACTCCGCTCTGGAGTGTCTTCCAGGACTTCTGCGTTTGTGCCTGTGGTGGCAGGGCCGGGAGCCAGGCGTGATACCCCTGGGGGAGCCGGCGGACCCTGCGCGTTAGAAGGGCGCGACCTGGGGCCCCAGTGCAGGAGGAGCTCTGCCCTCCGAGGGCCGGCCGTGGAGTCCTTGATGAGGGCTCTTTGCTTTTGTCGTGGGTGAGGTGAAGGAAGCCAAGCCGAGGAGGGTAGAAGGAGGTCTGGTCTGTGAGAGTCAGAATGGCAGTCTGCAGGCTGGGGAGAGGCGAGTGAGGACGCCCTGCGGGGCAGACAGGCGGGATCCAGTGCGGAGGGCTGAGGGGTGCTGCACGGTGAGGGGTGGAGCCGTGTGCAGGGTGCTAGAGACCCGGTGTGTTTTGTTTTTGTTTATTTAGTAAATTAAAGAAAAATGTAATTAGAGTATTTCAATTAATTAGGAAGACATTAAACTACCAACATTGTATAGCGTTTTTAAATGCTAAAATTCCATTGCAGTTTACTTAGTATGTTGAGGTTTTACTTTAAACTGTGCCTTCATTTTAAACTGTGAACCGTTTCAGGGTGCACTTGACCTCTCTGACGTACATCCTCCACCAAAGTCGCCCGATGGAAAAGCAGGTGTGAGCAGTGCGCCGAGTAAGGTGAGCGAGCTGCGGAGTGGGGAGTCGAGGGCGGCTCCAGCGGCTCCGCTTCTTTCTGTCGGGTCTTGTTAACAGGTGTTATTTTATAAATCAGTACACTTTAGTTTCTTGAAGGTGCTTTTCCCCTTCAATTATGCATTTTTTAAAATTAATTCTTTTGCTTGTTGGTAGTAATTTGAATTTTGTATCGAAGAAAGGTGTGTAGTGTTAAACAACAGAATTACAGAGTACTTGTTCTTATAGATGCTTCAAGTATTTTCAGTTCTATTAACGAGGTTTGCAGCTACTTTTCATGTATAAATCTCTAGAGGATTTTGGGTTCCAGAGTATAAAGTTGTTATATGTTGTAGGCTTCGAGACAGGTGAGCAGATTTGAAATTGTAAATCATGGGACCTTAAGATTTTATTTATTTATTTACTTGTTTTTTAAATTAACCTTTTTGGAGAAGATTTATAAGAAAATGTAAGTGTTAACTGCAGTTACATTTGTGTGTGTTTATGCATTGTAAAGGTTAGATCTGACTTCAAAGATGTTATATATTAGAGAAAAAAGTTGAGTTGAACACTTGAATTTAAGATCAAGGGTGTGGTAATAATACAGGAGGTGACACGGAAAGGGTACGATGATGGCCAGGAAGCCCGTGGTCCCGGGCGACCGGTTGCAGTGTGGCATGGATGGGTAGAATCAGCCAGCACTGTCAGAAGTGGGCTGAGGGCACGTCTGAGTCCAATCAGGCTGTCACATCCAAGAACTGGATTGAGAACAACAGAAGTGTTCTTCTCACAATCTGGAGGCTGCAAGTCCACGGCCAGGTGCCACGTGACCAGGTTGGCCGTCTTCATTGCACCCTCACACGCTCCCTGGAAAGACAGAGAGAGAGGTCTCTGGTGTCCCCTTAAGAAGGACACTAATCTTATTGATGAGGGCTCCACCTTCAAGACCTAGTCACCTCCCAAAGACTTCGCCTTGTACTACTGTCACCTGGGGCTAGGTTTTCAGCGTCAGTCTGGGGACACACATGCAGCCTGTCACAGGTCAGATCTGTGTCCTGTGACTGTCCCTTTGCTTCTCTTCTACTCCATATGACTAGGTGACCCTGCGGGCACCTCCAGAGAGGAGGCTGGCTTCGTGGTGCTACAGGTGCATCTTTTGAGATCACGTGAGATTTGAGAGGCAGCCATTGTACTGTGAGAGTTGTTTTCCAGTTGTCCAGGCATGGAACGCTGCTGGGGGCTTGCCTTGTTTATTACCTGTTCTCTGACGGTGGTGTTCCTTTTATCAAGTTTAAACCTCTGTAGTCTGCACTTCACTTCTAACCGAGAAAAGAGACACTACAGTGGGCCCTGACTACCCAGGTTTGAGCTGCACAGGCCCGCGTATATGCAGGATTTTGAAAAATACGTGTTAGAATGTAATATTATATATAATAATGTATTATATACTATATAATACGTATTACATATAGTTCCTCTTTATAATTTCCTAGTAATGTTTTCTTTTATACATCTTTC
This sequence comes from Tupaia tana, assembly GCA_026018925.1. Taxonomy (NCBI): domain Eukaryota; kingdom Metazoa; phylum Chordata; class Mammalia; order Scandentia; family Tupaiidae; genus Tupaia; species Tupaia tana. The sequence continues at coordinate 15,819,135 of JAKSZU010000002.1, forward strand.
CGCACTGTAAGAATATAGTATACAGCACGTATAGAAAATACATGTTTATTGGCTATTTATGTTACCTGGAAGACTTCTGGTCCGAGGAGCCTATTAGTAAAGCTTTGTGGGTGTAAGCAGTCACACAGAGATGTCCAACTGTGCGGGTGGTCAGCACCCCACCTCACGGCCACAGCCCAGCTGTGCTTTTCACAGTCACGCTTTCTCTTGGCGAGCTCTGGTTAGCCTTTTCTAGTAGGAAGATGTTTATTTAAAAAGTTTTTTCTTGCCCATGGTGCTTGTGGGATTGCATCCATGACCCCAGAGGGGGCAGGATCATAGGAAAATGTTTCCATTTACTGTGAATTAATTGCAGATAAAGAGCTCACTTAATAAGAAACCTGTATTTTCCATGGAAAATCTGTTCACTAGGAACTGAAATGAATAAATATTCTGAAATGCTTACCTAGTACCTATAGCGTCAAGCTACTTGTAAGTTTTCTTCTTAGCAAATTATTATTTTAAAATCAAATTAGCAAAACTAACCTACATAGGTATATCTCAAGATAAAAGCATTTTAAGTCTGATTTACAAACGTTTTTCTCTCTATATAAATTGTCCTAAAGATTTAAAGAATTAGAATCTTTTAAGTGTTTTAAGTCAGTCAGGGAACATTGCTGGCAACTCTTTTTTTTTTTTTGGAGAGGTTTTTGCTATAGGGCGCATGCGCTCGTCAGACATACAGAGAGAGACAGAGAGATAGAAAGCGAGAAATCACCCCCCAGAGGGGATGGCCACGCCGCAATCCCTTCTCCTCCATTCTCCTCTCGGGATCTTGGGCACGCACGCACACGCGCCCAGTGTGAGTTTAAGCCCCCGGGTCCGGGACTCGAACCACAGTCGACTACATGGGAGTCCAGCGACATAGCCATTACGCTAACTGCTGGTCCCAAGTCAACTCTTAAGACTGTCCGAGTTAGAGAACGAGGTCGTCCCCTGCTGTCCCGCACATCCCCTCTGCCTCTGCAGCAGGCACTTAGAAATAGCCCAGGTGTTGTGGGGTCCTGGGGTCCCAGTGCTCACACCACCTTGTCCCTGCCAGACACCTCTCCAGGTGCCTGGTCAGTCTGAGGAGTCCATGAGGTGTGAGGGGCTTGACGCGTTGTGGCCAGGAGTAGGGTCCGGCACTGCCTTCAGGACTGGCTGTGTGTGCCCCTGGGAGGCAGGGTCCGCTCAGGACTGGTCTGGAGCAAGACTGAGCCAGAACACCGCTGAACGGAGCGCAGATGGAGGGCTTCCCCGGGACAGCCAGCAGGCAAAGGCTGCTGGCCGCACCTGACCAGGTAACGGGGAAGCAGGCAGCGTCGTTGTGGCCTGCAGGACGGTCAGGAAGGACAGAGATGGACGGCAGGGGAGCATGCTCATTACATTTGCCAATTTCCTTTATTTTTTTTGGGGGGGGAGTTTTTTGCTATAGGACATGTGCGCTCGCCAGAAAGACAGAGAAACAGAAAGCTAGAAATAACCCCCCAGGGGGGATGGCCACGCCGCAGTCCCTTCTCCATTCTCCTCTTGGGATCTTGGGCACGCACGCACATGCTGAGTTTAAGCCGCCCGGTCCGGGACTCCAATAGCGGTTTAGTACGTGGGAGTCCAGCGACGTAGCCATTATGCCAACTGCTGGTCCCTACATTTGCCATTTTAAGAAGTTTCCTGATAGATGTCTTTGATAGTTGGTTAATGAGTTAGTTTATTTTTTAAGATTTATACGTTATGGTAAAATGTCATTTTATTCTCATGCTCAGATACCAAGGTATAAAGGACAAGGTAAGAAGAAGACAAGCGGGCAGAAGTCTGGTGACCAGGTAACACGCTGAGGGTAGACAGCGGCCACTCCAAGAGCTCTCGGGGCGTTGGGGCGCTGCGGGCACTGGGCTCCTGCTGGCCTGGGGTTCAAGCTTCCTTGTGAAATGTCACTTTCGTGTCTGTACTCAGAACGTGTGAAAGTAACAGTGGCGTCAAACAAAAAGCAGTTTGGCTTTCAGTTTTTGTCCAGCTAAAAATCATACCATTGCATTTTACCCCTGTGTTCTCAGTTTTACTTTACTTAAAATTTTCTTGTTTTTGGCAAAAAAAGTTGAAAATATTTCTTTCCCTCTTAAAGGATGATTTCGAGAATATTGTTAACATTATGATTTTTAGCTCAGGAAGATAGAACCTTAGACTACTTTTTAGATTAGTTGTCATCAGTGAATTAAAAGGTTCACCTTAGCTTTCTTCAAGATGTCTCTGTGCTTGGCGGCGTTCCAGCAAGTGCGGGTCTGTGAGCCCACGCCTCGGGGGGCCCGCTCCAGATGTGGGGCTCACACTCTCTAGCGACGGGGCCCGGCCGTTTGCCCTTGCTCCCCCGAGGATCCCAGAGCTAACCGGGCAGTACTGAGCTGATCCGGAAGCCAGAGTCGCAGCGTCCGGGAGCCTTGTCAGGCCCGTCCTCACGTCTCTTCATGTAGAGGGTGACTCAGCCTGGAGTTCTGTGAGATTCGTCAGTTCTGGGTCGAACCTTGGATTATGTATAGATTTTTTTCACGAAATCGAAACCTCTAACCTGAAAGAGTTTTTAAAAATGGCATTTCTGTATTAGAAATGGCCTTGATTCTGGTGGTTTTAAAGGTAAATCGCTATGACTGTGCCTTCTTTTTGTTCACACTGCCCTTTATGAGTGAAGCGAGAAGTGGTTTTAAAATTTTGTTCAGGACGTGTTTCTGAGCGTTCACACAGTAACGGCGTTCTGTTAAATGCCCGGGCAGCGTCCGTCTGACCCAGTTCTCCCCTCGGGGTTTCCCGTTTAGTGGCAGAGCTGGGTACATAAAGCAGCATGACTTTCACATGTCGTTTTTTCTTTTTCTTTCTTTCTTTCTTTTTTTTTTTTTTATTTTACTATAGGGCATGTGGAGACAGAGCTAGAGAGACAGTAAGTAGGAAAGCAGTCCCTCAGGGTGGAAGGCCATGCCGCAACCCCTCACCCTGTACGCCTCTCCCCTGTCAGGGTTTTGGGCATACACGCTTGCCCAGCGTGTTTTTTAAGCTACCGGGACTGAGACTCAGACTGCACCGTTAGCCATGTGGGGTCCACCTGTCTGTACCACTGTGCCACAGGCCGGCCCTGTACGTATTTTAATCAGTTACTTGGGCTTTTTCTTTTTTTTAAGTTAAAAGCATATCTTATTAAGTTTTTGTAATTTTATTGCTGTCGTGGGCTTTAAAGAAGCTAAAAAAGGCGGTTACATGTAGCACCAAAGCAAACCGGACGCGTGGGCTTTACTCAGTGTAGGGCGTGTGACCTCGCCTTCTCTAGGAGCTAGACGGGTCCCTGTCCTGGGGCCCTAGACCCTAAGCCAGCCCTGCCGTCTCATCACTGCAGTCTGCACTCTGGCCTGTATGACTCTCAGGGACTTTGACTGTGCTCTCTCTTTACTCCGAGTCAGGTTTCGGAAGCGCGTAGGCAAGGTCTGTGCTGTCCGGAGCTGCCTGTCTCCAGGGCTCCTGGCCCCTTCCTCTCCATCTTGCCTCGTGCGTTGAGTGGGGCCCCAGCCTCCCGGCCGCACTTAGCTCCAGGTGGCCAGAAGCCAGGTTGCCTGTGGTGGTGGAGTTGTCCACAGCAGGACCCCACGGGGCCCTCGCCTGGGAGGTGAGTGGCTGTGCAGGGCCACTGTGCTGGGAGCCCCACCTGTCCGTCCCACATTTATGAACGAGCATGCAGCCCAGGAGGGCAGGACGCAGGCGTAGTGCAAGAGCCGAGGTGCGGGATGCGGCGGGCGGCTGAGCAGTAGCTCCAGGGCCCCTGCACTGCCCAGCAGACATGGAGCTCTGGAGCTCTGAGCCCCGGTGCTGGGTGTGGCTAGGTTTCTTGTGACCGTGGGAGGGGACTGCGTGAGTGGCTCTTTCAGAAGCTGCAGCAGCCTTCAGGGAGGCTGTATTCCTATTCTAGAGGAGCTTTAAAACCATGGATTCGTCCACAGATAAGTGCATGTGTCTACGCACACACTGGTAAGGGTTTTCAGCTAATGAAGCTGGGATAACTGGAAGTCTGTTTTGTTGTTGAGAGACAGTAGGCTAATTATTTGAATAAAAAAGGGGGACTTTTTTCTAAGCATAATTTTTCAAGCTAGGAAGAATTTTTTTTTAATAATTGTTTATTTAATTTTATTTATTCATTCATTTGTTTTAATTTGACCAGAGAGAGAGAGAAAGTGAGTTAGCAAGCCACCAGGTCCAGGACTCGAACCATGGTCAGCCATGTGGGAGTGTCTAGTGCCTTAACCACCACACCACCTGCTGGTCCCCAGGGGGAGGAATATTAAATAGGAGATTTCTCTTATAACTTAAAACTTCAACAGTGTTATCTGTGATAGTTCATTTCACTGTAAACCATTTCATTCCATCAAACGTCCTATTATCTGGGAAAAAAAAATATATATACTTTATATATATATAAAGTTTCAACAGATTTTTTTTTTACTAAGTTCTGTTAACTTTGGTTTTACCATTTAGTTGAGTGAGATGTTGTTTCTGATGTTCATAATCTCCTGGTTTTGTCATCACATTAAATACAATGTGAAAAGTCAGTTTTCCCCTTTTTTACTTATTTATCTTTTTAAGAGATTTTTGCTGTAGGGCGGGTGTGCTTGCCAGAGAGACAGAACAAGAGCAGTCGCCCCCGAGGGGACGCCACACTGCTGTCCTTGCTCCATTCTCCCAGCACTTGGGGCGTGCACGCACTCACGTCTGGGGTGAGTTTACAGCCACCAGGTCCAGGACTCAGACCACAGTTAACTACGTGGGAGTCCCGCAACGTCACCTGCCAGGGTCCAGCCTCGGCGGGGGTGTGTTGACTTGTTGGAGGCGGCGCAGGTGAACAGAAGACAAAGGTCTCGGTGCCTTTTCATGCACGTCCTAAGTCGGACACCCCTCAGAGATTGCTCTCCGAAGAGTGACCACTGCTAGGAATCTTCGTGCCTTTTTATTGAAAATGTGTTACATGCAAGTAAATGGGTGAGGGGCTACATATTCTGATTATCAGTTTAATAGGGATCACAGGTTCCATTCAGGGTTGGATTAAGGGTGGGCCTGTTGAGGTTCCACAGTTGTTTGTTTGATGTAGGTGGGTCTCCATGGAATGCAGTTTCGGGAAAATGGTTCCAGTAAGCAGAGATAATTATCAGCTGATGCAGCGGCAGCCATCTTATAATTACCAAGCACGATGCTGAGAAAAGAAAATCTCAAGTATAGACTTTAGTTCTTATGGATTTCAATAAAGAATGATACTTATATAGTTTTATAGGGATCTAAAACTTAATTTAAGGAATCCTAATATATTTATCTATTTCACTTGGAGAGCGCGGGGGTGTCCTGGGCCAGTTTCTGCCTAATCCTTTTTTATGTAAAGAAAAGATTATTTTTAAGTTTTATGTTAAATGTATCTTGAAGGGCCTTCCAAAGGTCAAGATTATTTCTGCCTAGATAGAACTTCAGCCCACCCTCTATTGTGACCACAGAGATAAAGCATTGTAGTTAACAGTAGGTGATCAGGGCCGAGGGGAGTGGTCGGGGGACTTTTGGGAAAATCTCATCACATACTCAAGAGAGCTATGTAATTTTTTATAGTAGTATATCAGGGAGTCAGAGGGGGGTTGCTTCCCAGCAAGGCTACCACAATTTCTGGAGCAAATAGCAAGCAGCCTTGCTGACATGCTAATTCGACCTAAGTTTTATTCCTAGGTCGGGGGGCGGGGGGTGGTGGTACACAGCAGCGGCCTTGCCAACGTGCTGACCCGACCTAAGAGGTAGAGGTCAAAAACTCAAGCCAGATCCTGAGGCCCTACCGGGTCGGACTCCTCCAGTCACCGTTATGCCATCTGTTGGTCACCAGCCTTCCCCTTTCTAGTCAGTTTTCAGGTGTTCTAAACTGGTTATGTTGAGATACCTTTTGCTTCAAATTAAAAAAAAAAAAAAAAAACTGCATTTCTTGATTTACTATTCCTTGTTGGAGAACTTCTAGATCAGCCTACCTTTATGTTGACTTAGGGCGGTGATGGGGCTTACTTCGTGTATGTTCAGGGAAGGGATGTGTGTTTGTGTCTTTCGCGGTTTTTCAAGTAAATCAAGCGTCATCCTTCACTCCACATACTCACACCCCAGGCATCCTGAGCGGAGGGCAGGAGCATGTTCCCAGGCCTCAGCCCCGCTGGCTCTGCCTGGCCGGCTCTCTGTGCTCATCCTCGATCGTCTACCCTTGACATCTCGGCATTGGCCGTGAGCTGACCTGGGGGCCGCTGGGTACACAGGGCGGGTGCTGAGGGTGCTGGCATGGGAAACTGGCTCAGGGCCGTCTCCACCTGCAGTCACACAGCCAGAGGTTAGGGCTCTGCTGTGTATCGCAGGAGTTCCAGGAGTGGGGCTCTTAGAAAGAGAACATGAGTGTTCTAGAGTTATGTGGCTCTAGAATTCTGTGGTCTAGTTTTCTAGGCAAACAAACCAAGCTTTTTAAATATGTATCTGTTGGAGTCGTAGCAGTCTTCTCTAGGTGTCAGACCGTGATGGGTGAGAAACTGCCCTTGGCAGGACTCAGCCAGGCAGAGGGGCCGAGCTGGCAGAGCTCCGGAACACCCGGCCAGGCTGGGTGATGCTGTGGCTGATGCTCTCCGACTGCGGGCAGTGCGAGTGAAACACTTGGTTTGGAAAATGAGTTTTTTTTTTTTTTTTTAATTTAATATGTACTAGTGATAATTCAGTTTTGACTGGTGAAAGATACTAGTTTTTTCCACTAAAACTTGTCTCTACAGTCTTTTGATTAACCTAGATTGAACTCTTGATTCTGTAGCTATCCGTGAGAAAAATACATGAGTACCAAACTTTAGCCACTCTGCCGTACGGACCACGAGGTGGGCGAGCACAGAGCTCCACCCAGAGACTTGGTTTGGTGACTGTCGTGCTGTGCCCAGGTCCTGCTTTCACTGAAAGACAGAATTCAAGTTTCAGTTACGTCTGTAAATAACTTACTAACTCCCCAGGGCTGCTTAACACGAACCACAAACGGGGGATTTCAAGCAGCAGCCGCCGGGCTGGCCTGAGAGCCTAGTGCTTAAGGAAGCCAGGTCCCACGTAACCAGCCGTGGTTCAGACCCTGGCCCGGGTAACTTGGAAAACGTGCTGGTTGCATGTGTGCACCCCAAAACCTGACAGAACAGGGAAATGGAGGAGAAGGGCTTGCCGTGGGCTCGGCCCATGGGGAGTGCCTTTTCTCTCCCTCTGTCTCCTAACCCCGTGGGACGTGCTTTCTCTCTCTCCCTCTGTCTCTCCTAACCCCCTGGGACATGCTTTCTCTCTCTCCCTCTGTCTCTCCTAACCCCGTGGGGAGTGCTTTCTCTCTCCCTCTGCCTATCCTACTCTGGTCAGCGCACGCTTCCTCTGGCAGTTCAAAACCAAACAAAACAGAAATCCGTGTGTCGGGACCAGAGGCTCAGAAGTTGCTCTCAAGGTGCCAGCAGGATCCTGCTTCCTCGCCTGGTCCTGGTGTTACCAGCAGTCCAGTGCCTTCAGCTCGTGGATGGAGGACGCCAGCCTCTGTGTCTCTTCACGTGGCGTTCGTGTGTCCATGTTGCCTTCTCAGAAGGACACATCATGTCGCAGCCCCGCCCTAACTAAGTACATCGGCAGTAACCGTCCAGGGGAGGTCACACCTGCTACCGGCAGCTGGGACTTCTCTGGAGCCTTTTTGGTGAAACAGACTCTCACCACAGGAATGCATGACTCTACAAAGCCCTAAGGTTTATGTAACACGTGCCTTGCCTCTTTCAAATAATCAAAGCCTCTCCAGCTAGTACAGAAATGTAAATATCTCAGTATCTGTACAGTATATTCTGTCTCCACATTTTTTTCCCCACAATTTTTGCTATCAGGGTACGTGTGCTCTCTAGAGACAAATCATTCACCAAGGGGGAAAGGCCTCACCACAGTCCCTTCTGCATTCTCCTCTCGGCATTTTGGGCACACATGCCCACGTGCCTGGCGTGATTTTCAAGCTGCTGGATCTGGGACTAAAACCATGTAGCTGCCCGTATGAGATCCTGTGCCTTAACTTCCACCTCCGCCTGCTGGCCCCTCTACACGTAGTAGTAGAATTTGTAACTCAGAGGGCCAGTGTGCTTGCCAGAGACGGACAGAGGCCCGCAGAGTGGGTGTGGACACGCGCGGTGGAAGTGGAGCCACCCGGGGAGCCTTCCCAGGACTGCGGCCCCTGTGTTACCCCCTGCCCGCTCCTTCGCTCTTGACTCCTGGTAATAGCCCAGTCCGGGAGCGACTTGTTCAGCTGAGTTCTAGAAGGGACTTGTGCCTGCAGGAGGACGGTGTCACGTCAGATGACGTGATGGCTGGTGGTGTGGGGACTGCTCCAGATGTTGGCTCTGGGCGGGTGCTTTGTCTCGCCACAGCTGGCCTGGCCAGGGCCACTCTGCTTTGTACGCATGGCTGAATCTTTCTTTTTTTTTTTTAATTTTTTTTTTTTTTAGACTTTTGCCATAGGGTGTATGCAGTCACTAGAGAGACAGAGACAGACGAGGGAAAATGAGAAGTCACCCTCCCCCCCAGGGAGTTTGGCCACACTGCAGTCCCTTCTCCATTCCTCCCTCGGGACTTTGGGCACACATGCGTATGTACCCAGTGTGATTGTCTGGGAGTTGAACTGCGGTTGACCGTGTGGGAGTCTAGTGCCTTACCCACCATGCCATCTGCTGCCCCACAGCTAACTTCTGACATCGACCGCACCGCTTAACTCCCAGGGACCTTGACAGTTGACAGCATGGCTCTGTGTCCTTGTCCTCTGCACAGTTAACTGCTCCCGTGCCCCATGTTCTGTGTGAGGTAAACGAGTTAGCTCTCCATAGACGCTAGCTGCTTTTATGTTTGCTGGTATTACGGTTTTCATTGGGCGTGGACCTGTCTAAGGGCAGAAGGAGTAGGACCGAGGGTCATAAAGTCAGCTGCGGAGGTTGCTGCTGACTGCCCGTGAGAGAGCCGCGTGCTTCACCGTGCCCATTCTGCCGTGGGTCCGGGCATGGGAAGAGCTTGACAGTGTCTTTACCTTGGTCCAAGGTATATAAACACACCACCGTCCCTGTCCGTGGACTCTGAGCAGGGCGTAGGTTGGGGGTTACTCTGAAACTGTGAAGCGAGGTCATTTTAACTAAGCCTTTGAGAAGGCGAAGGCAGCCCCTTTCACCCCGACGTCCGAGTGTCTGCTCGGATGCAGAGCTAGTTTTTTATTATTGTTTTAAGAGAGAGATTTGTTGTAGGGCACCAGTGCTCACTGGACAGAGTCAGAGAGAGAAAGCAAGCCATCACCCTCGGGGGATGACCATGCTGCAGTCCCTTCTTCGTTCTCCTCTTGGAATTTGCACCTGGCGGGAGTTTGAACTCGATTCGGGTTCTGGTTCTGAACCCTAGTCGGCCATATGGGAGTCCAGTGACGTAGCCATTATCCATCTGCTGGTCCCCAGAGCTGCCCTGCTGACTGCAGTGCTTGCGTGTGAAGCCTTCTTCTCCTGTCGTATCCTGCCTTCTCTGGAGGTTGCGGTCGTGTTTGTTCATGCAGGAGCATTATGAGGGGTGGCGTGTGTGAGGCAGAGAGCTGTGGTTTGTAGGGGAGGCCTCGTACGGGGCGAGGAAGGGATGATAGAAGCACGTCTCTTACCTGTCCCCTTGACCCTAGCCCTGTTAGGGAGCCTGGGGACCAAGGCACGCGTCGTAGGAGTCCCTGGTCCGCACTGTCGCAAGAGCGCACAGCACAGACACAGCAGCCGCCTCTGTACTTTAGGTGCCCTGAAGTTCCACCTCACCAAGGAGACCTTTTCTCTTTTTCTTTTTCTAGAAGACCAACAGTGAGGCTAGTCAGAGTGACACAAGTGTCTCCTCATCAGAACCAAAGAGCAGAGGTAGTCTTCACTTACTGGCCCATGAGACAAAACTTGGATCTATCTTAAGCAACAAATCTTTAGATGCCAAAGACAAAGCTGGCCTCTGTCCAGGTGAAGACGATATGGAGGGCGATTCTTTTTTTGATGATCCCATTCCTAAACCAGACAAAACGTACGGCTGGTGAGTGAACTGTTTTTGGATCATCAGACTAGAGGTTTAAGAATATAGTTTCTGAATGTTTGTATTTCTATTTTAAAAATGAGCTACTAAACATTCTCTGATCACTGGACCCATGAATCTGACTGTGTCATTAGAGCCTGTTCCCGTTTAGGTCTGGTTTGTAGACAGCGTCAAGTGCCTCAGCACAGTGGGTGGGAGCGTGTGGAGCCTCCGGGTGCCGGGGCTGCTGGAGAGGCAGAGGTGGCACAGCCCTGGACCCTGGCCGGGACGCCCCCGCCCAGTGGGTGTGAGCTGACACCTGGTGGGAAGCACAGGACTGTGCTGGACGCTGTTTGTGGGAGCACCTCGGGGAGGCTCCCCTCGGTGGCCTGGCTCGGAGGTGCCATTGGAGCAGGGAGCTGAAGGAGGTGAGAGGACACTGTGCAGGACCTGGCTAGGGAGCTCTGGGACAAGGAGCTGTGATTGCAGAGGTCCGGCAGCCAGGCGAGGCCAGGAGAGCGCACTGACGCCAGTGCGGGGTGGGCTATGTGAGGGGCTCCCGGCTGGCCCGACCGTGCAGGAAACTGGCTCCCCGGAATGAGGCTGGAGGCTGGCCTCTGGACCAGCAGACACGATGGAAGGGTCCCGGGCTCCTGGGCTCCCGGCAGGGCTGGGTGCAGGGCCTCCAGGTGGGAGCCGGTGGTGGAATAGAGGTAGACAGTGAGAAATAAACGGTTTCTGGAGTTATTTTGAGGCAAGGTGGAAAGCATTTGCTGGTAGGTGCTGGAGGAAGAGATGCTCACAAGGGTGCCTTGGCTTGGGTTAGAGCAACTGCACGGGCGGCTAGCCGTCCTGGGCTGAGTGGGAAGAGCAGCGTGGGGCTGTCAGGGTCGCAGAGGCCATGGTGGAAGCGGGCGGGCCGTCAGGTGCCTGAGACCGTCCTTACCACAGAGGTCTGGGCGGGGTGCAGCCAGACAGTCCTTGCTTCCTGGAAGCCGTTGGAGCTGCCAGAGTAGGAAAGCTCACCAAGGACATGGTGCCTGCGGCCCCTCGGGGCAGCGGCTGTGTCCCTGGGTGTCAGAGTGCAGGGGCACACGGAGCTCGGTGGTGGCCTGCGTGGGCGGTGACGGAGCGGGGAGGTGGCCTGAGAGCAAAGGTGGTCAGGACGGCTAATTTCCGATGAGCGGTCCACGGGTGCAGAGGAGCAGGGGACAGTGCGGGGGACAGGCTCACGAAGCTCGTCAGCCACAAGAGGTGGAGCGGCATGTGTGGATGCGGGCATGTGAGTTTGAGGACAGAGCGGAGGGCGCATGTCTCACTGTCCTTCGGGGTGGGTCTGATGTGGCACCTGTGCTGGTTCTTGTCTGAGTCATTGTCTAGTGAAGATGGAGGAGAGTTGAGGTCTGAAGTGAGTCGAGGTGTGAAATTGTTTCACAAGAAACAGGAGAGAGTGAACTGCGGGCGTGTGCAGGGTTTCTGGGTAGTGTGAAATGTCCCCTGAGACTGAGGGTCATGGCCATGAGGGAGCACGTCGCCACGGCCGCCTGTCGTGTCTGGGGCAGTGCCCCGTGCCAGAAGACTCTCATGCTGGCCTGTGGTTGCAGTTTTGGGTGACGGAGAAAGGCTTCTGCAAACTCACATGGTGCCCGTGCGCACCCAGCAGGTCGGAAGAGGCGCTGATGTCTCCCGGGAGGGCTTGCTGCCGGGCTGCGGTTGAGCGCGGTCCGCAGTGCCGAGCAGGGCTGCTTGTGTGGTCAGCCTCCATGATCCGAGGCCACGCCCTGCGTTTTTCCGGTTCCTCTTAAGTTGCTTGTACTTAGTGGCAGGATGTCAGAGTGCCATTGAACTGTCATTTGTTTCCTGTTAGGAAAAGCGACCCAAGGAAGCCAGTCGGAAGCCTGGCCTCTCTCTCGGACGCGCCCCCCGCGCAGAGTGGCCTCAGCTCCCTGGCAGGGGCCCCCTCACTGAACAGCTCGGAGAGTAAGTGCCTGGCCATGAGCCCAGTTGAGTACTATCTTCTCCAGTTTAGTCCTAGGTGATGGCGCTGCTGCCTTCTTCTAGGGATGTTATAAAAGTAGTGTCTGATTGCATCCTAGGTATTTTTCGTTAATGTTTTGTTATGTTGTTAAGTTTCTGTTTAATGTCACCTCTACATTGCTTCAAGTTCTTCCTTTGCCATCAGCATACTTTCAGGAAGTGGACCTCCCTAGCTGGTTTGCATTAACTATGAGTGAATTACAATTTTGAAATTGTCCTCTTGGACATTTATAATGACTTGAGTTGAATTTATGCTAAATTAATTTTTAAAAATTACCTTGCAACCATAGCAGTCATCACAGGAACGTAAAGCGAGGCACGTCTGCCTTCAGGGCTCGGGTCTTGTGTGTGCACCTGTGGCGGGGAGACGGGTCGCCCGTGAGACAGGGCACACTGCCGCACCACGCCCCGCTCCGTGCACACGGGGAGGGCTGGAGCTCACGGCACAGCGTGCACACGTGACGGCCAGGGAGCTCGGTGCGCACACTCAGTGTTGGCGAGGAGGGTTCGGGCAGTGCTCAGAGCGCTGGGGTACCTCTTGAGAGTCTCCTGGGTGTGTCTCCACCAGGAACTTGCAGTCTGGGTTTCGCCTGTGACTGCAGATTTTCTAACCCTTCTGTTAGTCATGGGGCTTCCCAGTGCACGGAAAAGAGATGGCCTGCGGCTTCTCTCGGACGTGGAGGAAACCGACCCTCTGCATGGGTGCGGCCATGTCCCGGTCCCGGTCCCAGTCCCGGTCCCAGTCTTTCCTTCTCCCCCGTGCTGCTGCCATCTCCAAGAGGGGCTTCGTGCTCAGTGGTAAGGCAGCCTGTCTCACACGGGGGAGCCTGTGCTGGGAGTTCTGGACCCTGCAGCTTGGGAAGTGTGCCGTGTCCTGAAGGGAGGCCAGAGGGAGGAGCAGGGTTAGAGGGTGACCATGCACTGTCAGGTACTCCCTCCTCTCCCCCCTCTGTCTCTCTGACAAGCACACATGCCCTCTGGCCAAAGACAAAAAGTGTGGGGAGGAGAGTTCAGGGTACCATGTGACCCTGTCATTCTGACGTGATTAGAGAATGCGTTAGAGCTTTGAGCTGAAGGCTGAGGAGAGGAGGACAGGGTGTTCATTTGGTATATAAAACAGCAGGTGAATTAAAGCAGAGTTGCAAAGCTCAAAGGAAAAGTAACATTGGAGAAAACATGTTAACGGAGCCCGTGAATGTACGCCCGGCGGGCCTGTGTGTAGAGGGGACACCTAGTTGTCGAGAGCAGTAGTAGCGTAGTTTAAAAGGGACGCGGTGCAGGTGTGAGCACCCAGCCCTCGCCCTCCGTGTCTTAGGTGCCGAGGGCACGGCATCTGCCAGGACGAGCACCGCGGTGGGTGCGGCCCCGCCTCGCAGCCCCTGCACCTCCCCACCCAGCTGGGGCTCGGGGCATCCACATGTGCCCACCACCGGGCCGAGGGTTCAGATCCAGGCTCCATGTGGCATCTCGCTGGCCCCACGGCGTGTCATGTTCTCTTAGTTTTGAGTTGTTATTTTCCGGTCAAAAAGAAGCCCCATACTGGGAGAAAAATGGATGTGGTTTACAGAGCGTCGTACGCTAAAAGTCAGCGTGATGCTAACGTGTATTTTTTCTGTTTGCAGGTAAAAGAGGCAACACGGCTTCGAAAGATCTGAAAGCAGTCAGTGATAAAATCGGATTGCTTGGACTCGGTAACTACTCCTGTTCTAGTGCGGACAGCTTTAGGCTGTCAGTCTTGGAGGCGGACATACCCCATGCGTAACTCAGTCTGCCTGTGACGGCACCTTCATGCCGCCTGTCCCCAGGTGTTTGGGGGCTGTGTGTGCCCGGGATCCACCTGGGTGCATGTTCAGGGATGGGCAAAGGCAACTCAGACAGGCCTGTGTCCTTGTGGAGTCCAGGTTCTAGTACAGAAGGTGATGTTGGTAGTCCCACCTGTGTTAGGAGGGTCGTGTCCATGGTGTGGATGGCTGGGAGGTGGGCTTCCCCTGGGCCAGGCATCCAAGGAGGCCCCTTGCAAGAAGTGACTTCGTGCTGAGGCATGGGGGCAAAGGGAAGAGGGCACAGGGCAGACCCAGAGGTTTGTGCTGGAGCAGGCCCCCGTGCGGGCACTCAGGGCAGTCCCAGAGGTTTGCATGGGGGCAGGCCCCCGTGCGGGCACTCAGGGCAGTCCCAGAGGTTTGCATGGGGGCAGGCCCCCGTGAGGGCACTCAGGGCGGACCCAGAGGTTTGTGCTGGAGCAGGCCCCCGTGTGGGCACTCAGGGCAGTCCCAGAGGTTTGCATGGGGGCAGGCCCCTATGCTGGTGCTCAGGGCAGACCCGGAGGTTTGTGGGGGCAGGCCCCTGTGCGGTGCTGGAGCACATGGCCCAGGCCTTGGGGCGTCCAGCCTGGGGAAGCAGGCTTGTGAAAAGCCAGGCTGTGAGATGCCGTGTTCAGTGGTGGTGAGCAGAAGCTGGCGAGCCTGCCATGTGAGGGTCTCAGTGGGACGGGTACGGAGCCCTAGGCTGCACATGGAGAACACGGTTCCCATCCAGCCCCTGTGCTGGGTGAGCTACGGAGAGCTGAGGATGTGCTGGGGCACACCTGACTAGTTGCCGACCTGAGGAAATCGTGCGTCCAGCCGTTTCCTGTCCCCCCTCAGGTGCTGCATGCCGTCAAGCTTTGTCTGCATCTCCCCCTGTAGCCACGCATGATCCCCTGCATGTCTTACGCCATCCACCCACATGTTAAGGCGTCTTGTGTGCCTCCAAGCCGTGGCTGTGGGGCTGGCGGGGTCCATCTCCTCATGTGGCCTCAGGAGATGTGGCGTGAGTGACGGCCGTTTCGAGCACGTCCTTTCAGCTGTAAGTTGGTCTCAAAGGGGCCACTCTGAGCTGCAGAGTGCCACCTCCTGAGAGCTCAGCAGGCTGGCGCTGCGCGGCAGTGGCCTCCACGGGCCCTGTGCTGGCCTGGCCTGGCTGGACTAACAGTGGAGTGGAGGGCCTCACCGGGAAGGGGCACCAGGCTTCCCCGGCCTGTGGGGCTTTGTGTGGAGCTTAAGAGTTAGACCCAGTCAACCACAAGGGGGGCTCTCGCATTGCACTGTTTCGGATTTTGTAGCTGTGAGTGACAGTCTCTGCTTCAGAGAGGTGGCCAGAGGGGCCGAGGAGGCCTCGCTGCTGTGGCACCTCCTGGGTCAGGGTGCCCCGTAGGTGAGCCTGCCTGGGATTGCCCTTGGGCCCTGGGTGGATGGGTGCCCACTGCGTTCAGGATGTGGTGTGGCCCCTCAGCAGCTTGCCCCGAGACGGCTGCTGTTGTCACCTGCCTTCACGTCGTACGTGCCCTGGCCTTCCTGGCTTCTGTCTCAGTGATGCAGTGCAGTGCGGCAGGGCAGGCTCTGTTTTGTTGTTTCAAGCAAACGTGACCATGTGATTACAGGTATGTGAAGCACGTATAGATACATAAATATGTGCTTTTTCTTAAACTTACCAGGGCCTGGAGAAGAGGACGACTATGTCGATGACTTTAACAGGTAAGAAGCAGCATGCAGATGTCAGTGTACATATTTGTCAACAGTTTCTAAACAGAGACAAGTTGGCAGGAGTGCGTTGGTGCTTATTTTAGTGTATCTGGTTCTCTCATTCTCATCTTCTGAAAGTGACAGTTCTTCCAGCACGTGGGGTCTGTCTGCTCAGGCGGGTAGACGCAGGTGGGGGTGAGGCGGGCGCGCTGGCGCGAAGCCTCATGGGCTCTTTCTCCCTCGTCCCTCTGGGGTGGAGTTGTCTCCGTCTGACTTTAAAAATGGCCCTCTCACATCACTTTCCTGAGGGATGCCTTCTTTTTAAAAATTGCGTTTCAGATAACTTTCTTAATACGTAAGGAGAGTCGATGAATTGGTTGAGCATGTGGAAGTAATATTTGTTGTGGAAATAATCAGAAATTTTAAATTAGATGCCTTAGAATTTATCTAATAGTTTTTTTCTCTATTTGGAAATTGGTATTTATTTTTATTTTTTTCAATTTTAGGGTATTGTTTATTTTAAAAATTCTTGTGAAAGGGCTTTTGCCCTTCCCAAGGGTCACACAAGGAGAGGGACCAAGCGCCTGACAGTGGGCATGTTGTGCCGCAGCCTCTCCTCCTCTGTTATCCCTCCCTCTTGGGGGTTTTGGGCGCACACACACACACACAAGGCCGGGATCTGAGGGGCATGGTTGGCAGTGTGGGCTCTGGCTGCCCTGACGGAGCACAGTGCCACCTCTGTCTCTAGCATGCGTGGCTTTGGAGAGGAGGCACGTGCAGTAGTGCCGTCCCACATCCGGGCGTGCTTCCTGCCGTTGTGAGCGGTCACCGCGTGAGCCGTCTGGGCACCCTTCGAGTGGACTCGGCCCTTGTGCCACCCTCACTGCACTGCTTGAAAGGCGAGTGGGAAAGTGCGCGAAGGAAGGGCGCCTGCTCTGCTAGCAGCGGGCGCGCGGCGGCCGAGTGAGTTCCCTCTACAGCCTCTTTCACGGTTCTCGTCTTTCTCTTTTCTCCCCTTTGCAATCAGTACCAGTCACCGCTCAGAAAAAAGTGAGATAAGCATTGGCGAAGAAATTGAAGAGTCCCTCTCTGTGGAGCTCGATGACATCAACACCAGTGATAAGGTACGCCCTCGTTTCTCAGGGGTGCACTGTACAGCTGTGGGAACTGATGCGGGTCAAGAACACAGCTGAAGTTGTGAGACGTCACGACACAGTACCTGATTCAAGGCTCTAAGAATCCCTTTAATGAATTTGTAAGATCGTTTAGATGGTCGCTTGCTTTGGTACCTGTATGCTTTGAGATGTCTGAGCATTGTCACGGGGTGCTGGGACTGCAGCAAGGGAGGGAGGCCGCCTCGGTGGTGTAGGAGGAGCCAGCATAGAACGTGTGGTCCCCCCGGCTGTGACGTCTGAGCCGGCAGGACAGGCGAAGCTAAAGATGCCAGAGCCCCCGGCGGCAGCAGAGGCACAGGGGTCTGGGTGTCAGCTGCAGTCCAGGGTGGGCTGCTTTGTGGGCAGAGGACAGGACGTGCCGAGCTGAGGAGCCGGGGCCTCGCAGTGCTACAGCCAGCCCCCAGGCCCCAGCCCCAGGCTCGGAGCGCCCACCTCTTGTGTGGCCTGTGGCATGTTGTGTGCTGCTGTGACTCGGAGGGACCTGCTGCTTTTCACACTGAGGCGGGGCCCTCGGTGCTGGGATTGCCATGTAGAGAAGGCCTTTGGGAGGTGGCTTTTTTGTGTGTGTGTAAGAATTATCTGTTCAGTTTTTTAATTTATTGTTACTATTTAATTTGCTGTAGGGCACACACACTCACCAGAGAGAAACAGAGAGAGCAAAAGGGAGAAGGCAAGCTGCCAGGTCCCGGACTCGAATCATGGTCAGCTATGTGGGAGTCCAGCGTCTTGCCCACCACACCACCCGCCAGCCCTAAAAAGGTGGCTCTATAATGAGCAGCACCACCTCGTTGACAGAATTGGAGTGTGCTGTCTGCATGTGTTGTGCTCTCAGGCAAGCTCTGGGTTCTCAGTTTCTTACTTGTAAGGTGGAAGGATTAACACCTGCCTAACAGGATTGTTCTGAAGGGTAGGTTATAGTACATAAAAGCCATTATCAAATTTCTGACACGTTACAGACATAATAGTTCTTGCTTTCACCCTGTGTCATCTTAAAAGGCAAAAAATAATGCTGCTTTAAAGTCCCACCTGAGAAACTGCAGCGGGCTCATGTCTGCACGCAGGCTTTCCTGTGTCATCACTTTACATTGACATGTGAGGTCACTTTTTGTAACAGTTTCACACAAGTCTGCTTTTGGACCAAGAGAAGGGATGGGCTTACTTATCTAAAAGGACTTGATATTTCTGTGTCCAAAGAACAGCAATATGAGAAGATAGAGGGGCAGGAGAGCAGAGAGTGCAGCCCACAGAAGTCCATAGACGGGACTGGTCACTTCTGTAAGACGTCCCCATCCTTGTGTGTTACCTGGCCTAGGTGCCGGCAAACTGTGCTTCTGGAAGGCGTGTGGGCTTGGTTACCAACACTCGGCTCTGCCACTGTGTGGAGAAAGCAGCCACGGCCGACACGTGGCTGTGGCTGTGCCCCTGCCCCTGGTCTGGCCACGTGAGGTTGATCCAGACCGAGTTCCGGCCAGGCTGGGAAAGTTGGGCACAGCCCTTCCTCAGCTCGTCAGGACCCCGAGCTGCTGTCTTCTGTACTCTGGGCCTGTATCTGGACCCACATTTGTAACTTAGGATTGAGGTAGAGTTTGCTCAGCTCCATTGTGCTTAAATACCCTCTCTCCATCATCGTCTTATGTTTGCAGGCATGAGTGCACCCGTCTTGGCTAGTAGAGATTGGCTTTCTCGCCCCCTACATAGAGTAATCGGAAAGGACGCTCGCCCTTTTCTGCAGTGCTGGTGCAGCAGAGGCTGGCATCCGGACACCATGGGCTGTTGTCTCGGTCATCTGTCCCACCCCAGCTACCAAAGCCAGCCCACTCTGGCTGCAGTTGAAATAGTTTTTAAATGGGTCACACCACACTTTTAAGTATGATACTGTAAATACTATAGAACGTCATTGCCATCATGTAAAAACAGCAAATTATAGTTTTCAGATGGGAATAGAACATATTTTAGTGAATTTCAGTAGGATTTAATGTGGATCAAGCACAGTTTTAGAGAGTTGGCTGTTCATGGAATTAGCATTTCCTCTGAGCAGAATCACACATTGGGACTTTGTCCAGGAATGGGAGCTTTAAAGAAGTTTTCTTCTAATTTTGGTTGCTTAAATTAAATTGGAATGATGTCCAAGACATTTTGTCTTTTTCACTTAAGTAGCTGAGAGTACGCTCAGTGTAAAACGTCAAACTCTGATGACTGTACTGATATATGAGCTGCATGAGTTTTCCCACCTATTTATGAACTCAAGTATGAACCAGCTTGTAGGGTATGGATGTTTGGCTGCCAGCAGTTTACCTTTTAAACTGCCCAGGACTCTGCTTGCATTCTCACAGAATCCTTTTCTTTCTTTTAAACAACAGCTTGATGACCTCACCCAGGACCTGACCGTGTCCCAGCTCAGCGACATCGCAGACTACCTGGAGGACATCGCGTAGACACCAGGAAGGAAGTGTTGTCATGTGCAAGGAACCAGGCTGTTCAGCTCCGTGGACTTCCAGGCAATCATTCTCTGCTGGAATGTCTGCTCCTCATTGGTGCCTTCCTTGAGTTTCAAAAGACTGCAGATATTTTTAAAAATTAACTTTTCATTTTACTAAACGTCATACTTCCGATTTGAGCCCTGTGTGGAAGACATAATGCTCCTGCTTTGGGTGAGCGGCGCCGTGGTGGCGGCGGTGGGCGAACTGCGCTCAGGGGTTATGAGGAAGGGACTGTGCATGCCAGTGCCCAGAGCGTGACGGGCGCCAGGAAAGCCACAGGCTTGCACAGCTGCGTGTGTGCGTGTGTGTGTGTGTGTATGCATGTGTGTGCAAGCACATGGGGCTGCTGGTACCAGTGACCTTGGAAAGCCTCCACCTAAGCCCTCTGGAGTCAGAGTCCCCACTGTGGTATGTTTTTATATCAGGTGGCTCTGCACATAGTTGGCAAGATGACCTGGTAGATTTGTCATGCCAGAGCATCAGTTAATCGGACGTGTCACCTTTATTTAGTGTCTCCTTCCATTTGGGAGGTTTGTTAGACCATTAAGGTTACATGGAAGTACTTTTACGTGTGCTGTTTCATTTCGCTTGTTTTACAGAAACCAAGAGTGGTTCTGACGTTGACGTCGCAGAATTGTCAGCAGCAGCCGGCGTTCGTGGTTGCTGTCCCCTGACCACTCAGCTGGCAGCTGTAGTCACAGGGTCTCCTCGTGATAGTTCCTGCTTCTGATTTGTGCAGGTGCCGGAAACACACTAAATGCCAAATGCACCTGCGACCATCGGCAGTGCTTTTATTTCAGATCTGTAGGTCAGTTCCATTAAAATCCAAATGGGAGTGGGGTCGTCATGCTGGCCGTGAGGACCGTACTCAGTCTGACAGCTTTACACTGTGTAACCCACTGGGCCTTCCGAGCGGCCGGGACCGCCTCCCAGCAGCCTCATTCTGCTGCCCGTGTGTGCTGCTGCTATGTAGGTCACGGGCATGTGGGTTACTAAAGGACTAGAAAATGTGCAGGTAGGTAAAGCTGCTAGTGATGCATGTATGTTCATAGAGAAAACCTCTGTACTTTTTAATTTCAGTTAAATTACGGCTTTTAAAAAAATTACCTTTATTAATAAAAGGAGCAAGTTAGACATGGCTTGTTGATCTCAGTAAGCGAGTTGACTTGATGGTTGCATGGTCCCACGTTAGCCGTAGGGTCACAGAACTACTTGGTGGGCTCAGAAAGTAAGAGGAGATGAAAGTCGGGACTAAGGCTGTGTAACATTAGCATCTGGCTTTTGGAAATCCGAGGGAGACTGAGCTGTCAGCATCAGAGAAAGGGGGACAGAGGAGGCCGTGCCCTCTGGGGTGTGGTGTGGCTCCTGTGAGTTATAGCGCTGTGGAGAAGTGCTGTCGCTGGTAGTCCCTCTGTGCCTGTTAGACAAGGTGTTTCTTTGTGTTGTCTCTGCAGACAGTCACTTTCTGAAAGCACTGTAGTTCTGACCTGGCTCTCTGGAATCCAGATCAAATGTGTGATTTATTTTTGATACTTGACAGGTGCTAGCTAGATTTTAGTAAGATAATTTGAAAGCAAAGCAGGGTGTGGCTTTTTTAATTTGTGGAAGACTTTGGAAAAAATAGCATCTGAAATTTATCATTTTTCTGTTATGCACAAAATCTGACCTCTTGGTTGTATTTGGGAGGGTGCGGAGAAAAATACAAACTACGAAACATTGTTGTCTGCATGACATCTAACTGAATAATTTTAGATAACTTACAGTTCAACTGTAAAAATTCTGTTTCCAGATGTAGTTCTTGATTCCATAGTAACCTGTTGAACTTTAAAATGTGGATTGCTGGGGTTTGTGAGATTAGCTTTTGTTTAGCAGTATGTATTGAAATACCCATGAAATACCATTTATAGCAATCTGTATTTTACAGTGGGGGTTTTAAAATGCTACCTCCACTTTATTGGTGATAATTACAACTTAATAAAAGCCCTCACTCTTTCTGTGTTTCTGTTCTTTTCCACTTTCGTGCCACATGCCTGCTAGCAGTGACGAGCAGTCGGTGTGCAGACACTGGGCTTGGCTCCTGCCCTGTCCCTGCCGGCCCATCGCACCCAGTCGCTGTGTGAGCTCATACCACCAAGGCCCTCTGGCCTCTGCATGTGCTCAAGATGCTCGCCTCTGTCCGTCTGTCTGCAGTCCCTCCCCCAGAGCTGTGCAAGCCTGGACTGCTTCAGTCTCCTCCTCAGGACAGCTTCAAGACCTAAAGGAGAGTTCCAAACTACCTCCCTCCCCCTGCCACATTTCACATTCGCTCTCGTACCCCGCCGCTCTCACCCAGTTATTTCTGTGTTTATTGGCTATACTCTCTGTGGTAGCAGGGATGTTTTTTTTTAACCTCTATGTACCGAGAACAGCATTTGGCCCCTAGCATATGCTCAGTAAATACGTATGGTGTTGTAGACAGTCTCTGTAGGCATTGACAAAGGGGTCTGGAAATGAAGTTTCTGGCAGGACAGCTGCCCTCCATGGACAGCGCTACACAGTTTTGGGGGACAACTGTTCTTACCCCAGTCTGTAGGGACACCGCCCAGTTTCATAACGGCATGTGTGGGTGGCAGGAGTGGGCTGTGGATAGGCAGAAGGTCACTGATGGCTTCACCTACCCCCAAGGCCTCTGAAAGCAGTCCCCTCTGTGTGGCTGTGCTGTGGCTGTGGGTGTATGAGAGAAAAGCAGAGCTCACTGAGGTGACCAGGCTCCTCACGGGCCAGGAAGGACAGGCCCGGGCCCAGGAGGGTGGCTCTCCCAGGTGGAGGCAGCATCAGCCTGAGTAGAACACTCTCGTCTGCCCTCGGGTGGCAAAGGGGCTCCCCGTCTGTCCTCTGCCCGCCCTGGGAGTACAGTCTGCTGTCAGCTCCCTCCAGAGGGATATATCAGATCCCTTGCAGGACGCAGGGCAGCTGCAGGTGCGAGTGTCCTTTCAGGGTCCCACGTGGTCACGACACCAACATTTACAGAAGGTGAGCAACGTCACCAAAGGCTGAGATGAGCACATACAACTTGTCTTGGAGAATACAAGACAGAACAATTTAAAAATGTAAACCTGCTAAGATCTGCAAGTTCACGTTCTGAGATACAGTACTCGATGTGATGGTGCTCAGTGGGGCAGCCAGGGTTGCTGATGGTCCTGAGGGCACAGCCTCTTGAAGCGGGTGTTAGTGCCCTTGTGAAGGAGGCCCCGAGGAGCTCCTGGTCACATTCACCATGGAAGGACAGCAAAGGCCCATCTGTGAGCCAGAGAGTGGGCCTCCGCATACTCAGCGTGAGCGATGAGTTCTGCCTACAGATGCCCAGGCTTGGCGTATTAGCCACCTGGTATACGTCCTCATTGCGGTGAAAGTTGAGATAACTAGAGAAATTGAGGCCACTGGGAGTTACAATCAGATTCTTTTGAACTAAAAATTGTTGGACAAGGGACAGCCCTGTGGCCTAGTGGTTAAGACAGCTGGATCCCACATTGCTGACCGTGTGATTCAAATCCTAGACCCGGCAGCTTGAAAAACATGCCCTGTTCATGTGTGTCCCAGATCCAGCAGGATGGAGAGATGGACAAGGGATTGCAGCCCAACTGTGTCCATTGGGAAGTGCTTCCTCCCACTCCCTTTGTCTCAGTCCTTGCTTTTCCACAAATGTCCGAAAGTACTACGTAGAGTCGCTCAGCTCCTTGCTGCTTACGAGCAGTGAATGCGGTCCATCAGATGGCTTTATTTTGTATAGCTTTGAAAACAGCTCGCACCAAGGACTGTCAGTGCTCTCTGCACTATTACAGGTGGGGGTCTCGGCGGTTTAGGGAGCTCGGTTAGAGATTGACCCTTAAAATTCCTTTCCTCTAAAACCACTCCTGGCTCCAAAATATGTATTAGTCAGAGTTCTCCCGAGAAACCAAATCAATAGAATAAATATGTATGTGAAGGAAGGGGGGTTAATTGTCAGAGTTATCTCATACAAGATAACAAGGCAGAGAAGTCTTGCAGTAAGGCTGTCTGCAAGCCAGAGTAACATGGAATACTCAGGCAGGGAAGTGGGGGTGAATGATATTTCTACTACGATTTATGTGATACACATTTCCAAGAAAATACTTACATGGGTAAGGGGAGGGATGGGAGAGAAGAAACGGAGAAGGACCGCGCATTCCTGGAAACCGAAGTTCTTTGTAGTAAGCCTCTCACGGAAAGTGTTTCTGCAGCTGAACTGCAGCCTCGGGATGGCGCTGCTCCAGCACCCCTCCGTATGAACCTGCTTGTGTCATAAACACGCTCGTTCCACACACGATGGCTGCTTGTTGTTCGTTGGCCCTGCAACTGCAGGGGCCCTGCCCTCAAGGCAGCACCATGGCCTTCAAGGACATGCTCAGTTGTCTCCTCTGGTCCCTCTAGGAGTGCCTTGGTGGCGGAGAGCCATGTCATGTGAGGCGTGCCCCTGCTAGGGTGTCCTCCGTCCAGGTGAGGGCTTGCCATCTCCGTGCCTGTCCGAAGGGCTGTTCTGGCTTCTGTGCCTGTGGGCTCTGCAGAGGCTGCTGTGGGCTCTCCTGGGCGCTTATTCCTCCATCCCCAACTTCCACTGACCTCCAGCGTACTTTTGATAAACGTCTTGGGCAAGAAACTTGATCCTCCAGTGTTGGCTTCCTGGGGAGCCCAATCTGACCCCTAGTAATGGGGCCCAAGGAAACAAGGACACTCGGGGGACGTGTGCTGAGGCCATGGTGGCCACAGTGGGACACCGCCTGCCGGCCCCTTAGGACATGACCGAGAGTAGAATGGATGTGAGCGCGGCATGTGGACTGGAAAGGTGATCGAGGTGGCTTTTGAGCTTTGGAACCCTGGAACACTGATGTGCTGGCGGGGTGTACCCCAGACTGGCAGCCGTCCCCGAGTCCCACAGAGCGGGCATCCGTAACAGGCAGGCAGTGTGAGGGTCAGCAGGGGGGCAGCGTGGTTGGGAATAGAACTTTCTAAAGCTGTTTATTTATTAATATATATTTTTAAGTTACGATTTCTGATCTTCGTATACTTAATGTCTATCTTGTGAGATGCAGTTAAAGCATGAATGTAGTGTGCAGTAATCAAGTCAGGGACAGACACACATTCACCCTCGCTGCACTCGACGTCGTGTTGTGCACATCTGATACTAGTGCGACTGGCTTTTCCTCGTGTCCGTGCTTTCACTCTGCTGCGCTGCCTTAGGTCACATCCCTGCCCCTTCTCTACAGTCGCCCTCAGTTACCGCACTGAGTTCCCATGTGGTGAAGAACCGCGACCTAGTCCTGGACCCGGTCTTGTGCATGTGTGCCCAAAACCCCAGGAAGAGAATAGGAACGGGATTTCGACATGGCCATCCCCCCTCGGGGTTGATTTCTCACTTTCCCTCTCTCTGTCTCTTTCTGATAAGTACACACGCCCTAGGGCAAAAACCTAAAAAAAAAACAATTTCTCGTGACCCTCCCACCCACCTCCTCCCACTCACCTTCCTAAACAGCTTCTGGAATCTGCTTCTGTGCTTTCCTGGCCTCCAGTTTCTGCCACGCAGTGTGGACATTTGGTATCCTTTAGCATTTGTCCTTCATAGTCTGGCTGGTGTCTTCCAGGTTCATCCCCTTGTGTCACGTGGCAGGATACTGCCGTTCTTTAGGGCTGATACTGCTCGGTTGTGTGTATGTACCGGTTTCCCAATTCAGTCATCAGGTGTCGGGCACGCAGGTCGAGCCCATGAATCAGCTGTCGTGACTAGTGCCGCAGTAACACGGATGTGCGTTTGCTGTGCCGTTTACACTCCCGCCATCAAGGTGCGATTCCTTTAGCTCTAACCTCCTCCGCACTTGTCTTTAGTTTCTCTCGCCTTTCCTTCCTTTTCTTCTTCCTTCTTTTTTCTTTAGGACTGGGGTTGGACAATCTCTTTGTGGTCTCGATTTGTCGTTCTCTTATGATAAGAGATACTGGACACTTTTTCATACCCTTTTTTAGGCATTCGTATATCTTCTTTCAGAATTATTTGTTTAGATCAACTGCCTTTTTTTAATTTTCTTTTTTAGGTTTTTGTCATAGGGTGTGTATACTCACTAGAGAGAGAGAGAATGAGACAGAGAGGGGGAAAGTGAAAAATCACCCTCAGGGCAGTGGGCCATAGTGCAATTCCTTCTTCTTTGTTCTTCCTCTCAGGATTTTCAACATGCATGCATGCATGCTCCTGGCATGATTTTCAAGCTGCTGGGTCCAAATCTCAAACTGTGGTCAGCTATGTGGCAATCTGGTGCCTTAACCACCATACTGCCAGCTGGCCCCTCAATTGCCTATTTTTAATTGTTTTGTTTTTAATTTTTAATTATTTGTTTTGTTTTTAGGTAACTTTCTCATTTTGGGTTGTCGGAAAAGTCATGATGTATTTTTTTAAATGGTTTTCTATGCAAAAATGCATCGTAACTTTTCCTACAACTCAGTATATTCTGGTTATTAATCCCTTATCTGAAGCATAGTTTGCAAATATTTTCTGCCATTCTGTGAATTGTCTTTTTTTTTTTTTTTAAAGGTTTTTGCCATAGGGTGTGTATGCTTGCTGGAGACAGAAAAAGAGAGTGAGAGGAAAGTGAGAAATCACCCCACAGGGAGGATGGCCACACAACAATCCCTTTTCCTCCATAATTCTTATGGGATTTTGGGCACACACATACTTGCCTGGTATGATTTTCAAGCTGCCAAGTCTGGGACTCGAACTGTGGTTGGCCATGTGGGAGTCCAGTGCCATTTTATTATATTGCCGTATACCAACTTATTGTTTCTTGGGACCGGCAAGTGGCATGGTGGTTAAAGACGCTGGACTCCCATGTGGCTGACCATGGTTCAAGCCTTGGACCTGGTGGCTTGCTTTCTCACTTCCTCTCTCTCTGTCTCTCTTTGCTCAAACTGGAAAATAATAATGATAATAATAAAGTAAAATAATTCTTTAAAAAAATATTGTTTCTTCTCTCGTGCAGAGATTTTTAGTTTGATAAAGTGCCACTTACCTATTTTTGGTATTATTGCCCTTGCCCTAAAGATCTTATTCAAGAAATGTTTGCCTACTCCAATATATCTAAATGTCTCTTTCGTGTTTTCTTCCAGTAATTCTATGGTTTGGGGCTTCATTAACCATGAAAACACCAAAGAGACATTTAGATATATTGGTAGGCAAACATTTCTTGAATCAGATCCTTAGGGCAAGGGCAGTAATACCATGGTCAATCCATTTTTTTCTTTTTTAGAGAGGTTTTTGCTATAGGGCGCTTGCGCTCGCCAGATAGAGAGAGACAGACAGAAAGCGAAAAAATCACCCCCCAGGGGGGTTGGCCACGCTGCAATCCCTTCTCCTCCATTCTCCTCTTGGGATCTTGGGCACGCACGCACACGCGCCCGGCGTGAGTTTTAAGCCACCGGGTCCGGGACGCGAACCACGGTCGACTACTTGGGAGTCCAGCGACATAGCCATTATGCTAACTGCTGGTCCCCATGGTCAATCCATTTTGAGTTAACTTTTGTAAATGGTGACAGATGGCAGTTTAGTTTCATTTTTCTGCAGGTGGATATCCAATGTTTGTAGCACTATTTGTTGAAAAGACTATCCTTTCTCCACTCAATCATCTGGTGCCTTTGTCAAAAATCAGTTGGCTCTTTGTTGTCAAATTTATTTCTGTGTTCTCTACTGTGTTCCATTGGTCTATGGATGTTTTTGAGTCAGTATTTTGAAGTCATATAGTGACATGCCTCCAACTTTACTCTTTTTGTACAGTATGGCTTTGTCAGTACAGGATGTTTTGTGATTCCAGAAAAATTTTATGATCTTTTTTTTTATTTCTGTGAAGAATGTATCTGGAGTTTTAATAGAAATTGCATTGCATTTGTAGATGTGCATTACATTTGTAGATTGCTTTGGTTAACATCGACACTTTAACAATGTTGATTCTTCCAGTCCATGAACAAGGGTGTTCTTTACCTTTGGGTGTGTGTCTTTTTCAATCATTCAGTTTTTTATAATTTTCTTAGTAGAGATCTTTTACTTCTTTGGTTAGATTTATTCCAAGATTTTTTTCTTTTTTTTTGGTCTTTTTAAAATGGAATTTATTTTTCCTTTTTCTTTGTTCTAGAGGTTTTTGCCTTAGGTTGCTTGCACTCTTATGAGAGATAAGAGACAGAGACAGTGAGTGGTGGAAAATGAGAAATCACCCCCTAGAGGGGATGGCTGCACTGCAGTCCCTTTTCCTCCATTCTTCTCTTGGAATCTTGGGCACACACATGCCTGGCGTGACTTTCAGGCCACCAGGTCCAGAACTCAAACTATGATTGGCCATGGGGAAGTCCAGTGAATTAACTGCTACACCATCTGCTGGCTTCCCAAGGAATTGATATCTTAATTACTGCCTCAGTTACTTATGAGAGTACAGAAATCCTACAGATTAGTGTATACCGATTTTGTATCCCGCAGCTTTGCTGAATTTGTGTATCATCCCTGAAAGTTTTTGGGTGGCCCCTTTAGGTTTTTCTCTATATCCATAGTCATGTCACCTACAAATAGGGACAGTTTAACTGCTTCCTTTTCAATTTAGTTGCCTTATTCCACTCTCATCTGATTGTGCTGGCCAGGACTTCCACTACTATGTTTCATGGGAGTGGTGAAAGTAGACATTCTTTTTCTTGTTCTGTTTCTGAGAGGAAAAGCTTTCATCTTTTCCTCATTGAGTATGATGTTGGCTGTGGGTTTACCCAGCTTTTTGATTGATTGATTGATTGATTGAGGTTTTCGCATGGCCACACCACAATCCCTTCCCCTCCATTCTCCTCTCGGGATCTTGGGCACAAGCACCCGGCGTGAGTTTAAACCACCGGGTTCGGGACTTGAACCGTGGTTGACTACATGGGAGTCCAGCGACATAGCCATTACGCCAACTGCTGGTCCCTTATCCGGCTTTATTACATTAAGAAATGTGTCCTTTTATATCTATATCGAATGTCTTAATCATAAAGGGAAGTTGTATTTTATCAAAATTTTTTTTGCATTAATTGGTATCATCACATAGTTTTTGTCTTTTTTCTGTTAACGTAATGTGTTACGTTTATATTGCTGTGTATGTCAAACCATGCGTGCATCCCTGGATTAATCTTTTTAACGAGTTGTTAGATTTGGTTTACTAGTATTTTGTTGAGGATTTTGGCATCTATACTGATTTGAGATACTGGTCTGAAATTTTCTTTGGTTTTATCTTTGTCTGCTTTTGGTAATGAGGTGATGATGACATCATGGTATGAATTTATGAGGATTCCCTTCATTTGGTTTTTTTTGGAATGGTTTGAGGAGAATTGATGTTCTTTTTTTTTTTTTTGAGAGTTTTTTTGCTATAGTGTGCGTGTGCTCACCAGAAAGAGAGAGACAGAAAGGAGAAATCACTCCCCATGGGGGAAGGCCATGCCGCAATCCCTTCTCCTCCATTCTTCTCTTGGGATCTTGGGCACGCATGCACACGCGCCCAGCGTGAGTTTAAGCCACTGGGTCCAGGACTCAAACTGCAGTCAACTACATGGGAGTCCCGCGACATAGCCACTACGCCAACTGCTGGTCCCGAGAGTTGATGTTCTTTAAGGAATTTGTAGAATTCAACAGTGAAGCCATCCAGATTTGGGCCGTTCTTTGTGGGGAGACTGTTCATTGCTGATTCGGTCTTTCCCCTGTTATTGGACTGCCCGGTTTTCTGTGTCTCCCTGGCTCACTGTAGGTGTGCTCCGTGTGTCCAGGCTTTTGCCCTTCTCTTCTAGGTTCCCACCTGGGCGGCATGCGGTCACTTGTGTGAATCCCTAATGATGTTCTGTAGCTCTGGGATATTTGCTGTGATGTCATTTCTTTTCTGGTTTTATTTCTATGGATCTTCTCTCTCTTTTTCTTAACCTATCAGTAGCTAATAATAATCATCAATTTTGCTTATCCTCTTGAAGAACCAGCTTTTTAGTTTGTTGATTTTTTTGTATTGCATTTTAGTTATTTGTTTCATTTATTTCTGCTCTCATCTCTATTGTTTCTATTCTTCTATTACTTTTGGCTTTAGTTTGTTCTTGTTTTTCCAGTTCCTTGAGATACAACATTAGGTTGTTTATTTATAATCCTTTCTTTCTTATGAGAATCAATTGCTGTAACCCTTTCTCTTTTATTTTTTTTATTTTTTATTTTTTTGAGAGGTTTTCACTATAGGGCGTGTGCGCTCACCAGACAGACAGAGAGAGACATAGAGACAGAAAATGAGAAATCACGCCCCCAGGGGAGATGGTCACGCCACAATCCCTTCTCCTCCATTCTCCTCTCGGGATCTTGGGCACGCACGCACACGCGCCCGGCCCAAGAGTTCTAAGCCACCCGGTCCAGGATGCAAACCGCGGTCGACCACGTGGGAGTCCAGCGACATAGCCATTACGCTAACTGCTGGTTCCCTACTGTAACCCTTTCTCTTACTACCATCTTTGCTGTATTCTAGAGGTTCTGGAGTATAGTGTTTTTATTATAATTTGTTTTAAGAAATTTTAAAATTTCATTTTTAATTTCTTCAGTAGATTCAAAATCATTCAGGAGCATGTCGTTTAGTTCCCATGTGTTTTTTGTATTTTCAAAAGTTTTCTTTTGTTGATTTCAAGTTTAACTCCATTATAGTCAGAGAAGATGCTAAAGATGCTTCTATTCTAAATTTGTAGAGGCTTGCTTTGTGCCCTATTAGAAAAGGTCCCGTGTGCTGCTGAAAACAATGTGTGTTCTGTTTGCTGGGTGACATGGTCTGTGAACGTGTCAGGTCCGTTTGGTTTTCGCTATCACCTAACTGCAGTGTCAGTCTGTCTTTGTTTAGATGAGCTGTCCAATTGTGAGAGTGGAGTGTCGGGATCTCCAGCAGTAGACGTATTCGAGTCTGTGTCTCCCTTAAGGTTTACAGTCTGGTTTATATATTTGGGCACACTGAAGTGGGTAGAAATATTTATAAAAAAATGTAATGAGCTTTTTGTCTCTTTTTATAGATTTTTATTTTTAAATCAATTTTGTCTGATATTAGGATGACTACACCTGCTTTTAATTTTTTAAATTTTTTTTTTACTTGCATTAATTGACATTCCATTCTATCTGTGTGTTTTTATTCCAGTGAGGTGTGTTTCTTACAAGCTTAAAAAGGGGCTTTTTTTTTTTTTTTTTTTTTTTTTCGTTTAGCCAATCTGTATTCTTAGATTGGGGAGTTTAGTTCATTTATAGTCAATGATATTTATTGCTATGTACAAATTTATAGCTGCCGTTTTGTTGGTTAGTTACTGATGTGTGTTTTCTTATTTTTCTGTTATTACTTGTCTTTGCTATTTGGTAGATTTCCATAGTGGAAGCATGAATCATTTCTCTTTGTTCATGTGGTTGTTCTGCTGGTGAGTTTTATAGATTCATGTGTTTCCATGGAGATAATTATCTTCCTTTCATTTCCAGATGTAGCACACCCTCGCATGTTTTTTTCTTTTCTTTTTTTTTTTTTTTTTAACAGAGAGAAATCTTTGCTATAGGGTGTGTGCACTCGCTGGAGAGACAGAAACAGAGACAGAAAGTGAGAAATCAGCCCCCAGGAGGGATGGCCACACCACAATCCCTTCTCCTGTCAGGATTTTGGGCCC
Source organism: Tupaia tana (assembly GCA_026018925.1). Taxonomy (NCBI): domain Eukaryota; kingdom Metazoa; phylum Chordata; class Mammalia; order Scandentia; family Tupaiidae; genus Tupaia; species Tupaia tana. Next base: position 15,850,137 of record JAKSZU010000002.1, read on the forward strand.
GCATGCACATGCAGCTGGAGTGAGTTTTAAGTTGCCAGGTTTGGGACTCAACTATGTGGGAGCCAAGCAGTGTAACCATCATGCCATCTGCTGGCCCCTCTCGAGTGCTTCTTAAGTAGCCAATCTAGTATTGGTGAATTCTTCAGTTTTGGTTTGCCTGGAAATTATTTTTGCTTCATATTTGAAGGAAAGTTTTGCGGGATATATATTCTTGGTTAAACTGTTTTTCTTTTAGAATTTGGAATATGTTTTCTCCTTCCCTCCTGGCCTATAAGGTTTCTGCTGATATATCTGAGGTTAGTCTGATGGGGTATCCTTTCTAGGTAACGTGTCCCTTATCTCTAGACATTTTTAGGATTTTCTCTTTATCTTTTTAGCATTGAGTATAAATTTTTCAATTTTCCTCAGAGATTGGAATCTGGGTGTATAGCTTACTCTGGTAGATGATGTTGTACAAGTTGCTTAATTCAGTATCGGTTTCCTCATCTCTAAAGGATGGCTTAAAGACTTCCTTTATAAGGCTGCTGTTGTGTCACGTTAGATAGTTTACAGAGCTTTTGATACTGGTTTTGCAAAAAGTAAGTATTCAGTAAATACTTCGCCTGAATATAGTAAGATTAGTAGACTTAATCTCTTAACTAGAGGTTGAGGGGAAGGAGGAGAAAGAGTACTTTCTAGATAGTTTCTTAGTTTCTGATAAATTTCTGTTCCTCTTTCAAGGCTTGATTCAGATGTCACGTCCCCCTTAAAACTGTCACCCCATGAGCTACCTCAAGTGTGATGAATGTTTATGACCTGGTGGCTTTTTCTCATGCCCCTGTTGGTGTGCCATGGTCAGTAGATGAGGCACAGAGACAAGGACCTGGATTTGTGGTCTCCACTCAGCCCACAGGTAGAGGAGCCAGTGTATCTTAACTAAATGGAAAATGCCAAAACAGTTCCAGACATCATGGTTTGCAATAAAAGTTTACATTGAATAGGATTTGAACACCAAAAGGGAAAAGAAAAGCGTAATTTCGTTCACAGGAGAACTATAGGCTTAGAAAAATAACCATTCTCAGGAGAAGGGATCCACTACAGATGTGCTGCCCGGGGTAAGACACAGCCTCACTTACACGGTCTTAGATGTGTCCATGAGACAGACAAAGGGTAAGACGTTAGAATTGATCCTGACTTTAAAAACTAATTATAAAAAAGAAATCCTTTAGGTTATACCCCAACTAGTAGTTCCTGAGTTAAATTTTGAATAGAAATAGACGCTTTATTATTGATACTCCAGTGACAAAGAGGAGTACAGCAGGTAGACGCATTATAAGAATGTTTAAATTTATTGCTGACTTGACACAAAACATCAATGGACATAACATAAAACTATACCATGCCATCGTGATGACCTTAGGCAAAACTGGCTAGTGAAGATCTTTAAAAGAACACGTACACTGTAAAATGTTAGTAATCGCCAAAAGAAAATAGAGGTTACCCTAATCCTCCATTCACATGATAAAAGAACCTGAGAAAGTTTTCAGAAGCTGACAGTTCTAACACTTATGTGATATTTCCAAAAATGAATTGTAAAGATTGATTTAACTGGTAAACTCTCTCAATAATTAAAAAGACCATTTGCTTTTTTTTTTTTTTTTTTTTGAGAGGTTTTCGCTATAGGGCGCGTGCGCTCGCCAGACAGACAGAGAGAGACATAGAGACAGAAAGCGAGAAATCACCCCCCAGGGGGGATGGTCACGCCGTAATCCCTTCTCCTCCATTCTCCTCTTGGGATCTTGGGCACGCACGCACACGCGCCCGGCGTGGGTTTTAAGCCACCGGGTCCGGGACGTGAACCGTGGTCGACTACGTGGGAGTCCAGCGACATAGCCATTACGCTAACTGCTGGTTCCCTAAAAAGACCATTTGAAAACTAAATTATAGAAAGCTATTTGAAAAATCATTGTCTGTGAAGAGGTGATATCAGAACATATGCTACTAAAGCAATGTGGGAAAAATTTAAATGTGTCAGTTAATATTTTTTATTTTCCTAAATTTTGTGTTATTGATGATATTTGTCAGATTTAAACGTTTTAAATTTAAAGCTAGGATTTTGTTTCTTATTCAGAGTACTTAGCATTTACAGTTAATTTTGCATACTTGCGTTTTCATTTTCTAAAAGAAGGCTGTCACAGGTCTTACAGACTTCTACGAGACAAAGGCCAGTTGTAGTCAGTAGGCTAGGGTCTACGGAAGGGCAAAGTGGGGATGGAAGGGCAGCCGAGCAGTTCCCAGGTGGCATCAAGTTACTGGAGATACCTACTAGTTCGAATATGAGCAGCACGTTTCAGAAATACAGGGAGCTTTTTTTTTTTTTTTTAAGAATTATTTATTTAATTTTATTTATTCATTTATTTTAATTTGACCAGAGAGAGACAGAGACAGAAAGAAAGTGAGAAAGCAAGCCACCAGGTCCGGGACTCAAACCGGTTGGCCATGTGCGAGTATCTAGCACTTTAATCACCACACCACCTGCTGGTCCCAAGAAATAGTGGGAGCTTCTTACCTGACACTCAGACCCTGAGGACTCAGCATGGGGTCTGCAGATGCTGTCCTCCTCACTCTTCCTGGCTCTCAAGCCTGCGCTCAGTGAATATGTGGTAAGCTGAGCTTGTCCCAAGACTAGTGCCTTGGACCACCTCGTGGGTTACCTGAGGTCTCCTTCTCTCTGACATTCTTCCCCCTCCAGAGACATGCGTGTCCCAGATGCGGTCAGCAACCTGATGCAGGCCGTCGCTTGGTTGCAGCTCTGCGTCTGTGACTGTCAGGGTCCTGGGTGCAGACCACAGAATCTGCCTACCAGGTATAAAATCCAGGCGGGAACCAAGCACGTTTCCCTGGTAGGACCCCCTCCTCCACCGCAGCCTGGCCTGCCCCTGAGCCCCTGAGCTGGTGTCTGGGAGCCAGCCCCTGTCAGCTGCCGCACTGCCCTGCCATCACCCCTCTGAAAGCCGAACCGTGGCCTCCGATTGGCCGACTGAGGGCTTGCCTGTGGCTTCAGGAGTGGGCAGTGGCTCCCGTTGAGGCCGTGTCGAGAACTCGCCCCCAGCGCAGTGGATGGAGCTAAAGGGATCGTGGCTAGTGGCTACCACGCGATTCCTCGCCCTCTCCTGGTGGGGTGTTACCGTCTGTGATTATTGTGCTATTTCTGGCTACGCGTTTATTCAACCCCAACAGTTCACCGAGCTGGCTGGCCATGCCCACCCCGTCCGCCTCTGGCCTGGAACTGGGTTGCTGAACTTCTCGTGCATCCTGCAGGTTGCTCACCGTCTAGACCTTTGGGTGGAGGCCTGCCCGCCTCAGGTCGGCCTCAGCTCATGGTGGGCATGACCTCGGGGCTGGGTGGAGGGGTTCTCGGAGACACTGGGCACTGTGTGGGTCGGGTACCCGTGGGTGGGAAACTGCGCCTTCATGCAGCCTGAAGGCTGAAGCAGCTGCATGGCCTGCACGATGCAGAGGTCGGGCACGTTTTGTCTGCCAACTCTGAGTCTCAGGTTATGACATCCTGGTCCACCATCAGACCCTCCTAAGGGGAGCTCATTCATGGTGGTCGTTCTCCTTGGATATCACATCATGGTGGCTGCTGAGCAGGGGCTGTGCTGGAAGGCACCACTCACTACTGAGGGCTTGCTGTGTGCTTGGACGTTGTGGGCGCCTGGTGTGGTTCTTAATCCTCAGAGCTGGGTGGGCGATGCATCAGTGAGGGCGCTGCCCCGCCACGTGCTCCGTGGTCACACTGGGCTTTTTCTGGTCCCAGCGGGGTCCTCTGCAGAGCTGAGCAGCGGCCTCCCAGGCAACGTCCCACCTGCAGGCTGTTCCACACTGTCCAGACCTGTCCCAGGGCAGTGCCTCCGGAGCGAGGTGGCCAGAGGGAGCCCGACCCCGTGCACGTACTCAGTCATGCATCACCTCGCTCGGACACACCAGTGGCCTGCCTCCCCACTGGGGGTGCAGCAGTGCTGTCTGTGTCCAGGGAGGGAGGGCCCGGACAGCCTGCTGAGAACCAGCAGTTCGCCAGTGTACAGAGCGTCGCCTCGGACCCTCAGCCCTGGGGACCAAATCCGCACGCTCCCACTGGTCCTTCTGAGCTCCGAGTCCATCAGTGTCTTCTCCCTGTCATGACTTGTTTGTTCATCCCGTCATCAGCTTTCAGAGATGTTTCTAATTTTAATAAAGACCAATTTATGAATTTTTCCTCAGTGAGCTGTGCTTATGTTATATCTAAATACTTACTGCCAACCCCAAAGGTCACCTGGACTTTCTTCTTGTTTTTCTAGAAATTTGTATTTCTGTGTCTTACATTTATGTAAAAATAATGTATTTTGAGTTGATTGTTATGAAAGATGGAAGGTCTGTGTCTAAACTCGTTACATCCGTACATATGGGTGTCCCGTTTTTGTAGCCCCATTTGTTGGAAAGAAACCCCCCCTTTTGATTGAATGGCCTTTGTTCCTCGATCAGCGCTTCCAAAGACCTCTCCCCAGAGTCCCAGCCAGCAGAGTGTGGGGACCACAGGGCTAGTCTCCGTTCTTCCAGCTCTGTCTCCAGGGGTGAACACACCCAGCAAGCTGGTGGTCACTTCAGGTTCCCAGCACACAGATGAGACCATGGCGAGTCCCGGTCCCTGTGTCTGTCTGTCTGTGCTGTCCGGCTAGCAGACATGGACTGCTGGCTTGGGGAAGATCAGTGCTTGGAGTGATAACCACTGTGGTTCCCTTCACTCCAGCGCCTCCCCTTCTGCAGCGTGGGTGCAGATCAGAGAGATGCCACCTGACTCACTCGGGCCCAGGGACTCAGACACATTGCCCCCCGCCCCCCACCCCCACCCCATCTGAGAGAAGGAAGCTTAATCTCCTGACATAACCCCCCAGGAGTCTTATTCTCAACATAATCCAGCTTCAGGAGAAGAGGCCCTGAAAGTGTGACTGGGATCTCAAAGCCCTTGAAATGTGAGCACAGACCACCAGGAGTGAGCCTCACACCATCTTCTCTGTAGCCTCCAAGGCCTGTCCTCTGTCCCGGGTCCTAGCACAGCCTGTTCCATAGGCCTGCACCGTGCAGGAGTGCAGATGTGCTCTCTACAGCCCACAGTCCACGCCCAGTCACTGAGCAGCGCTGGACAAAGAAAAAGCCAGGAAGCTGGGGGCTGGAGTAGCTTGAGATGTATTTTCCAGTTCCTGGAAAATGCCAGGCCACAGTGCCATTCCCGTCACCTTTTAGCAGCTTTATTGGGGATTTGCATCACACACCATTCGCCTATTGAAACTGTGTAACTCAGCAGTTTCTAGTATATTCAGAGTTATGCTGTGGTCACAGTCAGTTTTGAAACATTTGCATCACCTCAAAAAGATCTCTCACAGCTGGGACCAGCAGTTAGCGTAATGGCTATGTCGCTGGACTCCACGTAGTCAACCGTGGTTCACGTCCCGGACCCGGTGGCTTAAACTCACGCCGGGCGCGTGTGCGTGCGTGCCCAAGATCCTGAGAGGAGAATGGAGGAGAAGGGATTGCGGCGTGGCCATCCCCCCTGGGGGGTGATTTCTCGCTTTCTGTCTCTCTGTGTCTGTCTGTCTGGCGAGCGCACGCGCCCTATAGCAAAAAAACCTCTCCAAAAAAAGGAAAAAAAAAAGCTCTGTCATAGCCATCAGCAGTCACTCCCCATTTTCCCACTCACCCACCTGCCTGCCAGGCAGCTGCTTCCTGTCTGCAGACTTGTTCCAAAACATTCTGTAAACGGAATCAGACAGCACGTGGTCTGTGCCTGGTACCTTTCACTTAGCATAGTGTGCTCAGGATTCGTCCTTTTGTAGCAATGATCAGAACTCCATTTTTTGTTATTGCCAAGTAATAGCCGTGTCCGGCACATGGTTTGGATCTGGTTTGTTTCCCGGAGGTTCTTGTGCTGGAAGCCCGGTCCCCAAGGTCATGGTGTTGAGAGGTGCTGGAACCTTTCCCAGGTGGCACCTAGCGGGTGGTGTTTGGGATGGGGTGGATTCCTTGTGACTTAGGTGAATACCTCGCCGCTGGGTTAGGCTTATGTCTGCATTTCAAGTTTCAGTTTTAAATGTGTCTCATCTTTTCTGTTTCTCATTACTGCTTTTTTTTTTTTTTTAACCAAACAAAAAACTGGTTCTTTTAAGTAGGTAAAATTGACAAACCATTAGCAAAGTAACCCAGGAAAACAGAGGAAAGAACTAGATAAATAAAATCCATAACGCGTCAGGCCGTATCACAAGTGTCACAAATTCAGAAGGTCATTAAAAGTGCTGCCTGCAGCTTTATGCCTGCGAACTAGGGAGCTGAGCTGAAATCACACATTCTTTTTTTTTTTTTTTTTTTTTTTGCTATAGGGCACGTGCGCTCGCCAGACAGACAGAGAGACATAGAGACAGAAAGCGAGAAATCACCCCCCAGGGGGGATGGTCACGCCGCAATCCCTTCTCCTCCATTCTCCTCTCGGGATCTTGGGCACGCACGCACACGCGCCCGGCATGAGTTTAAGCCACCGGGTCCGAGACACGAACCGCAGTCGACTACGTGGGAGTCCAGCGACATAGCCATTACGCTAACTGCTGGTTCCCTGAAATACACATTCTTGAACACACACAGAGTCCCAGGACTGCCTCAGGAAGAACAAGGAAGCCTGAGCAGACCAGTGGCACATAATGAGATCGAACAGTAACAGCCCTCCCGTGAGCAAAGCCCACGTCCCGAGGACTTCACTCAGTTCTACAACGCTTAAGAGAATTAATGGCAACCCTCCTTGAACTATTTAAAAAGAACCAAATGGAAAAAACCCTCCCAATTCATCCTATGAAGCCTCCAGCACACAGGACATACAGAAGAAAACCACAGACCAGTACCCCTGATGAACATCGTACAGAGATTTTCAGCCATGCTAGCACGCCAAATCCAACAGCATTTTAAAAAGCCTATGTACCATGACCAGGTAGGCTTTAGGACACAAGGATAGTTCAGTCTATGTAAGACGATATGTAAAACAATAAATGTAATACATCACATTAATAGAGGGAAAGATAAAGACCATATAATCATGTCAATTAGTGGAACAGAAGCATTTGATAAAATACATCTTTCATGATTGAAACTCTCAGCAAAGTAGGTCTAGAAAGGACATTTCCCAACATAACGAAGCCTTACATGACAAACCCATAGCGAATGGCACACTGAATGGAGAAAAGGTGGAAGCTTGCCCTCCAAAAACCGTAACGACAAGGCTGCCAACTTCTCTACTTTTCCACAGGGCCGCAAGTCCTAGCCGGTGTAGTCAGACAGAGGAAGTAAAAGGCATTCGAAGAGGAAAAGAAATTGTTCCTGTTCACAGGTGACTTGATCATACACATAGTAAGTCCAAAGGAATCCACAAAAACACTCCTGCAAGTGATAAATGAATTCAGTAAAGTAGCAGAATGCAAAATCAATATACAAAAATCTGTAGTGTTTTTATACACTGATAATGAACAGATGGAGGTGGAATTGGAGAAATGCCATTTGTTATAGCCACACAAAAATAAAACACTTAGGTATAAACCTAACCAAAAGGGTGAAAGGTCTCCACATGGAAAACCGGAAAGTTGAAAAGAGATTGAGCGAGATACAAAGAATGGAAAGACATCCCATGTTCCTGGATTGGACAAATCAACATAATTCAGTTTTTTTTCCCATTAAGTGAATAGTTTCTGGTTTGACAACTGAATTCCTTAAATTATTTCTCACTATCTTGTTATTTCTTAGCAGTTGCTCCAGGGCTTAACTGCCCCTCGATTTGTCAGCGTCTGCATGCTTCATACCAGTTTCCAGTAAGGGAGGGCAGCATTTCTCGCAGACCAGCCTGGCCCCTCCTGTTCTTGCCATCATGGTCATACTTACGACGTCTCTCTAGGCTGCAAACCCAAGCATGCTGTCCTAATTATTACTTGATATTGTTTCCACAGAACCTGAGACTGGGAAGGGAGGAGGGGAGGGAGGATTGCATGAAAGGGGCACTGCTTCCTGGGGTTCAGGGTGCCCCGCGCTTATTTGTGGAGGATTTGTGAGCCCCACTTTGCAGCTCTGCAGGGAATGAACCCCCCTCCCACACCCTGGGAGCCACTGGTGAGTCCCAGAGTGTGCCCTGTCGGTTAGCAGGCGCCCATCCTGGGCAGAGCAGAGCTTCCCACCTGGTGGTTACTCAGTAGGACTGGGAGGACTCCTGGTCTTCCTGCACCTCTGGAACAGCAGGTACCGAACAGAGGGCTGAGTTCCCGTAGTCCATCTAAGTACAGTTTAGGCACAAAACTTTAATAGCTGCCTATGATCTTTCAAGAAATTGCATGAACATACCGAGTGATGGCTTTCAGGGTGACCGACTTGTGTTCTCCAAAGACTCAAGCGGATGCAGAGTGGGCCGGAACATCAGGAGGAGGCAGGCTTTGGCAGGGCTGATTGCTACATCGAAGGGCACAACGTCCTAAAGGAAGCTGGAGGTCATCCCCCAGTGACAGCGAGCCTTGGAGGTCACCACCCCCTCCTGGTGACCAAGGAGCCTTGGGAGTCACCCCTCCCCGTGACTGGTGAGCCTCGGAGGTCACACACACACACACATACCTGTGACCAGTGAGCCTTGGAGGTCATCCCCACCCTGTGACCAGTGAGTCTTGGAGGTCACACACACCCCCGTGACCAGTGAGCCTTGGAGGTCACACACACCCCTATGACCAGTGAGCCTTGGAGGTCACACACCAAAGCGCAAGTCACACACACCCATGACCAGTGAGCCTCAGAGGTCACCACCCCCTCCTGGTGACCAAGTGAGCCTTGGAAGTCACACCCCCCACACCCCTCGGATGACCAGTGAGCCTCGGAGGTCACCACCCCCTCCTGGTGACCAAGGAGCCTTGGAAGTCACACCCCCCCCACCCCCGTGACCAGTGAGCCTTGGAGGTCACCACCCCCGCCCTGTGACCAGCGAGCCTTGGGAAGGTAATTCTTGACCTGAGTGTGAGTGAAGTGCATACTTAGTTGTGCTTGGTGTGTGTGTGTGTGTGTCGGGGGTGTTATAGAGGAAAGACAGGTAAGTAAGGGGGGGTGCCCAGGGTGGTTCTGGCCATCATCCCGTGAAGGGCACATGGCTATATTTTCAGGTCTAGACATTTCCTAGGCAGGCAGTGGCCAAGTATGCTAAGCTCTGTGTAAAGTCAAACCTGATGTGAACAGCGGCTCACAGTTCATGCACGTAAGACCCGTGTTCGGGGAAGCAGCGAAAAACAGTGAAACGCCATGGACATTTCCTGTTCAGGGGAAGAACGTGGGATCCTGGGTCCTGCCAGGCCACCCTTCCATCCAGCTCTGGAGCTGGGCCCAGCCCCTCCTTGTTGAGCTGCCTGGGTGCTTCCTGCTGGGCCTGGAGCCCAGGGCGGGGCTCTAGGAAGGGGAGGGAGCTGCACTCTTTCCTGGGAAATCTAGAAGCCACAGCTCTGCCTCAGCAGCTGGTTTGGGAAGTTACTGCATGAGCCCACTTCCCAGACCGGACTGGTACCAGGCAGCCCTGTGGCCCTGCTGGGGTCCTGAACAGCTGGGCAACTGCTAGGGAGGCAGACGGGGGCGGGCCCCCTTGTGAGTCACCCTGGACCTGTTCTGAGAGAATGGCAGGGTCCCCAGGCTCAGGGCCATTGGGGGGCGCCCTGGGTGGGCAGGCCTGCTGTCTGGCATAGGCCACACTCTGCTGAGCCAAAGAAAGCCTCAGATGGGGAATCAGCAGTTAGTGTAATGGCTATGTCACTGGACTCCCACGTAGTCGACCGCGGTTCGCATCCCAGACCCGGTGGCTTGTGCGTGCCCAAGATACCTGGAGGAGAAGGGATTGCGGTGTGACCATACCCCCTGGGGGGTGATTTCTCGCCTTCTGTGTCTGTCTGGCGAGCTCTGTCTGTCTGGCGAGTGCATGCGCCCTATAGCAAATCCTCTCCAAAAAAAAAAAAAAAAGCCTCAGAGGCTTTTCCGTCTTGAAAGCAGCCCCTCCAAGGTGCTGGGCTCCATACTCTTATTGAGGCATTTAGTGGAGACCGTCCCTGAGTGCAGTTATGGGGCACAGAGACGGAGGACTGTCTGATGACAATGCGTGTAGTGATGTCTACCTGGGCTGGTACGGTGTGTCTGTGCTGGGAAAGTTCACTCATCAGCGGTCTGTGATGACACGCAGTGATCAGATGCGAACATTAGGAAAGAAGGCCGTCCAACACACTCGGTGTGGTGGCAAGTAAGGACAGGTCACGGCCAAGCTCGCCTTGCCCACTGATGCCCTGGCTGTGGGGCGGTGCACCTGCAGCCTTCTCCATGTCTTTGCAAATGGAAGAGTTAAACATTGCTCTAGGCGTGTAAGTCGACTCGGCAGTGCCTCCCAGAAACACTGGAAAGCTTCTATTTTTCTACAGAAAAAAAAATTAACTCAGGGCTCAAAAAACATGGGAGAAAATAAAGACTTTCAGAGGGAAATAGAGCACTTAACCTACTATACGAGAACGAAGAAATACGTACTCTGCCGGCTCATTGTGGTCACGTAGACAGAGGGCGGGCAGAGCAACGGACAAGAGTGAAAGTCCGACCCTCAGGAGAGAGAGGGAGAGGAGAGACCAACAGAGAAAGGGGGATTGGAGGACAGGGGGAGAGGGCAGGAGGGGAAGTGTGGTCACAGGTGTGTGTGTGAGTGCGCGTGCGTGCGTGTGGTCCGAGGGCAGTAAGCCCACCTGGGAGTCAGTGGGTGCTGGGTGAGATAGTGAGGCTGGTTTCCTGCTTGTTCTGACAGCCTGGATTGGGGGCTCTGTTGTGGGAAGGGGCTGCCGGATCTGGCCGCCCCGGCCCTCACTCAGTGGCGAGCCTCCACACAGCTCCCGAAACTCCGCTGTGCGGCCCGCTCTGCGGGGACCAGCCCTTGGCAGCTGCAGCGGTTTGGAAACACGGTCTCAGACACCTGCTTCAGGGCTGAATAAAATCCTGAAGGCTCTCTGCAGCCCAGTTCTGGCGGGACTGGAACACATGAAATGCAGCATGTAACATGCATGTAAATGTTCAGCAGCTCTTTGGCCAGAGGGCACGTGCACTTGCCAGAGAGAGACAGAGAGAGCGGGTGTGGTCACGCGGCAACCCCTGCTCCTCTGGGTCTCTGTCCCGTCGGGTTTTCCGAGCTGCAGGCTGGGGCTGAAACCACGATCAGCCCTGAGGGGTCCAGCTTTCTAGCACAGCGCTTAGCCACTGCACGGGGCTGGGCCTAGCGGGTTATTTGTATAGGGGAGGTTCACTTTCCAACCTCAGTAATTCTTGAAAAACAAATCAATGAAGCTCCTCAGAGTTTTCAGAGGTTTATTTGTGTATTGAAAAGGTCAGAACTCTTCAGTTGTAGGAAGCGTTCAGGTATGTCACCGTGAGAGGGAGTTGGAGCGAGCGTCGTCCCCAGGGTGGGCCGGCCAGGGTTGCTGCCTGTCCTGGCACGTGCAGTGTTAGCAGCACCGTCATGCTGTCCCGGCCACGTGCAGACTGCTGTCCCGGGGCCACGTGGGCTGGAGGAGCATGAGAAATATAGGTCATTGGAAGCCACGCTGCGGCAGGCCTGCAGGAGCTGCCTCTGCCAGAGCGAGTTTTCCACTGTGGTTTGACTGCGGTTTCTGAAGTTCTGTGCGCCGAGACTGCTGTTGGTAACCGCGGCCACACCGGAGTGGGCCTGCTGGCAGTCCTTACTCAGAGTGGGGTGCCCTTGGCACCTGAATTTGCTCTTTAAATCAAAGCTTTGCTGGTTGAAAGCAGCTCTAACATCGTGGGAGTTGAGTGCTAGTGTTGTCTGGAGAGGTGCGGGGAATCGTGCTTCTCACACGGGGCCGCGAAATGTGTGACTCTTTTCCGCACTAGCAGCCCACGCTCCAACTCCGTGGACACTGGGTGTCCGGCAGTGCCTGGGTTCTGACAGCGGTTACGCAGTGTCAGAGCCGAAGCTGAGGGCTGGCTCCCGCCTCCCTCCTGTGTTTCTGACTGTCAGCTCTGAGCCAGGAATGACAGTGACCCCCTCCTCGGGCTCTATCATTTGCTAGAACTGGTCACAGAGGTTGGGGGAATGTTCTCATTTCTTGTTTCTTTCATAGAGGTTTTTGCCTTAGGGTGTGTGAGCTCACTGGGGAGAGAGCCGGGTAGTGAGACAGAAAGTGAGAAATCATTCCTCAGGGGGATGGTCATGCCACAATCCCTTCCCATTCTCCTCTCGGGATTTCAGGCAAGCATGTACATGTGCCCGGTGTGATTTTCAAGCCACCGCGTCAGTTGGCTTGAAGCAACCTGACGGCAGGTGGCCGGACTCCAGCGACGTAACTGCTATGCCAGCTGCTGGTCCCACAGTGTCCTATTATGGTACAAAGATACTATAAAGAAAGTAGATGCGGGGCTGGCAGGTGGCGTGCTGACTGAGCCCTAGACCTGGTGGCTTGCTTTCTCACTTTCCCTCTCTGTTTCTCTTTGGTCAAATTAAAACATAATAACAACAATAAGTAAAATGAAATAGAATACCTATTTAAAAAAGAAAAGAATGCAAACGAGCAGATGGGGAAGGCGGTGCCCAGGGCAGGGTTGGCGGCCAGGGCAGGAGCTCCTGTGGCATGGCACTGGGGCCACTGTCCTCACGTGGCACAGTGGCTGCCTGCGAGCTCTGTGAGCCCTGCTTGGGTTTCGATGGAGGCTTCGTTCCACAGCCATGGCCAGCCAGGTCTTTGGTCACTGGTGTTTAACTCGGTCTCCATCCCCTGCCCCCTCCCCAGAGGTTGGGGGCAGAGCCGAAGTTCCACCCCTCTAAGGACACGGTCAGCCCTCTGATGGCCAGCCTCCAGCCCCCAGCCTCCAGCCTCCATTCTGGAGGTCTGCCGGGGCCGGTGAGTGTCACCTCACCAGTGTGAACTCAGGAATGGCAGAAAGGTGCTGTTCTAAGCCACACAGGTGCTTTTCTCAGCCCTGTAGCTCAGGGGCCAGGGCGGGGACCCAGCTGGCGTCAGGAGAGTTAAAGAGCTGGGTGTTGGTGTGGAAAACCCCACATATTTGGTGTCAGAAGTGGCGACATGCTGGGCTGGGCTGGGCTGGGCTGCACCTGTCGTGTGTGCCGCGGCTCCTCGAGCAGCCACCTAAAGCTATTCCAGGGGCCCGCGGCGGGGGGGGGGGGGGGGGGGGCAGGCAGCGCTGGGCAAGACCGGCCCCGTGGAGCCTCCGAGCCCTGGGCCCGCACCCGACACCCTAGGCTCGCTGCGCTGGGCAGATCGTGTCGAGGGGGTGCTGTCTCTGTCTCTCCCTCTCTGTCTCTCTATACACACACAAAGAGATAGAGTAATATAAATAGAATACTTAAAAATGTTCAAAAGGCAAAAAAAAAAAAAAAAAAAAAAAAAAAAAACAGGGCAGGAAAAAGGAAATGGATGAAAACAGAAGGCAAAACAAACAGCAAGACGGCCAGTGAGTAACTGCTGGGCGTGGGTGCTGGCAGCTCAGCTGAGCGGTCCCTCAAGTGCGGAGAGATGGGGTTACCCCAGGACCGAGCAGTCCCCTCGGAGGGCAAGCCCAAGGCAGCCAAGACATGTGCCCACACGAGTGCTCACGGTCGCCAGAGGCACAGGCAGCCCGGGGACAGATGCAGCGCGCTCGCAGGAGGGAAGCGTGCTCGGCCGTGCAGAGGAGCGGCCACAGGCACGCGCTGCTCCGGGGTCCTGAAGAGCGGCCCACCCAGAAGCCATCACCAAGCCCACATGTCCCACGTTTCCGCCCACGGGACTGCAGCCTGGGGAGATCCCAAGTCGGGAGCACCTTCACAGTGGCTGCTTGGCCGGGCGAGGAGCGTGTGGCGCCGCGTGCCCAGGGCGGGGCCCTTGGGGAGATGCAGCTGCCCCAGGTCAGACCACGGTGTAGCCCTGCAGTCTCACGTCCAGGGAGCTGTACGCTGTACATGGGTCGACTGTGTGAAATACAAATTCTATCTCAATAAACTCGTTAGAAAACAAAACATACATAGAAAAAAGAACAGGTGGAGGGACCAGCAGGTGGTGTGGGTAATGTGCTGTACTACCACGTGGCCACCGCAGTTCGAGTCCTGCAACTGGCAGCTTGCTTTCTCACTTTCCCTCTCTCTGTGGCGAGCGCACGTGCCCTATAGCAAATTAAATAATAATAACAAAATACTTATAAAAAGGGGTAGAAAAGACACACCTTGTAGACATTCAGAAAGGGAGGCTGAGTGGCCGTCCTAGTGTACTAGTGGACCGGAATTCTGGCGTACCGGTGGACTGGACTTAAACCATCACCAGGGATTAGAGGACCTCGCACAGCGACGTTGGGTCAGCTCACCAACCAGACACCTGACCGCACAGCTTCAAAGGGCACCAAACAAACCGCCAAAATCGAAGGGAGCGAAGGGAGCCGTATGAGGCGCTCATGCCGACATGCCCGTCTTTGTCGTTGGTAAGTGAGGGAAAGTCAGCAGGAAAACAGGAGGAACCGACAGCGCCGTCGTGACGCATCCGGCTGGCCCGGCGGGACACCATCCAGCCACGGCAGAGCGGACGGGCTGCTCAGTGCCTGTGCGTGGTGGTTGAGCAGGCGTGGCCCAGGCTGCTAAGCTCTCACTGGCCAGCCCGTGGCAGCATGGAGGTTGGGGCGGCTGGATCCACGTGGCTGACTGTGTGGTTCGCGTCCCAGAACAAATGACTTGAAAAACACACCAGGCATGTGCCTAGTCAGACATGAGCAAGGAGGGAGGGTCGGAGCCTGTGGCACCGCCATGGGGGTGCCCCAAACTGCTGTCTTTGTCGTTCTGCAGTGGGAACCCCCAGCCACTCGAGCTGGGGCAGCACCGAGGAGCTTAGGTACCTGGAGCACGCTCAGGAGCAGGCCTGCGCGCTTACGTAAAGGGGCCTTATGTAGCTTGGAGCATGCTCAGTACAGAGCCTGGTTGCCCTCAAGTAAACCTTAGCTCATGAACATGCCCATCGCATTGACTCCTGGGAGCGATCACGTAACAGCCCCGCTGAGCGCCTGCTGAAGTGGCAGGGAGGGCGCCAGGTTTAGAGCACACAGCACAGAGACCTCTACCCGCTACCCCTGGGGGCCAGCCTGCTGCCGCCTCACCGCCTATTCCGTACTGTGGTTTACGCTGCCATAAAGCTTTCTTGTTCCACCCTGGGTATGACTTCAGTTGAATTCTTTCTTCCAAGACCAGAGCTGAGGTATTTGTCTCCCTGCTAACACGTGCGTGCCCACGTCGCGAAAGGAGAGAGACGGGTGGGGCGTGGCCGCGTGGAGCGCTTCACCATCCTCGCTCTCCGGGGAGGGCACGCTGTGCTCTGTGGATGAAAACAAGAGCAGCCGCTCCGAGGACGTGGAGGTGACTGGCGCCATGTCATTTCTCTGACCTTTTCGGGGGACAATTTGATAAACGCATGTGACTTCCTCTAGCCCGAAATTGGGGTACTGGGTATCAACAGCAGGAAGACAGCCGTGGACAACGGGCAGATGCTGCTTTTCAGTAGCCCTGCTAGAGGAGCTCACGGAGCACATATCTGCATGTGTCTACGGGCCGCGTGTTTTAATCATGTGTTTGCAGATTGGCTGCTCTCCTGGCGGTGGGACCCCAGGGAGGAGGCGTGTCCCCAGGGACCAGAGGCAGCTGGTCTGTGTCTCTGTCTCTGAGACCAAGCCAGGGAGGAGCTGCTGGGTCTCCGTCTCGCATCCTCACGTCACCGGAGTGCCAAGTTCTCGGGCGAGATCGCGAAAGAACTCCTGTTTGGGTGAAAGGGTGAGACCTCGTTACAGAGAGAAAGCGCAGTCTGGCAGGGGCCGCCGTCCCGCCACATCCTGTCTCCCGGTCTTTCTGGGCAGCTCGAAAAAAACCTTTTCAAAAATTGAAAAGCCAACTTGATTTCTGTAACGGTTACTTCTAAGTAAGACCCAATGTGTAATTAGCTTAGACAGAACCGATCTGAAACTTGTAGCTAAGAAATCTATTACGTAGCATCTGCAGATTGCCTTGGCAGTGACTGTACCCCACGGGGCGCAGGTGGACGCACGCAGCCGAATGCCAGGAGGGAAGAGGAGAAGAGGGTCCTAATGGCGTCTGGCGCCGGCCCCCCTCGGACTGCCTCCCACCTGGCAACGGTAGGGTGCCCGGCCACCGCGGACAGAGCCTGGCGTTGGCACACTTCCCGCGGTGGGCTGCGGTGCTAATGGCAGATCCGGCCACAAGGTCTCCTTGGCCCTCCCAGGCCGAAGTCACCAGGTCCAGCGTCGTCTGTTTTGCTCCTAGTCCCGGTGGTAAGTGGGACTCTTCACTGTCTCATGGCCCCACCCAGCCACCCCACCTCGGCCCTGCCCACGGGCACGAGCCCCCCGGTTCTAGGCCAGACGCCGGAAGAGCTCTGAGCATGGCTGGCCCTGCGGCGTTGGAGGAGGCATTCGACCCCGACTGAGCCTCGGTGGACGGGAATGGCAGACCGACCGTGCCACCAGATATCAACACGCCTTTCCACCTTCGAGGCAGCGTTCCAAAGTGACAGCCGCTCTCTCCTCTCTGTAGGAAGCCAGCGTCTTTCTAGAGCCGTGCTCCTGTTAAACGGCCATGACTGATCCAGCCACCCCGGCCACCACGCTGCACTCAGAACAGAAAAACCAACGTGCCGGGGAAGTCAGGCCACTTCCAGGCTTCACCCCGAGAGCAAGCCAGGGCACTGTGGACGTCCCACCGCGCACGTCCGCCTTCCCAGCCGACGCCGCGCATCAAGTCCACTGAGCAGACAGGACGGAAACGCGTGCGCAGTGGGACACATCAAGGGCAAACGGGACCTTGGCATGTGCCGGCGCCCGGGAGGACCAACCGACGCCTGCGAGCTCTGTGACAGGGCTGCTCACATGGTGGGCAAGGAGTCGGAGAGACGGGAGAAAGATCGGGTGTGAGGCCCCACGCCACGACTTCATGCACAGGAAACCTCGAGGCCCGTGAGTGGGGACCTGTCCTCATTCTTGCTTCACCGCTCCACCACTTCAGCCCGGGACCCTGATCAGGAGCCGTGCGCGGGCTCGTCCTCGCGCCAGTGCGACTGCGTGGGGGCGGCCTTCCTCCTCTGCAGTGCCGGCCCTGGGTTTTCTGCGATGTCCTGCACCAGGCTGAGAATGACCCTCTCCACGCGTCATCAAACAGTTCAGGGAAAATGCATGTCACGAAACACTATGTATGGATTTCGAAATTCTCGACAAAATAAACTCATACTTGTTCCCTACATTTTTGAAGTCCCCTCATATTCCTAGTTTGTTGAGAATATTTTTTATCATAATTGATGTTGAATTCTTTTTTTCTCCTTTTTTTAGGTTTTTGCCATAGGGTGAGTGTGCTCACCAGAGAGAGACAGAGAAAGTGAGAAGTCACCCTCAGGAAGGATGGCCATGCCACAATCCCCTCTCCTTCACTCTCCTCTCAGGATTTTGGACACACATGCACATGTGCCTGGCATGTTTTTCAAGCCGACGGGTCCAGATCTCAAACCGTGGAGTTGGCCCCTTGCCTTAGTCACACCACCTGCTGACACTGAAAATTTGTTTTTAATCAAATGAATGCTTCTTTTCATATCAGTTAACCGGATCCCGTGGGGTTCCTTAGAATGCTAATACACTGTGTAGTTTTTCAAATAGTGAACCCGGTAGCGCTCCCAGGTGAACCCGGCCGAGTCCTCACGCGTTACTGGTTTGTCTGTTGCTGGATTTGCCTTGCGTGGCTGTGTCGAGTGTTTCCGTACCTACGATTCTGGGGGACGCTGGTGTTCTGCACTGTCCTGCCTGGCGTGGTAGCAGTGTAACTCCGACGCCCTGCGAGTGCAGAGGTTCCCGCTCCTCCGGGTCCTGCCGGACTTTCTGGGGAGGTCTGATTATCTTGCCCCTCAGTGTCTGGTAGCATTACTAGTGGCGCCATGTGGGCTGAGGTTCCTCTCGGAAGCTTTGTGGCTACAAGTTCTATTTCTCTGACACATGTAGGAACATTTAGGATAACTCTGCCTCCTCGAAGGAATTTTGTCTCCCAAGGAACGTGTGTATTTCATCAGAGCCGTCCACCCCATGTGTGCAAACGTGTGTATTTCATCAGAGCCGTCTGTTCCGCGTGTGCAAACGTGTATATTTCATCAGAGCCATCCGTCCCACATGTGCAAACGTGTGTATTTCATCAGAGCCGTCCGCTCCGTGTGTGCAAACGTGTATATTTCATCAGAGCCGTCCGCCCCGCATGTGCAAACGTGTGTATTTCATCAGAGCCGTCCGCCCCGTGTGCAAATGTGTGTATTTCATCAGAACCGTCCGCTCCGCGTGTGCAAACGTGTGTATTTCATCAGAGCCGTCCGCCCCGCGTGTGCAAACGTGTGTATTTCATCAGAGCCGTTCGCCCCACGTGTGCAAACATGTGTATTTCATCAGAGCCGTCTGTTCCGCGTGTGCAAACGTGTATATTTCATCAGAGCCATCCGTCCCACATGTGCAAACGTGTGTATTTCATCAGAGCCGTCCGCTCCGTGTGTGCAAACGTGTGTATTTCATCAGAGCCGTCTGCCCCGCGTGTGCAAACGTGTGTATTTCATCAGAGCCGTCCGCCCCGTGTGCAAATGTGTGTATTTCATCAGAACCGTCCGCTCCGCGTGTGCAAACGTGTGTATTTCATCAGAGCCGTCCGCCCCGCGTGTGCAAACGTGTGTATTTCATCAGAGCCGACCACCCCGCGTGTGCAAATGTATGTATTTCATCAGAGCTGTCCGCTCTGCGTGCGCAAACGTGTGTATTTCATCAGAGCCGTCCACCCCGCATGTGCAAATGTGTGTATTTCATCAGAGTCGACCGCCCCACGTATGCAAACGTGTGTATTTCATCAGAGCCGTCCGCTCCGCGTGTGCAAACGTGTGTATTTCATCAGAGCCGTCCGTTCCGCGTGTGTGGTCCTGCTGTAGTGTTTTCTCATGACGAGTTTGCCTTCTGCAGGGTCCACGGTGAGACCCTAATTTCACTCATGGTAGCGATTCACGTCTTCTTTCTATTTCTTTGTCTTGTTGGAGCTTAAGACATTTTACTGGAATTTTCAAAAAAGAAGCTTTTGGTTTTACTGATTCTATTCGTTTTTCTGTTTTCAATTTAATTGACTTTGGCTTTTGTTATCTTGGCATTTATTTTCTTATTTTTATGGTTACTTAAGGTAGAAGCTTAGATTATTGAGTCCCTTTTTCTTTTCTTTCTTTCTCTTCTTTCTTTCTTTTTTCTTTATTTATTTTGCCATAGGATGTGTGCACTTGTTGGAGAGAAACAGACACAGAGTGAGGGGCAGCGAGAAGTCACCTGTCGGGGGGATGGCCATACCACAGTCCTTTCTCCTCTTGGGATTTTGGACACGCATACACATTCCCCCAGCATGACATCCGGGAGTGAACTTGGTTGGTCAGGTGGGGCCCAGCCACCTAACTGCTACACCACCTGCTGCCCTCACCCCTTTTCTAAGGGAGGCACTGATGCTGGAAGTTCCCTCTGAGAATTGCTTTAGTGTATCCCACACATTTTGATCCATGATATTTTCATTTTTATCCCGTTCAAAATATTTTCCAACATCTCTTGAAACTTCTTCTTTTAGACATAAACTCTAAAAATGTACAGTTTAATTTTCAGGCATTTAGAGGTCCCTTGTGATAACCTAAGAATATTATCTTGTGATAATACTAGTGAACTATTTCTTTTATTAATTTCTAGTTTAATGGAATTATGGTCAGAAACATACTTTATATAATTCACTTCTTTTGGTAAGGGTTTTTTTTTCCTCTATAGGTCACACTTGCTTACCAGAGAGAGAGAGAGAGAGTGAGAAAGTGAAAAATCACCCCTCGGCCCAGGGATTCGGCCACCCTGTAATCCCTTCTCCACTCTCCTCTCAAGATACTGGGTTTGCATGCATACGTGCCTAGCGTACTTTCCAAGCCACCAGGTCTGAGCTCCAACTTCTGGCTGCGTGAGGTCTGTCTGCCGTAAGTGCCACGGCCCCTGGCAGCCCGGTAAGGGTTTGTAAATAATCTAAGGCGTGCCGTTTCCGCGGCTGTTCCATGGGCACCTGAGGAGCACGCTTTATTCTGCCGTTGTGGGTGGGGTGTCCTGCAAATGGCAGATACGTCGACTGATGACACCGTTTGGTCCTTCTGTTTCCACGTGACTACCTCCAACCTTTCAGGGGCCAGGACAGGCCCACGAGCTAGTCAGCTACGGCCATGGTTTGTCTTTTGTTCCCGGCAGGCCGGTCAGTTTGTTTTATGCCGTTGGAGCCAAGTTGGGAGGCGTCCTGTCGGCACACCGACACTGTGGCATTCTGGGGTGCCCT
The DNA here is from genome assembly GCA_026018925.1 of Tupaia tana. Classification (NCBI taxonomy): domain Eukaryota; kingdom Metazoa; phylum Chordata; class Mammalia; order Scandentia; family Tupaiidae; genus Tupaia; species Tupaia tana. The sequence goes on from JAKSZU010000002.1 coordinate 15,870,580, forward strand.
TGGCCCCGGGGACAGTCTCTAAGTCCATTCCGCGCACGGCAGCCTCTGCTCGACGAGTGCCAGCCACGCGTGCTCTCCCACCCTCCCGCTCCTGAGCGTGCTCAGGGTACCTCAGCTCCTCCATGCGGCTCCCTGGCTCAAGTGGCCGGGGTTCCCACCGCAGACCTACAGACGGCAGCTTGGGGCACCCCATGGCGGTGCCACAGGCCTCAGACCCTCCCTGCCTGCTCATGGCTGACTCACTTTCTACCTGACAGGCACACGCCTGGTGTGTTTTTCAAGTTATTCGGTCTGGGACTCGAACGACGCAGTCAGCCACGTGGGATCCAGCTGCCCCAACCTCCATGCTGTCACGGGCTGGCACAGGCAGGTGCTCTTCCTAGTCCCAAGGACTTGCCTTTCCAGACCTGACCTTATAGAGCCTTGTACCATGACTTCAGGGACGTGCACAGCAGATTTTTTTTTTTAAGTTTATTTATTTGTTACATCAGTGAGAGAGAGAGAAAGCGTCCCCACCAGGGCCTCGATGCCACCCGCAGCCTCGGCCGGCCCTGGATCACGGGCACACGCATGCTCAGTGTGTCGGAAATCTTGGACTAGGCAGGGGTCTCCCCACGAGGGAGTGTCTCACGGAGCATCGCGTTTTGCTGCTGTGTGGCCAGCCCACACGGGTGAATCGAGACTGGACTCTGAAGCTCTTTGTAGGGCCCAGGTCTTTCTGCACCACGGTGTGGAGACAAGGCCTGGTGTGCACGGAGCATGTAGACACTGCATGAGGAACCAGCACCTAGTCTCACTCTGTCCCCTTTCTCCCCATCTCTGTGTTCTAAGGTGTCTAGGATGTTAAGAGTAACTAGCTCTTGTGAAGGTAAATTGTTCTTAAGCAATATGTGTGCATCTCAATTAAAAGTCACTGTTGGTTCCAACAGTGTCATGAGGTCAACCATGACGCTGTGGGGCTGCCCGTGTAAAATCTGCGCCTCTGGACGGTGTGGAAATACGCCGACACACCATGTAGCCTGGATGGTGCTTGAGTCCCGACGTGGGCTGTAGGCTTAGAAATACACCGACACAACACAAGGCCTGGATGGTGTGTATGTCCCGACGTGGGCTGTATGCGTGGAAATATACCTACATGCCACATACCCTGGACGGTACACAAGTCCTGATGTGGGCCGTAGGCGTGCAAATACACAGACACACAGACACGCCACGTGGCCTGGACAGTGGGCAAGTTCCGACGCAGGCTGTAGGCGTAGAAACACACCAACACGCCACGTGGTCGGGACAGTGCGCGAGTCCTGACGTGGGCCACAGGCCTGGAAATACACTGACACGCTACGTGGCCTGGATAGTGCGCGAGTCCCGACGTGGGTCGTAGGCGTGGAAATACGCCGACGTGCCACGTGGCCTTGTCTCTCTGGATGACAAGGCAGGTCTCCGGTGTGACCCAGCTGTACCCCGTGGCCTGTAAGCTGGGGACGTCTCCGGTCCTCTTTTAGTTCCACTCTCCTCACCTGCAGCATCCTTCTCAGAGGCTGCCCGAGGAGTATTCGACAGTCCGTGCGAAGTGCTTCGCTCCCTGTGGGGCACAGGCCAGTCACTCCCGTGTGCCATCCACGGAGGGAAGCCCCACACTCCTGAGAAGGCAAAGGAGAGACCAGAGCGAGCCCAGCACCCACGCGGCCGTGAGAGCCTGCGGGAAGAAACCGCCTTGGTCCGTCCAGGCAGCCTCGGCCTGGGGGCGCCTTGTCCTTGTCCGGCGTCTCTCACTCACGGTCCAGGCTGAGAAGTCCGGACCAAGGCACTGCAGACTTTGCATCTGCTGGGGGCCCAGTTCCTGGCCCGCTGACGGCGCCTTCTCACGTGGCAGGAGGGGAGGGTGTGCTCCGGGGCCTCTCATCAGAGGCCGCTGATCCCTTTCATGAGGGCCCGAGGAGGCCTAATCTCCTCCTGCTGCTCACCTCGGCCGTGAGGAGTCCATGTATCCAGACCCTTGGCTCCCCACTGTGAGGAGTTGGGGCGTCCACTGCAGCCTCTCCCTCGGCAGTGCTCTGCAAGGGGAAGACACAGAGGACTGTCTTCAGCCAATCCTTTGCCTTTGGATTTTCCCAAGCCGGTTACTCATGGCAAAACCTCCCTATGAGTAAGGCTGGGCTAGATTCCGCTGCAGCAACAAGCAGCCTCCGTCTCGCCACGCTGGGTGACCACCTCTGGTGCTCCTCATGGCCCTCGCTCGGAGCGGCCAGCTGACGTGGTCCTACCGCTCAGAATGCCAGGAGGGGGGGAGGACGGAGCGCGTCCACACCAGAACTGAGTGTCCTTGTCCAGAAGTGCTTCATGCTCCCTCCAGCGTCAGCGTATTCACGGGAGCAAGCCGCGTGGTGACACCTCACTCGGGGTGAGGAGGCTCATGGCATGTGCACGCCAGCTGCCACGTGGACACAGACGCTGGCCTAGGACACATGGGCCCACGTGACCACAGACAAACCGGTGTCCTTTACACGCTTGTCCATGCGACACGTCAGGACCAATGACACCTTTTCATTCCCAGGACAAAATCCAAATCAAGACTTTGCTATTCTGAAGTCTAATAATAAAGATCAGGTGTTTTTATTTTATTTTATTTTATTTTATTATTTTATTTATTTATTTATTTTTTTAGTTTTTGCATAGGGCATGTGTGTTTATCAGAGAGAGGAGAGAAAGAGAGAGAGACAGAGAGAGAGAGAGAGAGAGATGGGGGGAAGGGCCAAACCACCTCCCAAGGGGGACGGCCGCGCCACAGTCCCTTCTCCATTCTCCCCTCGAGATTTTGGGCACACACATGCACCTGGTGTGAGATTTTCAAGACGGAGCCTTGTGGATGACTCTGGGCCCTTTCGGGGTGGGAAAGGATGCTTTCTGGGGTTCGCACTAAACCACGGGCCGTAGTGCGGCTAGTCAGTGAGGCTGGCTTTGCCATCCCCGGTGCGCACCTTCATGGGGAGAGAAGCCGCTTTCTTTCCCGCCCACGCCCCCTCAGTGACTGCACCTGGAACCCTCGTGAAACGGACGACGCCCGGTTCTGGTCCTCCCCTACCCGAGATACGCCCGCGCCCCGTGCTCCGTCGCGTCTCGCCCCGACCCTGCCTCACCACACGGCGTACACTTACAGCACGGACAGGGCCAGTCAGGAGCCCGTGCCCTGGGAGGCGCAGTGTCCGTCCAGTGGTTCTGAGGGTCTCCGGGCTGGGACTCTGCCCTGCTTCCGATACTACCCTTGTACTTGGGGCGCACCTTCTCGGCTCGTCCCCGTTCCGCTGTTTCTCACTCTCGTCCTCTCCCGGGTGCCCAGGCCCTGGCTGCCCTCCTGGGGCCAGGCCCACGCTCACTCCCACCAGGTGCTCTGTAGACCTCCCAGCCCAGCTTGGGCCTCAGCTCTGGGAAGCCACCTCCCAGCCCACCCGGGCAGGGCCCAGGCCCGGAGCTCGCACACGTTCCTGAGATGGAAGCTCGTCTGTAAAGGGGCACGTTTACACTTGTTGCAGGCCCTGGGACCACACGGTACTTCGTGTGTTTTCTTTCCACGTAGGAATCCACGAGGAAGCAATGCTCCCTTCCCGGCGCGCGTCGAAGCCAGGAACCCACGACGTCCATGATGTCCCTGCGCTCCTCAGAGAGCCAGGGCGCAAGGGGACTAGCTGGGCTGAGCTCCGAAGAGGAAAGGCCTGCGGGGAGACGGGGTGTGTGGACGGAGCCCCGTTAAGCTGAGCAGGAAGGTGAAGCGGCTGTGGCATTCGTGGGAGCAAGAACGACGCTGTGACACTTCCGAGACTCCCTGGAGGCCACATGTGGGTGTCGTGACTGGGACAGCGGCTTGTCCCGTTTCATGGTTTGGAATTTGGTGTTGGAGGTGGTGAGGTTTCGTGGGCGATGCCTGGATCTTGAGTCGTGGAGGCGACACCCTGGGAACGGAGACCGGGTGAGCCCGCGCTGCTGTGGGAAGGCCTAGCTCTGAGAGCTGGTGTGACAGAGCTCTCTGCAGCCGCTTGCTGCCCTCCGCGCCCGCCTGCCGCCCTCCGCGCCCGCCTGCCGCCCTCCGCGCCCGCCTGCCGCCCTCCGTACCCGCCTGCCGTCCTCCGCGCCCACCTGCCGTCCTCCGCGAGTGTGTCGGCCAGGTTGGAGGCTGGCCTGCACCGCGACATTCCAGCCACTAAAACTGTGTCGGCCTACTCCCACTTCGTTTTAAGTCACCTGGTCTCATTCTGTTATAGCAACACAGGAACGGGACAGGGAGGTGGGGCCTCAGACCCCAGGAGGCCACCCCGCAGGCCCCTCTGGTCATCACAGGGGAGGGACCGAGGCTGGAGCTCCCCTCAGGGCTTCACGGGGATCCTCAGCCCCTGGTTCCCGCACTGTGGCTTCCCACCAGCAGGGAGAGCGTTAAGCTCCTGAGAGGGGCAGATACAGAGCCATTGCTGGGGAGGGAAGGAGACTCCCTCACACCCAAGGCCGGTCTCAAAGAGGCAGAGTTTGGTTTCTGAAGGCAGGAGGGGCAGGGATGCCTGACCCTATCCCTGAGGCCGTGTGTGTAGGCTTTGCCTAAGACCAGGACAACAGAAAACTCCCGCCACCACCAGGAGCTTAATGCTAAATGGCGGACAAGCAAAGAGCAGCGTTTCTGGGTGACGAAGGCAAGGAGCCAGCCGTCCGGCGTGGGCATTGGGGAACAACGTAGAGCGGAAGGTGGACGGGACACTGAGGAACGCCCCCCCCCACACACACACACAGCTCAGCCCCACTGTTGCCAGGGTGCCTATCACAGAGCGAGTGGAGCCCGGGGTACACTTGAAGCTCTGGTTTAATAAACCCAATCTAGCTCAATTCTTGACTACACTGACAACCCCCTTCCTCTCCACACTGAGCATAAAACTGTTTTGTGAAGGCATAAAAAAACCATTCACTTTAGTCTCTATTGTTATTTTAGATATAATTTCCAGCAGTTGTTTTAAAAAATACACTTACAAAAGCGAAACAAAACCACACCGGCTCATTGTTGAAAGGTAATGTGATCAACAAAACCAGACTCGGCGATGACCCAGATTTGGGTTTCTAGGACAGGGGCTTTATTTGACTTTATTGTTTTTTCTGTTTGCCATGTGAATTGTCATGCCTTTTCTCCTTTGCTAGTTTGTTTATTTATTTTTACAGTTAGTTGCTGACCAGTCTTACAGCATACACGGTTTTTCCTAGCAGGAATGTAGTGCAGATTAGTCCGCTCTAAGACAGTGCCATACATGTGCCATCATGAGATGTCTTCATTTTTGTGTCTGCTACACGTTCGTTCTTCCCGACTCCCCTTTGCACTCCCGCCTTCTCCTATGCCATCTCTGTATCTAGTGTCCATAGCTGCCCGCAGTTTCTGTCCCAGGGTGCGGACATTGGTGTACATTCAGCGAGGACACACGGTGCCCCTCTTTCACAGTCTGGCTTGCTTCACTTACATTAAATCCTCATACTTGTCCACTTTGTATCAGATGCCAGGGGCTCCCTGACTAAGAAAGGGACTTTAAGGGACCAGCAGATGGCATACTGGTTATGTCATTGGACTCACACGTAGTCGACTGTGGTTCAAGTCCTGGACCTGGTGGCTTGAAACTCATACTGGTGTGTGTGCCCAAGATCCCGAGAGGAGAATGGAGGAGAAGGGATTGCGGTGTGGCCATCCCTCCTGGGGGGTGATTTCTTGCTTTCTCTCTCTTTGTCTTTCCAGTGAGCACATGCACCCTATAGCAAAAACCTCTCAAAAAAGAAAGGGACTTTAAAATGACTATGATAAATATGTTAAATGATCCAGAAACAATGGCATGTAGCATGCGTAAGTGAAAGGGAAATTCTAGCAGAGATAGAAATGATAAGAGACAAATGAAAATGCTAGAAATAAAAATGATATATAAAGAACTTCTTTGACAGTGGACTAATATCAGCTTAAGGAAGTAATAAACTTCAAAATAGATAGGTCAATAGCAATGAAGTGAAGTGATACACTTAAGAGAATAAAAGAGCAGGGGAAACTCCACCTAACAGGGCATGTAAAAGCTGTGGGACATTAGTGACCTAATACACATGCAGTAAGAGAAAGGGGCCAGATCAGAAGCATGACTTATGAAACATATATTTATTTTGAGAGCGCGAGATAGAGACACACTCCCAAGGTCCCCCTGCCACTATTCTCCCCAGCCTCAGCCAGCCAGGATCATGTGGACACACGCATGCACTGCTGTGTAGAGGGGGGTTCTGGATGTGAACCTGGAACCTTCCCGTGCAGCTGGCCCCATAAGACATATTTAAAGAGATAATGACTAAGAACTTTTCAAATATAATGCAAGAGAACACATCTCAAATTCAAGAAGTCAGAAGAACATGAAATGTATAAATACAAAACAGATAGGAGTCAGCAGGTGGCATGGTGGTTAAGGCACTGGGTTCCACATGGCCAGCAGCACAGTTCGAGTCCTGGGACCTGAGAGCTGGAAAGCACGCTGAGCATGTACATGTGTGTGCCCAAAACCTGAGTGGGGAATGGAGGAGAGGGCACTGTGGTAAGGCCACCTGTCCTCGTGGGTGCTTTTTCACTGTCCCTCTCTGGTGAGGGCATACACCCTATAGCAAATTTATCTGTAATCAAAAACAAACAAAAACTCCTTGTTTAAAACAACTCATGTAGGCACATCATAATCACTGTTAAAATCACAGAGAAGGAGGAAACAGAACACGTCTAAAGGATAAAGAAAAACGTCAGATGCCCCAGAACAAAGACGATCCCAGTAGACCTCTCGGTCCGAGATTTTGCTAGCTGGGAGACAGCAGGTGGCATCTTTAAAGTACTGAAAGAAAAATGAACGTGCTGTTGACCCAGAGTTCTACTACTCAACCTGAAGGCAGAAATGGAAATTTTTCAGGCTAAGAAAACAGAGAGAACTCAGTTCTCACACTGCTACAAGACATAGGTTCAAAGTAGTTCTTTAAGCTGTAGTAAGGCTTACCCGATGGAACTTGAATTTATACAGATGAATGAGAGCATGAGAAATAGTAAAAATAGATATTAAAAATGTTTCTTTTGATTAATTCTTTAAAAGATATAAAGAATTAAATGACTAAATTAAAAACAAGGGTAGTTTCTAACAGGTGGAAGTCAAGCCTGTGAAGAGAACCGCAGGCCAGCCCTGTGGTGCAGTGGTTAAGCACCGTGTGGAGGGGACTGGTTTCCACGTGGCCGACTGCCGTTCAAGCCCCAGCCTAGAGGCTGGTCAAACCTGCCTGGTGCCTGCGTGTGCACACCCAGGATCCTGACGAGAAGGAGCCAAGGAGATTGTGTCCTGACCATGCCCGTGGGAGAGGGCTTCTGCTCTCACGTGCCCTCTCTCCCTCTCTCTCTCTCCCCTTTCTCTCTCTGACATACATGTGCTCTCTGACATTTTCTCTTTTTTTAAAAGAGGTTTTTGCTATAGAGTACGTGTGCTTGCTGGAGCAACAGAAAGACAGAAAGCAAGAAATCACCTCCACAGAGGATGGCATGCCGTGACCCCCCTCTCCTCCATTCTCTGCACAAGTGCCCGGTGTGATTTTAAGCCTCTGGGTCCAGGACTTGAACCACAGTTGACTACGTGTGAGTCCAGTGACGTAACCACTACACCATCTGCTGGTCCCTCTCTGGTACTTTTTTTTAAAGAGATATTTTTGCTATAGGGTGCATGTGCTCGCTAGAGAGACAGAAACAGAGACGGGAAGGGAGAAATCATCCCCCCCGGGGCGGGGCGATGGCCACATCTAATCCCTTCTCCTCCAGTCACCTTTTGGGATTTTGGGCTCACGTGCACATGTGCCCAGCATGAGATTTGTCACTGGGTCCGGGACGTGAACTGTGCTTCACTACGTGGGAGTCCAGTGATGTAACCATTACCCCATCTGCTGGTCCTCCTCTCTGGCACTTTTTAAAAGCAGAAAATAATTGCATAAAGGGTAGGAGAGAGAAGTTGGAAGTTTCCATTTAGATGTAAGCGACTAAGGGAAGAGAACGTTTAGAGATTTCCAGTCTCTCCAGCCGTACAGTAGCAGTGCCAAGCCTCGGTGAGCCAGCGCTGCGGAGACGCTGCTGTCCATTAATCGCGTAAGCAGTCCGGGTCAGCGAGGCTCATGCCGAGGGAGGGAGACGCCGTGTAGTCCAGCGGCTCCCAGGTCTAGCTGTCCTCCGAATCGCGGCGAGTCTGTTAGGGAGCCGCAGCTTCTCCCTGGGTGCCCGTCCTACCTGAAGCCGCAGCCCCTCCAGCACCACCCCTAACAAGCAGCTTGGCTGCCAACTGGTTTTGCTTCTGTGGGCAGATGTTGGCCTCAACCACCATGACCTTCCCGGAGGACTGAGCGGAGACCCCGATGGGCTCCTAGACCTCCCTCCAGACCAGGAGACGCTGCTTTCTCGGGGACCCGCTGAGCTGAGGCAGTGCAGGCCAGGGCAGCAGAGGACGTCGAGTTCTCAGCTGTGGAGAGGCAGTGGCGTTGGGCAGAGCCGAGGACCCCTTCCTGTGGGTCACAGTTACATCAGTGAAGACCTTTCACTCCAGGGGCCTGGGGGGCATGACGGCTGTGTCCTGCTGCCCGCCTTCCTCCGACAGAGACCACGAATCAGCACACTCTTCTGAGGGACCCACGCTGGTGTTGGGTCACTGTGGGCCACGCTGGCATTGGGGTTGGGTAGCCGAGGTTTCTGGATGCCCCGTGCCAGCCAAAGGTGTGATCAGGAGGTGCAGTGACCCCAGAAGATGCAAAACCACCAAGAGGGTCGGGATGGGGTGGATGGGGGGAGGGGTGCTATAAGCAGCCAGGAGCCAAGGCCGGGCCTGCAGACGGCCAGCATAGGCAGGCCCTCCTGGCGTGGGGGACCTCATGGGGTAGCCAGGTCTCCCCTTCTCCCAGGGAGCGGCAGATGGAGGACCTTCTTCCACTGAGTAGGGGAAGTCTGTAGGCCCCGCCAGGTCCCCCACATAGCGGACGCTGCCGTCCCACCTTAGCCCTGCGTCTCCTCATGGTGGCAGGAAGAGGGGCGCCCCCCGGCTTGTGGGTATTTCGTATTTCCTTTCTTTTCACCCTTCCTCCAGCGCCCACTTCTTCCATTTTGGAGCCCTCGTGTGAAGTGTGGACCAGCACAGCTACACGGAACAAGTAATTTCCCATCCGGCTTCCTGGAAACATGGTCCCTGAAGGCCCTTCAGTGTCAGGTCGGTAATTGTGCGCGGACCCAGCTGAGCACGAGGAGGACTGCGCTGGCGACCTCCTGATGACCGGGCCCATGGACGTTTAGCATGCCTTGGGCAAGCCTGGTATGCGCCTCCCCTTCCCGGACCTCTGATTTCGAGCGCGTGTTTTGTGCCAAGTGCACACCTTTGAACCTTTGAGGTGGCCCCGTCCCCAGAAAGCACACATTGAAAAGACGGACCCCCTGGAGACCAAGTGAGTTGCACCAACCCCCGCTGATGAGGACAGAGTGAAGGGTAAAGCTGACACGGTTTCCAGGCCTGCTCTTAGCCACAAGCGCCATCAGCTTCTAATTCCGCAGAGAGCTGTGTTTGTGTCTCTCTATTCAAATGACACGCAGCCACAGGGTTCTCACATCCTCCCGTGGCCTGCTTCTCCTACGCTCCCACTTCCTAGGGTGTACCTTTCAGGACGTACTCAGAGGGAATCCTCACTGTCCGAGGAAATCCCAGATTGATTCGAAGTCACCCTTTCCCGGCAGCGTCCTTGTCCAGTGGCCAGAAGCCTGAGAGTTTTCTCAACTCCCACTTGGCTGGACGCGGTGCCTGCGGTACCCCGGCCTTGGCGAGGCGGCGGGCTGCACAGCAAGCTGGGAAGGAAGTTGCCTGGCCGCCATGTGCTTCGCGTAAGTGATCCACCCAAAGGCCATTATGGTTTTTCTCTTTCAAGTTAAAACCTCTTCCCCTTTCAGATGATGAATCAGGAACACGCTTAGACCTACCCTATCTGCACATCAACTGAAGGTTGATTCGAGATCGGGGCTAGAGATAGTTGCAAAAACGAGATGAACATTTAGAAAACCACACCCGAGCTTTTACGCCAACCTGTTCAGTCATCTGCCCACTCTCACGCGTGCCAAGGCTCTCTGGCTGCCCTCTGCTCCCGGCGCAGGGAGCTGGCGGCGTGCAGGCAGAGCGCCTTCTCCACAGGCCTTGCATCTGGATGGCAGCAGACGGGAGGTGTGCCGGGAGTACTGGCGTTGGGCAGAGCCGAGGACCCCTTCCTGTGGGTCGCAGTTATATCAGTGAAGACCTTTCACTCCAGAGGCCTGGGGGGCATGACGGCTGTGTCCTGCTGCCCGCCTTCCTCCAACAGAGACCACGAATCAGCACACTCTTCTGAGGGACCCACGCTGGTGTTGGGTCACTGTGGGCCACGCTGGCATTGGGGTTGGGTAGCCGAGGTTTCTGGGTGCCCCGTGCCAGCCAAAGGTGTGATCAGGAGGTGCAGTGACCCCAGAAGATGCAAAACCACCAAGAGGGTCGGGATGGGGTGGACGGGGGGAGGGGTGCTACAAGCAGCTGGGAGCCAAGGCCGGGCCTGCAGACGGCCAGCATAGGCAGGCCTATGTACTGGGGAGAGGACCAGCTGGCCCCGAGCCAGACATGGAGTCCGAGGAGAGGCTGGAGCGCGAGCCCCACAGGGAGCAGCGACCACGGCTGTCTGGGAGGGCACTCTTGGCAGTGAGACAGCACGAGCCCGGTCCCAGGCAGGCTGGGCTGAGCAGGGCTGCCAGGGTGACCGGTGTACACAGCAGACGGGAGGGGGTCATGGCAGAGGTGGGTTGGGCTTGGGGCAGGCGAGTTCTCCATGTGCGTACGTCACCGTGAGAACGTAGGGACATATCGGGGCGTCTTTGTCTAGGGTCCCTGGAGGGCTCAGAGCAGAGCACAGGCATGGTGTGAGCCGTGTTTAAATTCCCACCTTCTCCATCTAGTGGAGAACAGCCAGTGAGGGGCCAAGGGCCGGGCGGGGGCCCCGGGCAGGGGAGTCAGCCGTCCGGGTGGGCACAGGGGAGCTCTGGACGTGGGGGCCTGCTGACGCACGATCTGTGGGAGAGCCTGCAGGGGCACCGGCGGGCAGAGCAGGCTTGTGGGTCGCTGGGATAAGCATGGGCTGTGGGGGAGCAGGTCTGGGGAAGGGAAATCAAGTTTGGTTTCAGATGATGAATCAGGGACACGCTTAGGCCTACCCTATCTGCACATCAACTGAAGGTCGATTCAAGATCGGGGCTAGAGATTGTTGCAAAAACGAGATAGACATTTAGAAAACCACACTCGAGCTTTTAGGCCAACCAGTACTTTTGAGATCCTTCTGGGTGCTCTGGGTGGGGACACTGATGTCTGGAGCTCCAGAGGGGGATGCAGGCCGGACATACACTTGGGGAACGGGGAAGGTTGACAGTGTCCCCCAAGGTCACGTTTACCTGGAACCTCGGAACACGACCTTGTTTGGAACTGGATTATTTGCAGTCACTGATTGTGAGTCTCCAGATGAAATCGTCTTGCCTTTGGGGTGAGCCTTAGAAAGAGGGGACCCAGAAGACCACGTGAAGATGGATGCAGACTGGGGTGGCCTGGCCACAGCCAGAGAAGCCGGGAGACGGCGCCAGACTCCCTGCCGCCTGCAGAGGGAGCCAGGCCCCTGGTCCCTGGTCTCCGACTTCCTGCCTCCTGGCTGCGGGGACATGGATTTCTATGGCTTCTCAGCAGGGAGTCCATGCGCTTTGCTGCAGGAGTGAGCTCAGGCTCGCTGGTTGACGGTGTTGATGGCCTGGTCTGGGCCAAGTCCTGTGGGCTGGGCCTGGGGCTCGAGGGGAGGGAGGGCAGGGGCCGGGCAGGGGCCGGGCAGGGCTGGGCCGGCCTCTCTTTACACCTTCCCAGTGGAACTGGAAAGCAGTCAGGCTGAAGTCAGGGCGGATCCCCAAGTGACCCAGCAGCTCCCCTAAGCTCCCTGGTGAGAGCTTCCTGGAACTGGAGACGGGGTGCTCACGTTCCCGTTTGCGGCCTGGGAGGTGGCCCGGGTCCCCGGCACCCACCACGCTGCCACCGCCCTTACCGCGGTGCATGTGGCTCAGGGTGAGTCCATGCGTGTTGCTGGACTCCCGCGGTGTCCCCACAGTCAGCACAGGGCTCTCCAGGGCCGCGGGGTCCCTGTGCTCCTCCTCTGTCGCTCCCTCCTGACGCCGCAGGCACTGGGACCCGCTTTCGGCCGAGTCCTGGGCGACTCTGTAAGGCCGTCCGCGCCTAGGTACAGGCTGTCCTAGCCGCGCTCAGGTAATAGGCCCTGCTGCTTCCACTCGGCACCGGCACCGGCAGTGTGCCCTCCTGCATGGCAGCTCCATGACCCTGTGTGACTTGCTTGGAACTGGCCGCGGTGGAGCAGTGACACCATAGACGCGGCAGATCTTCCAGGCCCGCATTTCCCCCCTTGCCCTGCTCCCTACCCTCCTCATGCCTCACTCTCTCACTTTTCCCAAGAACCCCAGGAGGGAGCTGGTCTTGGGGGGCTTGTCCTGCCTCCACAGGTATCTCCACAGGGGAGTGGAGACTGGACCCACCACGGCGCCGCTGCGTGGGTGTGCCCTTCTGTTCCCTTGCTGTCACACCAGAGCAGCCCCTGTGGCAGGCACTGTGAGGGTACTGTGCCGTGCCTGGTCGAGAGCCTGTGCAGACCACAGTGTCCCAAAGGCAGCTGATGCCACCAGGGGCTAGGGGTCCTACTCGGTCCGCATTTGTTCAGTGGCACCGTGCCTGGTGCTCAGTGCCTGCTGGGATGAGGGGCATGTGTCCGCCTGCCTCCCCCGGTGCCCAGCCCCGCCCGAGCCCCCCCAGGTCCTCCTGCTTCATGGCCTATGTCCCCTGAGGGCGCTTGAAGTCCTCCCAGCCAGCGGGCTTTCGTGGAGACTGGTCATCCGAGAAGTTTGAGTAAAATTGAGCCTCAAAGACAAGGCGTTTCTTTTCTCCTCGTCTTGCCCTGGGAGCCCCAAAGTTCTGCGGATTCGGAGCCAGCTTCAAAGCTCTCCTCGCAGCGTCCCACCGTGGCCTGCTCGGTCTGCGTTTCCGTGTGCCCAGAGCTGGGACGCCCGGGGCCAGGCTCTCGCTGCTTACGCCCAGCAGCCGGTGTTGGGCAGAGGCCTTCTCTCCCAGTGGCTCCGCGGAGAGCGAGGGAGCAGTCCCCGCAGTGCGCTTCTCTAGCTTAACATCAAGCAGCTCTGAACTCTAGTCCTGGTTCTGCTGGTGATCTGCTTTGCAGCAGCCCGAAGCCGAGTTAACTCTCTGCCAGACGGAAAACCTAGCTGGCAGGACGAGGCCAGGGCCCGCTGGCTGCCGCGGCGCACCTTCTCTCTGGCTGTGGTTAGCGCGACGGGGACTCAGCTGCGCAGACCGGCGCCTGGGCGGTTTCATTTCCCGTTTTCCCAGTGGTCTCACACGGTCTTAAACCATCTAACCATTCTGTACTTTCCACCCAGTGGTGTAACCAGCCAAGTCCCCAAACGGCCAGCAGCGTGGGGTCGACTTTGAGACGAGTGGCCTCTCTCTGGTCGGAGCATTCCACGGACCGCAGCGTGTCTGTGAGCGCCGGCTGGGAGAGCGCGCATCCCCACAGAGTGCCAGTCACTCTGCCAGACAGCGCGTGGCTCTGTGACTGTCACCTGGGAACAGGTCCCCTTTGCAGTGTGTCTGCTTCAGACTTGCAGCTTCAGGGCTCGCCTGGGTTAGGAACCATTCATTCTACCTGTCAGAAAGTTGCTGCTGAGGCTGGCGCCCGGAAACGTCTCTCACTTCCACTCCTACTGCCCACTCCGCGTGCTTCCTGGCGTGTACTGAACCCAGAGAAGTTTAGGGGAACTGAGAGCGGCACTGTCTTCCTCCGTGTGACCGCCCTGCACAGCTCGAAGACTATCATGCTGTCCCTAACTGTCCCACTCTGAGGCTGAACACCCTCAGTCCCTACAGTCGCTAGGAAGGCTCGGCGCCCGGGGCCAGGTCTCTCAGGTCGTGTCCGGAAGGTGGCTCGCACCACTGGCCAGACGTGGGCCCAGGCCCCGGAGGAATGGTGCTCATCATCTGATCAGCACACCGCAGTGAGGGTTGGTTCTTCCACACCTGGAGCTGCACCGGGCTGCTTTGGTGGCCCGGCGGGCCCAGCGAACAGGACCCTGACCCTGTCATGGGGGTATGAGTCTCACTCTTCCCATAGAAGGAAGGGGCACCTCCCCTGAGCCTGTCGGGCCCGAAACTTGCTCTGGTCCATGGACACAGCGAAAGTGAAGGTCCACCCTGAGAGGTCTCTGTTGGACACAGGCCTGCAGGGGTGGGGGCTTACACAGAGCAGAGCCGTCCCACAGAGCCATCCAGAGCGGCCGGTCGTGGGCCTGCTCACTGACACTGGTGTGCGAACGGCCGCAGTGTCCGGGTCTGGTCGGATCGCGGCAGCCCCAGCTCGCCTGCGGATTCGTGAGCAGTAACAGAGGGTCATTCTGGCACACAGTTGAGGTGTAGGCTGTTTCTTACACAGTATGTTGGCACTAGCTAACCAATGCACCATGCTCAGCCTCTCTGTTACAGAGGCTCACGTGAACTTGGGACTCACTCTCTGCATCTAGAACTTTTCACATGACCAAGTCCTCAGCTCACAGCGCCCGGCACAGTGGCCGCCAGCCATGTCCAATAGAGGAGCCCTCGTGGGGCGCTCGAGATGTGCCGTAAATGCAAAATACACGGCCCATTTCAAATCTTCATTCAGAAAAAGTAAAACATCCGGCAGTTGTTTTTATATTGATCACATATTGAAATTATTATATTGAGACATAATAAGTTGTTATATGTTGGGATATAATGAGTGACTATCATATTGGGGTATAATGAGTTATTATTATATTGGAATATAAGGATTGAGAACAAGAATATTTTGACAATAATCAGCCCCCTTCCCGAGTTGATGTGCTACTAGAAAAGGAAACGCACCTGCCGGCTCACAGTGGAGCCCTGCAGGCAGTGGCATTCTAGGACCGCATGTGCTTGGTTTTCTCCTTGCTGTCAGCTCAGAATCCCAGCCACGCGGAGCAGCGTGGGCCCTGAGCACATCCTCAGGACCAGTTTCCACTGTGTACCTCCAAAAAGGAGCGAGGTGCCCTGGGACGACGCCCTCCTGGCGCTCCCACACTCCCTGCTGCAGTCTAGGGACCCTTGGGGGATGGCACGTTGGACCCCTTCTGCAGCATGGCCGGGCTGCGTGTCTCCCCCACTCTCTGTGGGGCTCAGGATGCTGCCTTCCCACTTGGGGTCAGTCCTGGAGCTCTGCTCTGTAGCCTCCACTGGAGACCCACTCAGATGGTGGCCGGGGACTGAGAGGCAGTACAGTGGGGTGCCCGAGCCCGGCCGGGGAGTACAGGGGGCGCCCGAGTACAGTGGGGCGCCCGAGCCCGGGCACAGTGGGGCGCCCGAGCCCGGCCGGGGAGTACAGTGGGGCGCCCGAGCCCGGCCGGGGAGTACAGTGGGGCGCCCGAGCCCGGCCGGGGAGTACAGTGGGGCGCCCGAGCCCGGCCGGGGAGTACAGTGGGGCGCCCGAGCCCGGCCGGGGAGTACAGTGGGGCGCCCGAGCCCGGCCGGGGAGTACAGTGGGGCGCCCGAGCCCGGCTGGTGAGTACAGTGGGGCGCCCGAGCCCGGCCGGGGAGTACAGTGGGGCGCCCGAGCCCGGGCAGGGAGTACAGTGGGGCGCCCGAGCCCGGCCGGGGAGTACAGTGGGGCGCCCGAGCCCGGCCAGGTGAGTACAGTGGGGCGCCCGAGCCCGGCCGGGGAGTACAGTGGGGCGCCCGAGCCCGGCCGGGGAGTACAGTGGGGCGCCCGAGCCCGGGCAGGGAGTATAGTGGGGCGCCCGAGCCCGGCCGGGGAGTACAGTGGGGCGCCCGAGCCCGGCCAGGTGAGTACAGTGGGGCGCCCGAGCCCGGCCGGGGAGTACAGTGGGGCGCCCGAGCCCGGCCGGGGAGTACAGTGGGGCGCCCGAGCCCGGCCGGGGAGTACAGTGGGGTGCCCGAGCCCAGCCAGATATAAACGGTTTGGCTTGTGTGCATGCTGATTTTCACTTGAGAAGGGGAAGGCGAGCTCTCCCTGCTGCCTACGCTGCTGCCTCGTGTCCCACATAGTAAGGGGGTGTAGCCCATTCCCCCATGCTTCCTCCAGGAGCCCGACATCCCTGCTCCCCCGGAGTGCCTCACAGGGGTGTTGGACGGCGAAGGAGCCCTGCCCAGAGCAGCTGGTGCTGCCTCGTGGCCCTGCGCCCCACAGCGGAGGACCCGCTCTCCACGGGGGAGAATTCTGCTCAGGCCTGAATGCTCAACCCTTGTCCCTCCCCAGGGACGCTCCCCACGTCAGCCAGCCTGTCTCCCCGGGTCTGAGCTCTCAGTACTGACTCCCTCAGAGCAGCTTTTCCTGTTTTCACATGGGCGGTCCAGGTCCCCCAAAACCTTCTGCAAGGCCATGGTCCTGCAGGATGGGGTGGCTCTTGCTGGCCATGGCCACATCGTGGCTCTGACTGAGGGGCAGTGTGGCACCAGCTGGAGCCCGTGCCTCTGCCTGGCCCTGGAGGCCCCAAACCGATGGCCGGTCCTGCACTCCTCCCTCTGGGGCGTCTGGTGTCCTCCCTGTGAGCAGCACGTGCCCCCTCTGTGCCTGTGGCCGTCTCCCAGCCCCTGTCCCCTCTCTCTGCAGACTGCTGGTCGTCACTATGGCGGCAGACCTCAGAGGCTACCTATCCGCAACCTTGGGCTTTGAGACCCGCCAGTAGACCCAGGGGCATTTGACACGGCATGAAAAGCACTTTTGACAGCTTACATCTGTCAATGGCAGCCATGACAGCTCCCCCTTTTCGCCGTCCTCCTTCCCAGACCTCAGCTCTGCCCTGCCGCCTGGGGCTGGCAGGTTCAGGCAAGGGACACGGGACAGGCAGCTCCGGGAACGTTCCTTGAGTGGGAGTGCCTGTCCCCCGGTCGAAGCCTGGCCGGACTGACGGCTCCTGCCTCGGCCTCTCCGTGCTGCTTCCAGACGCCCTGTGGTGCCCTCCCTGTTCCCGCGACACCGTGTGCCTCTCAGCGCACGTCCAGCCCTGCCCATTGCTCGTGCCCGGCCGCAGAGGCTGAAGGTGGACTTTGGTGTTGGCGGTGCCTATCGGCCTGCCCTGTGGTCCTCTTGGACCAGAGTCGCTGGCTCTTTCTGACCCTGTTCAACCCCAAGTGATCTCACCCTGGGACCCTCCCGTGCACATGACCCTAGCACACTCACACATGTACGCTCTGCATGCACGTGTGTGCTAGGGCTCGTGGCTGTGGAAGCTTCCTGTCCTCTCTTGTCCTGGTATTGATGCAGGGCTGTCTCCCACCTGTGAGGGGACCACGTGTGACCCTGCCCTCGCGGGGCTCGGCACTGCCCGCCTGTGCACCCAGGCCTGGTGGGACCGCTCCGCTCCAAGGCCACACCCCGCCCCGTCTGCTCTGCTTAGCCATCCTCTGTCCCTCGGCTGGGTACGTCCTCACGGTCAAGATGGTGGCACGTTGTCCCACCCACCAGGGAAGATGGTCAAAGTGGACGGACCACACCTGACGGCTCCCAGACTCCCTGGCAAGGACTGTCTAAATTGGGTGAGGTGGAGATTCGAACATTCGTTGAAACAGACATTTCCTGCCCCAATTGCT
Organism: Tupaia tana; assembly: GCA_026018925.1. Lineage (NCBI taxonomy): Eukaryota > Metazoa > Chordata > Mammalia > Scandentia > Tupaiidae > Tupaia > Tupaia tana. The sequence goes on from JAKSZU010000002.1 coordinate 15,888,348, forward strand.
TTCCAGCCAATGGCTGCTTCTCGGTCTAACTCAGGGGACATGAGGACCGTGGGTATAGATGCCCTGCAGGCAGGGTGCTCTGTCAGCCACGGGGCGAGGGCGACGTCGCAGGTCCTCGGGATCTGCTGCCTCCTTGGAGGAATGTTCTTGGCTTGGTTAACCGCATGTCGGCCGTTGACCCGCCCTGCCTGCTGTGGGCTCTGTCTGCTCCCCGAGGGGCAGTTTCAGACCTGGCTGCAGGAAAGATGAGGCTGGCCTTCCTGGGGAGTCCAGGGTGGAGGCTGCTGGCCTGCTGGGGCTGTGCGTGCTGGTGGTGGCCCACACAAATGACACTGGCCGTCCAGTGTGGACACGGCCGGGCGGCTGGGCACCCTGCCCCAGCGTCAGCCCCGGCTCCATGGGATGTGGGGCACGGGGACCTTGTGGGGTTGCTGGGGTAGATCGCCGCTTCCCATTCATCAGTCCCTGACCACGGGCCTGTCCCAGCACCTATGGAGTCCTGACTGCCTGAAGCCGGCTCGTTTGGTAACCAGACACTGCCAATGACGCAGAAGTGACCTCCCTGAGCTGGAGGCCACGTGCCAACTGTGGTTCAAGTGCGTGCCCTGAAACATGCCAGGCGAATGTGCACGTGCCTGGGTGCTGGTGGCTGGCGGCTGGCGGAAGGCGACCGAGGCCTCCGAAGGACACGTCTGGCTCTGCCTTTCTGTCTCTCTCTCATGTGCTACATCAGGAATGTTAAAAGTTTGGGAGAAAAATGGAATTAAAGTAGTTTATTTTGGTGCCAACACCCTCCCCTCAAAAAAGAAAAGAAAATCACATTTTTTCCCCCAATGACATGTTTTCCATGAACTTTTTGAAGACCCCCTGAGATTTTTCATGGCATCTCCACATCTCAGTCAACACCTCAGGACGGTCAGCACTGGAGGGACAAGGGGTCACGGTGTGTAACGCTCCTGGGAGGGTGGGGCGTGTCGGGGGAGGGCGGCCGGGCTGGGTCTGCACCAGCAGGTGTGGGTGACAGTCAGGTGGCCCTGGGGGAAGAAGAGGGAGGTGCTGTCGTGGGCTTGTGTCCATAAACTGCTAAAACTGCCTCCCCTCCTCGCTCCACCATTTGCAAAGTAGGGGCTGTACCTGGAGAGTGGGGCCAGGCAGGGCGGGTGTCTGGAGGGTTCTGCAGCTGCAGGAGGGTTTCGGTTCCCCCTGCCCTCGGTCACCCCGGAGGTTGGGCTCTCGCCCTGAGGAGAGGACCGTGTCTGCCGAGGCCCGGCCGAGTGCCTGCTCTCCATGCCTGTCTCCCTCGGCGCACACCAGCTCCGCCCCAGTGGCCGCCTCGGGGAGGTCAGGTCAGCCGCGCTCTCACTGCTGGGACCAGTGGCCTTGCAGGAGAGCCGGCTCATCTTGCTGTGTGAGGACACAGCCAGGAGGCGCCACCATGAACTAGGAAGTGGCCTCTGCAGCCTCCAGAGACTGAGACGGCCCCGCGGCGCCCAGGCTGCCTGGTGCAGAATTGGTCTCGTGGTCGGAGCGGACGACTGGGAGCGCTGCTTCCAGGGCTGCCGCAGCCACGCCACAGACCACGGCTGGAGCAGCAGGCGTGGAGTGGCTCACGGCGCCGCGGCCAGCCCCGAGCTGAGGGCAGCAGGTGCCTCCTGCCGAGGGCCATGGGGGGTCTGTGCAGGCCACTCTGCTGGCCTGCAAATGGCCGTCCACCCCCGCGCCTCCATGCTGCCCCCTGTGCGGGTCGGTGTCCACATTTCCTCTCACAAAGACGCACATCGGGCTGCACTGGGGTCCAGTGACCTCGTCTTAACTTGATCACCTGAAAAACCGCTCCCCCATGAGATCGCAGCTGCAGGGACCGAGGGGACGTGGCTCAGGCTGGGAGATGAGGTCATGACAGCCCTGCTCGCTGATTCCATGGCAGGTGGCTCCAAGGCTGGTGTGGAGAAGCCCAGCCCACTCCCCGACCGCACGGCAACGCCCTCAGCCCGCGTGCCGGGTACAGGGAGGGGCGTGGCTTCAAGCTCAGCGAGGCCATCATGGTGCTCCCAGGTAGGAGGGCCCTGCCCGTGGACCAGCACCGTGGAGACCCCAGAGGGTCAGAGCGATCTGAGGGCGTTGTAGTGGGCGAGCCTGAGCAACGGCCTTCTCAGTGCCTGGAGCCCTGAGCTCTAGCCAGGACGCAGCCTGGAGTAGCCATGTGTGACCACACACCTTGACCTTCTGGGGTGTGTGGCCCCGTTAATGCTTCAGGTAGCTGTGCCTCCCATGGCTCGCTCCCATCTTCTTTGGGCCAGCTACTTTGGCTGGACAAGTGTGCAGCAGGACTGTGTCCCGACCCCGGACTCCGCTCGCCCACGCAGGTGGGTTCCCGGATCTATGCTACCCGGGCTGTCGTTGTGGACTGAGGCGTTCGGGGCCCTGAGGATGTGAGCTGAGGGACTGCACCTCCAAACTCAGAACGTGTCCATTTACGGAGGCCAAGGTCGGCCCTCCAAGATGGGAGAACCCAGAAGAGCGGGCCTGGCCCAGTGGCTGCCTGGTGGCTCCCGGTCACAGAGCCACAGTCATGGCTGCAGTGTGGCCACAGCAGAGGGGAGTCTGTGAACTGTGAGCAGCGGCGAGGGAAGTCCGTGCTGCTGGGTGCAATGGCAGCCTCACTGAGACCACTGAGCATGGCCTGGGCGGCCGGGTGGGGCTGCTGGCCCACGCAGAGCAGACCCTCTGCCTAACTGGCTCTCCCAGGGGCGTTCGTGGGGTGTGTGTGCCCCGGAATCTGTGTACAGGGGGCTGGCTCGCCCACAGCCAGCTTCCCCACCACCCTGCCACCAGCTTCCGCCCTAAGTGGTTAAGTCCAGAGGGGCTAAGCCACTGGCCGGGGATGGACATGAGCCGGGATCCCGGTCAGGGGCCTTTCCCCTCCCTGCCAGGTGAGCCCTGGCAGGTGTGGCCACGTTCTGAGGAGGCGTCTCCCCTCTGCTGTGCTGCAGACGCCTGGGCTGGTGCTGGCCGTCCAGCTCGGGCCACCAGTGAGCACAAAGAACCTCACGGGCCTGTCTTCCCCTCACCAGCTGGGCGCTGGCGACGTTCGTGAGGCCCAGGTCGGGCTGGGAAGGGGTGAGCACGCCGAGGGGGCAAATGCTCCTGCAGCTGGACTGAGGCCGCGAGGGCCGCAAGGGCCGCGAGGCTCTGCTGGCAGAGCGGGGGCTGGGCGGCCCAACCTGGAGACACGCAGAGCGAGGCATCG